>MNCL01000098.1:0-671424 GCA_001932985.1 Proctacanthus coquilletti | reverse complement strand
TCTGGCGAAAAACTTTAACTGACTATAGTTTTAAGGGTCAACTGGTCAGGCGACCAGTCAGTCAGGTAAATTAGCCAGTCAGGCGGTTAGCGCTTGATTGGTCAGTTGGTCACGCGACCAAGCGGCCAGTTGCTTAGGCGGTAACTTGGCTAGGTGATTAGGCAGCCGATTGCTTCAATGAGCGGTCGGACAGCTTGTCGGCCGGTTGTGCAGACTAGACCATCGGCCGGTTAAGTCATGATGATGATTGTACAAATTTTAAAATTAGTTATACTTGTAATACTTTTAGAATTTCTATTAACAAATTTGAATAAACGAATACTCAAAATTACAATTCGTTTAAATTTGTTGCTTGTACTTGTTTATTTTTTTGTTTACTTTTAATAATACTTTCTTTTTCGTTAAAACATCATGCTTGAATTATTTTAGTTATAATGTTTATTTATTTATTTTCTGGTCCCCCGGTTCTTGCATTAACTTCATTCAAAATTAGCAACAGAAAAATGGATCAATTTGTAATAAAAATAGTAATTTACAATCGTTGCTTGTAATTTCCAAAGGAATTCGAAAGCGCAAAAACTTTTTTTAATTATTTGAAAACAACAAAACGGTGGTATTTTGAAGGTAAGCCATTAATAAACTAACTAAAAGAGGGAAATGTTTTATTCTACAGACAAAAAATTGTATTAAGTGATTATGTGAACATCTTTAAAAATCTACAGTCAATCGGATCGATAGTTCAAAAATCCATGATACAATAAAAGCAAGGAAAGAAATTTAATTTAATTAAATTTTAAAATTAAGTTTTAAGTTTGATGATTTTATTCCGATATTTTCAAAATTTGGAACGAAAAGTTGAAACAATGCGATAATACAAATCCATAAATTAAAGGAAAATATAAAAACAGGTCCTTTTCAATTTATTGCTGAAACTATCGCTAACTTGGCATTCCAAGTGGGTACAAAAAGGCCAAAGTGTAACTTTCATTTGGGACAATGCTTCGTTCGCCCGTAAAAATGCTGTGAGAACTTATTGCAGCCTTGACCCGATTCTGACCGCAGCATCATCCTCTGCCGGACGAGTTTTATGGGCTCATCCCGGTTACAATCAAATATAATAAATGCATGAATTTATCATATTTTGGTCCCCGATTGAGCAACTGGAAGCAGATGTCGAAATCGTTTATATAAATAATGAACGACGCACGGACGATGTTCCCCATATAATTTTTATAATTGCCGATATTTTGGTTCACCTATTTTCCAATAATTGCGGCTTCTCTTGTCGATTGCATTTTCCATTATTTCTATAAATTGGTAGATTTCTATAAATAGGTAGGAGTGTTTTAACTTTAGTTTTCCAAAATTAATTTTTGCATCTGTTTTTGATTGACTACACCAGCGTGTATCAAAATTTTTGACCAACCAACTGAATTATTTGAATTCTACAATAAAACGAGACAGACACTTTGTTTACCTGGCATAAAAGGGTAATTCGACTCTGGCCGAGGACGTGATTCACCCCCTCAAAGTCGCGAGATGTTGCAAAATTCCTGGAAGAGAATGGAAAGTACGAGCGGAACAAACAATTGCAATTTGTAGACGTTCGCAAAAGTTACCGGAGCGAATTAACCCAACGACTGATTGCAGGAGGAATTCCATAGGTTGCGGTTCCTCTGTCACTCACCTCGCCCAGGTGATCGCGAGTTGAATTTGTTTATCATCCGAAAACCACTTTTATCGCCAATTGATTAGAGCGACACCCGAGCTCTTGAATTTTCGCGGCCGCTAGTCAGTTTTAAGTCGCCGGGAGAACGAGATTCGTTAGCGACTCCCGTGGGGATTGCGGACGGCATAGCGTTATAATCTACTCATTCTTATAATAGAAAAAAATAAACCTGGCGGGAATTAATGTTTACCGTGCAATAGAGGTATCATCTTGTCGTGTTTACCTTCGGGCTGCTATCGATTAGGAATGATGTTCGCGTAATTAGAATATCCACTTTATGGTCGACAACTCCCAGATTTGTTGGTTTATCTATTAAAGCGCGGAATTTGTCGTCGTACGGATGGTGCTAAGTGATTGATAAATTATCGAATAAAGCGATATACAAGAGATAGCCAAGCTGTGCCCGTATCAGTGGTGTCGCTTTTACATTTTTATACCTCAAATTGCAACACATTTAAATCGTGATGATTGTGAAAAGTGCTACTAAAATCTAAACAAATCGAGAATATTATTCAATTCTCCTACTGTGCTGATATTCTTTAAACACACAGGTCTTCTTGAATCGGTGCTGGAAATTTAAAAAGAATAAAGAAATCAATTTTAAAAAGGCTCGAAGCAAAATTTGTGGTGATTTTAAACATTTAAAAAAATTATTACTTTCAACACTCGTACGTTGGCAAAGATTTCATTTGCTTCTATAAAAGTTCTAGAAACAAAAGGTCCTATTTGAGAACTTATAGGTATTTAAATAAAATATTCTTTAAAAAAAAATAAATTAACTTCATTCTATTACTAATTACATTGTGAAGAAATTTTCATTTGATACTCTTCTATTTTTGAAATATTTAAAAGAGTTCTTCATTTGATGAATTTGGAAGAAAATTATTTAGTTAGTTAATATTTCTAGGTAAAATAATATTGAAAAGTAAATAGGCTAATATTTTGGAAATTGGACATGCTTAAAATCACAGGAAACCATCAGACATGATTTGAATGAACATTTTAAATTCATGTTATTAAAAATAAAAAAATAAAAACACTGCTTTGCATATTTTCTGAGCTACACCCTCACTTTTAGTGATTTGAATTGCAATTTATAATAAATCAATAACACATCCTATTGCATTTTAAAAATTCTCAAAAGATATAAAAAATAGTAAACTCGACAAATGCATCTAAAGAAGCACATATCCAAAATCGATCAGTTTTTTTTATTAATAATGGACGTTCATATCTCAAAAGCCACTGGAAATACTAAAAAGGTTTAGTAATTTTGTTTTGTACTTCGCTTACCTTAAAATACCTTCAAAATTAATAACTCTAATAAAACTTTGGTATTTTCAACATAAAATTCCAAAACTTAAGTTCTCTAAATTTTGTTTAACCTGGATAAAGAAACAAACGAAACTTTTGGCCTAAACTATTGGTTACTATTGTTTTCTACGTAAAGAAGCTTCTCTATTTTAATTTTTGAAAGCATTATGTACAGAATTTTAAAAAAATAATGTCGATTACTCAACTGGCATTGGGGAACTTTAAATAGTTTTGTGCCAAGAGCGTATTTTCGGGATATATTTTATTTAAAACTGAATTTGAAGCATTTATCCTTCTTTATGTTTTCCCTCAAATGGGTTTTCCTTAAAATTCTAAAAATCAACAAAAGTAAGCATTCTAGAAATGCCTAATTTCCGTCTTTATTATAAAGTAATTGATTTTCTTAACTTCGTTTAAGCCATAGTTTATTTTCACAGGAGTATAACAACTCGTTTTGTGTACACACACGTACAATTCTTAACCAAAATGTCAGAAGAAGGAAATCCAATACTTTTGTAAATTATTTTATACTCAATTTTATTTATACTTATACTCCTTAAAAACTTATTACACTATTACACTCTCAAACTATAATTTTTGTTTCAGTTCTGAGAAATATTTATTCAATAAAAACTAAGCCTTGTTGAGTGCTAATTTATTTCCCTGCTGAGCAATCAAACAACCATTAATAACCAGTGTAATACCAGAAATTGCGTTCTCTATTCTAAATTTATTTTTAATTAATGGTGGCTTACGTAATTCGGTCTATTTATTCTAAACATGAAAGTAATGTGGACGAAGAACGTATTTAAAATTATAAATAAAAAAAGTGGGCTTCACGTCTTATATACGTCGTTTAATTAGCTAATCTATAGGAACAATTCTTTGCACCAATATCGAACGCAGATTAAGGTAATCTTGAATTCTAGAACCAAGTGCAATTTCCATTGTCCACAACTTGCTTACGTGCAGCACTTTAAAACGATCTCTTCAAAACCCCGGTTTCAGAAAGTCTTTTCTTAGGAATTTTTTATTCATCAGTAACAAGCTACTTTTTTTAAAATTTCAGTGGAGAACAACATCTTAGAATCTTGTAGAAATCAGAAGTAAACTCTTGAAAGTGTTTCCCAGGTAGCAGCAACCATTTTCATTAACAGAAAGAAAAGCAAAATGTTATCGTCTTGTCTTTCGTTAGAAATTAAGAATAAATATTCTTTGATAGGTCATTCATCGTACCTACCTCTTTGAAAATTATAGAAAACCTTCTGAAGCTGAGGAGCTGTATAAATCCAACGTACTTAAAATAGCCATCGAAGAACTCAAGAAATATTTCCAGAGTTACGGGTTATCTTATCAATGTGATTACTTTTCAAACCAGATACGACCTCTATAAATCTTCTGAATAATTTTTGCTTTTTTTCTCCTATTTTATTTTTAGAAAACTTACGAACTGCGGATGATATGAACATATTTTGAAAATCCCTACAGGATTTTTTATTTTCTTGGCTCTGTTTATTTTTGCCCAATCATAAAATAATTTTGGATAGAATTCAATGCGTAAACAATTCGCAGCGAAAATATCGCATCATATCGAAGTGCTAGTGAAAATTATCGCTATCGGTAGCGTTTTAAACAAATTTCCCGCGTGTGTTTACCCACCCAGGAACAACCCGAACATATTTCTCCGTATAAACTTCAAATTGCATGTTTATTGTTTTAAAAAACGCGGAAAAAGGTCCGAAAATAAAAAGAATCGAAAAAGGTGAACCAGTGCGCGGAGTTGTTTACATGACCGGACCACCACCGCTGAGAGTGCTCGCCGGGTGTTTACTGAAAAACACTGAAGGAAACAAATGGAAAACCGGGAGGTCATCGTGTGTCCTTTCAGCTGTAACAGAAATTCGGCGGAAAAGCAGCCCTTAGAAAAATAGTTTAAAAACACATGTTCGCGAAGATGGTGCAAGGATTGTTGAATGCATCGGCAGGACTGCCCCCAGCGGAGCGGCTAGAGGCCACGGTCAGCACTAGCCAGCCGGTCGCGGTGGAGATCCAACTGCAGCTGTACAACGTGTTCATGCCGATAGTGGCCATTCTGATCATCGGACTAAATTTGCCCATTGTTGTGTCAAGCGGACTAATCCTGCACCGAGGTAAGTGGCCAGGTGAACTCGGGTCCGTCCCGCCCCAAAGTAATTCCTGAATAATTCGATCTCGCAGTTAATATTTTAATTGGTCCTAATCCAGTTATTACGCTCGGTCGAACCGGATGAAATATGCAGCCGGGCCAATGCATAAATTTCCCGCCCGGCACCAGACACATTCACGGCTGCAGCGATTGCAACGGGCGGCATTAGTGCCAAAAGTGGCAAATTGTTTAATTTTATGAGAGGTCTAGGTCCGGGTCCGGTGCTCCGTTCACCCGCCACCCGCTGAATTATGCATACAGTTCTGTGTGCTTTATTTTATCGGGTATTCGCTTATGCTCGCAACCCTCACCCCTTCCCTGGTCTGGCGGACGAGGGGCGCTCAGCCGCAATTTGACCTAATGATTATCGGGATCTAAACAATTCAATGAAGGATAAATCACATGCAACGACCCATCTCCCGTCCCTTGTGCCGAATTAAGACCGGGTTTTATGTGCGCCCCTTTCTGAGTTAGCCACATCAGCAAACGATTAGTTTTTGAAAAATACAGTCGGAATGGAACTTGATCACACATATCAACTAATATGGCTATAAATTGCATATCGGATAGACACTGGCAATTTATCTTTACGTCCTGTACTTGTTTTTTTGTAGCGCAATTCCTCATTTGCACATCTATTTACTCCCTTTTCAATGATTTCTAGGATTACATAATTCTTTACGATCTCTTAAGTAAGACTGCCTAAGTAAGTACTGCGTGCCCATAAAACCAAATAATGACACGGTACAGGACAAAACGTTTTACAAATCATTCGGATTGGACCACATTTTGAGGAGTTCTCAAAGATGAGTCCAAGAATATATAACTCAAGTTTTGAAAATGCCTTTTTAAAAAGGTATATTTTGTTTAGCCGCTAAGTTGTAATGAATAAGAGAAGGATGCTTTTCAGGTTTACCTTACAATTGTATAAATGTGTACTTATTTTTCCAATATCCTAAATAACCTTTACCTTAATTTGACCCCAAAACAAACCTTCAGAAGAATATAGAAAAGCAATACATATAAATACTTAAAAACTTAAATACTTACTTAAATAATTGTGATATATTTCAAAATTCCAAATTATAAATTCGAAAATAAAAAAAATTTTTGTAGAAATCGAAATGAAAGCACAAACACAAGACTAAAGTCATGTTTCAAGTTAGTACTAAATTAATTAATACATGCATGGACTTGTACATGTAATAAGATACAAATTAATCTCGGTTCAAGCATTTCTAGTCTAGTTATTCAATTTTGTGGTCCAAAATTTTGAACAGCCACAAAAAGTGTGGTAATTGTGAATGCAAGAACTCCGCGAATAAGATAATCCAGATTTCTGTGCAAAATAATCTGGATAATGGAGGAAAGAGCTTTGCAAGTACACAGCCATAAAAGAAAATACTGTTTAATAAAATATTTAAAGCATTTCGCGAGCATAACATCTTCTGCGTTTGATCACTTTTTTGTGTTTTACCATTCCTGTAGTACAGGGTATAAAGCACACCCTGTAAGATTTTTAAAAGCAGAACTTGTGGTTTTAATTAAGTACTATCCTTAGATGAATGTCATAACCTTAATTAAAAATTTTAAAGATATTATGACGAGAATAATTTCCTCGTAATCTGCACGTATTCTTTTAATTCCTGCAATATTTTCAGACTTTTCTGCTGTTCGGTTTCATTTTTTCGTAAGAAACCTTTTTTGGAGGATTCGGTCTTAAACCTTACATTCCTTACATTCGTCACCTTTACTTTTGAAAATAATCGTGGAATGGGGTCCATAAGACGTAGTAGGATCGAATAGTCATTTTTCTTCAGAGTATTAATTTTAATACCCTTAAATTTTTAAGGAAAATCCTTCAGATTCTACAATTGATCCGGATTTTAAGGCAATAGCTCAAGCAGTTTCTGGAAAACTTGGTTGTACCGTAGGGTTCCATTTTTCCCCTTTTTAGATACAGAACTCTTAATGGGGAGTAATCCAAGTCGAAGTCAGTCACACCTATCTATTGCCATATTTTGTCAGCAATATTCCATGCACCATAATTCGGCAGTTTCCGTGTCGGTTTCTATAATTAGTTAACACTAACAAACAGAAATTAAAAAGAATGGAGGAGTCCTTGAAGCTTTAAAATATTTCATTAGTTTCACGCAGGAAATATGAGGCTCGAGTAAAACCTAGGAGTGCTTTATGAGTGCTAAAAGCATCATTTTCACTATACCTTTTCCAGCACGTAACTATAAAATTAGTTTTATGTCCCTATGTGCCTGTGAATCATACGACGCGTTCAGATCTTTATTATAATTTTGTTGTTTTTGCAGGACAGCAGCCCCGGAGCACTTATTTATTCCTAGGCAATGTTGCCCTTTCAGACCTCCTCATAGGAGTCGCCGTATTGTTCGGGCAATTCTACCCGGTGGAACAAAGGCACGAGATGACGTGCTGCATACAAATGGGTGGGTTTCGGGGTACCCATTGGAAACCTTAAGCATATTGAAGATATCTCGTTCGCAGGCATGACAGTATCGTCACTGTTGGTATCAGTCTACAGTGTCATGTTAATAGGGATCGATCGTTACCTGTACATCCTGTACGGGCTCCAACATCAGCGGTATATTTACTCCAACCGGGCACGTCTGATGATTGTCATGACGTGGATGCTGGGAGGAATCGTCGGCTTCCTGCCGGCAATGGGCCTGAGGGACGACACCAATAACGGCCGTTATTGCTGGTTCATCATTCTAACGCCGCGGTATCTGGTGATCATCACGACGACAATTGGAATGATTCCGTTGGTCGTCATCATCGTTCTCTACAGCATCATCCTGCGGCAGGCACTTAGAAAAATCACCGAACTCAAGAAGGCCGCCGAGTATAGTAAAGGAATCGAACGGGGGAATTTACGGCTATTTCGCGGTAGGGGCGGTGCGAGTGGTGGTGAACAAAACCCTCGGGACTCGACGCTTTCCGTCGTAAACGAGGTCCTACAACAATACAAGGAGGAGGAGCAGAAGCAGCCTTTCAAACGGAAAAGCAAACTTCTCAGTTGGTTGAAAAGGTAGGGATGGGGAAGGGGGCGAAAACGCGGCCGCGGTCGCATTGATCCCGATTTTGCTCGGGGCATCATCCAGAGTCCTGATTTCCTCTTCTCCACTTGATTCCAGGTCACAGAAGAAGGGCAACGCCATCAGGATAGCGCCCGTCTACAATCCAAGCAAATGGAAAGCAATTAAAGTGGTCCTGTACACGACGGGAAGCTTTTTTCTGACTTGGTTCCCGTTCTTCGTCGCCTCGGCAATGTTCACCCTATGCAATCCTGAGACTAGTCCCGTACTTTGTAATAACATAAAAGTTGCACTCACCAGTCCGCTGACTATCCTCGGGCTCACCAACAGCCTGCTCAATCCCATCGTATACGCCTGGTGGCACAACGGATTTCGGGAATCAGTGAAGAAGATTTATCACGGGATCACTGGTCGTGGGCGGCTCTCGAGGGATCTCCTGAATGAGGTGCCACGCCAGAGAAGCACAACGACATCCCGTGTTTTAAGCACTCCTCAAAGCGGTAGTGAATTGGAAACTTCCGATTTCGAACAAAGAATTATCCAGCAAAGGGTGAGTGCAGCTCCCCATCAGGTGAGAGACAGTAGCAGGACCGATGAGACTGAAGTGTCACTCCAGGAGGAGAATAACGACAGAATCTGAGTTAAAGAGCTACGCACATCCACTGGAGAAAATCGAGGCTAATGTTTAAGATTTGTTTTTTCCCAGCGTTTATTGTTTTCAAATAACAAAAATAGAAGATATGTTAAGTACGTGTATATGATTTTCCTTTACTTTAATATGACGCTGCACTTTGGTAATAAAAAGGATCACTCATTTCCTAGAAAAATACTTTTCATAAATTATAAATTTTGACAAAAATGGAAAATGTTCTTTTGATTTAATAATTAAAACAATGTCTTTGTGAATTCGCACCTGGTCTTGGAAAAAAAGACGAAATGAAAAATTAAGTTAAAGTTCAGTTTACTACCATTAAATAAAGCTAGACAACGTTATCTAGTAAAAAAATCGAGAAAAAACTATTAAAAACAATATCTCTACTCTAATAAACGTGCATGTGTAAATAAACGAGGGAATTTTGTCAAAGTTCCATATTTGAGTACATGAGAACAGAAGATTTTGAAATTATATTTAAATAACGATAAAAAGAACACAATAAATATACGTTAAAGCAGTTGAAAGTTCAATTATAGCAAAGATAATTAAAATATCTTTAATAATAAAAATAATATCCTTAATCTTAAATTTTTTAACACAATTGAAAGGTAAAGACAGATTAAATTAGTAATCTATAATTGTGTGTAATTAAATGTTTTAAATGGGGGAATTCAATTGAAATATTTTATTCCTGAAAAGGTAAACACGTCTCTTTAAAACTGAAAAGTGAAAATGGTCTTGTTTGCAAGTTATAACCATGGATATATTTTTTTATTTGTACTTTTAATTTTAGTTTTCTAAGAAATACAACTTCTCCAATAGATCCAACCTCCGTCCACTGGTCCAGGTCCGACACTTTTTCTGTTCCCGGATTGCAAACGCATTTGAAAGGAGCCCGAAATGACTTTTCTCAGAAGTTCAAGAACTTAATTAAAAGTGCTCATTCGTCCTGAAGGGCAGGCCGCGGGCGACATGCGGTGCGAGCCCGCATCGCGGCGGCGAGCTAAGTCGGAAATTGAAGTGTTAATTACAAAGATTTGCCAGAAAACCCAAACTAAAGTTCAAAACGACTTTGATAACAATAAATTCCCGGGAAAAGCACGTCCCGCCCACGGCCCGACCGGCGTCGCTACCGCCCATGACTTATTCCCGGTTGCGGAATTACTTTCGCTGGGGGGTGAAACTCCGTCGAAAGTCGGCTAAAGTTATCCGCTGAGAATCAAAAAATTTTACATTCACACTAAGCGCCGGGGACGGTGCCCGCCCCCCTGACTTAAGCGGAGGCCCCGCTTAAGCGGCGGTTGGCATCATTTCGGAAGCATTTCTGTCATTTCTTGTGAAACCTTATTTTCCTGTGGCAGTTTCCTTCTGCCGCTTCTTAGATTGTAACTTCCTCCATTCGGACGGGGGGTCCCACTCCCCTACACCCAACCCAGGAATGCCCTAAAAACACACCTCACCCTCCTCCGGGGGAATTGTGCCATCAAGGTTGCCCAAACCAGGACGAGGGACGGGCCGCACTGAATTTTGGAGGCCCTGTGCTGTGCCGTGGCTGGCATTGCGGCTTTTATTGGAGCACTGGGAATCACTTTTCTGGATTTTCCCCGTAACAATAGATCCAAGTTCTGTAGATATGCAAATTTTTGTTTTTTGTCGTCATTTTGTACTCGCCTTGTTGGAAAAATGTTTTCGGAATTTCTGGGAAAGTTCGTCCACGCACGACACCGCTGGCTTTTCACAAAGGTTGACTAGAGCGCCTACAGGCGAAAGGCAAATGCCTGCGAATGGAAGCCTGTCGAAGTCGAAGGGAAACAGACCATCCCAAGCAAGTGAGTTAAGGTTCGGGAATCAGGGGACCTTTTGATCTTTTCCTGGTTACCCTGGTTGTTGCTAAGCCAGCAATTCCTAAATTACTTGGATAGGAGCACTGATGCATCAAAAGATTCTCGTGCTGTAGGAAGTGTGAGCTTCGTAGAAAAATCCATGCAATCAAAGAGGAAAAGAAGATGTATAATTCCTACACAACAATGGAATTTGCCAAGGGGAAGAGGGAAGTCCAATAAAGTCCTTCAAAAGCGAGGACCTTTTATAAAATTATAGACAAAAAATCGTTTTTAATTTGCCTACAAATTTAGCCGTAGAGAAGGATTTAACAAAATGAAGAGTAATTGAATTTTTAAATAAAATTGGGCTAATAATATCCTTAAAGAAAACAATAAGATTATATTTTGGAATTCATCAAAGCCTCAGGGCTGCAATTACGTGATTAATTATATTACGATTTTACAGAACAAAGCATTTCCTATTCGTTCAATAAAAATGAACCACTTATTTTTGTTATAAATTTTAGCACTTAGTTGGAATTCTTAAGTAGCTACATCTAAACCCATTTACAACTTTTACACGTAATATTACTTTCGAGGTACTCACATACTTGAATAGGATGAAAAGCTGAAAATAACACCATTGCATGTACTACCCAGCACGCAATTTGTGGACTATAAAAAACCCCTTTTTGAAAATCAATAAATGAACGGTTTATTCGTGGGATTTTAAAGTAAATCAACTCGTAGTGAGAAAATTTCCTCTTTTTTTGACGATGTTTTGTCGTGGGTTCTCTTTTTAAACTGCTGTCTAAGTGCTTTGAATTTAGGTCTTATATTGGTTTGTATGTCCTATGACTATGCGAACCCTACAATTTACGTTTTCAGATAAAAATAATGTGAAAAATTTTTATTCATATTGCCTATTAATTGCATCGTGAAATCTTAAAAGCGAAGAAAGGAAAGATATTTTTAGTATCTCCAATGCATTTCTAAATTCAAGTATGGGGTAGCTATAAAGGAACTTTACAATTTTAAATACTAACCACCCTGCAAGGTTTTTTGTGGTTAATCTATTCCTTTATTTGGGTACCAACATAAAAGATGTGCTTTGCAAAGGTTTCATTATGTTGCTTTACGTTCTTTGTGGGACTTTTATTATAGAAAATAAACAGGTCAGCTAATTTAAGCGCTAAATTCGAATTTAATTTGAATCATTGATTGAATTTCAATGAATGTTGGTAAGGACATTTAATGTATTCTGGATGTTTCCTTAATAAACACGGGACTCTTTAGCACACGTTTATAAATATAGATACGTTTCCATAGTATACTTAATATTCGTGTGAATTTTCGCTACGTATGATCAACAATTGCCCACATGATCAACTGGAATTTTTTTAAAGTACTCTATGACTACTTCTCTACAACCACAAAATTATAATTTTAATTAAAAAAACAAAAACCTAGTATGTTACTTTCGTCTGGTTTAAAGATATTATGTACTTTTTTTAAGATAGATCATTGGTTGTTAACTGAGCTAACTCGATATTGAGAAAACGCGTGTGGTATGCGATGTTAAGATCAATCGTGTCATTCATATCAAAGCGTTGCTATTAGTAGATTCGCAAAGACTACATTCCGTTTTACGAGTGATAATAAGATAAAACACTCGTTTCTAATTCTGAAGTGTTCTCAATTATGAATATGGCCTAATTTAACACTTTTTTTTTTTATAAATATGTACTTCAAACGTAAATATTAACGCACTGAAATGTTATTCGGTGCTATTCAACCGTAAAATAGAGCGTCTAGATAATTTCAAAATAATTTCGTGTATTTGGTATTTTAAAAAGTTATCCGCCCAGTGAGATATTCGGAAATTCCTTAAAAAAATATAATTCCATAAATTTACTTAAAGGGGTAAAATTTACAAACGCTTCATTCTTCCTCCGTCTTGCAAAATTCCGTATTTTTCATGCATGATTGTACTTTAAAATCAGTTCGTCTATATTTCAAAAGTTTGCTAAAGTTCGATTCCCATTTCGAAAATAAAATAAAATAAAACAATTTGTACAAACCACAATGCCGGGAATTCCAACACCTGTCCGCATTCCACTCGAGTGACCCTTTGGATCATCCAAAGTGGTAGCAGCCTTTCATGTATACCTACTTAACACATTTTTTTACCCTCTGAAACGAATAAATTCTAGAATGGAACTGGACTGTACAAACAGCCACGTGAACCCACGTGAGCCCAAAGTAAAACAAATGAGTTTTTTATTGAAAAAATTTTCTCTTTATTTTAAAATATGTGTCATCTTATGCAATTTAATCAGTTTTTGTAATTTTTTTCAGTTTTCTTTTCGTCGAAATATATAGTTATATATATAATAAGTTTCATATATACGAGAAAACAATAATGCCCGTAAATAATGCGTACGACTCCGTAAATATTTCACTTTGTGTCTCTCTTGGTATCGTCTCACCTGCTCCCGGCTGCCGGCGCCGCCCGCGTGAGTTTCTGGGGCTATCCGCGCCCTTCAAATGATTAATGTATGCTTTTTTTTATAATTATGAAATCACGTGGTGGTACAATACAAAGAATATGCACTATATATGTGTATATTATAAATACATAACACTGGAGCCCCACGTACGCCCTCAAATTCCTGACCACTTTCGCGGCTAGAGCGGCCCTAGCAATAGCTCCTGTATTTTTAATTTTGTTGACTTGTTTTTTACCTTCTTTTTCATTTTTCGCTATTAAACATTTCGGTTACGATTCCTGGCCGCTGTTCATTACCCATCCTGCCTTCATTACTCCTGCTGCTCCTTCGGCAAAACCTCATCTCTCCTGGCAATAAATTTACTTTTTCGGTTTCATTTTTTTATGGACTCCCATTTTTCTCGTATTTTTTTATTTTCACTTTTTTAAAATATTTTTTACTCTTTCGTTTATTTATGCTTATGTTTGTTTTTTTTTTCAGCCGGATGAAATGTGATAAAATCTGATTGGAAGTTGTATTTAGTGTTGTTTTGCCACGGCCCTGGCCAGAATTCCATTCAAAATTTCCGTCCAAATTTTTTAAGTAATTTATTCTAAAGGAATCGGGTTGGGTGCACAGTGCTAGTTATAGCGTTCTGAGTTCTGAATCAAAGGAAAATAAGAAAAGTACCCAGACTCGTAAAATAAATGCAAATAAAAAATACGAACATTTTCAATGTGAAAACTGCGAAATGAGAGGAGGATGACCGCATTGGCCGAACACCGTGAAACTGGCCTCCAGTTCATTCTGGTGTAACTCAAGCGGCAGCTTCCGTGTAATGCAATTTTAATCTTAATGAGCAAACAATTGGTCAGAATCGATTGCTTCTGTACTTTTTATTTTTTAATTTATAGCAGAGAATAAGGATAAATTCGCTGGAAAGCATTTTTTTTCCGCTTTTCCTGATTTTACATTTTGCTGGATAAATTTTTTCTTACCCTTTTATTTATTCCTCATTCGGTACAGAGGACAAAAGCTGGCTTTTTAAGGGAATAAAAGGCGTTTTAATAGGCCTCGAATTTTTGCTTCAACACAATTTACCTCTGGACTTTTATTGAGACAAATTGAGAATTATGGCCGCGAGGTGTATGAATTTAGATGTAGTTTCGAAATTGTGGCATTAAATGAGCAATTAATATGAAAACCTGATAGGATTCGTTATCTGAATGTCAAAGGTATTAAATAGCAGCAATTATTTCGTCTAAAGGGCTGTTCACAACTTCGTTTTAAGTAGATTGAGATCTTCTATATTTGACTACAGCAGACGACTAAATCATTGGTTGTATTATTTGATGTTATAATTAGACGATTTAATTCAAATTTCCAGATGAAATTCAAAAGTGCCTTAAATCTTCGAGACGATAGATCGTTATCTTATTGTGTCTCACTTAATTTTAAATTGAAAATAAATTAAATATTTAGTACTTCTGTAATTAGTTTAAATACATTCTGAAAAACAAATTTTATTTGTACCTTTTTGTACAAGCATGCCGCCTTAAAGAAGTTTGAATATTATAAAATGCTTAAATAATATGCAATATAAATTTGAAAGAAAAGTGCCTTTGAATAAAGTAATAAAAGAGTGAACAATTTAAATCTTTTTTAAAAACTAGTAATAGTGTATAATTTTAGAAAGTTTTTATACATTTCATTTCATTCTTTAAGTAAATAATTGTAGTTTTGTATTTAATAAAATTCTGAAAGTATATTTTTATATAAAACTAGTGATGTCTACTACAAATTTATTAAATGAACTAAGGAAATTAATTCGAAAGTTAAGAAGAGGCTGAATTACGCTAACAGAGTGTACATTTAAAAATATTAGACCACACCTCGAGGAACTTTTTATCGCTTGGTTACAAAGGAATGTGGTTAATGTTCGATATAAATTTTTAACAACTTACGATGTATCTTCAACTCGGCGAAAAGTAATTCCATTAAATGCGTCTAAACTTTTAAGCAGAAAATTAAATAGGCGCAGAAGGAGATAAAATTTCCCCGGAAAGTTATAAAGCATAGTAACCACACATTGCGAATGAATGAAATTTTACGAGCCATTCAAAAATAAATTCACCAGAACCACGATTATTTCCAATTGGCGCTCGTAGGCGCCTCGAAAACGCGAAAACCCGGCGATATCCCCCGGCAATCATCTTAATCTTATGCTCCAGACTGTAGAGCAGGGAAAAATCATCATAAATGCTTCTTCACAAGTCGGGAAGAAAAGTAATAGCCCCAGAAATAAAAAATGAAGAAGGACATCTCACTACGCCCGATCTGCATGCATGTGGGGGTGTCTCCGGCAGGCAAGGGCAGCCTTATGGAAACGAAAAGAGAAATTGAATCTTTCTCGGCGGCGACTTGGAGCCTTTCTAAATATTCGAAAGAAGCGCTTCCACCTTCTCGGGGAACAAAAGAAATGTTTTAATGAAAAAAATAATGTTGGAGCAACAGTTCATGAATTATTCATGGAGCTCACATCGTCCAGCGAAATGAAATGGAGAAGTCCTCCAGCCGGCCAGGATCGGGCTCCTGCAAGAAGAGGAGGCAGACGACGAATGCCGGTGCATTTATAAAGATCGCTCCTTGCGATTTTGGAAGAGGAGTTAATGAAGCCATGAGACAATCTTTAAATTTTAAACTCCAACACTTTTAATCCTCTTCCTATCTTCCTCTTTCAAAGCCCTTGAGAAGTACGATCGAAACGTTTCGGAAGGGTTGAGAGTCCTTCTAAAAAATTCAAAAATTAAACGGGATCTCTTTGCCATCGACAAGGCCGACCTCCGACATTTTTCGCCAATATTTCCACCATTCAATTCGACCATTTCAATTTTCCAATTACCCATTGCTATTAATCAACCTTTCGCCACATACCGCCGATATGACCGTACCAATTTAGCAGTCGTCTGAATCAATTGGCCTTAGCTCTCTCTGACAGGACGAAATTACAGGAAAAACTGAATAAGGATAAAGAGGTCGGGCAAAAATCCAACGATAACCCAATTCTTTGGGAAATCAGCGAAACTCTGTGACTCCATTAAATTTTTCCGCATACCTTTCAGCAAGGATATGAATTCTCCACGGAAATTTAATTAGCTTTTTGCCTTCCCCGCCCTTCACCCTTTCTCCTTATCCTTTTCTCTTCCCTTTTTTTTTACTTTTTGACAAAAATCACCTTTCGCCCTGGTCTGAGATAGAATGAGGGTGGATTCTGGATTTTTCAGATATGCTTGCATATGAAATATTCATAAAGACAGAAATTAGTTTCCACCGGTACCGTGCCAAGAATTCCCCTGGTACGGCTGAATGTGTTGTTGCTCCCTATACTGTCAATTACTTTTTCTTCTATTTGAAACCCTTAAAGCATGCAACACTTTTGAAAACCACATACGTTTTTAAAAAATCATATTTTGTTAAAGCATATCACTCGTAAAACGTTAATCATTACCAGAAAGCCACTGACCATTAAATTTAGTTAAATAGTATATTCCATAATGGAGGCGAATATCTTGGGTATATTTTTCCTATTAGATTAAGCCTAATTACTTTTGATCGTTTTCGTGTAATTTTGATTTAATTGAAAATATTTTAAGGGTATAATTTCAGAAACATGTTTACATAAATGAAGTTTTCCAAACAATGATTATATTTCATTTGATGCGCCACTTTGGAGAATGAAAGTACTTCGAGGTCAACCAGCTTGAAATCTACAAGCGTCTAGATTATACTTAAATGATATTAAAAAGGAAAAAAAATGTATTTCTGTGAAAACTCATATTGAATGACTTTCTTTGCCAATTGAACACTTATTGAATACCATTCGTGGATAGAGTTGACTTCAAAAGATTCTTTTTCTCGCATTGTAACTTTATAATAACATAGAAAAATAAGATTATCTTGTTGTTCTTGTTGTCCAGAATTATTGAAAATGTCAGTATAACCTTGATCTTGGAACAATAATGAATCATATTCCAGACGACATTCCGTTTAAAATTACAGATTACACTCGCGCGTCGACAACCACACAAAACAACATATAATTGTAGTTATAGGAAATAGACTTAAGATTCATTCAAATGAGGCTTCACAAAATACAAGAAATTTTTTTTTTGACGGTATGAAAGTAACCCTCCCGTAATTTTACTTAACCGGCATGCTTTAAACAACATTCACTTTGATTGCTTCTGTTTGAGCGCGATTGCTAACATCAGCCCTGATGCGACAAAGATCTAATTCAATCCTCTTTACAAAAGCTAACACTTAGACTAAACTTAAGGTTCAAGTTCATGAGAAAATATTTTCTAAGTTCTGAGTACCGAGGTATAAGCGAGTTAATGAACTTTATTAATATGACAAATTTTATTTTCATAGCTTTATATAGTCTAGAAAAACTGATCTATGGTAGACGGATAGACATGGACATAGACAAATACCAATAAATATAATTGCATTGTTATTTATTTCTGCATTGCGGAAATTAAAATTGTAAAATAGCCAACATGTCAATCATTAGGTGACAATCGATGAATTATTTATCAAAAGTGAGAATGCCGTAAGATTTTGAAGCTGTGGATAGCATAATAATGCTAGTTGGAATTATTTACCAAATGTACGTTAATAGCAATGAAGTCCAGCATACGTAATGAGCCAAGGTAAATGCCAGTTAATTAACTTATAGCCGTATTATTGAGTAAACAATTGCATTATTTCAAGCAAATTTTTATTTGCAGTGAGATTTGAAAATGCTGGCAGATTAAAATTATACACTAAATCATGAGCTTTTGATAACTTGAGATTAATTAAGATATCTCAGTTCGTCATGAAAATATCACCAATAAAATCGTGGATATCATTTAACGAATATCATTTATACAATTAAATAAAAAATAGTTCAGCAATTATACTGCGAAGAATAGAATAGAGATCATTGATTGCATGACAATAAAAATTAATTGTTTTTTACTGAATGCTGTCGATAATACAATAATCCGTAAATTATCTGAAATGCTTTGTTGAGTTTTAATTTGTGTGAAATATGAATTTCATATTTCCAATTACTTTGATTGTGCCGTAATAAAAATACCTTTATTATTGGTGATTTTTTAATGTTATTTTTGCCATTTAAAAGAGCGTGCAAATATAAAAATTTCTTCTATGAATTGTGACGATGATGTTTGTAAAATTCGATATTTGATTTTCCATCTTCTGGATACTACAAAAGAAGCCAACCACTGTTTTCAGAGGGATGCAAAATAGAGGGACGTTAAACAATACTAAATAAAACTTCCATTGATAATCCGACAGTCTAATTTTTTCTCTGATATAACATCTCATGCTCCAGAATTTGAAAAAAATAAACCTCTCCTGGATATAGTCGTCATCGCACAGTCATCTGAACGAAATAATGTCGTTATCATAATTGTCGTAAATGTACAACTGTCTCTGTTTGAATTTTACATAATTTTTTTAATATGTATATAATAATTTAATAAATTAGTTAATTTACACTAAGTCCCATATGTCCATACTTAGCCTATCATTCGAATGGTATAAAATTGTTTTCCTTCTCATCGTGTTCAAATGTTTTGTGTAATAACACTTCTAAATACATAACACCCCCGCTACTCCCTTAAATGGCCATTTGTTCTTCTGATCTCTGGATGCTGTCTTCAAATCTAAATATTTTACAATTTCATTTTTTATTTGCCTTATATGCTTATGTGTATATGTGTCGTTTTACATCGTAAAAATGATCTCCCTCTGTTAATTATTTCCTTCATAGTCAATTAATTACAATAAATAATTAATTACTTTTTGTTTTTGGTGTGTTAAGGATGTTCATTTCTCTTTTATTTCGCTATATTTACTTTGATAAAGTCCAAAAATATTTCGTTTTTCTTTGCTCCTCCTTGCATATTTACCACTTTCTCTCCCACTCTTACTAAACTTGTTTTTTCCTAATTACTTTTCTTTTTATTAACTATACATACATTGAAAATAAAAAACAAATTGTTGTTGTTTTTTTTAAAAAACGTTACTTAGCTCATCTTATTAATGTTCTTCTTCAAAAAATGGAAGATATTATTAACAAGTATTCATAAAATGATTACTTTCATCATTTATATACAAAACATATTTATCGAATTGTTTTGTTTTTAAAACAAAAAAATTAACAAAAATTTCGATACGCTTCAAAACTTCATATTTGCAATTAAAAAACGATAATTCTTTGTACAATTATAACAAAATTATTGAGAATCACTCAACTGATCCAGAAATGTCGATTTCCAAGTGTTTAGCTAAGTGATAATTTTCTTTTTCTCAAAACAAAAAATTTTAATAATGATTCTAGAACAATAGAAAAACAATGATAATGTAAAGGTGGAGAAAATTTTAAATATACTGCTAATAGCTTATTGATAGCGAACCCATCTGCCCTATGCACCGTCCCTCGTCGTCGAATGTGGCCAATGTCAGACGGGATAGCTTGTTGCACAAAACACCATTGCCATTGTTTTGAATTGGATTTGGTTCTGTAAAAAAAGAGAAATAAATGTTAATAGCACAATCTACACTTTGCACATTATTCCCCTTTAAAATCTTAGGTAAAACACTAAGGGAAATTAAACGCCCCTTTGATTGGATTATGTTCAAACAGTGGGCCTCACAAAATATCTTACTTTATTGCACTACATGATGACAGGGTAGTAAGTTATTGAAGCATATTTAATAGTAATATTAATATGTTATATAATACTGAAGCTATTAATTATTTAACATAGGGATACAATTTTGATGTTTACGATAAGGATTTTAGAGACTGCCTCCACAACAACACCGAATATTATGGAACCCCTTGGTTACAGCTATAGCATATTAATACACATTGACATGCGAACTGGTTCAAAATATGTGAATACTAAGGCAATTATTTCTTGGAACATTACGATGATGAATTGATAGCATGTGTCAAATCTTTATTTATGTTTTGTTTTATCACATAAACATATTTTTGTTGTTCTACTGTGTTCTGTAAAACACACTACGTGAAAAACAAGATTATAACTCATTTTAATGGTTTAAGATGAAGGGCTGAGTTCGCTATGTAAAAGGCGCCAAACCAAAGAAGAAATATTTGAATTTTTTTTAAACCTTATCTACCCTATGTTTGAAAGTTTGTAAGGAAACCTGTGGTGTTCAAAAGGGATGTAGGCTGCAACTTTTTTGTCAATCTGTCCATTTTCTTACTAAAAAAAAAAATATTGGAGGGTATTTAAGTAATTACACACTTTGTCTTTGTGTGCTTCTCCATTTGTCTATTTTTGACACCTTTAACTATCGAAAGGATTTTTATGGATTATTCACTTTCATAAGATTCATAAATTAACATAAAATACAATGTTTATTATTCCATCGTAGACGGAGAGATAACAGCTAGAAAATATATACTTATGTCGCAAACATTACACATTCTAATTCGAAATGGAATAATATCTCTACTAAAATCCCAACTTGTCTACACATCTGACCAATTTTAATGCAAGAAATGGATTATCAAGAGACAAGCAGGTATAAAAGCATACTCTTATCCCACAGATTCACATAATCTGTGTCGTTATCCGCAACATTCGAAAATCCAGTAGTCTCTAAGCACATATCGCGTTTCCTCCTTTGAAAAACCAACGTATAAAACTGTCGACCATTCACGGAAAATGCGCCCGTAATTAAGGCTATTATCGTAAACATTCATAAGTCGTAGATGGGCCTGGAAGTCTCTCCGCAAATGCACGAGAGACGGCTCCACACGTGGCGACGGCCATCGCGGACCGAGCGAAATTTCCATCCTCCCCAAATAAATTTGCGTCCACGTGCATTAAATGCAAATTTTAATTGGATAGAAAACTTATTATGCTGCGCTCGCCATGACGATGCATTATAGGGTTGAGTGGGTACGGCGATAGTACCGCATGCTAGTGTGCACCTAGGCTAGGTTCATGTTGTCGGTACGTTCCGTGAAAGTAAGCGACAGACGACTGAGGACGGTGATATTGCACGGGCTACTTATTGGTCGCTCTTGGAACGTAAATGTGAAAAGTTAATTAATTTAGAACGTTGTCAAAATACAGGGCTTTCCATATCTCCCCCTCAAACCCTGCGGAGACAGCATAAGGCGGGACTATCGAGCGAGCTTATATGATTAGCAGAGGCATTCCGAAGCGTTGCAATGCTGTTAATATCCCTGTCCGCGGAATCCATTATCCAAGCATGATCTGTAGGGTTTTCGGTTTTCCACTTGGATAGACCCGGTCGAGGCATAAATGTTGACTAATAAATTCCGCAAATGTGTGCATCTACCTCGGCGCTGATAGGCCCTGTCTTTATTAAGTTATTCTACCGTGAAATTAAACAATGTTTAATTGATGATTCACTGAATTACAGGGCACTCTAAATAATGGACTACAATTAAGGACCAGTCCCATATTAGATGCCCATCAGTTATTACTTGATTAGACACAAGCCCATTACCGAACGTAGCAGATACCCCGATTCTCAGTTTCACTGCGATTTTGATTATTCCAATGCACTCTGGACTCACTGTTTGTAGAATCCGATCCAGGAAATATTTGATTTAATTAAACAAACCCGTTCAGATCTGATTAATTTATAACCGAATCCTCAATCATACAGCCATTGTGCAAAGAGTTATGGATGTTGCCGTCGCCCGGCATGCGTCCTTCCACATATATTTTTCCACTTTTCATATCACTCAATCAATGTCGGTGCCATCAATCACCCACGAAGACTTGCACTGATTTCATCTAAATCGCAGCCATCATTTATTTTTCTTCATGTTTTTCTGGTATTTAAACTTCCATTGGGGACTGCTTTAAAGGTAGACTCCCCATCTGGA
The DNA here is from genome assembly GCA_001932985.1 of Proctacanthus coquilletti. Lineage (NCBI taxonomy): Eukaryota > Metazoa > Arthropoda > Insecta > Diptera > Asilidae > Proctacanthus > Proctacanthus coquilletti. The sequence continues at coordinate 649,190 of MNCL01000098.1, read as the reverse complement.
GTATTAGGGTAATAATACGAATCATGACAAACATCTTAAAGCCCCTACACTTAAAGCTCTTTCCCAGTTGCCCCGCATCCGTATCGTGGTCATCTTTAATGTTGCTAACGCTCAATGAATCACCGATCACCTGAGACAAGGTATCCCATGATGAATTGCTACTCGGGCCAACAGACGATGAATGACATAAGATGGAAATTAAGATTTGATGTTTTGCTATGTAAGGCGAAAGCTGCTATTAACAAGCTGGATTAGCTCGTAATTAAGCTGCATGCGTTTGATATGGGAACAGTTGTGCCGGACATATGGGATCGCATCCTGCTGAGTTTCCCTCAGGTTTACACAATCTTTAGATGTTTATTACGTAAACTTTTTGGAAAATTGCCCCTGGAGGCCTTGCAGTTTCCTCATGTTTTCCACAGAAAGTTGTGATATACAGGAGATATTACTAACAGTAAATTTCTTCCTAAAGAAAAGATCCTCAGGTTGTTTCACAAAACTTAGGGGATGAAGTACAATTGATAATACAGTCACATAGCAACCCAGAAGGAGTTCATATCGAAGTTATATCGCCACCGTATTCACCACACCCGAAAAAGGTTCAATTATTTAGTTTGCTCTTATATATTATATATCATATATTTCGAAGGTATTTAGAAGCTATTTTAGAAAATCTTGTAGTAATTTATCTCGAATATCAAGTTGTTTTCCGCCTTTGATTTAAGAGATACTTATGTTCTCTTGAATGAAAAATAAAAACTATCAAACGTGATTAAATGAGCATTTGATTTTTTAAAATTCCAAGTAAAATTAATGAGAACAATTTTATTTACAAAACATTACAGAAAACAATATTAACTTCTTTTCGATAGACTTAGTATTAAATTGCTGAAATTTGTGTAATAATAATGTAATTAAAAATGAATTAAGAACTAAAATTCCTCACATGAAATTTTCGTTTTTTGTGCTTTTAAATTAAAATCCCAAAACAATTAATTTGTTCAACTAAACTTTTTTGCTTTTCCGTACGAGCTTAAAATACCATTTGCCATAATAAAAAAAATCCCTATTTTATGTTTAGTGCATATCAATATGGAACTTCAATCGAAGTAAAAAATAGCCTATACCTCAAGCTGGACTCTGAACTATTTTTTAAATATATATACTACAATTTCGAATATAATTGTCTTGCTTTCTAAAGGATCCAAAGAATACGTCGAAGGTTTCCACTTCGTATTCAGCTTCTGAAGAATTTTATAAAATGTATTCATAATATGAATATATTACCTTACTACACTAAGCCTATCTACTTGGTAAAACTTAGGGACTAGGGTCAGGCTAAGTGACTGAAAATAAATTTTTGTGATAACGACTATCAAATAAAAACTAACGCGATATTTTCGGGACCTTGGATATTTATGTGTAGAAAAATCCTTAAACTTTAGATAAGTATGGAAGTATAGAAATACCACCTTTGGATGAGAACTTTTAAAGAGTTTGGATCATGTTGACTCTTAATGACCAGAACGGATAAAGCAATAGCGATTATATTACAATAGATCGTAGGATCCAAAAACACCAATTTAAAATTAATGGCCAGGAAAATTCGATCACAAAAATTCGTTCCGTCACGATAAGACTCAAACTCTTTCCTCAGTCCCTGGAAAATTTTATCACATGAAACATTCAAATAGTTAAATTCCAGCTATTTTTGTTCGCTTAACTTAAACATAGTATCGTATAAAGCATAATATAAAATGAAATTGAATGGATAACACCAAATTGTTTTGAGTCGAGTTTTTTAAGGGAACTTCAACTTAAAGTAGAAATGTTAGTGTCAAAAGTCCTCTGATGCCGAAGAATTTTACCAATTTAGCCCAAATTACTATGATTCCCATGTGTATAGTTCCATGCCTCCCCTCAACCGAAATAATTTGCATCGGAGCATTGGTCACAGCTCTAATAAATTTATTCTGCAAAGTTCCCGCCACTTTCGAACGTGTCTCGCACCCCCAGCGAAATCGAAATAAGTCAAAAAGCCAAGATGCCGGCTTGCGGCTACAACCTGCAGACTCCATTATACTCCTAAAATCTGCAATAACCGCTGATCTAGGTAATTTCGCTTAAATGCAGCACGGTGCATTTGAGCAATTACCCGATCCGCTTATCCGGATTATCGGTCGTATCCGGCCCGAATAAATCTGCAAAGTGATATAACGGTGATGTAGTACACGAAAGATGCCGTAAAATATTTACAAGTTCTTCTCGCGAGAAGTAATTTATTCATAAAGGGAAATATGCAAGCCGGGAAGTTATTGTCAGGGCTAAACCCGATACTCTGATACATTCACGAGTTCTTGATATCTTTCTCGAACGTCTTTTACCCAGGAAATCGGGACGCGCAGTGGTATGCTATCAAGAGCAGCCCCGAAGGTAGGACGGTGGATGCTGTAAAGATGCTCCTGGTATTTTCCTGAAAGATGCTGCACAAATAACCGGAGAGGAATTTGCCGTTTTATTGGGCCCCATGAATATGCTAACAATAAATCGCGCTAGCCTTCGCCATGTGTGAGAGGTGTTTAAGAAATAAGACAGAGCGTGGGTATGGCGCTATGTCTTTAACTGCGGCATCCCATAGTAGAAATACTGGGCTACAGCATCCCTGTATTTATCTTGCAATCATGCAACTGCTGCCATTTACTGGGTCTCTAACTGGTCCAGAATCATGAAACCGAGTTACGATGTCACCGGGATAAATGTATCCGACACTACTCGCCAAGATACAGTCTCTCTAAACGTCATTAATTTACAGCATCCGACATATATCCGGGATTATGTGAAAGTAATTATGTAACATGGTAATGACGAACCAACGATGGCGGTACAACACCTCGGCTGCTGCAGGTACCCGACGCGGCACGGCTCGACAATGCGGCGCGATACTGCACTCCCGGGTGTTGGGTTCCTAGATCCCGGGCCAAATATGCGCATATTACACAAATTGGATTCATGGCGTATCTCTGGCTTTTATTCAAACGAATCCTTTTTGACTTCCGGGCAACTTTTAAATATATGCAGGAGACGAATGCGATCCCGACTAGCTTCCGCGATCCCGGGTTGCATTCGGCTGGTATACTTGGAGACGTGACGCCGCCGGGTATACCGGTGCTCGGGTATTACGCAATCCGAGGCCAAATCTACTCCGCATCCCGGAGTCCCGGATTGATATAATTTTTTTCCCTTCTCGAATATTTATAACCGTCAGAACAGGATAAGGGAACAGAGAAACGAGGCTAGCACCCAGATACTCTAGTTGTCCAGATTGGAGCAGCTTACGTGCGATGGGTATTTGATTTTTCCATAATTTTTTTTTCCAGGAGATGGAAGCATTCCCGCGTCGTATACAGGATGGATGGAGACCCGTTGAGCCGGAACTAATCGCCTTATATTGCGGGCGGATATATCGAAACATTTCGTTCCTGCTCCTGTTAAAATTGTGAAAGGTCCTAACGCTTGCCGTCGTCGCCGTCATCGTCTTTTTATTTAACGGCTTAGAGCCCTAGAATATCATCCAGTCGTCGGGATTTGTCCCGATTGATGCCAGGATATGGAAATTTTCAAATGGCCAGGATTAAGAGATTTGCAGATGAAAGTCGTGTGAGTTTTGGTTGTAACTTTCATTTTATGTCGGTTTTATTCCGCCAGTAGGAAGGGCGAAATAGCGAAATAACGAAATGGTTAGGCGCGAATGTAAGTGAAAATATATTCCCGTTTCGGGAATTGAATGGGTTTCCTGAATTCTCATCCTATATTTTAAAAGACAAGACGGAATTGGAATAGAGCTCTTCCTCTGAGAAAGAACACCAGGTGATATCTTATATATCAATTTAAAATTATGAATAAATTCTATAAAGGCTCTGTCCCATATTTCACCTAAAGTGATGCTATTTCGTGAAAAATATTGAGGGAGTAAATCGGGGAGCTGGCGGGTCCTCGTCATCGCTGATAAGTCTTCATTTACTTACGTTAGCAACCACAACCGTAATGCTTCGCGAGACACGTGCCGATTTAATTCTATTTCCGACGAAAAGGGTCTTCTTCCCTCACGCCACTCGATATTCCATCTTTTGAGCTATTCTTATGTAGCCATGCTTCTCCACGTAAATTTTGTAAGATTTCGCCGTGAACCACCTTGAACATTTTGTGTTAGCTTCTGAGAAAAGGTGATTACTTTCTCATGCTTTTTCACGTTATAATTAATTGCGTCGTCGGGTACTTTGTAGACGGACTTAGAAAAAAATAATGCGATGTTTTCGCATGAAAAGCGCAAAGTCTGCATGGCTTTTTTATATCACAGACCCTACTTTGAGCGATTAGCAATTTAGTCTAGAAAAGTAGAATAAATCAAAAACATTCATTATAGCTGAAAATATTGAGAATATTTAAATCAGAGAAATCCTATTTTAAATTCTCATGAAGTATAGTGACTTATTTATAATTGCCATATCTTGTACGAATTTCCAGATTGATTTGGAACATGTTGCGTATTTTAATCTTATTAAAAAGAAGTTAAGAATGTTTGTGAAAGATCAACGACCTGTATAAGAACATAAGAAGAAAAGGTAAGACCACGCTAAAAAGGTAAATAAAATAAACTCATACAATATTTCTGGGCTGTGTCTAATTCGATGAAGCCGAGCTGAAACAAATTTTAATACAATCTATTTCTGAAGACTTGAAGCATCCAATAACCAAAATAAAATCATTTAAAAGAAATTAAAAAACCAAAATTAAATGAAAACACTAAAAGCTGAAATACCTATCAGCGAATTTTATCCTAATAAAATAAAATTACTAAAACGGAAATTTTATTCAAATAAGTGAGGGCACTATTAAGTATACTTTTCTAAAAAATAAATTAACATGTTTATTTACTTAGGAAGTTTGTTAGAAATTCATTTTTGACGCTTACATTTGGTGAAAATAATTTTTATATTTTATATTCTTTTTATTTTCACACCTTAGAGAACAAAGATCATAATTTATTGTATCAATTATAGGAGGGGGATTCTTACAATATATAAAAATAAAATGACTGAATTAAAATGTAAAGTTTCCATATTTTAAAAGCGATGTGCAAGATTTTCTGCTATTAAATTTTAGGACTCTGGAATCCCGTATTCATATTAACTTGAAAAATCCTTTTGAGAGTTAAGTTGATTTCAGTTAGTACTTAGCTTTGCAATGTCCATGCAATGTTATTCTTATTCTCCCTAGAATCCTATTTGACTGCAAATTACGTTGTCAGTAGGAAATTGTCCCACACTAACAAATATAGTTTGTGACCCTTACTAACCATCAGAACTTACCCTTGTACATTGTTTGTACCCTAACACCCTACTGTTTAAATGACTACAGTGCCAGCTTGAGTTACGCAAGAAAACGACGTATCTTAACAAATAGTATGATTTAATGTGCATGAGATTATTCCAAGACGTTATTATTAAAAATCATATTTTGTCTGGTTTTCTGATGATGGTATCTTTAATTAGAGATTATTTATTTCCTAACTATCATAAAGTCCTCCATTCTGCTTTCACAATAAAAGATAGAAGATTTACTAAATCGTTTATCGTATAATTCTAAAGAGCAATAGGAAATTTAAAAGCTTTCATATCACTTCAATCTTTTTAAAAACAGGCTTCCTCATTATACCGAGATCGCGCAGCAGCCAGCAGTAACTCCCAAATCAACTTCCTTTTTTTTCCTCAATTATAATACCAGAAGATGTGATTGCAATTCCCGAAGATATGGAGATAGTCTCATAGCGTCAGCGAAAAACCGGGAAATTTTCTGAAATGGAAACCCATACTCATCTAGCACATTTACACACATGCACAAGCCTCACTACTTTTCGCACCCGAAGAACTCTAGAGGTGTTGACACCAAGTCTTCACCTCTAATTATATGCACCCGTTTCGGTGCTCGCCCTGCCCCACCCCTCGCCATGTCCTGCCCTTGATGTATGCTAAGACATATTTCTGCGACCTCAGACTTAGAAAGTGAAGCGCTATCGCCGTGGCCCGCACACGGGGGTGCAAGCATAGATTCAGTGTGCTGACACAAAGCGTTCAGTAATTCCCCGGGAAAAGTTTTCAACACTTTTAAAAGTTGGAACAGTTCTCAGTCACCGGCGGCATTCGCCCAGCACCCGGACGAACCCCCAAACTCCTCTAACCCGCGGAACCCGTGGAACCCCAATTGTAGCGCAATTCCAGTACAGTTGCACCGCGAATTGCCAAGACAGGAGAAAGCCAGGTAAACACAAGACGGATGGAATAGGGTGGTCTGTAAACTTCGTCCTGAAATATTCATACAGCTCCCCAGCTGGTAAGTAAAACTTTGGGGCTGTTCAACATTCAGAATAAATTAATATGAATAATGTAAAAATCGGGGGCGGGCGGAGGTTCCCCGAGGCGTTTCTATGGCACACATAAGTCGGAGTTCGCGACCACCCGCACTCCGTTCGCCTACAGCCCCTCGGATGCAATGGATGTATTATTCCTTGCTGATGGCGAGGAATAAACATCTCTGCGGGAACTCTCATTACAAGTTTGTTGCACCAAGAGCACTAGCACCGATTTTGGTGCTAATTTAAATTCAGCCCGGATTTGCAAGTTTCCGGACGGGAGGAGGGGTTCAGTAGGGAACCCGTCGGAATGTGACCGCCGGCAAAAGCGGCCATATTCAATTAACCCGAGTTGAGGGGTGAAATCATACTGCAATTTATTTACTGCTCCAGGATAACTTGGTTATCCTTGGAAAATGAAAGTGGAAATTTTTAGTCGATTCCCTAATGGTAGATGTCCAACGGCAAAGTTTAGACCCGTTGGAGGCCCTTCGGTTACGACGACGACGGGGATTACCCAGGTTAGCCACGACGAAAGGTAAAACCATCGAGTTTCTAGCATCAGTGGACGGGACCTCTGGTTTATTAAAGGCAAATTAGGTGAAACATGAAATTATGAAGTAATGGAACAATTAAGAAATGCAAAAATATAGCATGGAAATTTTGGGCAAATTATTCATTAACTTTTAAGGTTTCTTTGGGGAGCCTTCCTGTGTTTGAAGGGCCGACGATGAAGGGCTTCATGACGCTTTAGTCACATTCCCACCTGAGGACCGGAGAAATCAAGGCAAACAAGGTTCTATGCTTTTATGTCCAAACCCATAATAATTCGATCAACGTTGTTTTTTTTTTTGCAAATATTTCAACAACATTTCAATTCCGGTTGAATGGCACTTTAATTAACAGCCCACATTCTTCAAGGCTTTCAAGCATTCCACTAGACCTGTGAGACAGGAAACTGACATAGGTTCTACTTATAATTTTTCATTGTTAGATTTAATAATTATTTAAAGTGGGCTTTACTTACCATCATGAACGTGGTGATCTGCATGTTGTCCCTCACCTTCACGTCTCCGTCTCATTTGATCGGCGAAGTGAGCTATTAAGGCATCCATCATGGCTGCTTGCCGTGAAAATATTTGCATTAGCTTTGATACTGCGATTCCATTTTCCACAGCATCAAACTATAATGATAAGCAAGAATAAAATTAGATCAATTGTTTAACTTAATGATCATTAAAATGTTAAGAAGATAAGGCCACTTTAACTCGCAATATCAAAGGCAATGAAGCACTTTTATGATTTAATAATTCAGTACCTGAAGAAATATGCAGGTCTGGCAGTCGGGATCATCGTTCGAACTTGGTTTCGCATAATCCCATGATAAGTCTTCGTATCTTAAACCGAGCAATAATGTCTGAAATGGACAAAAGAAATATATTTGAAAAATCTTGGAAAAGCATGGTAACTAAATAAAATTAAATCATTCACGGGAAAATTTTCTCACTTATACTCCTATACTTACACATTCTACAGGATCTATAATAAAAACACCTCGTTCATTAATCGCCACTATAACAGAAATATCTTTGTGATTAACTAAGCTCATAAGACCTCGAACAGGCTGCTCCACTTGGCCATGAAAAAAGGCAGCACTGAAATAGTACAAAGAAAGAAAATTCATGTAATATGTCAATTAGTGAGATTGCCAAGTGCAAAAATAACGAAAATAATAAAATAAAATACCCAATTTGGACACTCCTTTGGGAATGTACCTTTACAACATTTTCTTAAGAAATGACCCGAAAAGAAGTACCTATATCTTTCCATATGAGAAAATCTGTTACTATTGATCGAAACTGAAAGGAAAAATAAATAAAGTCAAAGAAATGAAATTGTGATATGGCTTTATAGTCAAAGGAAATAATAAGGTAAGTTTTTTTATATCGATTTTCGCATTCACATTTTGTGCGAAGAGGTTTTATGAAAATAAGTTTATAAAGTAGTTGAATTTAAAATTGATTTTATAAGTAAAAAGTATTATATTAAAAGAATAAGACTCTTATGGATCGTAAAATTTATGTATTTATTTGCATGATTTCATTTGATGTAAGCATAATTTAGATGACTATAATTTTCATGTCTTTTCACCCGTAGGCAACTTGACGAATTAAGATCTTTTGCAGAGCATTAAGATTTTCATGTCTGGTGCCACCACGAATTGCAACATGTAAATTCACACTCAGTTTCATAAAAATTAAATATGCAAATACGAAAAAATTACAACAGTTCCTATGCTTTGTTGACTTCTGATATAATTACTTGCAAGTTCATTTGACTTAATTAATCTCTTAATTCAAAAGCAATTAATATGTAACTCTACTCCAACCAGAATCAGCTCAACCATTAATAGTTGTAGTAATACCTACATTGAGAACTCCACAAAACTCTGGAAGAACTCGTACGAGAGTTTTCTGAATGCAGAACAGTGGACTACACAAGAATTTTAAATATTTAAAGCAGTGTAGAAACCATCATAGAAACTGTGGAGGTAAATAAAGAAAGGGAAAAGGAAAATATTCTCCCGAAAAACGAAAAATTTCCCGGCTGCCCATTCTCTAAGGAGCTCTTCAAAGCAGCTTTCTATTAATTTACTTCAAATAAAAACAGTCATGAGCAACCCGCCCGCCTGCGCACTTATTACCTATTTGGGAGCAACTGTGTAACTTCAGGTCCGGACAAAATGCGATTTAATCAACAATTTCCCCATTTGCCCGCAGAGTAATTAAAACCAGCAGAAGAGGACAGTCAGGTCTGGTCCAGGACCGGGACTGAGATCTATCCTATAGGACGTGCAGCAGGCAAAGGGGATGCTCATTCGAGATAGTCCTCCCCTATCCATGGTTGCTCCCAAAAACTTACCCATAGAATGGAAGTGCCCAACAAAATTCTAAGTACTTCCTCATTAGCTTCCTTGTTGTAGCTGTCTGTGGGACCCGCTTGTATTGTTCCAGCAATTTGACTTCGGCTGAATTCTTACGACTAATTGGTAACCATGACCAACTTGAGTTTTTGGCAACGTGTTGTGGTAAAAACCTTGACTGATTCTCTCTGTGAAAGGAAAGAAGGACACGGCCATGACTCAGGATTTATTCGGATTTACCTGTACTCCATCTGGGATAACAGGCACAAAGTACTCACCTAAAAAAACTGATTGTATGCGTGTGCGAGTTGTATGGACCCAATTCGATCCGTGCCTGGATACCTCCGAGCATTATCGAGTGCACTGACTCCATGATATATCGGCCGGCCAGGACGTTGTGCTTCGCCTCCTCGTACAGCAGTTCTAGTATCCGATGATCCCTGGAAAAGATATTAAGACCATGTTAAGCTTATTCAAGGACATTGTAGCAAATTTTATTCAAACTGTACAAGATTTAAAAATTTCAAACGTAAAACTCCCGTTGGAATTTATCCTAGTGCTCGATTAAAGAACTTAAACGAAAGTTTTAAGCTTAAGGTATTGTATAAAAATAAAATTTTAATCTAAAAACACAATGATCGTAATGTTTTTAAACCAATAAATCAAAACAGAAAATAAGTCCCATGAAAAATTACGTTAGAAAAATAATTAAGATTAAATGTGATTGAATTTTATTGGCTTTTATCCAAGCCAATTTTTTATCGTAGCTACGCAAAAAATCGTTGGGTAAAAATTATTTAACATTAACACAAATTATTACAATGGGCGTCAGAAAAACTTTAACTCAGTCTAGTATTTATTTTACCGGAAATACGAAAAAGTTCGCCTATGTCTAATTAAAATCTACAATTATGGATAATTAAAAAAAAAAATATTGAGCATGGTCTAGAGACCCTAGACTGTGTTTCGAGGCAGGAACTCTGGCTTACAAAGCCAACAAAACACCTGCTGTGCTAGAGCTATTGCTTTTGGAAGCGGACAAGAATTTATTTTATTTATCGACATTTTTTTTTGTTTTAAATCTTTTTGCCACCAGTTCTCCTTTTAGCAGTTTCCCAAATTTCCAAACTACTGAATAAAATTTATTATACACATTCGATATTTTTAATTTAATTTTTACAAAAATTGTTGGATGAGAACATTTACAAAATAATCTCTTTAAAAAATTAATATAATGGATATAAATTTCTCTTCATAACTTAAAAAAAAATCAACTTAATTTATTGTTATTATAAACTTTGCGATAAGTCTCTTATTGAAAAACTTTTTCCGTGTAGGCATTTTAAAAGAACAAAAGCGGTGAAAAGTAGCAAACACACAAAGTTTTCAGGGGGAAGTTTTTTTCATAAAAATTACCATAAAATTCACGATATTAACAGGAAGGAACGTAATATTTAGTGATTTTTAATAAAATACCCATATAAATTTTTTATCAATAATTCTTATGAATTAAAATTATGTAAATAAATTGCGAGAAGAAATGAGAACATTTTTTACTAGTTTCGTCGATGTTCTGGAGAATTGAAAACCATTTTTAAAAAGGACTGCAGAAAACACGGTGCTCTCATTTTTTAATTAGTAACAAACCACAACTAATTAAAATATTCACAGAACTTCATGTAATTGAAATTCATTAAAAATCACGAACATGATAAAATGTTCTATTTGCAAAATTTTAACTAATTTTATCTCCTCGGTTACAATTCGTTATTGAATATTTATTTTTGTACTTTCAGAGCTTTGTAATAGAAAGTCACTTCAAATCGTAAATTCTATAAAATCATCTTTTTAAATCATTACAGTTTTATTACATGTTTATGAGTGTTTATAATTTTGTTATTGTGATATGTACGAGTGTAATTATTTTAACATGTTTTAATACGATTACTGTACTTTATTCTTCGTCTGTATGAGCTACACAGTTTCCTACAGTTTAATCAGACACTAGATTTTCTGCATATAAAAGAATACATCTTTTGGAATAAACAGAGGTTCTTAAGTATTGATGTAGTTATCGTAACCGAATTTAAGACTTTCTTAGGAAGCTCCATAAGACTGCTGATATAAAGAATCTACTTACTTGATCTTCTCTTCATCCCTCTTCGAAAAGAAGACATTCCGCTTGAGAACGATCATGGGCTCATCGAACTTCTTTTCGATGGGATTGCCCTGGCTGAATTTCTCCAACAGATTTGGCCACGCTACTCTAACTACGTACGGTCGATGGTGCGACTTTAATTGGATCTCTAGAAGTGCACTAGTCATCCATAAACCGAAAATACTTTGTGCTAGTAATTTGTTAGCTATTCCTAATTCTTCACAGCCCAGAGCAGCAGCCAGCATCACTTGCGCCGGACACTGTGCTGTTCCTTCAATTTCCATATGTACAGCTATGCGCGACATGAGGTACACGCACGTTGGTATCACCTATGGGGTGAGAGGAATTTCAGCTTTATTAAATATTCCACCTATTTTTGGAGGCATGCCAAGGTGTGTGGACAGGGAGAACAGGTGGTGGATGGATGGACGTTTGACCACCCAGGAAATCGATTCAAGCATTCTTTCAGTATATTTACATTTTGCAGAGGCCTTGGTATCGATGTCGACGATTTAGCACCACTGGAGTAGTTTGTTGACGTTGATGTGGTCGAACTGTAATTGTTTGATATACTTGATGAGGGCTGCAAATCTGTGTTACTTGCGGTTTGTTGCTGATAATTTGTATTTGTACTTATTCCTGTAAGTAAACGAAGAACAAAGAGAGGACGTTTTTAGTAGGTATTTGTAGATTTCTTTAAAGAATTGTGAAAACAAATTAATTCAAAACACTCCTGAGCACCATTATTGCAAATTTTGTATTTTAATTTTCATAAAAATCAGATTTTTGAATACTTGGTGATGTAAACCTTTCAAAAAAGGTATTCAATCGAAACAAGAAAACTTTCAGGGTTAAAAGAAACTTTAAAATTACTGCATATACCTTTTTGAATCACGCTCTAAATTTTTTATACTATATCATACGAAAATTGTTTTACTTTTTTTCAACTAAAATAAGGAAGGAAGGATAGTAAAAGTTGTACTAGCCATTTTACAAAAATATTACGAAACCAAAAAAAAAGTAATATTAAATGAAATTTTGGAAAATAAAAACAAATTTATTATTGGGGTAGTTATAAAGAAAAACACACAAAATTATAGGGAGGTACAACAAACAAGCATAAAATGGTTGCTGCTGATTTAAGACAAATAAGAACCAACTTTATTTGTAAAATTCTTAAATGAAGAATCGTTTAAAATATACCGAAATGTTTAGATTTCATCCAAAATTGAAATTTTCATTCGAAAAAAGAAAATACTTTCAATTCTGGTTCATATTATTAAATGTAAACATGGAATTTTGAAAAAGAATACGTTCATTCCCATAAGAGTTTATTGTAGGTTATCTCGTAGTTTTGATTTTATTATTTAAGAAATACTCGTTAGGCAATGTGATTATTACAAACACAGATTTATTCAGTTTCAAGAAAAAGTCTCAAATACAGATCTCAAAATAGAAGCTTATAATGCATGAAAAACAAAATCAATAGAACTCGGTTCTAAGATTTAAAAAAAAAAAATAGAACAAACTTATAATTACTTACTTCTAATTTGTCGTCCTTTACATTTCCGTTGTATTCTGCCATCACAGACTCAACTTTCTAATTTTTCACTTTATGTGAAATGATTCGACCAAAAACTCTTAGCATCGCTTAGTAAAAACAAATACTTCATACTTTAAACGTGTTTTTCTCGGAAGAAAATTTTAGTAAAGGTTGTTATCAGAAATGTCTTAAAGCCTTTTGAATCTTAAATAAATTTTTACAAGATTTTTTGTAAGGTTCCTTTCCCTTCTGCGTATTATTTATTTTTGTTGATATAAGAAGATCGAAATTTTCATTAAAATTTCAAGTTTGGGTTCGAGTTACTGCCATTTTTCGTGGAAATGTTTCTAAAATCAACTTCGAGAAAAATTATTTCTTTAGTCCACTTTACTGGAAAATTTTTAAATTGGATTCAAGTAAAACTCCATGGAGGAATTCTTGGTAATTCGGACGACGATGGTTTTGTAGGATGTCCTCCAACAAGTTGTTTGCTTTTAATTTTACTATTTTAGTATATCACTATTGCAAATTTTGGACCCATTAAGTAATTTTTTAATAAGCTTAATAAAGTTATTATAATGATAGAACTGCTCAATGAACATTCGATTTATAAATTTTACTTTAGTGCCTATGTGAATTCATTTCTATGCTTTGCAAATGGAAAGGTGGCCACTTTTGTTGTACATTTCACGTTCCCAAGGATAAACTAAACTGCTCTTTATTTTCATATTCAAGTAATAAAATCTCTTTCTAATTTCGATTTGGTAGCGTTTGGAGCGCTCATCGTTAAATTCGAGAAGACGAAACTTACCATTCGAAAATGGGCCTCATGGGAGTATCAATATTGCCGAGCGAAATATCCATCGTCTTCGTCTAAGGAGCCACTTGAAGGAAGAAATCCTTTCACGTGGCTGCCCTAACCTTTAAATAATTCATCGACAGGGAAGATTTTGTACCATCGCACAGGTTCCCCTCTCGTCTGGCAGTTGCTATTGCCACTTATCCCCTGGAAATAACTCAGGTAAATGAATTCAGGGCAGCATTTTCTTGGCGTTTTGTTTCTTGGGATATGGCTTTGCCAAGTGCCATCAGAAGACGAAGCAGCGGGAGAGCGAAGAAGCGATTCAGCATTCATAAGAAAATCATTCAGTTCTAATTATTTGCTACTCGGCGGGATTGTGTGCGTTTACCTGGCGAACGTATCATGAAAGAATAATTTCGTTGCTTACCTGAGGAGACTAGAAAGGTGGCAGTGAAAACGGTTGAGAAGGCGGCAGGTGTAGCATAAGCATCCTTTTCATTAAAGCGCTTCTTCCCAGTTTGCAAAAATCTTTACAAAAAAAAAGAACAAGGAGGAAGTCGCCACCCTATCTATCTTCAGCCTCCCCAGGAGAGCTATTGTGGATTCCCTTTTCTCCAAAGCGCGCGGTGTTCACGAAATGAAAATTCATCACACCTTTTATACCCGGCCACGGTAAAGCTATTCCAGATTCTGAAGGAGGATGGGAAGAATTTTTAGCGTCGTTTCTTTTTCATTTTTTCAGCCAGTAGAGATTTTCATTTATACTTTGTGGCAACTAACGCGCTTAACTGATAATGCAAAGTTTCCTCTACCCCGCCACCCACTACTTCCGTGTTTCAAAATTGAAAAGAGAATATATGTGAAAGGATTTCAACTCAAAAAGTAAACCCACGGCCAGGATACAGCCGCTGGTGGATTAAGGACAGTAGCAGGGGTTCTGTGGGAAGGATGACTTCAAATAGCCCGGAAAACTATGCAATCTATCCCCTTTCTATCCCCTTCCTCCTCTCCGCCACTCTAGAAACTTTAATTTTTATTAGCGCGCCACCCATTCCAAGCGTCCGACGCGGTGGCATCGTTGTCGCGGGAAGCTAGCGGTATTATCGTGAGACATAATTGTTTTAAAGTGCTTTCCTCATTGCGCTAATTTCTTTCTCGGTTTATTTGGCGGAAGAAGCATTCGAGAATGCCGTCTGGTCTAGAAGAGGGTGGTAATCCGACGGCGGTGTATGGGCGGTAGACTGGCCAAGACTTGCGAAAAGGAAATTACTTATCGCGGAGAAAAATAAAACGAACATTTTCCAGAAGAAATCGGACAAAAGTTTCCATTTCACTATTATTCCCTCGATTCCCGGCACGACTGTCTTTTAGCGTTCCTTGAAAATTCACCAGCGCAGCAAACTAGAATTATTGGGTTATTTTGGCTGAAACTGCAAGGAAGAAGCTGCGAGGTCGGAGGACGAAGACAAAATCGAAAATGTGCTCAGCATATTTTCCGCAATTTACTTTTCCATATGACAAGCCCGAGCACAGCTATTTGGGCGGATGGATTTATTGATTGGCCAATTACAGCGAAAGATGCGGATTATAGCCCATGCTGTGGTCAGGTGGAAACTTGAGGGTGCTTCGCTCAAGATAGGCTTCCTTTCGACACGTTCTTTCGAAAACTTTTGAGATATTGATTTATAATTTATCAGAAATTTTCTGCACGCTTAACACATTTATTGCATGGGCGTAAAAGCTAGCCGATTTTTTGGAACACGAACTAGCACGTGGCACTTGAGTGATTAGTCATCGGTTGCGGCAAAAATTCGATATAACTGGCAGTGATTAACACGCACTTCGTCATTCAGTTTCAAAGTTTCGGGATGACATCAGAAGATCATTTAAGATAAATGATACAAATAAAGCCTGTTAAGCATGAATTGGACTCGTGCTCTGAACTTTCCGTACATTAGCAGAATAAAAAATTGTTGAATACATTTAATATGATGATTAAAAAATCCATAAAATTAAAAGTCATAATCATTTATATACATATTTATTGCAAAATAGAAAGTAATATTATAAAAAACGAAGTATAAAAGTCGCTTTAATTTTGTTAAATAAATTGTTCTATGAATCCGTAGTAGTAGTATAAGACAGGTCAACATTTTAGGTTGCTTTCAGAATTTGAAATTTGAATTTACAGCTTTTACATCGTTATTTGTGATAAAAATATTTTATTGTATTTAACTTAATTAAACTAAAATAATTTAAAAAGGCGTGATAGATTTTTCGGAAGATTTTCAACGACATAACTCAAAAATCAAAATTTTCTTATATAATTTGAACCAAAAACCAAAAAGGGGTTTTATAAATTCCGAAATAAACAATGGCTGCAATATCACAACAAAACTGATTGCAAATCAAACATAAAAAGATTTTTAAAATAAAAACATAATTTTAATTAAATTTTTTTAAACTATACTTTTACAAAACTCTAGTTTATACAGAATTCATGAAAAATTACTCATTAAAACCTTAAACAGAAATAACTAAAAATGCACTATACGGTTTATAATTGTTTAAGAATGAATGCTATGCATTCTACGAATTATACTCGAATTTATATTACTAAATTGAGAAGCTATTTTTTAATGCGATAATTTAATTAAGTTATATGTATTAAAAAAATAAAAATAAAATAACATATTACGTACAGGAATATCTTTCACTCATTGGACTATTTAAGATCGAATAAAAGCCTTTTCGACGACTATACTTTTCCATCGGAAAAAAACTAGGACAACATCCTTATTAAAGAGTGAGTTGCTTACACTCAATCTGCCCTGGTATTTCACGATAATAACATTTATCAGACTTCCTTATCTAGCGCGCTAATTAAATGAAGCCATCTTTCATCTTAAGATCGACTATATAAGACCGACTCGATATCCTTAAGACATTAGAAACGAAGAGATTTGAAATGGCCTCACTTCGATTGATACTAGCAACTATTTTTCTTGCAACTTTCATTACATTATCCTATGGCCAGGTAAGACATAAAAATAAGTTTGATTGATAGTAAGACTCAAAACAATAACTTTTCTAAATTTTTAATTTAGATCTTCTTTACTCCAGGAGGGAAATGGGAGACCTATCCGCCACCTAAACCGAAACGTGACGAATTTTCGCTCGAAAATGGAAACATTGGAGAAATAACATGCAGAAAATCTTCAGAAATTTTAATGGATATTTTTCACTTTTTTAAGGTGAAATTCTAAATAAGATCCTTCATTTCTCATGTTCCTTCTTTTGTTTTCAGATGGAATCTGAGAAATTTCAACAATGCCATTAAAAAAGGAATTTCGAAAAGAGACGCTTCATTATTTACAACTGTGTGCATGTACATACTTATAAACTATTAAATATACATTAATTATTTTGAAATAAATAGAAATCTAACATTATTAAAATACTTTTTATGTTTAAGTCATAATTTTCAAAATTATAGTTAAAACAAAAACAACTTTTAGGCTTTTTTTAGACACAAAAATATCTTTATCATGTAATGTAAATGTGGTGGAAATAAAAGATTTAGAAGCTTAATGAAGTACAGATCGATATAAACATTGCAATTACCTGTTTTTCTATTTTCTTATCTAAACAAATTTCTTATCGATTTAATATCTAATAAAGGTAAAAAGGTGTGTCTTGTGCTTTGCAAATATCGCCCGCATTCAGTTTCGGATTCTTAATGGTTTCAGGGCCAAGCAGGCAAGAGGCATATCTACCATCATAACTTCAGGATATTTTTGAATTAAAAGTTTACATTTTCTTTCTTAGATAATAATGGACAATGAAACTTTTGATTTAACAACATATCGATAAAGAAATATCGAAGGATGCCGAACGCGACATCCAGAAGCAAAAGCAACATATCCCAGAAAACGACAGCAAGGATATACTTCTACCTTTTTCCATCGAGAGCCTCAGGGAACGGACATTAAGTAACTTCCATAAATAAGGGAAGTCCCTAAACGAAGAAAAAGGTATTTCTCCGGCTCTTGTGAGTTGTGTAATCAATTATACGCAACCTTTTTTGTCGTACCTCGTCCCCATCGCCATGGTCGTAGATAGTTTTACTGCTCTACATCGTTTCACCAATACCAAGAATCGTGCAGGGTGGACTGGTGTGGATTTCGTTGGAATGGTCAGTGGGTCAAGATGTTCGTCCGTTCAGTTTTCCGTTTTATTTTTAGGTCCTTGGGTGTCGTCGACTCACAGTACGACACCCCAGCACCGAGATGATCGTGGGACACCCTTGAACTGAGAATAGGGCTGTTCCCAGGAAAAGGACCCTATTGACGCCATATCAGTTTTCATGACTGAAATTAACTTAATTTCTTGCATACCTCATTTTCCTTTATTGAAGGGCCTAAATGGAGAGAAATATACCTACTAATGGCAGGGCTTAGTTCCATGAGTAAAATTTCCTTCAAACCGAAGGATATGTAACGATAAAATTCCCAGGAAAAAATTTTATTATAGGATTACTGGAGTTTTGAAGTTTCAGTACCTTAGGAGTCTGGGATGGAAGCCCCTTTTCGCGAATCACCCCAAGTTGAAGCAGATAAAAATGAATGAAAAGAAAGGAAAAGTAAGCAACGACCTTTCCATTATTCATGCGAAAAGAATACTCTTTTTAGATCCAGTACCACCAGCCCAGTTCCTCTTAAATGATGAATTAAACTCATGAATAGGAGAGAACATCCTTTCCATTATGCACACACGAATCTCCTGGCAAGGATCGGGAACAGGGATAAGGAAGCGGTAGCATTTAGAGGCTATGAAGACTCGTATGGTTACACAACTCTTCATTTTTGCTGGACAAGCGAGGGCGGGCGGATTCGGGACGTGCAGTGGCGCTCTAATTCAACATTTATCCAAACTTTATCTGGAACGTGCTGACGACCATGTTCACTGGACTGGGAGAACGAAAAAGGGTCTCCGAAAGAACGGGAAAGATGGAGGAAAATGAGAAGCGAAAAAATCTCAAGCTTCCATTTAAGTACGCTTCTGAACTAAAACGGAAATTACAGAAAATTCGGATATTAAACGTCCTCCCCAAGAACGCTGATCTGGATCTCTTCTGAAGTAGTGCTCCAAAGCTGCCATCTCGCACCCGGACTGTTAGGATAAAAAACCAGTGTCTACCCGCTCTTCCATGTTTACTCAGATGTAGGTAGTCGCCGAAGAAGAAGCGGGTTGCGAATAACTCCCATCCGGGGTACCCAGTAGAATCCAATTGAACCCAGAAAGCAGAAACGGATAGCGGAGCCCATAAAGGACGGGAAATTACAACATCACAATTTAATGAATTTAGCACATCCACATTGGTAAGCGGGCTGCTGTCCGAGTTAGCCGGAACAACCAGCATTGCTAGCCACGACTCGAATTTATCTAGATATCACCGAATGGCCAGACCACACTCCAGCAGCTCTGTTTGCTGTAATCTGCCGCTGGTAAAACTCCGTGTTATTTAATTAACTTTTTTAAATGCTATTTATGGACCATCATAATGTGGTTGCCGCACCATCACGTATGCATCCTAATTGGGTCAGAAGCGTCCTCCTAACCTCTTAATGTTCGTCTAACGAGTGTGTTTACCCGACAACGACGACGACATGGTTTTGAATTTTTCTTCGACGAAATCTTCAAAGTCGTTGTGAAATTTCTAGATGAAGTTCAAAAATTATCGAGGCCAAACTGTAAACTTCCTCCCAAACAGTTTTCCCGGGGATGACAGACATCAAGGGGAGATCTAGATGAGTGCTAAAACATGGTTTGTACGCTCGCAGTACGAGTGCACATCCGAACGTGCTAGTTCGAAAATTACAAGTGGTAAATGTGATTGATAGCTTCCTTTATGTCGTTTGGAAATATCAAACCGTGTAGTTGAGGGTTGTGCGACTTACAAGCGTAGTACAACAGTTTACGAATTTAATTTTCATGAATTTCTACTAATCTGACAAAATATCCAACTTATATTTGAAAAATTGGGAAAAAGAAAGAAAAACAAGATAAAAGTTTTATTTACATAAGATGATAACATTTTTAAAGGTTAAAAAATCAAATCCGTATTAAATATAATTCCTAAGATTCAAATTCAAATGCTAAGATTCAAGAAAACTATTGGTACAATAAAATAAAACACAAATTAAATTTTGCATGTGCTGATTAAAATAAAAAATCATTTATGCTTATGCAAATTTAAATTTTATACGATAAAGGTCAGACAGAAAATATAACAATAAGATCATATACAACCATAATTTTTTAAACATTATTTTTCAAAGCCTTCAAAAAATATAGCATTGTTAAAATATTTTCTTTAATATGACTTTTAAAATTCGAAAAATATACCTCTTAAAATTCGAATGCTATCGTATTTTTCATAAAATATTTTGTATATATTGTACTCCATGCTTTTCCTTTAGGTGTCAAGAGTTTAAAAGACGATAAATTTCTTTAAATATTAAATTATTGCCTTATGCTATAGCCTAAAGCACAAGTCAAAATTCGAACATGAATTTGTCTATTCATATTTCATAAAAATTTTGGAGCCACTCTTTTGTTTGTTTTTTTTTGGTCTTTTGCCCTATACTTTACAACATACCTTCCGTAACTTAATTGTGTTTTTATGAAAAATTTCAAAGTTTTCGTAATTCCAAAAGCAAATATTGTTCAAAGTTAATTATGTTCTTAGTGCGTTTCACTAATCACTAAATGTTATGTGATAGTTATGGACCCCTTTTCTTTTCCACACACGTTTGACCTTTACTTGGAGTGTAAAATTTCCTATCCTTGTTCACTTCCACCTCAGCAAATATTCCACGATTCGGAATGTGCTAATATAAATTTCGTTTTTATAATTATGTAAACATTTCCATGATAGAAAAATCGTTAAAAATCGTTTCTTACATCCTCTCTAACCTTGTTTGCATTAACATACTTCTAGGTTAAAACATTGTTTTCATGATGTCAGTTTGCCCTTCGCTCTTTATACTACCGGCCTTCGTTGTATATTTAACGTAGGCCTACTTGGAAAATGTCTCCTAACAACCCCCCATAACCAATTATACTTCATCAATTTTCTAGCCTCCCTTGCTAAAGTTTAGCAAAGTCTTTTTTTCGTTTCATAAAATTCTATTCAGTCTTAATAAACCCTAAAAAATATAAATTTTCCTCGCTTAACTTAAAGCGAATTTTCAGGAGAGTTTCCCTGCATATCCTATTTTATTCGCATGCCACGGATGTGTACGTACGTGTGATTTCAATTACTTTTCCCTTAACAAGATAATTACAGCGAGTGCCTTTCACCCTGTGTTTAACTTCCTCCACGCATCGATTATTTGAAGCCTCCCGGAGGACGCTTCAGAGCCCAATTCCGCTCACGCCCCTTCCCGCAACGCCCATCCCACAAAGATTGGCTGGAACGACGTATTCCATACTGGCAGCATATACTATATATTGTATAACCTGTACCCTGTAGCACCCTGTAGAACCTATAATGTATGCACGAGGCGTGCGAAAATTTCGCCCCGAATGGTAAAATATCCCTACCTCGACATGCGGCTCCCTTCGCCCGCGGGTGTGGCTAAAAAGACTTTGAAATTGAACATCCTTGTGAATTGACATGAAATGTTTCAATATTATTTCTCCTTCTTTATGCCATGTAGACGGCGAACAATCTGATACGAGTCCTTGGTACCCGTAGCAATTTTTGCCAGGGTGAACCCGAACACCTTCCTTTAGGACAGGACGATTGTCCTGTCCCCCCTGTAGTACCCTCGGTATTAAAAGGGCTAGGGCATCGTTTCGGTCTCCCCTCGGCGCACTCTGTGCCAGGTGGAATTTATTAACTTTAAAGAATTTTCGTGCTCGGTAAGATTCCCAAGATAACTCGCAGCTAAAGTTAAAAATTGTTTTAAATCCTACGACTTATAAAGTCAGGTTTTGTCCTACAATTTCGCAATTTTCGTCCTAGAAACAGGAATACCATCCGCAAGTGCTTTTTTATTGCCAATGAAAAATCGATTTTTGCTTATGCTTTTTTCGAAGTTAGAAACGTCGACGAAGGAGGTTCGGGATGGAACCAGGCAGACCTGGAATAGCAACGAAATTGAAACGGAAAAGATGAGACGACCGAAGAGCTGGGCAAGGAACTCCAGAGCCTGGAGGTTATCAAATAAAATAAATATAGGCAAAGCATGGAATGTACATCAGTATGCCATGTAACAGCTTTGTAAGGTGAATCCTTTTGCCTCTTCATCGATGTGCTGCCCCGCAGGCGCATGGGGATTTAGGGACTCGGATGAGACCCGGCAGTCCTGGCAATAAAGCACCACCCGGGGTAAAATGAGTGTCACCAGATGTTTTATCTTCGGGCACGAATGATTCCTTTACAAGTTGTTTTAAAAGCTCCAGGAATAATATAAGCCGGTAGGATTAAATTCAAACCCGACGGACACTCCATTCCAGGCAGTGCAGCGTAGCTATGCAATTTTTGCTGGGATAAATGCGAACTGAGGACAAGGGTCTGGGAAACTGCAGGTACACGACAAAGGAATGTTCCTGAAATTACCTTCTAATGGACATTTAGTGAGGGAATTCTCAGTGAGCCCTGGCTAGTAGTTGGCACATTCCTGGAAAATATCAGAGCCGAGAATTGTCGACGGCAATTATTCTTTTTCTTCTTTTTTTGTAGAAAATGGCGAATGTGAAAAGCCTGGATATACGTAAAAATGTCAGGTCGTGGGGGAATTGAGAACAATTTTTCTTTTCTTTCAGAAATATTTCTACTGCTTGAATCGAAATGCCCTTTGCATATAAAAAAAAGCTTAAGGAAATGCACGCAAATGAAGCCGAGGTGGGAAACTTTAAGGTTGGGCCGTGACTACATCCACGTATTGATTTTATAACAACTGGCACGACAAGGCCGAGATTTACCTGGGGAAAAATATTAAAACATGTTTGTACGGTAAGAGAACTGACCTTTTAAAGAACAAGTTGTGCCATTAAAGGACTTAGTTATCCATCGATTTGAAAATACGAAACTTTTTAATTAAATCGTACTAAAGCACCTCTCCGATATGCTGCTAGTTCAGCAAGTTCTTAAACAACAATGTCTAAAATCGGTTTATAAAACAGAGCTGATATGTTTCGCTCTATTGAAATGTGAGTCCAGACTTCGATTGTTTTTATTTTATGGCTTTTTACTAACACAATTTAGAAATAAATGTCATTTTATTCGTTAAATAAAACACACTAGAACAGAACCTCCGAGATTTTAAAACTTTCAGTTTATTAGAAGCAAACTGTGCTCTATAAACATCTGTATAAAGATTTTGCCTCCCACAAAGTACAACAATAAATCTAAGATTAAAACATAAATTACTTGAAAAATTAGCAAAATAAAATTGGGAAATGCATACCAAATATTTTTTTTGTATAGGATTCGAACAGAAACTTGTGATGTGATCTGGGGATCGAAAGTTATTAAGGACCACCACAAAAACAAAAATAGCAACAAATCAGAACGATGCGAAGTATGGGAAAACAGAACTAGAACACGAGAGGAAAAAGACAATCCTATGACATATTAAGAATCAAAATTCAAATCAAAAAACTTTTTCGTGTAATATATAAAGAATTGTGTAAGCAATAAAACCTTCGTTTGTTACCACGGGTTAAGACCCTTTTTGGCCTTTTCCGACTTTGGAACCTTTCATTTATAATCTACTAAAATCAGTGATTCAAGCGAATATTTGATTAATTTTTCAAGCTGATTAGGGCTTTACATTTAACATCATTTATCTTGTACAGACTCCGGTACTGATTGCATTAACTATTGAAGGTTTACTTTGAGTGTCAAAGCCACTAACAATTTCACAAAGATAACTCAACTTTGATTGACATCCGTCACATTTTCATAATTGAATTAATTTTGAAATTTCCCTCTGGAATTCATAAAGGAGTTATTTATTTCACAAAATCTCTTTCCGAATAGCCCTTATCCTTCAAAATGTTTAAACTTCCCTAAGAAACGTTTGCCAATCCAAATTTGTTCGGAATTGTCCCATAATTTATTGATTGCCCCGCCCATCTGGTGCCTGACCATATCTCCTATAAGCAATTTTACGAGCATTTACATTTTATTAATTAGCGCTTATTTGTTCATAATTTAATTCAAAGTGAAAACAATTTTTCCACACCAAATTTAATGAACAAATACCGAGGCTTTGTTTTTGACCTTTCCGGTAGACCTATGGAGCAGGTCCTTTCCCTTCCCCCAAAAATCTCATACGAATTGTGCGCCCTTTGCTCGTATTTTTACCGAACCCTTCGTACAAATCAGGAAAATTTTAAATTGATTTCATTATTAAAACTCAGTACATTACAGGGCGTTCCGGAGCCCTCCCTGGCACCGTTCCTGGATGCTCTTGCCAGTCCGGGTCTGGTTACCAATTTGGAATAACTTTGACATGCAGTTGTATTGCAAGCGGATTCTGCGTTAGACATGGGTACCGCAGGGAGGTTCCCGTTGCCCGTACGGTATAATGGATGAACATAGAATAGACGGGGTGGGGCCCTTTCACTAGTTCATCAAAGTTCCATTTTAATTGAATTCACCGTAACAAGGCAACTTGCTGGCTCCGTCATGCTCCAACCCCATCCTTCGTGGCACGTTGCTGCCGGATACGATGCCGAACATCCAGGGCAAGGGTAAGAGCGCAGGGGCACGCCTGGAATTGATTACAGTTCAATGATGCATAAACACAAAATAAGGGCAACAATCAATGGCAGGTGGAGGGGCGTACACCATTGATGCCGTATTGAAGGCCATAGAAACTGTAATCAAGGAAAGATTTCTTTTCGACTTTGTCCGGCAACCGGCTCCGCTGGGAAACTTTCGGCTGCGGTCCGTTCTAGAGTCGGAGAACAAACTTTCGCTTTGTGGCCGCTGTCCAGAACTGCTTCTAAGGATCGCCCAAAATTCTTCGGAGATATTTAACATTGAATAAGTACGTGTACAAACTCGGATGATTAGGCGCCTTTTACTACCTTAACTTTTTTCATTTTCTCAATGTGTTCCCCCGTTCTCGGTATCCTGCCCCTAGCCCGGTGGACGCAACCTGCATGCTAATTGTGACTTGGGAAATCCATTCAAAGCAGTGACCAGCTATATCCAGTCGGGAGGCCTTCGGGAATGTGACCCACTTTCCTTACAGATTTGAAAGAAAACACGCTTATCAATGGATCTTGGCCGGAATACAAATTAGTCACTTAAACAATTTGTGCCTTGACTTCAATTATAGGACCTCATCCACATTACCGTCTTCAAAATTCTCCCATCACTGCCAGGGTAAGGACTCATGGCGTCACGGACAGGCGAGGAAGTGATAGCCAGGATTAACTTACTGTTCCTGGGATTTAAAGTTAAGCTCACGTTATGGAACAGTGAATATTCGAGTTAAATTGATTTTGAAGGGACTAGAAAATGGAATTTACAATCGTTAAAACTATTTTTTAAATATTTAACCCATTTAACAACAACTGCTATCTTAGAATTTGACTTAGACTACTAAGTACGGTTTAGATAATTCCAACAAAAGATCACACAATTGACTTTAAGTACACTTAGAAATAACTAAATGAGCTATAAGCCTGCATACTTTAACGTTAACATTGTAACAATCGTTCAAAACAATGTTTTATATTAATAAAAAAGAACATAGAATTAGATCCTTTATACTTAAAGTGTGTTGGAAGATTTTTAAGAATGCTATTTCAATATGGGGCAAATATTGTAAAACTGAAATTTCAACATTTTAAATTCATGCTGTTTTGTAAAAAAATGTTCTTTACTTGTTTAATTTGAGTACAAGTCCCGGTGGTTGAAATGGTAGATCAGATTACATAAAATATAAATTTATATTAAATAAAAAATTTAAAACCTTTTTATTCGTGTTTAAAACGTACATACATCAATTTTTCTCTCAGTGTATTTTTAAAATATCTCCACTTCTCTAAGTTTAAGGAAAGCAAAATTTCGTAAAAAGAGGGCTTGTAAAGATTATTTAAAATAAAGTAATTTGTTTTTCTTTGTTATATTTTGATTTCTACTTTGTAAATCTTGCAGCACATGATTATGCCAAAAAGCAGCATGAATATAAATTCAATTTGAGGGAAACATTTATTATAAGTAAATTGGCTTTATCTTTTTCCATATATCCCGAATCGAGGGTTTTCAACCCGGTAAACATTGCTGAATAATAACCGGGTTAAGAATGTAAAACCCCATTGTGCTAAATTTCAGCCAATATCCCATCTACAAGTAGAATCTGGAGATAGACGTCCTCTGCAGTGACTAATACAAAAAGTTTGAATATTCAAATGCAATCACCTGTAAAGTTGAGGAAAGGTGTGAAGAGGAGCAAAAAACAAAAGTATTCCGAAATAAAGCTGAATAAAACTAGTGAAAAAAGCTCCCCACAAATTGGAGTGTATTGGGTGACCCAGAAATTGCTTTCTTTGCAATTTCATTCATTTTCATCCATTCCACTCCACCTGATGAAGAAAACAAGAGGCCAGAGGTGGTGGTGTGGTGCTGCGGCCCCAATACTACTACAGGTAAGTTGTGTGCTGCGCTGGCTTTTACCTGTATCCGACGAGGTCAGGTCCTCTTTCAAGGAGGAAAGTGGGAAAAAAGTTTCTTTTTTCGGTTTTATCCTATTTTGTTCTTTTTAAGTGAAATAAATTTTCTATTGCCCGAGCGTGACGTCAAAGCAGCCACTTTTCTTGTTTTTTTCGCTTCTTTTTCCTGCTACGGCTACAGTGGTGGCCCTGGTAGAAGTATTAAACCGCAATGGTTGATATTTCTTTAAATATGAGAAAATAAGACTCAACGAAAAATTTTTATGGAAAATTAAACGTCACCACAAATCATGAGACGATTTTTTACAGTCCGCACTCCAGCGGAAAGGGAAAGCTGAAATATCGCGGTCGTTTTATGTTTTCTTTCTTATTATGCTAAAGGTAGACGAAATAAGTTTTTCTTCTAAATTTCTATGAAACGTCAAAATAGCACCAGAAAGGTCATTACAATTATTAAATTCCTCGAAAAGTAAGCTTTATCTACATTCACTCACCATAAAACTTTTAATTGAATGTACTCATTCGACGTTTTCTTCCCTAATGTGCTCATTTGGGATGTCTAAACTTTTTGATTTTTCCACTGTTCAAGTACCACCGAGTTTTCCTCTTAGTGTCTTCTTCAACAATTTTCTAGCCGTGTTTTTCTTCCATTCAACAAAATTTTTCCCAGATATTTAAACTTCTCACTTGGCAAGGACTCTACTACATTATTGGACACCGACATCCAAGGAGCCCACGTTGCTCCGATGCCTTGAAAGGTGTTACTAATTAAACTGGCCTTTGAAGGATTTTTAATTAAATTAAACCCAAAGAACAAGAAACTGGAATGGCTTTTAATAAAATTATATTTCAACTGCATCACTTCTTTGGTCTTCAGTTTTCATTCAGTTCGTAGCTGCTACTACTACTACATTATCGGCGTCAAATAGAGTGAGAGTTAAATTCATTTAAGCTTGAAGCCGTTGACGGGGCACGTTTTGTGCCGACACACCCTTTGTAATACCCCTAAAAGCCCAGAAGGTTTTTTTATGATTCTCCTAATTACTCCTTGATAAAATTTCATTCATTTTGAGGCTTTCTCATCGAAATATGAATTTGATGAAGTAACTATTGACGACGTTTTTAATGAGTATGATTATAACGGTATTTTGCAATTATATCTTAACAAGATTTACCAGCGGTTCTCCTTTGAATTTATGGAAAGAAAAGACCTTTAAGGGGACCCATCCCTGCGTAAAATAGGTCAAAAGGCACCTTTTCCAAGAGGGTTTCAAAGAAAGAACTATGTTGGCACCTGGGTCTGATATACGAATCCATTACTAAGTTTGGGCTCGAGTTCCCAATGTTTGTGAAAGTCCCTGCTGAAACGAAGTCATTTTAATAACCTCACAAAACTTTTACCTGTACTCTAAGATACATTTAACCTTCATCGCCATCATCATGCAGACTATCGCTATTATCGCCATTATCATATGAACTTAACCTGAAAATCCTGTGCCATGGACCACCATACCCATCGAGCCTTTAGTACACCAAAAATGGAACTTTGCCAGTTACAAAATGAAGTAAAAGTCACCGCAACTCACCTCAGCCCCGGTCATCTAGAAGAATTAAGGGAAATCTCTCTCGTTGTGTATGGCTATATTCCCGGCCCGTCTTGCTTTCGTAGGCTTTTCCCTTCCAAGGATACAGGACTGCTTGACCCATGGCATTTGTTTTATTCGAGAGACGCAAAGTTTTTCTTACTTCCCAAAAGATTGGGGAATTGTTTTTGTAATTCCTTGAATATATCTAGAAGATGACGAGATATTTCTTGAGCTTTGGACTCTCTGGTTTTTTTCCTTCCACCACTTTGCTCCTTTTTTTCTCAAACTTCGTCTTACAAGCAGCCAAAATCCATTTAACATTTTGCCATAAGTCTCTTGTGAACCAGAAAATTGTCTAAAGTGAATGAACGGCTGGAAATGCACGGCGAAGAAATCAAAATTATTGATCCAATCAGCCAGATGTCCGAACACACAAAACATGACACATTAAATATTTATGGGGTGGCCGGGAAGTGCCGGTCCAGGTCTAGATCTATTCTTTTGCACACAAAAACTAAGGCCTATATCTACAGAGCAGCAACGCCCTAAATTGGGACAAATAAAGAAAGGCAAAAAAAGGAAATTAGCTTCATGAAAAAGTTCACATATGTGCTGATCTCTCTACTGCTGAAAATTTCATCAGGCCTGTGTGTGATCTATTGATTATCCTCCTAATTTGCTTCGGGATGAAATAGAGAAAATCCTCCCGAAAAAAAAACTTTAGGACAAAAAATCGTTGTTAGAGCAAAATTGGCTTCAGCAAAGGATAAATAGCTTTTGTGTATCATCCCAGCTCCCAGTTTCCGTTCTCCCCTACTCTTCCTTATAAACGATTACCATCAAAACAGTTTTATTCGATTCCACTCCATTTAGCAGAAGCCATAATCCAATGATTCTTCCACTATCACACAACATTTAAAGGTCACCGGAACGCTTGATGATTTCAGCATGACCATCTATGTCCATGCAGACAGAATGCATAGTGATATAAAATTTTTAGATGATTTTAGCGATATTCGTTATGGCACAACTCTCATTGACATCGATGGTAGCGGTCATTTGGAAAATTTGCTTTATTCATCGTAGCCAATTTGAATTTAGATAAAGTTATGACCCCATTTAATAGGCTAATCATCCTCTGATCATTTGTCAAGCTCCTTTATAACTTGATTCGGTCCTTTTGAATTCATGGTAAGAGGCATTAATCAATACGACAGAAGACAAGTTGGGATGGATAGTCTAAAAGTTGTCATTTGTGATTTCCACCCCTCGGAAATAACGCCATCGTTCAGTTTGGAATGGTTGAACCGCTTGACCTCTTGATAGCTTCCAAAGTTTGTGAGTTATAGTCATACATACATAACACATAAATAAGAAAACTACATTTTTATCGTGCTTTTTTATAATGCTACAATAACTCCTTTGATTGTTGTGATTCTTGGGAAGGACGGTAGATGTGATACATTACTAAACTACTTTAGTTTACTTCAAATTAAGTACCAACACGTTGGAAGTAAACATTAAAAATGTTTTGCTATCAAATTAGTTCAGAAACAGAACAAATGGCATAAATTTCTATGAAACTAAGCCTAGCTTAGTTATGATAGAATATCTATAATTTCTAGAAGACTTTTGTATATGCTTTTATTTCGTCATCTACACTATTTTGAGGAATGAAAGCTCCTTTGTATGGTTGTGAAGTACTGTTCATTCATATCTCACAAAAAACTATTTTTAAATTTCAATAACTTACGCATCCTAAAGGTACCTACAGGTGTTTTTAATATTATATATTTTAGGGATTGCAATTTACTTCGAATACCACATTAGAAATTACTTTAATTAAAAGTAAGTCTTAGTGTCGGATTGTTGATAAATCAATGAATTGTGCCTTGGGCATGTAAAGCGCTGCTATTTCATAAATGTAAGCTTTGGTAACAACAACCGATGACAAAGAATAAATGTCCTATTTAGAAAATTGACGCTATCTACATAAATCATAAATCCTAGAGCATGGTACAAAAACTATGCAGTAATGTCTCTTTCGGCACCATTTACATCCCTTGGCCCTAAGAAAAATTGCCCAATAACGCAAAAGCCCCGAAGTCCGCATGACTAAAATCAATATGCAAATGCAATGCTATGCTGTGTTTTCAGCAAGTCAACGCACCATTGCATACGGCAAAAATAACTCACAAAAATGGCGGTCCGAACATTGCTTATTCGAGCTTATATATAATTCGCCTTAATTTTTCAGCATAGCCCACGATGCCACAGTACTAGCTCTCCTACTATGCTGCAATTTACTATTCGCGAGTGAAAAAATATGACAAAAAAAGGAAAATAATACTATGGCCGTCAGGAGCAGCCATAAGCTTCATTTCTCACAGTAAATTCGCCTTTCCCGCACTCTCAGCGAGCAATTTATCAACTTTATCGCTCGACTATAAAATTCCCTGGACGCGATATATTCCGTCAGGGCGGCGGCGGCAATAGCAGCTAGCGACGCCGGCATGAGCACTATTGCTGAGTGTTAGCAAGTTATAAAGATAAATAAAAAAATAATAATAACGAAAAGAAAAGAGGCTTGAGAACAGTAGCGCCCAAAAGGAAAATGGCGGGTGGACAAGTGGGGTGGACTAAAAGGGCGGTATTCCTTTCAAACGTCCCCATATCTCGTAATCTTTGTCCTTCATAAATTTTAAAACGCGCACCATTTTTTTCTTGAATGCTGCCCGATAAGTGTGAGGATAAGAATGCAAAAATGCTGAAAGAAAAAGGGATAATGCTCCACACCACCCTCCTGCCCCCTGCACCCTGCACTCATTCAAAAGTCTTGGAGCTTTATATTTGAAACTCGAGTGAAGTTGAAGTATGGAATTGGAGTGGAGTAGAGCAAAATGTGAATTGTGAAAGGGAATACGCTCCCGCAGGACTCGCTGTTCGGTTATACACACATATAGTGGGAAAATCCTTTAAGATAATTTTTATGGTTTGAGGGAGGACGGTACCGCCAGCGTCGTTAAATCGCTGGAAGTGGTTTATTCAGATGCTTTCGATGTTATCCCGGGGACAGCCAAAATGGAGCTGGTTTTATGCGTACGCCAGAGCTTTTAACATTTTACGGCGATTTTATAGTGCCACAGTAAATGTTTCAGGATATGTCAACTGAAGTAATTGTGAGTATCCTGCTCGCACACATGCACAGGATACGCCCATCGGCAACTAGAATATATTTTCATCCTGCTAAACATTCAGGAAGTTTTCGAAGGTGCAATAAAATTCATGTTAATACCGAAGGGGGGGGGCGGATCTGGCAATTTTGACGACCTTTGCGGAATTATTCAGCAATATGGCAGAATTTAGAGTGGAACTAAAATCAAGTTTTATTGGGTGGCAATTTTGTGGTGCTCTTGTTACTTTGTGGACAATTCTGGGTATTCGTTATCGATATTTCACACTTTAATTGGACCTTTACCCATGACAAACCAAATTAAGCTGTTAACGATTGACGCCAATTGCTTTGCAAGCATCCGAAATTTTATAGGTACCTGTAGGTACCTACGAATTCCACAAGAGCAGCAAGAAGCAAAATATGTCAAGAAATTCTAACAAGCGTTCTAGACAGTTGACAAGCAAAAAGGGCAGCAAGGAGCTCACTCCTTGCGGATGCGGAAGGCTGTTGCCTTCCTGTCACTGAAAGTTGTCCCGGGATTTAATGAGTTTTCTAAGAATATCATTTTTGGGAAGGAAAAACGTTCCTGGAAGTCTAATATCTTCCGTATTTTTAGACGTAAAAATAGGCAAATTTCAGCACATGTCTTTTTATTTGTTGTTAATTTTAAAAGACATGTGATGACGTCTTTTGCTTGATAATTCTTGATCATTTTTCGAATTTCCTAGTTATATTTACCTGGTATTATTAAGAATCTGCTTCCGTAACATAAAAAGAAACAATCTATTTATAAAGATTTCTGTTTCAACTATTCAACGTTCGTTACAAAAAGCCATTTTATTTATTAAAATGTAAATATGAAACTTTTAGATTACCCCTTTTTCAGCGTGTAGACATTTTAACGTTATTTTATTCGTCGACTATGAAAACGGTTTTCAATTTCACTAGCTATAAGTTTTGTCTTTTTTTTTTTGAAAAAATTTTACGTCAAAGGCGGTTCCAAAAATATTGTTTAAAAATATGATAGAGATATAGAGATTTATATATAAATAGATGTTAAAGTGTTTTGAAATGGAAGTAATTCAGGCTGGAATTCTTTTTAAATATGTTCCTGAAAAATCCTAAATTTATGTCCTTCATCGAAAGTAGCACTCGAGCTGGAGAAGGAAAGGTGTAAAATTTGATTTTCTTTGACCTTCCCGCCTATTTCTAATTTTAGAATCAAATAAGCTACAAAATTCAACTTTGCTAAGTATTCGCTTCAATCGTTGTTGTCAAATACATATTTATCTTTAGATTTGTATTATCAAAACTGCCTAGTATTCAATTTTGGCTTAAGAGAATCTTGAAATAAACAAAAATTTATAAGGAATGATTCCTCTAACCTCTTCTTAAACGATTTTAAAACCGAAACATCTAAATTTTGTTAAAAATTGTGTTATATGTTTTGATTAGCATTCTATACGAAAAAGTTTCCGTACGAATATTTATTTTTTTAAGTATTCGATTATCAGCGAACGCCGCATTATCTTTTATTTACACGAGAGGTTTGAAGAGTGTAGTACAATTATTACGCCTCCCTCGGTGTGAACTTCATATAATATAGCAGATATAGTAAAGTGCCATTACTTTCTCGGATCAATTGTTAGAAACCTAGAGCGCTTTAGAAAATACGTTTAAAATACAACGGACAAGACATGAAATTCTTAAAATATGTATAGGCATATACCAAGTGCTGTCCATTGAAAACTAAATCATAATAGGATATTCGGTTATCAAAGAAATATTAAGCTTATAATTTATACTTCAGATTAGGATGAATATTTGAAGCACTCATCCCAATATTTCTCAATCATATCCACGTGACTGAGTAACATACTGAAGAAAAGCAATTCAGAGAAGACACGTTTCAATCGTACTTATTCCTTCAACTTAAATCGGAAAGAAATGAGGGGATTATCCGGGGGTAGTTTTCCTCTTTTCTAGAAGTAATGTACCCAAGACCCTCCCTAAATCGGCGGAAGATTCTCCGTCGACAGGATGCTAACAGACATCGTTTCGCAACTGATTCCCTCCAGTCCGCTTTTTTTCCGGATATAAACTTCATAGAGCTCTTGTTGCACTTTCTGCGCCGCTTTGAAAGACCCACAAAATTGATCCGAAATCCAATTTAAAGTTAGTTCTAAAGTAGCAAGTAACAGGATAGTTAGTCTCTCCATTAATTTCAGAGTTATTTCAACTTTAAAACAAAATTTTCATGAGAAACTTGGCATAGTGCGATGATCCCGCTGTGCCTGTCGCTTGTATTCTTCCTGGACCCGGTTCACCATCGGCTTCGTCCCAAGGCGCCCTCTATTACGTCTTGAATCCATCTTAGTTCCGTCGTGAATCTATCCTGGTCCTCCCGTACAAAAAAAAGGAGAAAGTTGGGACAATTAATTTCGCTTCTGACTAAACAGACAGACATCGCAACATATTTACACCGTTCTATTTATCTTTTCATATTTTATAGAGTCGATGCATATTACTTTAAAGTTAAAATTAGAAAACTTTCGTTTACCTTTCTCAGGGTTCTGTAGATCGCGTCGGCAGAGGTGGTGGAATTCCCATGGTATTAAGGGAACGAGGCTCAAAAAGAAAGATTGCCGAGCGCCCGTGAATGTTGCGATGATGGAGCGGATGGCTCGGCTTGCCACTTCACGGAGGCTGCAAAGTAAAAGCTTCCCGACTTGAATTGTTTAAGAGTTTCTCGTACTTCTTTTATTTTCCCTTCGTTTTTTTTGCAATGAAAAGATGAAAAATTCCGGAAGTCAAATGAAATTTATTTCTCAGCCGAGGCCACACAAAGCCTACGAATGTGAAGGTAGCGAAATGGCGACTTTGGATGGGCCGGATACCATTCCGGAATGGGTGCCGTCCCCTGGATGAAAAAAATAAAAATAAAATAAAATAAAACTGCGAAAAAATAAGGCGGGTGAAGGGTGCACTGAAATATTTATGACACAGGTAATGGCTCACAACAGGTAACATAATGCTTTTTTCATTTCATATTAGGCTGGTAATTCGACGTTTTCGCTGTTTCGGGGGCAGGTTCATACGGAACGTACTTTAAAGGGAATTCGAGAGATATTTTTATTTTATTTTCCTTTTTCGCCTTTTTTGTATTTAATATGCTATAAATTCAGCCTGCTAGGTGGAGCTGTCTGGGATGATAAAAATTTACGATGGTGAGGTGCGAAGGAGAAGATACGATGTAATGTTTGGTGATTTATCCCAAAAATACCTTTCGCAATGAAGTTCTGTGAGGAATGTTTTTAAAATTTGTGTCTTTTTGTATTTTATTCTTCCGGAATGTTCGGAAAAAATTGCAAGCGAATATCACAAAAAAGATAGCGATACTCTACGAGACCAACATGGTTAATTATATACTAATTTATTTACGACTTTTCATAACGAGAAATACGACAGATTCTTATGGAAAACAAAATTAAACTATTTGGTATGCAGTAATAATGGAATAGAAATACTGATTGAATTTCAATTACTATAGACTTACATGTTTTTCCACCGAACAGACCAAACTAAAATTCAACAGTATCTTGTATATCTCCCAGTTACTGTAAGATTAGTAGACAAGCATAGAAAAGTCGATAGTAAGCTAAAAAATCAATACCACTCTTTTAAAAGGTTTAAACTTTAAAAGATAAATACTATATAAACTTACTTAAGTTACTATAAAAATTGAAATACCGCAAAATTCTGGTCTAGGTCCGGCTATGGTAAAGATTTACTTACTTATAATTTTGTCTAATCAAAAAGTAAAAACAATTAAATGTATTCCCAAATTTTGACAATTTTATTTTGAAAATAGTTAAAATTTACAATTTAAATCTAGAATCATAACTTCTTATCGCAGATTCTTTGAATGTTTGTTAAGATTTTTAAAGAAAAATACCACTTTTTCAATATGATTGATTGAAATTACTCACAAAAGGTAAAAGATAACTTAATCTTCATTTCTTATACATTAAGTACTAATAATTTACTAGGTTAGCTTTGACCATTAGTTTCAAAGTAGACCTTGAAGAATACTTCTTTAAGAAGCAAAGAACATACACTAAAAAATTAGAAGGACCTTTATTCTTGCTATTTTCAATATTCCAAAATTTTACCTAATCTATAGAACTCGTGAAATAACAACAAACCTACTTACACTTTATTTAAATGAATACAAACTCTTATTTTGAAACCAGCTCGATAGCTTTAGAAAGTTGGAAAATTCCTACACCAAAAAATTATTACTTGTAGATTTTTTAACTTCAATTTCTTAATCAAAGCGAAATTCTACATACAACAAATTTGAATATTTGAAAATGTTATTTTATTTTATGAATATTTTTTTGGTAACGAAAAAAAGTACAATATCTACTCTGAATATAAATGCACAAAAATATCAATATAATCATCCTAGTACTACGTACATCGTTTTAATTAACCTTGTGTCATTATTTGTGGATAATAATTTTTAATTTTTAATTTACATTAATTTACATTGTATTCAGTTCTCTCGACTCGAAATTGCCTATCATTGATCATAATGCATTCTGTCAGACACATAAACAAGTCTGACAGATTCAAAATTATTAAAATACATTTAAGCTTCCCATAGTTTATGAAAAATTGAAAAACCCAGGGCACTTAATTTTGTAAAAACTTTACCATACAAATTTCGTAAAAAACCACGAACAATAATAAAAAATTACTAAACAATTTACTCTAAAAAACTAAAAGTTGATGAAGGTCCCGGCGAACTGATTGGGTGCTACTCCTAGAAGTGGACAATGGCACTGAGCAATAAATAAAATAGAATGGAAAACTCCATTAATCACAGTGGGCTACAGAGCGCTACAAAAATTGTTTTTTCGTCTGAGACAAACTTTCGTCGTCCCCCACTGTATCCACATAATGCCCATATCTGTACCATTGCTTCCTGCCATCATCACACTATTCGGGACTATCGCCCCCACCATCGCGACTCTGGATGGGATGTATGCACGCCTTGTATTTACTACAAAAGGATAATAATTAAGGGTGCGCAGGGTCGCAGTAAATTTGGAATTTCCATGGAACACAGCAAAAAGTCAGCAGAATAAATTTATAGAGCTCGTCTGGTGTCATGGGGGCGTCCGGAAGGGGGAGTAGTGCTCGACTCATGCATGCATTCATACATAAGCCATCTAGGAGCATAACGAAATCCTTTTGATTCCTTCTCAGCCCCAACAGGAACGGATTTTTGGTGGGGTGCACAAAAGCCGCCCCGAGTCCCCATCCCTCGGGATCCCCAAAGCTGATAGTGATACCAAGAGGTGGCGGTGGAAGTGACGGTGGTGTTTTAGAGCTCGTAACTTG
The DNA here is from genome assembly GCA_001932985.1 of Proctacanthus coquilletti. Classification (NCBI taxonomy): domain Eukaryota; kingdom Metazoa; phylum Arthropoda; class Insecta; order Diptera; family Asilidae; genus Proctacanthus; species Proctacanthus coquilletti. The sequence goes on along the minus strand of MNCL01000098.1, from coordinate 612,483 downwards.
AGCCAGACAACGATTTATTTATATGCGCTGTTGGGTATGTGAAATTCTGTACAGTATCCCCTTCCTTATCACCCCGTAGACTGTGCGAGAATCCCTATTCAGCCATAAACAACAAAACAACAACATTCTTCAGTGGAGCAAGACGTTGTGGATAAGCGGTTGGTCGGTGGCGGGCTCGCCTGGGCAGGAGAGTCTCACTAAAACTTTGTAATGGAAATTGTTGTGTTCCCCTGGAGTTTGTTTCAAAACCGTAATTAATGGAAATTTATATAAATGCTGCAGGAACTGCTAAATGTGTCAAAGATCACTTATCCGCTTTAGATAATTTGAGCGCAGCGCCCCGTTCCCCCGGTCCAGTTTCGTACCAGGGCCCGGATCGGCTTTTTTAAAAGAGAGGAATTCCTTCACTTTGAGGATTATCTGGAATTTGTGAGTATCACTAAACTTTGTTAAAATTTATGGGCGTCCTGTTTTTTGTACATTAAATCCTCAGCAAGGGATGAAGGGGAGCACTAGGAAGCGTGTATTCAGCGATAAGTGGAGCTATATTATGCAGATGGATGATAGCCCTGGTATTAACGTTCGTATGCTCCTACATGGACCATGTAAGAGAAATCATTTTGTGGAATTATGAAGGGGTTTAGTATTTATATATGTTAATACTTCCCAGGTATCACTCGGTAAACGTTCACCCACTGGCGAATTTATCAGGCGGAAAAAAGGAGTTTTCTCGACGCAATACACGTGTATTAATTATCACAAGCAAGCTACTAAAACTATAATATGGAATTTATTTTATACTACTTCCCCGTTCCACTTATCTTACACTTTTTCAGTAGAACGGAGATTTTTAAATTGCTCAAGTGTAAATTGCACGTAAAATCATCACCGGATTAAATCCGGAGTAAGAGAAAATACATTTCAGAAAGTAAAAATTAAATTTGTTCGAATACTTTACGTTTTTAAATTGCATTTAGCTATTTTAAGTTCTTAAGCGAATTTACACGAAAAATTAGAATGAAAAGAAGTCGTTTCTGTGAACAAATTTCCAAGCTGGTAAAATAAAATTTGTAAAATTTCCAGATTTCTCAGGATGAACGAATAAAGAAGCATGAAAAATCGTTCATCCTTTAAAATATTGCCAATTTAATGCCGGCAAGAAATACCTTTTCGAAACTAAATGCACACAAATTCAATTTAAAACACAAATTAAATCTCGTCTTTTATTGACTAAGTCTAGAAAACTAGACCAACGACTTATGGATTAATTCAAACTAAGCAAGTATTCACGGTCACTAAACTCTCAAATACGGTAGGAATATATTTCTGTTAGGATTGGGTGTTCTTAAGAATATCGCGATGTGTACGGACATTCCAAAAAGTGTATATTTAAATCATAATATATCTTTTAATAAGTTACAAATTGGGCTACACGACTAACTCTGAAACAAAATTTAATACACACTTACATATAAAAAAAAACAAAAACACGATTCAATTCGAATATTTTGATAACTCCGATTAACTTTAGTGAAGTAAAGTTAATTATAAAATAAACATTATATTTATTACAAATTTGTTCCTTTACTCGTATATACTCCGCTTTGACAGAGAATTGAGGTTAATCTGTCCAATGGTCCCTAATTTAAACAAACGAATTTCTAACGAAGCCGTGCATATACTCGTAGCAATCGAAACGCCTCACACACCCTATCTAAACCTAGAGAAGGTTTAATCAGCTTCAGAAGCATCCTAATTTGATCAAGTATGGAAATCTTGAATGTGCTCTGACTAGCTAACACTAATTGTATTCTTTCGATGCAGTTACCTTTCATCATAGTTGCATCGTTTGAACACAATACTCCAACCTGGTGTAGTTCTTTAACGTTAATCAAAAATTCCCCTAAGTTTCTCAAGTCTCGTACAGAAAACGAATGCCATTAAACAAATATTTTCCCATAAATTCAACCCGCGACCTTTCCACCCTAATATTATAGCAGCAATCCTGACTAAATAAAGTGTCCCGTCCCGAGGGCTTTTCACAAAATATCCAGGTCAAATGAAAACGCAGAAATATCCACTTTTTGACCAGTCCGTCATCAAGTGCATGTCGCTGCAAAAAGAATTATTTTCTTGACCAAGGTACATCCTCGGGATCTGTAAGCAGCCGGAACGCTTTAAATCTTAAGAAACGAGCATAAAGCAGACGTGCAGATCTTTTGTAAAACTTGGCAAAAAAAGCCTGGAAAATACCGAGGAGGATGTAAAACAAAAAATTGCATAAATTATCCCTTCGCACAATCCTAGAGCGAATAAAGGAGTCACAAGAGGACAAAATGAAGATGAAATCGTCTTCGTAGTCTTCGCAATCGTCCCAGCCGTCTATTTACTGGCTCCATTTCATTGCCCTACTTTATGGGGCTCCTGCCTACATTCAGCCCCCAGGGGTGGTTGTTGAGCACAATACGGCACAATACGACACAAGTATTACTAACAACTTCCAAAGAACCAACAGAGTATCCTTTTGAAGTCAAAGGGGATTAAAGCCAAGGACATGCTGCAGGAGGCCGGGGCACGGGGGCGTAATTTTAAAATCTGACAGATTTATGATACACAAAAGACGTTTCCCGGCTTGCTCCTGTTTCTGGTTCTGTTTCTGTTCACAGTTGACAATGTGATTTGTGTTCTGTAAATAGTACTGTGTGCGTGCAGGAGCGGCTTCTTCGCTTTCTTCGCTCCTTGTCGCAACGCAGACACATAAAGTTCATTAAGTTCACGTTCAGAAAAAGTCGAGATTTTAAATTAGATCCTGCTGCGGTCCTGCGGGATGTTGCTGGAAACAGAGGAGCCCATTAAGAGTCCCACTGCCAGACGGGACAATGACAAAAACATATGTCGTCCGAGAAGTGAAATGGTTTAGAGAAATTGAAAAATTGTAAGGAGAGAAAATATAAAACATAATAAAACGAGGAAAATGTGAAATCTAGGACATTGCCGCAAAGGATGCTCTCAAGTTTTACTGTTGCGTAAGAATTGCGGGACGTAGAAGGTCGTGGGAGTCGGGAAAAATTAAGGGCACTATGCAGAAAATAGAATTAAGGCAAGACAAATATTTGATTTAATGGGTCTTTATTATTCTTTTTTATATTTTTTAAGATGCTCACGCCGAAGACTGATAAGTTCTGTTTGTCTTAAACAAATCTAGACACAGCAAATTACGAGTAAGATTATTGCTCAACAGAATAATTTAAAAAATTCTTAAAACAACAACGAAAAATCCTGTTTACATTTGTAAAAGCTCAAAATGATTTTTTAATTTAAGAACATTTTGATTTCTATAGCTCGATTTCGATAGATGACAATTTTCAATAATTAACCCAAAAATTCGAAACAGAAATAAATATAAAATTTATTGTATTGTATGTATTTTAAGTACCCACCCTTTCATTAAGAATTACATTTAGGAAAATGGATTTCATTTCATGCAGCAAGCTTGCCAGATCCCTAAGTGGCAGTCTGCTTTTGTTTTAAGTAGCCTGTTGTCTGCAACTTACTAAGAAGAATAGTTCAATTACCTCAGAGACGCATGGAAACTTCTAGTTGGATTTGCCGCTTGTGTTCAAGTATCTAGACTTGCTTATCTCCAATAAAGAAACAATCTTGTAGTTGAACACGTTTCCAAAAATAATTGTTCGTTAAAAAATTGATTTCTTTAAAAATTGCTATTTTGGAATATAAGGACTAAAAATTTCAGGTGTGTTGGTTTAAACGTTTCAAGAAATTTCATTGAATATCTAAAAATTGCTAAAAACAGTTGCAGTTACACTGCTCACAAAGGCTTAGACAAAATTGTACCTGTTTAAGCTTTGAAATAATGCAAAAATATTTTTTTAATAGGGCGATACAATATTCTAATATTTTATTCCGTTTAATTGAAAATTTAATTAAACTCGTCGAAAAAATCCTTTAAAATTTTTATAAAACGCAAAATTTAAAAAAATAAAGTATAAGGAACTCATCATGTTTGCAATTTTAGAAAATATCATTTGAAATAACAGAAAAATGAATATTAAAAAAACAAAGAATTTTTTAAATACTTTGAACTGAGTAAACCACAAAGTTTTAAGAAATTATTTCGCTTCGCAGTTTCTTCAATTGAATCTTGATGTAACTGATTGGTTTCTTTGAGTTTCAAAGTTAAATTAATTGATAAATTGACATTTTTCCCTCAGATTGAGGTGAACTTAATTGACAAACATTCTTAACCGCATCAGGACTCCGGCGCGCGAACTAAGGGCTTCTATGAAATTTGGCCTGATAAACAGCTCGACATTACTGCGGTTTTAGCATTAATGGCAACGTACAAGGATTCTTCAGAGTCGGGGAAGCAATTCAATGCCTGTTTAAAATTAAATTCACTCACAAAGGAGAATCCCCCGTCACGTCGAATGCTCCCCGGCAACCGAGCTCAAACTAAAGCGATCCAGGGACTTCTCTAATAAAAGCCATCAAATGAAAATTGATTAAGCAGCCCCGGGAAGAACGCAGCACAGGCAGACTTGGCTTTGGTGGCATCGCAAATCAAAAAATCATTTTCATTTTTGTAGCGCCGTCGTCCTTGAGCCGGAAGTCGCTGATTCTCTGCTGTTAAGAGCCATCTGCCGTCGTAGAGAAACCGTTCTGAATTCTGAAGAGGAGGAGGAAGGGAGTCTAGTGATACATTTTGTATCATCCCATTAGCCGGCTTGCTTGAGTGTCTTTCTGGTCTCATCCTGTTTACCTCGTGATGCAGCGAAAATTCAAAGGGAAGACGAAAAAGGAGGAAATCAACAGCACAGAGGGGGAAAACCTTTAGACCACGAAAAAGAGGCCCGTAGGAACAAAAAATCTTGGGTCGAACATCCAGTTCCATGTCCCGACTTTTTGTCATTTATATCCCCACAACCGTGACAACGTCGACGGATTATTAAGAAAACACCGCTATTCGAGTTCCTTCCTTTTAAGGAATAACCGAACGAGCCGCCCTCATTATGCAAATAGACATATCAAGGAATGTCGTCACAAAGTAGCTGAGGGAATCGAGTGGCTCTCGTGTCATTCATTCCCCGATTTGCATATCAATCTCTGGCTTAATAATGGAAATATCCTGAGGTCCTCCGCCCTCCATCTCGTCCTAGGCCCTAAGGGTTCCTACTGCCAGCCCGAATGACTATCCCCTCCGCTCCACCCCCGCTCTGTTAGGAAAAGTGAGTGTTTGCATTTTGTATGTTATTTGTGTGCCCAATGATGTTATTAAGTCAATTTCGTTTCATAACGAACCCCCCGTTGCACCCCCCCGCCTCAGGCGTGCGAGGGAGTCTTGATGCGATTTACATTTAATTCGATCCGAGCGATGGATTTAAATCGCTGCGCCGCGCTACGTCGTTCAATTCGATTTCCATTTTACTCGACGAGTAATTCGAATGACCTTGTTACATATTGTCAAGGAAAATCTCATTCAAGGTAATACACAAGCCTGTTGTTCTGCCTTTTGATATAGTTCCAGAAGAACCGTTCATCTAGATTACAAAAAATTCTCTCTTAAAGAATTAAACATTTATCATCACAATTAATTAAGTTTTCGGGTAAAATGTTACAATGGACAGCAAAACAATTTTTTTTCCATTCTACAGGAATTTTGAAAATGGTGTAAAATGCACACTCTCAGTGATTTTGAAACGATTTAAACTAAACTAAATGAATAAATAAATCAATATAACTAAAATAAATTATTACAAAGCATAAAAGAAAACTTTTCATAATATAATTTTTGGTATTTAAAATCCTAGGTATGTATTTATTTTCAAAATTAAATATTAGGTAGGAAATTGCGAAACTTTTATCTAGAAAAACACTACTTTTCTATGCATCTGCTTTGTACAATTGTTTTGAGGAACCTACGAATAGTACCCATTAAAAACCGATCTCAAGACCAGGATCGATGCGGTACGGAACCCGGAACTTGATTTTCACAGACTTTAAAGTGCGTAACTAGAAGATGTAAATTGTTAATTTTTTAGTATGATGTGCAGTTAACTTATTAAGAAACGTCTGTATCTTACAAAGAGAAAAAAATCGATTATTATAACGATTTTTCTCTGAGAATAGTGGTCACTTTGCAATTCTATGATTAATATACTTTAATATTGTATTGGACTTAATCCCTTTTCGTTAATACCAGTTCCTAGTTTTACGAACTCAAGCAGAAAAAATGGAAGAAACGGCGCTGACGTGATGGAATCCGGCGAGGTTTCTTTTGTTAACCCCGCCTCAATCGAACCGATGCGGAAGTAAGTCCAAGATGGAACGGTATGCTGACTGACTAATCGACTATTTATCAGCAGTAAATCTGGAAAATTAACCAAGCAAATGGAAGCTAATCTAATCAAAGGCCTGTTAGTCATCGATTACGTCCATTCCCCCCGAACCGATACGGTTCATGCCCATTTCCAACTCTATCGGCCGGAAAATCTGAGCGCGTTTTATTTGTATCTGAAGCCCGCTACTGCCACCGTGTTCTTTACCATCATCGCACCGCCATTATTTTTGCTCTTCTGAAATTGTTCTGAACCAAAATGTTATTGAAATATGCCTCCCACAGGAATACATGAGCTTCACAGATAATTCTACCCTTTGGTAGTGCCATCCCGCGTCCCTCGACAATGGCTGGGGAGTAGAATGCCCAGGAGATTCCGGTGAGGCAGAGTCGCATTGAATTAAATTCATCTCACATAACTACGGACTATGGGCCAGGGGACGACAGATTTCTAGGGATTCCAGAGGGCAATCGCGGGGGAGCGAGAGGGTTGTTCCTTCCGTGAGTTTCTTCACTTTAATGTTCAGTTGATTTCATCCAGAAGCAAGAACCCAATCAATTTTGCTGCGGTGGCCGTAGACAAAGTGGTTGAGGTGCGGCATTGGAGGGAATAACACCGCCGAAGCAATTACACCTGGCAGGTGGAACAGAGAAAGGTTTGGGCCTCCGGGTCCCGGGTGCAGAGGCTTCAATGGCGGGACATTAAACCTAGAACGACTTTGCTGAGCAATAATTATTTAAAACCGCACACATGAAAGTTTAAAACTAAACCGGCAGCGGCATTTAGTGGATCGGTCCGGGAACCGGGAACCGGGAGAACTGTGTTGGGACTTACACATGGGCTACGTGTAAGTGCAAAACACCGCAAAATTTCCTTTTCGTCAACTTTATGGATCTCCTCTCTGCTTGCGCCGGAATCCGGGATACTTTCCGGACCTGTGAGGTGCGGCAGAAGTTTCATTATTTTGGCTGGCGTTGTCATTTAAGCTTGCCGGTAACTAAGTTACCCTTTATTCTGTGTAAGACGACATGGATTTCGGGGTTGTATATCATTTATGGAACGCGCTGGATGAAGGCCAGGGGACGTCACGAGAGGTGTGTTGTCGTCGTGAAATGTCAGTGCTTAAATTACAAATGACTTTTATGGTTTTTCCCTGCCAGGGACATCCTGTGCTGTGTAGAGTACGGATATGTTGCCACTCATTCTGGATAGAGCTGTGTGCGGCACCATGTAACGAGGATGGGCGGGATACGCCCACTTTATCAGGACTAAATAACTCCGATAAACTCGGAGGAGAGAATGATTTTGGCGAAAAATATTCGTTGAACTTAAGTAAGATGATATTTAATTTAAGAAATTGTTGGTTGTCTTAAGGACATGTGAACAAGTTTTCACAAAATTGGACTTAAACGTTATATGATAAATGTCGGCACGTGAAATAAATATTGATTAAGTCTCATATCCTACAGTTTTATTACTTGGGAAATGACGTCGTTTTCAGACAAAAGGAGTTGCGTTCTACCTTTGGTTCTTGTTCCTTTTAGCTGGATTACATGGTCGAAAAGGTACGCATTAAGTGTTCTAAACTTTGGGATAGACGTACATGAATATAACACTGGCACACATTCTCAACTTTTTATTTCTAGACAAATTATAGAACTTACCCTATACGTAGATCTACGGAAACCTAGCCTTGATTAATTTTAATAATAGAATTCAATTTTCTTACTTATTAACACAATTTATTTTCTTACAACTGCCTTATAAACAACGAAGTAGGACTATATTTTTGCTAGAGGTATAAAGTACATAATTTTATGAAACTAAGAAACTAAGAAACTAAGAATTACACGTAGTTGGTGAATTTGGGAGTAAACATATTTAGCCAACGAAAGTTTCCGTAAACGTGAATTTTAGTTTCATTTTGCAGGGAATTATTTATATTTTAAAACATTAGTTTAAAATAGAAACGTTTACTTAGTCAGTGTGTCTCAAGATATATTTGATTAAGAGACTTTTAGAATTGGACTTTTTAAAGTAAAATAAAAATAAAAGTAAATAAAATAAATTTTGGATTTTTGAAATCACGTGTAATCCAGTATATATAAGAAAGTTCAACTGTTTATTTTCGTATTTCCAAAATAATTATTGGTGAAAAAATAATTACTGATTGATTTCTCATCTAAAACAAGTTACATTTTTTATAATATCTTATTTATAATGGCTTCAAATATTCTTTATATTGCGCAAAAAGATGTAAATATTACTGGCGAGCGGGAAAACTTTGTAAATACGACAGCTCGTAACTCGTTAGATAAGCAAAACAGCTTTGAAGACAAATCCTCCCATTGAAGCTAGTACGTTTAGAATTTGTTGTTTCTATTAAAAAATATCGACTACTCCCCATCCGCCCTCGGTAGCATCGTAAATTGCCTTGAACTCGTTACATGAAACGAATTTGCAATTCTTTGAAGTTCAATTGAAAAACAAACTCATTTCCTTCGCCATTGACGTATACCCTGGGGTGCTACAAAACATTTTCCCTGAGAATCCCGAAACTACTTCGTTTCCACAACCTTTAAATTCTAAAACACACGGCCCGCCCAACAGGAGCACAAGCAAGAAAAAGAGCGAAGCAAAGATCAAGCCAACCATTTCAATTACATCGTTTTATCTTGTCCCACGTGAAATCATTTCTGCCTGAAGTGAATATATAAACAGGATCTGGGTCCCGGCTAAAAAGATTCCCCAGGAAAAACTCAGTTTACCCAAATTCCAGCAAGCGAAGGCTCACTACCTTAGCTAACATCATCAAGAACATCCAGCCGGATTCGATGGTATTTCGGGGTGAATCGGTCCTCAAAGTTAATTTTATCACGGGAACAAATTTCAGGCACCCTATGCGCAGAGGACACAGGGTGAAATTCAACATTTCTGAAAATGACCTTAAAATTCAATCAATCAATGCCATCCCAACGCTCTCACTGTCTCTTTCTGTCCGTGAAAGACATTTAATTTTGTCGGAATTTGTGTCTCTTCTAGTAATTTGATTTTGCCTCACGACTCCCGGTTCCTTTTTCTAGTCACCCTGTTTGCGTTTCCCGCTTCGCCTCCTCCCTCGCTTTAAAACCTCCAAAAAGGAAAAAATACAGTCAGAGGCTCTCCATCGATTTTCCGCCCGCAAACGCAACCAGCTGCCTGTCTATAGACCCACCCTGTACCCCCCGATTATTGCGTTCCCATAGGGTGTCCACCCGGGACGTGTGGGTGTTGCCGTTGTTTTTATTGCGAGCGGCACGTCTCATTCACTCACTGGAAATTCCCTTTGACTCCTAGTTTTGCTGCACGAAAAGTTATAAAGTCGTCAAACACAAACATTGTCTGACGGAATTTCCACTTTTCCGTTGCCGGGTCCTCCCGGGCTCCTCCGGGTCGTCATTTTCATTTCAGTGTTGTTTTTGTTTTTCCACGTCTAAAAAGTCTTTTAAACTTTTTAACTTTTTGCATGTGGTACCGGTCTGGATTATAAGTCCGGAATAATCATGTCTGCCTTCCTATGGCGTAAGATGATTCAAATGAGTTCGCGGAAAAAGGGTTTTATTTTCAAGAAGCTTTTCAAAGTTATTAAGGGTCCGGGCATCCTTTCAAGGCTAAGTAATATTCCTAAGCTGGCCCTGTATAGGGCTTTAGTAAATCGTGTCTTCCATTATGATCGAAATCATGAAATTTTGAAATTTATTCGAACTGACATTTCTCGGTCGAATACAGCGGATTTACAAGCGGAAGGCTGTATATTAAAAATTTTCTAGTGCCTTGTAAATGGTAAAAAATAAGAAAATTCTCGTAACATGTTTTTGAAAGAATATTGTCTACATGTTCCTTGTTAAAATTTCATTAATTTATGTGAAACGGTGCCTTCAAGCAAAACCGTGGTTTCTGGTTTCGACAAGCAATTTGAATAATTTCAATAGGAGAATTTTAAATCGTTGATAAAACCAAAAGTGCACTACCTGCGTTTTTTATTCTTTTATTAATATTGTATTTAAAAAAGTTAAAAAATCTGTTCTGTGACTCAAGTGCGAATCATCAGCGTGAAATTCGGAGCCTTTGTCGAAGGCGCCACGCTATCGTTGCTATAAAGAAGAGAAGGGGCGAAAAGACCCGCACAGTCGCCGAGCACAAAAAGAGAGATTTTTGTAGAAAATTGTTTATAAAAATTAAACTATTTCACAAATCATGGTGAAAGTCAATAAACTTCTATTCTAATAGTCAACCAATCGCTAGAGAGAAGAATTGCCAAAATCGATCAAGAATTGCGATCTGTAGCATGTCGTTACTCGTACAGATCAACGCGCGGAGACGCATATCATTTTTAAAGCCAAATTTAGATCATAACAAATATTTAAAAATAGTATCATTTTTTAGAGAAAGATCTCCTCTTTCCAAAGAGCTATATTAAGAGTTGATTACTTGTAAAATTACCCGAGTTATAATTACTTCCGTCGTCAAAACTCGAGACTGGTGTGCTAGTCGACAACATACACCCGCGGGTTGTACACAATTTTTAAGCTCTTTCGTATGAACATAAACCAGACACGCTGACGTGGTTCGGAAATAATTTAAAAGCCCTTTCCTGCGGAGTTGGGAACTAGGAAAATCGCATTACTTTTTGAAAATACAACTATGTGGTTGTTGTAGAGTTGAAGTCGCAGGGTTCGAAATATGACAAACTTTTAATTACCTATCGGAAATCAAGATTTCTTATCTTATGAAAATTATTTATCACCCAAAATTCTACACTGAACGTGATTCCTACATTAAATAAAAGTCCTCGAACTGTTGCGGTTTTGTACAAATACAAATAGGTACTACTAACCGCTGAAAATATGTTCGCCCATCAAAAGCTATACTACGTATAAAGCGATTGTCCCTTCACCGACTTCAAATGCAGAAGGGTTCTCAATTCGATTGTTTTTATGTTTTATGTATGTTCGCGCAATTTGGATGATTCTTTTTTTGTTTGAAAGCATATACGACACCTCTGGTCCCATATTAATTTTACGATATCTCAGCAACTCGAGAAGCTTCATATTTGTTGTACTGGACAGCGCTTTTAGTAGGACCACCCATATTTGTGATTAATCTCACAAAAAATAAATATGAAATAAAAAACAAATTGATAAAAAAAGAAACCGATAAGAAACTAAAAAGAATAAAATGATCAACGAATAAAATACCTGGAGAAAATGTACTTAATTAATTTACCGTATTTTTAACCTAATCAGGTAGATTAGATAAAATACGGGCATCAAAATATCCCTTGACATCTAATTTTTTAGATAAGCTCTCTACTTTCAACCTTTATTTTGCGTTTCTGTGATGTTATATAATTCTTTAGACAATTTTACAACTGGTCAGGAGTTAGATTTAAAATCCGTTTATTCCCTAAGAAGTCAAAGTGGGCATTTATGCTAGCAAATTAATAATCTATTGTAAAATTCATAATGAAATTATTTATAAATTGTTAAAAGCAAAAGGAGAAAGATAAATGGAGAAAAAAATTTCAGTTCACATGCAGAGATTTAAAACATCTCGACTTGTATTTTTTACATTGACATAGGCTAGTCAATTCGATTCAAGCATTTATGTAAGTAATATACAAGCACTTTTATTTAGAAGGGTTAAATATTATTTTAGCTATTTCGAAATCCATAGATATTTTTTAGTAGTCCAAACTCTTCTTATTTTTAAATTTTCATTTAAAGTTTTAAGTTAATTTTAAGTTTTTTTTTAAGAATATATGTAACCTTATAATAAATGTGGAGTTAGAAATTTCTTTTAATTCATGTTTTCCCCAAATACTTCTTTAAAAAGGAGTGTTAACAAAAAGCGTATTAATTAGAGATTGGACAAAATATAAAGTAAACTAGAATGGTTTAGATGGAAGTTTAAAAACATTCAGAAAACTTTATCACTCGTAGTTCCTTGAATATTTCTAGAAAAACTATTTTTTGAAAACGTAATGACATTAATGTAGAGTTACCTTTTAAACATTTCTTGCTCTAGAATGAATTAGTTGTTTTAATTACTAGAGTTTGATGTTCACACCTTTTTCTAAATTATAAGGAAGTCGGATTTTTGTCAAAGTGTATTAATGTTTAAGTATTTTCAAAATGTCGTAAAAAATTACCTCTTCTTCAAAAATCTGAAATAATAAAATATTTTTTTCTCTAAACTCAATAGGTGTAGAGAAAAATCTATCAAAATTATAGATTTATTTTTCCTAGAAGTTCTCTTGCTGATCAAGCTAAGCCTTTTTCATCTAAAATGCTTTCAAAAAATTATCTACTTACGGAAAAATTTATGTTTGTCTTCGAGTTGTCCACCATTAGTGTGTTTTATATAAAATTGAAGATTCCTATAAGTTTAAGAATTGGCATGCAAAAACTATATCGTAAAGAAGAAGTACCATATTAAAAGTATAGACAAATATTACGATTTCTACAAGACAAATCTTTTATAAAGCACGGTGACCGTTCCTTCCTCATATTCCTTATTACATTTATGTGCTTAAATCACAGATTTGTTCCACAATTAAAACAAGATTTCAACTCATCATAATTACCAACACGCCAGACAAAGAATAAGATCATCCTAGCAACATGGAAAGAATGCCTACAAAGCCCGATATGTTTAATGACAGTGGAATATCTCGAATGGCATGGCAAAAAAGGGTTAAAGAGCCCTTTTACCGTGCACAAATACTCTGGTGTGACCCGATCATTAATTTTCATCCCGAAAATGCCTCGACGCCCACATCCATTAATAACTGATAAAAGCACAACGCCCCGGGAGCACAATGGCGGCGGCAACAGCGTCGACACTAGCTGGGACGACAATAAAAACAAACCTGAATGTAACCAAACAACTCCGCACCGTTTCACGTCCCCGTAGTGACGGCAAGGTACCGGCTTGAAGATCTAGTCCTACCTCGCTCATAACAATTAACCTGAAAACCTCGCAGATAACCCTGAATGACTTGAGCTACCTTAATCAAAACGGAGTTCCAGAACGAATCCCTCCTTGAGACAATTTCAATGCTGCTTAGCTTCTATACAGTATTGGGCCAGATTTTGGACGAGAGGCGACGCGGAGGGACGAAGGCTGATGATATAATTTTATGGCCATAACTTCCGAAAGTATCTCTCCCGGAGATTATTATCAGACTCGCATTATATCTGCACGAAGTGTACTTTATCGTGGCAGCAGACGATCGTTTCGGATACAAAGTTCAAGCATTTACCCCCCGGGTGTTATGGGGTATTAATTTGCACCGGTAAACCATTCAAATCCTCGGATCTGGTTCTCTATAGCATGCTCTATAACGACGGAGGTGCCAGAGGTGGTGGCAGGTCTCCTCCCGGTCCTTCTGATCCTCTCCCTGGTCTGCAATTGCGGGCCGAGAAGGAAGCCCTGGTAGTCGTAGGTAAGAAGTTTCATGCAGACGGTGGCAGGTATGGCAGCTGGGCGCTCACCTTTCCTCCACCTTATCTGGCGTACACATTTATTGAGGTTTTTCTTGGCAGGATGATATTAACCGAGTTATCGTGCAGATAAGGCGAAATTAGTCCAACTACTACCCTCATCCCGGTTTTTTACAGCCCTAGAGTTAATAACGCAATCCATAGCTGTCGTGGCGTGAGCTCACCTAATATATTCCCACTCAGGCCGCGTTTTTGCCCTCGGTTTTCGCCCCCACCCTGTATCTACCCGCTACACCAATTTCCCCTCATATCTTCCCGCAGGAACTCGAGCCCCAGTTACACGGCAAAGTTGGCACATTTTATTTGCTCCGCTTCATGTGGAAATCAATAGAGCACAGCTCCAGACGGAGGTTCTGGTGCGGGTTGAACTGAACTGAACTGAGCTGAACGTCGTTTTCAACGTTTGTTTTTTTTTTCGGAGCATTTTCAGCGTTTCAGCATTTCAGCCCCGAAATCCCACAGAACATGGAATTTAACGAAATAAGAAACATGACGAACGAACCCTCTTTGTTTTTTTTTTTTTTTCTGTGTGCTTATGATGCTGATACTACTGCTCCTCCTCCTCGTTGCTGCTTCTCTTGGGAAATGGGCTGCCCTGTTCTGCCTTGTCCCACGTAGATCTGGGAATGGGAATCCTTTAAAAGCGTGCTGTTAATCCTCAAGCAAATCCCTGAGATGTGTGCTCTCACAATTACTACCATGGATACGGCCACATGTTGTCTTTTGGCTTATTCTCGAGGATTTTCCAACTATTTATGTCTTAAGCTGCGGATGTGGTTTTCCAGAAAAGTGAGCAAAGTTTCGTGAGCATCCTCTTGCTCAATGTTCCCGTATTTTACCGCATTTTCTTTTGTTTATTGTTTTATTTATTTATTTATTTTATTTATTTTTTTTTTAGATCCTCTAGTCCCACTCGGGAGAAAGTATCTATCGCTCAGATGGAAATCAATTCAATTTCTACTGGCTCTTAACCTCCGGCATATAAAACTGTCGTGGATAAATTAATTCGGTGACTTTTCAAATAATGCCGGGACTTTTTCGAATTTGCTACGTCTTTTTTTGTAGGAGAAAGTTTTTTCATCGATTTTTTATTTACAACAAAGGTTCTGTATATAGAGACTATATTTTTCCAGAAAAGAAAAACATTTCTTGCGGGTAAAACGAGATTTTAAACTAGAATCCCACGTGAAAAGTTAGAAGTTAAGTAAAAGCCACAAATTAGCATGAACAAGAGATCAAAAAAAAAAGAAAAGAACGCCTTTTACTGAATCAGTTTCAAATGAATTTTTAACAGAAGTAAACATTGGATAAACGACTGGATTTAATTTGGTATAAATATGAAAAGAGAAATCTTCAAAGAATCGCAATTTATTATATTCGAGTGAATTACACGAAGAATAACATGAAAAAACGTATATATGGACTTTTTCAAATCTTAATTCTGTTAATAGTATACTTGGATCCAAGAGACAATAAGAGAATCTTCGGACACAAATGCAGTGTTATAATTGAATATACCTACATTTTTTTTCAATTCCTTTTAAAACTCGGATATTTTTTTTAAATCTTAAATTCTCAACAATCAAAAATTAGGACAAGCTTGTTACAGTGTTTGTTTGGTTTCTGTTTGTTAAACCTTGCGTAATCAGGCGTGTGGGAATAGTATATAAGATAATGAGATACTATTATCACATTACTTCCACTAATTTCTTCAGGATGAAAAACATATTCGACATTTCTGCAATAAAACACAGATGAAAGGGCACAACAGGGAGTATATCAAAACATGTCCCACCCACGAAGGGAATTAAAAAAAACATTGCTAAACAACTCGGAGGAAAAAGGAAGTATTTAATAAGTAAATGAAAAATATACAGAAAATTTAATTTTTATATATTTTTTGGTACATATCGTTGGTAAAAACTAATATCGATAATTTCGGACTCTTTAGTACATTTCGAATTCATATTATTAAAAATATAAAAAAAAGCATCTTCACGTGAAAAAAGAATAAAAGCTGTTTATCTTTTTCATTTTTTATTTACCTAGCATCTTTTATAAATAATAAAAATGTAAATAATAGAACGTGCTGTGAACTCCTCATAAGTATTTTTTCAAACTTAAATAAAGGTATGGCTAAAGACAACTTATATTTTTGTTAAACTTAAAGTAAAATTGCAAATCAATTGCAAATTATTACACAAAAACTTATGCCCTTCAGTTTGTGGATCGATTTGTTTCTACGAAGTCGTTTCATTATGAGATGTCCAATTCAAATTAGAGTAAAAGACGGGTATTTTTAAAACGTTTAATACAGAGGAGCGTTTAAGTACCTCACAAGTGAAAAACACACTTCGTAGAAGTAAGTGCATATAATTTTGAGAAAAATCCAAGATCAATGCCAGATATTTTAAAATATTCGCATAATTAAAAATGCTATACAAATCGCGCTATACTCTACAACTTAATCTCTTTGTGTACATTACAAATATCGAGGAATCATTTGCGATTAAAATGAGAAATTATCACTCGTTTGAATAATTGCTCCAAAAATTCTTGTTTAGGGAAGCCGGCCACTTGTTCCCATGTCCCGCATCCCGCCTGGGCGGTCCGAACGAGAACTGTCAACCGCAATGAAATATTAACCAGGGCGAAGGGGTTACGGGCCCCATTCAGGTGTAATTGAACAATTATTTGTGAAATTATCCTTCAATTATCGGAATCTCCTCATAATGTGCCCGACCAAGCGCCACAAATTATTAGCAAATTAATTGCCCGCACCCGCACCCCGCCGCCCCCTCTCTCTGCAGGGGCTTACGTTTGTTGGCTGAATCGTCAATGCGGAAGTGACCCACTAAAATTATCCCGTGGAAAAATATTACGGGCACTTTGAAAAACACGCACCCACCCGGGCGTGGCCCTGACGCTTTTAACCCGAAATTTTCCATTTTCCCATTTAAAACTGTTCGCCGGTGAATTTTATGAAGTGATTAATTAAAAATTGCAATAACGGTGAAAAAAGTGGCTTAGGGTAATGTGGAAACGATTTTTGGATTCAGTTTATTTTTCGTTTAATTAAGCCCCTTCCGCCGCCGCCGCCTACTCTTGCGCCGGACGGCGGAAGCGGCGGCATATCTAAAACAGGTGTAACACACCCATGCGGAGGGAAAAATTTAATTAGGGCAAAAGCACTCACCAGGTGAGTTGTTGGATAAACCACTTCCAGCGCCGCCCACGCCCGTGCAATCAGTTTCGCTGCGCACTGCACTGACAACACTGGAGACACTCGACGATGTCGCGAACGTGTTGCCAGCTGCCGTCTGGATTTGAGCCGTAGTGACCACCCGATGGACCGTGTAGAGGACCGGCGGTGCGGGGGTGGACACCACCTGATCGCAATTGTTGGTCGTCTGGGTCGCGGCCACCCGGCTGTTGTTTAGCGCCTGGTCGACGACGTCGACTTGCTGTATCTGCTGCTGGTGAGTTGACGACGTCGACGACGACGACGACAGCCCCGAGGCTACAGCCGACGCCGGGACAGCCGCCGCTTGTGCTGTTCCTATGGGATAGTAGTCCTCGCGACATCGATCCCTAACGTATTCACTGTTGTTGTAGTAAAGACGTGACCTAGGTGAAGAAAAGCAGTTATTGAAAAATTTTATAAACCAACACCAAAGGAAAGAAAAAATGTATAAAAAAAGTAAATTTCGCGTAGTTCAAATTTTTTTTTACGTGATGCAATACACCCCTACAACGCTTTCGAGAAGTTAGACAGTGTAAAACCCTATCAACTACTACAACATTTTATTTTTCTTTATTATGGTTATTTATAGTTTGATGTACGCATTTGTAGTTTAGATTTTTCAAAATTTGAGATTTAATTATTTATCATATTTGTAATCTACATAATCGATTTTTTTGTTAAATTATAACCTCAAGAAAATAATTAAAGGATTCTAAAAATTTTTAGAGTTTGAAAAGAAAGTTACAAATTTTACTAAAAATTGCGAAAATAGAAATTGACAACAGCGTTCCTCTACTTTACGATAAAAAATACGAAAGTTAATTAAAATTAAAATGAAAACGTGAAGTCGAAATATATCCCCTTTTTCAGATTATTTTGTTTAACGTTCAAATAGTTTATAATTTTTCTAGGCAGTGTTAAAATCAAAAAATTTCCTTCAGGTATTCATTCAGCAAAAATCTGTAATCAAAACTCTAATGAAGTTTTGAGATGTATGAAATAAATTCTTCTGTTTCTCTTTTGGAGCGAAACTCATTTTGTCGAAATTCATTTCAATTTGATTTTGATTCGCGGAAAACTATTTGTTTATTTCAGCCTTTGATTGAACTTAATTTAATTACCAAAATTCGATCAATGAAATACCATTCGATTTTTGGAAATATATTGTTTTGATTTATTTATTTATTTATTTTTTTAAATTGGAAACTTACTGATACTCCTGTGGTGTCAATTTCCTTCTGTGATATTGGACACCAATAGGCACTGGTACAACATTTATGTAATTTCCTGAGGTGCTATTCAGCTGTGATTTGCTCTTCGGTACCATATCGCCTATTTGGGATCCCTGTGTGCTGTGACAGTAGCCCTTGTTTGGATCCATAATTTCCGCACTCTATAACACACTACTACACTAGACGCGTGTTTAATTACGCGACATTCGAAAAACTAAAAATAAAAAAGTGAACGTTGCACCCGCACGCACTTTTTTCACTTGAATCTCCCTTACTCACGATCGCATGTTCACAGTACTTTCACATTTTTCACGCATTTTGCCTAGACGACACTTTCACTTCGGCGCGTGTTATGTGCAGGGTACATGTGCATACGTTACGTACATATGCGTGCCTTTAAATGCACATAGGGCGCTATCGAAACCTGAGTTTTGTGAATATTTTTAACTTCATTACAACACTACCACAGCTAGTTGAGATATTGTTGCTTTTCTGTGTCATTTTTAACGAACGATTTTTTAGTTATCCATCGTTTTCTGAAAAGGAACAAACAGACAAACCTTAGGAGATAACCTTTTTACATCGCATTTTCCAAACACGTGCCGTTTACAAATGTGCTCCCATTCAAAAACATATTCTACAATGAACAAAAAAAAAAACTGATTGCCTCTAGGAATTTAAGCAACTCAGACGTGAATTCAAATTTCCCCGGTAAGAGGGAAGAGGGGAGGTAATAAAAACAAAACCACTCATGTGTTGTGAAAAAAATTTTTATAAATATTTTTCACTAAAATGTCTGATGAAAATCTCGCTCCCAATGAACACATGGTTCCTGGAAAATGTTAAAAAGTAGTAAAAATATGTTTTGCATAATGAACGCACGCTAGAATAATGAAAAACTCCATGGCTCTATCTCCTTTCCAGGTAATAACCATACCAATCCCACTCCCGTAAATTGTAGCCAATTTACACATCCACTTGCAGTTGCATCATAATAATTGAAATCTTTCACGAAACGCGCAATTTCAAAAGGTTCGTTTTGCTGCCCTCATGTGTCCTCCACACGGACCACTTCCGCAACATCCCTCTGGAAAATTTCAAACTCGTTTTTCTTCAATTTTAGAATTTTCATCATCATCCTCACTTTGAACACCCTCGCCCACACCCCCGTCTCCGTACGCAGAAACATTTCACCTGCTCGTAAAACTTCCGCGATATGCCCTTTGGCATACAGAACAGCAGTAGAAACAAAACGAGCACAGAAAGAAAAGCAAAGTATGAAAAACAAAACAAGAATTTCAAACAAATTCAACTGTGCAGGAGATACCCCCCCGATATCTCGCACGTATACAAGTCCAGGTACACCAGGCAGGTACATGAATTAACCTGAGAGGATGGCGCGCGCCAAAGTTGGATTTCCCACATCGGGAAGTTTCAATGAATTATCGAACTTTTTCAACTTCCATATTTTCCATTCATCGAACCACCAGCAACAGAGGGAAATTGGAATTAATAAAAAACAAATCTTAGCGAGAAAAATACATCACAACAAATGATGGGGGTTAGGGGCCAAAGGGTACCTACCACCGGAAAAACCCACTGCTTCCTGCAATAGGAGAAAATTAAACTTTGAAATCAGAGGATTACTCACAAATTTGAGGCGCTGCTGCATCGGTTCCGTATGGACTCCAGCGGCAGTTACTTAGCACTGTAAAGTCCCTGAAAGCGCGCTAGTACAGCCTCTGTAATCCACAGAGGCTTTCTGGAAAGCATCTGAAACAACACAGAAGGTACGGGGAGCCGGGGAGTGGAAACGGGCCGGGAGGACGAAAATCAGGACGCAAAAAAAGACGATATGAGATGCCATGGAGCCTTTATACAACAAATCTGCAGGCTCCGGGCATGGCATTCCATTTTCGGATTCGAATGTAGCTCCTATTTAAGTTGGGATTCCCGCAGAAATCAGCCGAGATCTGTAAATGCTTTTTATTTACATTTGCTATATTTAGACGATTCTCGGAATTTTTGCACTTTTTTTCTCCGTATCATACTCAACAAAATAGCATTTTTTTGTTGGTGTAGTTTTAATTATCAGACTGTGCGCCAATTTTTAAGGACTTCTCCTGGGTTTCAGGTTATCTTACATCAGCGTACTCGTATGCACATGTACATGAGGCTGTTTCCCTTAATTGTCCCAAATTTACATTAAATTTACTTATCATTTCGACTAAACTGCAGGATCTAGATAACTACTAGCACTTAAGACATGCCTACAATTATATGTGTCATCTATCGCTCCTTATTACGTTTCAAATTGTCCTAAATCAATCGTCTTGAAACGAAAATAATCTTTACTACTTTCGTCTTTCTTCAGTCATCGCAAAATTTACTTTTATGCAAGAAATTTCAAAATATTTTTATTCTATTTCATTTGT
Organism: Proctacanthus coquilletti; assembly: GCA_001932985.1. NCBI lineage: Eukaryota > Metazoa > Arthropoda > Insecta > Diptera > Asilidae > Proctacanthus > Proctacanthus coquilletti. Next base: position 591,672 of record MNCL01000098.1, on the reverse strand, counting down.
TTAACTGCTACCGAAAATTTAATAAAAAAATCACAATGAGTAAATGACTCGCATCCTGAGGGCTACCTGACATTAGTCGTATGCTTTTAAATTACTGACCATTGTAAATAGAACGAATTTTCTTTCCTAATCCCAAAAATATAGCAAAAATTAATTAATTATAAAATTTGTCCTCTCATCAATTAAATTGCTTGTGTTTCTAAACACACCACCAGCAACATCCCGAGAGAAACTTGAGATTCTGTAAAAATGTCCTACGAAATGATACCCAAAACCACGTGATTCGATGTTTAACAGGTTTCTTTTAGCTTTGTCAAATCAAAAAAAAAGAAAAAATGAAAAGATTCATATATGCAACAATTAGAAATTTGCTAGTTCCTTTTTTATGTGTTTTTACCCCTTAGGAACCCGGAAGGACCATATTCTCAACATAAACAATGCTCTAGAAGACTCATTGAGGTATTCCTATCCAAAACAAATGTAGGAGTTCGTAGATGGTTTGTTTTCTTATCAAAATGCTACGCGCTTCTTTTAAAAATTTTATGTTTTAACCGCAAGGAGTTCCTCTTTCATTAACTCTTTTGATTTTTTTAAATTCTAGTAATGTAACAAATTTCGCCTAAATCCAACCATGTCTACGGCCCAATGTTTCGTTTTTGCCTTAAGATTACGGATTACTAAAAAATCAAAGTCGATTTTTGAAAAATTTATCAATTTATCGATTTTTGAAAAATTTATCAATTTAGTTAGTTCTTTACTAATCGGAAAACAATGTCGCATAGTAGCATAGGCTAAACACTTGACTAGGATATCATAAAATCAAGACATTTTTATATATTTTAAAATAAATTCGTAACATCAGTTACTAATTTTAAAGGGTTTTTTTATATCACGTTAAAGTTTACAAATTAAAAACTACAATTATTTATGCATAAAATTTGGGGCTGTAGTCAACCACAGTTACAAAAGGGTCAATACGGTCCACCGCCACCCCTCTAAGTTCTATACTTTCCCTTCAGAAACATCACCGTATATTGAAAATTCACAAAAGAATCCTTTGTGTTGTCCTAGGAAAACCCTTTAGCACAATCGAATAGATTGTTCAGAAATGATTGCCACTGTCTTGAATTTGCAGGCTGTGTTTGGTTTTGGAAAAAACTCCAAAATAGTTTGATTTCCTTTGCCGCTCTAGATCTCTTCTCTTGCAAGAATTAGCATTGTTACCTGAAAGCACCATTGTAGTGTATAGAACCATTTTCGATCTCCCTCTAGAATAATGCGTATTTTAGAGCATAGCAATCAAAGGATTCGAAATTAGCATTGTCCGAGGCCCCGCAGCATCCGATGGTAAATGCTCCATTGGAGGCTGCCGCCTAGTTGAGTCCCGTTGAAATACGCGGAATAAGGGGAATCATAAAACAAGTGGAAATACCTTTCGGTGTGCTCCTGATAAGGCAATTTTCCCATTTAATTTGAGTCCAGGGCAGTTTCGGCGCTTTACATCCTAAAGAAATGTTTTTCCACACTTTCAATTGAAAGAGTAAGTGAAAGAAATTCGGGGGAACGCGTCCCTCCCGGATCCCGGTGGACTCGGGAGCAGCTGCTTCGGGCAGAACCAAATGAATTGCCCCTTTTTGTTGCATAAAACATTCCCCGGGAATTGAAGAAAAACGAAAAAAATTAAGGGACCCGCACCACAAGGCCCCCTGACTAATTTCCTCCGGTCCTGGTATCGGTGTGGGAAGGATTGCTGTTGAGGCGGGTGGATGTCCTTGAGATCAATGGATCCACGATTCGACAATAATGTTCGTCGCGATACCCCACCTGGATCAGGATCTGCAATTTTCGCGCAAGATTTTAATAATGCAGATGGTGGCCGCGAATCAGACGGCGAATCGCTTCTATTGAATCGCGATGTAATAAACAATTCATGGCAGCCTGAGCCCGAGCACCATTACGCAAAAAATATTTTCTGCCCTAGTTGCCGCTTTAATCAATGTCTCCCCGTCCGCGGGTTTTTTGCCGCCCCAGCTCCGTCCTCATGAAAAATGCAGCGCGGTGTGCTCTTTTTAGGTTCATGCCTTTGTGCCCTTTGCACGATAATTTTTTTTAGTTTGCTCGCTTAGTGATTTTTTTTCCTCTCATACTCCCTTTTCCCTTCGTAATTGGACGGAGAATGGGGGTGGTGTGAATATTTCTAGAGGTGCGTTTTAATGGTCAATAAGTCAGCCAGGTGCTACTTCCCGTAGGATGGATAAAAGGCTTCAGACTTCAAAGGGGATTTTCGATCGTTGCAGGTTTCGTTTGAAATTATTTTAATGGATTACTTTATTAATGCGGGCTCTAGCAATTTTAATCAATTGATGCTGCGTTCGTGATTTAATTAATTCTACAGAAAATGCCATTTACAGAAGCATGTGTAATAACTGGGCATATGGGCATATTCTTCGTGTCCATTTATTAACTTATAGAGATTATTTGTATAGCAACAATAAACAAGAATTTTAGATTATCCACTGGGACATGAACAATGGAATTTTTGTAATAATATTTAGGTTGCAAAATGGGAGATGGAAGAACACAGTTTTTAAATTATAAAGTCGTCAAAACTAAAATGAAATTAGATAAAAATTGTTTTCTAAATTCTCCCAAAAATTGTCGTAAGGATTTCCGAACAGAAGTTGCCTCATCAAATGCCTTTTTACTTTTTTATGCCTTGCCAATTGAGAATTTTTCATTATTTAATAAGGAACACTAAGGAATCAATTAACTTTAATTAAAATTGCTATGATTTAACTCCAAAAAGTTATTAGTCATATTAAACATCTAAGGTTATCAATTTGTTTTTAATTTGTGACTAAACTCATATATAATCCAATATAAATGTATTTAAAAAGGCTTGAAAAAGAGTTTGCTCAATTAGCAATTAGTTACCTTTGGTGAATTATATAATACTAACCTTGTAGGTCTAGAATTCTGCTTTAAGTATTCTTGTTTCTTGTATTTTAAAGCATGGTAAAATCAAATCTTAAATTCCGAGTTTTCTCGACTGGAAACGGAGCCACACTACTGCCATCCTACATTGATAGAATTTTTCGAGAAATCCGATAAAGAGAGAAAATGTGAAATCAGCGTCTTGATAGGGTGTTGTATTTCATAATTTCAAATCAATTGATCATCGAAAATGAAAAGGAAAATCAAGAGGTTAGAATACAACAGATGTAAACCGAAAACGACAAGAAATCCTTAAGACCTTAAAATTATAAAAGGGGTTAGAGTTAGGCACGTGCGATTCAGTTTTGTGCCGAAATATATATCACGTGCGAGATACGTCATTCCGACCCTTTAAGTGGTCAAAAATTCAAGAGAAGGGTTTAGCATAATAATTATCGCTCTGCATCCAGTCCGGCTATACAACTTAAATCCCAAGAAGGACGTGGGAGGGGCACAGAAAAGTTTTTGAACATTAATTTAAATCATTTTTAACTCGACCTAACCTAATTTGGCCTCTTTTTTAAACGTGGTGTAATTTTGGTCTTCTTTGTATACGAAGTTGGTTACTTCATTGTGGGTGGTAGGAAAAAGAAAGTTAAATTGACTTTACAATATTCTAGTCCCTCCTTGGTTTGAGCCTCCCCAACGCTGTAATAATTCAACTAAACTGAAAAATTTATTAAACATTAAGCCCTGTCCAGATCGAATTTCTGAAATGGCTTCTTAATGTCCACAAGAAATGGCACACCCACGCAAAGAAAGATAAGCCTAATCAACTTTGAATGTATACAAGGATAGGGATTAGTTCCCACTCCAGAAATTCGTTGGGAACTTGAGAAATCTCAACCTTTCACCTTAATTTCTTTTTCACCATCAACAGCTGAATTTTACAGCTTAATATTTGTTTTGGAAAATTTTAACTTCGGTGTAAATTAATAAGTACAAGAGTACTCAATTGCATATGGAAAAATTCGTTCTTTAATATCATGGACGTTTTTTTTCTGGACTAGAGAGAAATAAAAATAAGGATACTTTCTAACATTAATGACATACAAAAAAGACATATCTTGGATCCTACATACCTAGACTTGCATCCTTATCCTGAGTACGGCATCTAAGTTTAACTGTAGCTTCACATTAAAATTTAAATTAAATAAATAGTTAAATTCGAAAAAGTAGTACGTCGTAGTTTTTTTCGAAATATATTTTTTTTGTATTTCCATTCTCTCGTTTGAGAGCGGGATTTATTCTTTATTCCAAAAGATAGAAAAACTACGACTATTTTTTCATGAATGTTATGAAGGTGTCAACCCGAAAATTTAAAAAGTATGAATTCTGGAACTAGTGCAATGTTAAATCTTAACATAAAAATGAGTGTTTTGTCTAGCCAAAATATGAATTTCAAAAAATTTTTACCACAACAGTTTAACAGTATTAATAAGATGGAGTGGGAGATCTGTAAAGAATTCTTATATGTAGGATTGCATAAAATACTTAAAAATGGCTAGGTCTAAATTTCTATGGAACATTTCAACATAAGTGGCCCGTAAACGAGTCATATAACTAGAACATCATCTTTAGACTAAAATCACATAACAAAATTGCAACATCGAGGCATAGCCTTTAAAATATCTAATCTTGGTCTTCTATTTACCATAAAGCAAAGGCAGCCTTTTAGAAACGTCTTTTCTCTCACTCATCCTGCTCCAATCGACATCTCTACTTCTACAGTAGTTAATATACCAAACCTCATGGTAGTGTAGTAGTGGGGAAATTCTAAAGGCTTTGAACTATGCCCATAAAGAAAAGGACTAATTTCTAATTGATACCAGTCCAAAGCCAAACCATGCATTACAAATTGAATAATTTCAATTAAACAATTCCTTAATATTGCGAAATCCTTTTACACAAAAATATTCGACTCCTTTATTCTTGTAAGGCCTTGTTCAAAATCTCATCACTCATCAGGACAAGGAAAGATCATCTCCTTTAAATTCCATCCCTTTGCCTTTCAACAAGTGCGTCGCTTCAAAATATTCTCGAAAATCTTCCACGGGGTCGAAACGGCAATTTCCCTAAGACCTTCATCTTGTCAGTGTTAGCACAATAAGGAATCAAAACGAAGTGCAGGGCGATTCAATGGAAAGCAAGAGGGAAATGGGTTTCGGACGGAGAAAAGAGTCTGTTCCTTTTGGTAAACAATAAATCCATCAAAAAAACGAACCAGCAGGGTTGCAAGAACCCTTTTCGGTGCGGTGCACCCCAGAAAACCCACTTAATCTCCTTAAAAGAAAATCTCTAATTTCTTAAGAGAAGGTGGCATTGGCTGTCGCACGTACACACCCACACGTTTTAACATTAATATACCGAAAATCACATTGGAGAGAAAAACATTTAGCCGAATAGTGAACCATCTTAGCATCCCCTATGGCTGTTAGGGTCCTATATATGGAGGTTATGGAGGGTATGTAGGGTTCGTAAGTTTTGCTCCGTATGTAGGTTGGTCGGGACTATAGAATACATCACATGGAACTATGACGGCGATGTCGACGACGACGACGAGGAAGAAGAATACGACAACCAAAAAAGGGGGGAAACGGGTTAAAACCTGTGTCATACCCCAAAAACCTGCGAATGATTGATAGTAAAACCCCAAAGGAGAGCCAGCTCAAGGGAAGCACATTTGTAAATTTCAATATTTCGTCTTCTCTGCCGGAAAGGATCTTGCGAGAAAAGGTCGGTTGCTTTTACGTGTGTGTATGTGTATAGTATGTATTTTCTAGTGTTCTTAGCTGCCCGACTTATTGCATGTCTTTTGTGTAGTTAGCTCTCATGGAAGTTTTATTTCCGCCCTGTGGCCAGTTCCTGGATGTAATCCTTATGGCCGACAGAGCAGGGGGAAGAAAATATGTGCGGCGGCACACAGTGGAGCACTTACGTCCTAAAAAATTGTCGTATAGTTGTTGCAGTAGCAGCTAAGGGACCGCCGACGACTTCGGTTACGGAGTCCCAGCGTCGAATGGCCGCTAGTCGAGGACGAGGTCATCGTCAAGGAGCGCCAGAAGCGATTGTAGTAATAGCGACTCCTCCCTTGGACTACAACTGGTCCTAGTGCAACTATCGAGATCAGCAAGGCCAGCATATTTTTATGTCCAGTACAATGTCCAGAATGTCCGTTACTGGTTCTGCTGGTAGTGTAGCTCTGGATAGTGGTCGTCCTTCTGGTGGTTGAGTATTATTCCTTCTCATCATAACCCACCACCAGAGGGTACCCTCCGAAGTATTTTGGGTATCTGACGTACGGTGACGCTGCCGCTGGGTTCTGTAGTAATCGTTATACGGTCGCAACAGCGGCGGATGCAATTTGTCCCTTTTTTAAGCTGTTGACCCCGTTTTCTTTTGAATAATTAAATTTTACTGCCCCTAAGGAGTGGCTGGATAGACCATGGGTGTACCGCGTCCCCTGATGGAATCGGTTTTGGAACACACAGTGGGAAACACCACACAGCAGGAGTGCTCCACACAAAATACAAAAATATTATCCTCCGCAATTCTCCACGATCGAGGATCGCAAAGAACAGAAAAATGTGGAAAACGAGAAAAACCAGGACTCCTCCTCGTACGTAGAATCCACTCCCATACACAACAACAATTGGCTCACAAAACTTTTACGTGAAAAATGCTTTCAACACCGCAAAATTCTCATCATTTTCCCAAGCACTTTCCCTCGCCGCTTTCCCTTCTCATGCAAACTTTTGCCTTCTTTTGGAAAACAGAAAAAAAAAAATAAATACACACGTCAAGGATCTAAAGGATGAGAACACTGAACAACACCAACGAAAAAAAAAGTATGAGGGCAGAAAAATAACGAGAGCACTCCAGAGGAGGAACAACAAATTCAGAAATTTGTGCAATTCCTTTCTCCTGGTGATTAGAAACGAATTCCGGGAGGAGGACACGACGTCTTCTTCTTCCTGCCGCCTTGACGGGCTGGTATCCTTATCGCGGACAGGACGTTGACACGCTCGAGAATGACAACACAGTCCAGGTAAACGATACGGCCCGTTAAACAACGGAACGGTGGGTGGGAACGCACCGATATAACAGTATACCGTTGGCCAAACGGGCGATTAAACTGTGACAATTCGTGAATAAATTTACTGCGACGTTTGTTGCCCCGACTTGCTGTTGGCTGGTGCTAGAGAGACCAACGTTGGTGTTATTATTGTAGCTATTGGTGTATGCTGATCATTTCGTATCCGCGATTGTCGTCTCTTAAGCAGGTCGACCGTAACACTAGGGACTTAAGGGCACGTTCACCAACAGTTGTGACAACGTTGTGGAGGGTACCGTTTCAACGACAACAACAACTGCGACGACGACAGGGACATCGACTACGCTGACGACGGTGACGACGACGAATGCGAGGACTCGAGGACGACACAGCAGCAGCAGAGCTGGGGCGGGGACGGGGACAGGGGCAATAACTAGACCAATACCGTCAACCGTACACCGAGGACGAACGAATTATGCGAAAATAAAGAGGGATAGCGGCAATTATAACAACAAATGAGCCCTACCAGTCCTATGCAAACAAATACACTCAGCCGCACCACGAAAATATAACCAACGTCTTCCCCTCTCCCGGCTTATCCCGTTTTTTTCTCCCGTATTTCTTCTTTTTTGTTCCCTTTCTGTTTTCCTTTTTTAATCACAATTTGACGTTGATAAGGCTGGTGAGTGTGGGGAATGTGGTTACATGCGTGCAATTCGCCTTCGCTTGATGTGCGATACTTTTTTCGCGAGGGGCGAAGGGGCGCACTTGGTCTTATATAGGTGGAGTACCGATGCACTTAAAGGTCCTGTTTTCCTCCCCACCCCGTATCAAACCAAATAAAAAGAAAACCACAATGTCCGTTTTAGCGCCCGAAAATCCGCCTTCGTAACGCAAACACATCCAGATAATCCTTCTAACGGGAAAATTCTCACTGAAAAACGGGACCCACACCCGTCGAGTTTTCCACTTCCTTATTCAAGGCGAATAGTTTTCGCACTCTCCAACGAAAAACTAGAGCACACCGTTATGCCCGAGATATTTCGTATTTTTGCCGAATTTCCCGTTATTCCCGAACGCCCACATCACTGCAGTACAGTTTTACGCTAGTTATTGACCGTTTCGGCACCGTTTTAACCGACAATCCCGTGATTTTCAATTAACTACCCAACGGAACAGTTGTCAAAACAGGCAGCCATTTATATTTCGTGTTAGCCTGCCCTCCCCCTATTTTTTCTGTAAACGCATGTCGTTTCTTGATGCGCTAAGCTTTTGTTATTGTACGGCTCCCTTCGCTGGGGGGTTTTGCTGTATAACGCTGGCTAACTGGATGGAAGGTTGGAGGATTCTCTGGGTGGAAGAGGAGTGCCATGGGACGAAAGCTGAGTCAGTCGGAATCAGCAGGTCTGGAGCTTTCGGGATAGCTGCCGAAGGACACAAGGACTCTTCGAAACTGGGCGGCCTGCAAATGGCGTCACATTTGAATCCAGATTAACTGGAACTCTCTGAATTGAATCCAGTTGGCCCTTTTATATAACGTAAGTGTATAAATGCATAAAAGAAATTCTAATTGCAAGGGTAAAATCCAGTGATCTTCAAATAGACTAATAAACCCTCCCTAATAAACCTTCGATTTACCTCCTACTTCCTTATTTTTGCTTAAGGGGTTATGCATAGGTAGAAGAAGGAAAAATTATCAATTTTGGTCTTTTCCTGAAAGCTATTGGGAATTCTTGAAGTACTATTACTTTATTTTGCACTACATACTTTCAAATGTGACCACAAACTTTTTTACATAAAAATACTCAACTGTAGCAACACAATGGGCGTTTTTCCACAGTACATTTTTAAGAATTGGATTCGTAGTGACCTTCAGAAGCAAGAAATCAGAAAAACACCTTAAAATATGAGATTGTCTTGCCCCTTATCGCCAGATTTGAACTTTTGCCTTGAATCAAAGTGGTGAAAGTCATGCATCCTGCAGAAGTTACGGAATTACGGTCACCTATTTGAAAAATATTATGGGAAAATTTAACTTCGTCAATTTAAAATTTATAGAGTATATTTCGCACTAGTGTTTTCCAAGTAAAATACAATAAATCCTGTATAACTATGTGAATGGTTACTTGCCAAGTTTCCTGCAATCTTAGTAAATTTTTCTGAAATCTCCTGCCTTAAAACTCTTCGAAAATACCTCGACTGACTTCTTCTAGAGGCTCAGAGGCCCCGGAGCAGAAAGTGATCCGATTTCGTAAAAAATACCCTCCTTGTTCGGAGGCTCCCTATACTCGGCGGCAGCTACGACCTTGGGGACTCGCGACTTGTGCATTACCAAGATCAGTTTTCTTTCAAAATACTCAACATTCTTTGAAATATTTTCAAAACTTCATCATACTTTCAAATACCCTCTCATAGTCCTTTAAATTCCTTTTAAAGCCATTTACGTAACTTTAGGAGATCTAAACAAGAGTTTAACAAAATTGTGTCTCCTAAAAACAAAAATATTTAAGGACCTTTTGATTTCAGTTGTTATCAATTTATTTAATTTGACTTTGACTTTGGATTTGGCTTTACACGTACATTTTTAAAGAGATTAGCTTTCGTCAGCATGAAGTAGCTCTTGACGCGTATTATAAAAAGTTGAAAACAATGTTAGCGAGAATGGCTACGGAGCCCTATCGTATGCGTGCCCAACAAGCTCTTGGTCGGTTTTTTTCTTAATAAGTACATGGTGCTCCAAAATGCGGTAGATCTTGCTTGTAACGTGCCTCAGTCGTGAAATTTTCCGTATATAATTTTCACAAAGAACTCCTTTGCAAATATATCGCTTCCTACTTAGTCTTGCGGCGGTGAACGCTATCACGAAATATATTCTAGAATTCTCTATAGCGAAAGTCTACTAAACTTTATTGTTCGAGCAACGTAAACTTTTCTTAGCATTTATTGTCTTTTTTAACCAATAAAAACATTCGTTAACAAGCTTCATTTTGCGGCTTGTGACTAAGTCATTTGCTTGAAGTAGGTTATAAACATGAATTCAAAGGTTAAATTATGCTACGAAACATTTCACGCGTGAGTCCTTCAGCTTCACGTGTTTTTATATTAGTACAAAAATGTATTTTCTGACTTGGATGATTCATTTTTTGTTTAAAAGAAAATACTGGACTTCTAACTCCATACACAAGTTTTTGGAAAGTTTTCCCGACATAATTTAAAAAAAGGTTCGTTTTAAATACGTCGCAATTTTCTCAAGAACAACAGGATCGATCTTTATGAAACTTTTTGCACATGACTTGGAGAAGATTTCCGGGAATTTCAAGTATGTTACTGAGGTTTTCATGACACTGTGTAAGGGCTACTGGAGTGATATGCATGAAACTTTTTTATATCTCTTAGGGTAGGCGCCTACGATTTTAAATCACTGGGGGAATTTCGTCTGTTTATCTAATACATTACACATTATTATTCCTTTTAAAAGAATTTAATACGGATTAAAATATATTCAACATGTTCTACCACAAAAACTGCGTTAAATTTAACTTCTTCAAACAGTACTTCTGCGAATTTCTGTTAAACACCTTTTGTTTTTCCTGAGATGTTCCCATGTGTTGCCTCGGGATAACTCAGACCGGACTGATCAATAACTAAGTCTACTTTTCAATATGAAAAGATTTAGTTACATTAATACAGCTATTCTATCTTTTAAACCGACCAAAGATCTTCTAATCTTCAACTAAAGAAAACAGTCATGCTTGTTTAAATATTCTGAGGATATCTACTTCAAACAAATTTCTATCAGTATAACTCCTTTGAAATCGTAGTAAGTTTAAATAATACACAAAAATACTAAATAACAAATTAGAGGCAAGCAAATTCGAAATGCAGCTCGAACTCGAATGGATTTTTTGAAAGGTGGGAAAGTTAAAGATCATGCGAAACAATATTGTTTAATTTAGAGATTAGTAAAAATCCTATTTCGTAAAATTGTGCGTAGTTCTTTTCGATTTCGACATTGTTTCGTTGTTGAAAAGTTCCTATGTACTAATTCCAACTCCCGTTTCACGTTCCCAAAACGTCAAAAACTGTCAACGTCGAAGGATTTCAACGAGCTCCGGGGTGTGTTATCCGATGTTAGGTTTTAGAAAATTCCGCAGTTTATTTCCAAAATGAAGACGCGATTTAATGCATACGACATCATAAGTGGTGTCACTGAACTGCAGAAGTATTTAAAAATTCACTTTATGCCGCAACAGCGTCTAATTAGCGAATTTCCTCAGGTTGGTTGGCCAGCGCGTTAACCAGGTGTACGACATCGACAACAAAACTTACCTGCTACGCTTTCAAACGGGTGAAGTTAAAACCGTCCTGTTGCTAGAATCAGGCATCCGGTTCCACACAACCGCATTCGAATGGCCCAAAAATGTAGCCCCGTCCGGTTTCACTATGAAACTGAGGAAGCACCTCAAGAATAAGCGGCTAGAGAAGCTGGAGCAGTTGGGGATCGACAGGATCATTGACCTGCAGTTCGGAACCGGGGAAGCGGCTTACCATATTATTCTGGAGTTATACGACAGAGGAAACATTATACTCACTGACCATGAGTTGACCATTTTGAACATTCTACGGCCGCACGTAGAGGGCGAGGAAGTCAGATTCGCCGTACGGGAGAAGTACCCAATGAATAGAGCCAAAGCTGCCTCAGGACCTCTTAATGAAGATACAGTAAAAGAGATAATTAATTCGGCCCAGCCCGGTGAAAATTTAAGACGTATTTTGACGCCTATTTTAGGTATAAAGTCTAAGTAAACTTAAAGGTCGTACATCATTATCTTTAACATTGTTTCAGATTGTGGTCCATCTGTAATCGACCATATACTCTTAAAGCATGGTCTTAACAACTGCGTTATTCCAGGCGTTAAGCCAGCAGAAGAAAATGACCAAGTCGACTCAAAACCACAGGGCAAAAAGAACAAGAAGCAAAGGAAAAAGGACGTTGAAAGTGGGAATTGTCGTCCTTTTGATTTAAATAGCGATTTGGATCAACTTATGTCTGCAATTAAAGAGGCAAAAGAAATGGTCCAGAACGCAAAGACCTCTCCGTCCAAAGGCTACATCATTCAGAAGAAGGAAGCGAAGCCAACTGCTGAAGATGGAATGGAGGAGTATTTCTTCCACAACATTGACTACCAACCCTTTTTGTTTGAACAATTCAAAGACCAACCTTTTAAGGAGTTTGAGAGTTACATGGCGGCAGTAGATGAGTTCTATTCAACCCTTGAAGGTCAAAAAATCGATCTGAAAGCGATGCATCAAGAGAAAGAGGCGTTAAAGAAGCTCGCCAATGTTAAGAAGGACCATGCTAAGCGTTTGGAGGATCTTTCAAGGGTACAAGAAGAAGACGAGAAGAAGGCTGAGTTGATTACACGCAATCAAGTTTTGGTAGACAATGCCATTCTAGCCATTCGCAGTGCCGTAGCAAATCAAATGTCATGGCCGGAAATTCACGAGTTAGTTAAAGCTGCGCAAGCAAATGGGGATCTGGTGGCATCTTCCATCAAACAGCTAAAACTTGAGATCAATCACATCGCGCTGAGTCTCAAGGATCCTTACCAAAGCGGAGATGACGACGATAGTGATGAGGAAGAAGATGAAGAAGCACCAAAGCTTCCTTCTATGGTAGTAGATGTGGATCTAGCTCTTTCAGCATTTGCAAATGCTCGCAAATACTACAACCAGAAGAGGAGTTCAGCTAGGAAAGAACAGAGGACAATTGACGCCTCCCAGAAAGCTTTGAAATCGGCTGAAAAGAAAACTCAGCAAACGCTTAAGGAGGTGCGGATGATATCGACCATATCCAAGGCTCGGAAGGTTTACTGGTTTGAAAAGTTCTACTGGTTCATCAGCTCCGAGAATTACCTCGTCATTGGTGGACGAGACGCTCAGCAGAATGAACTTATTGTAAAAAGGTACATGCGTCCCACGGACATCTATGTTCACGCAGAGATCCAGGGTGCGTCCAGTGTGGTTATCAGGAACCCGACTGGCGGAGAAGTGCCCCCAAAGACTCTGTTGGAAGCAGGAACAATGGCTATTTCATATAGCGTCGCCTGGGATGCTAAGGTGGTCACGAACGCCTATTGGGTCAAAAGTGAGCAAGTTAGTAAAACTGCGCCAACTGGTGAATATCTGCAAAGTGGTAGTTTCATGATCAGGGGAAAGAAGAACTTCCTACCACCTTGCCACCTTATAATGGGTATGAGTCTGCTCTTTAAGCTGGAGGAGAGTTCTGTTGAACGCCATAAGGGCGAGAGAAGGGTTCGTACTTTTGAAGAGGAAGCTTCTGATAAAATGAGTGAAGTTTTGATAGAGAACGAGAAGCTAGATAGTGTCCCTGAAGAGGATATAGAGCTCCCAGACTCTGACAAGGAAGAACATAAGGACGATGGAAAGGATACTCACTCGGATGATGAAGACGAATCAGCTCCTCAATTTCCAGATACTCAAATAAAGGTAGACCATGGTACAGGCCAAATTATTGTTCAATCACCCACGGAAGCAGCCAAACCTGTGGAGGAGTCGCAGCCACTCGAGGAAAAGGAAAGTGGGGACGAACAACCGTACATAATTCCGGCCCTTCCTCCAAGAAAGAAGCAACAGCAAGGTCCTAAGAAGAAAAAGGAAGAGAAAGGAAAGAAAGTTGAAAGGGAGCAGGAGGAAAGGAAGCAAGCCAACGAGAAAAAATCCGACCAACCGAAACGTGGCCAAAAAGGCAAATTGAAAAAGATTAAATCGAAGTACAAGGACCAGGATGAAGAGGAAAGGGAACTGCGTATGAAGATATTAAGCTCAGCCGGTATTGACAAAGCTAAACAGAAATCCACGGGCATCGAAGAGCAGCTGCAAGGGAAGAAGCCCCCAAAAAGGCCGTTTCAACCTAAGCAGCAGCATCTAGACGGCGAGGATGCAGATGATACGCCAGCGAACGCTGACGTGGACATGCTGGACTCACTAACAGGACTCCCCATAGACGAAGATGAGTTGCTCTTTGCGATTCCGGTCGTAGCACCCTATCAGACCTTACAACACTATAAGTAAGTCGCTGAAGATTTAACTTTAGATAAAATTTGAAAACATGTTTTCTTCCTAAGATACAAGATAAAATTAACTCCTGGCACTGGGAAACGGGGCAAGGCAGCGAAAACGGCTTTAATGATGTTTGGCAAGGACAAGACGTGCACTCCCAGGGAAAAAGATTTGCTCAAGGGTGTAAAAGAGGAGGCTTTAGCTAGAAATATTCCCGGAAAGGTAAAGCTATCTGCTCCTCAGCTGCAAAAATTTAAGAAATAATTGTTATGGTTATACTGTTGTGTTTTGAAAAATATTGATTTGTATTTACAACCATCTTTAAATATGAAGATATAAAAATCAGATGGGGACAAAAGTCTATTGCGTTCAAGTCATCTTAAGCTTACGAAATATGTAAAGATCAACAATTAAAAATCCTTCGTAGCGGCTGGGTTCACTCTCCACTCGTGTTTTGCTTCAGCTGCTCTATATATCCATCTAGGTCCTTTACAGTGTAAGTCTTCTTCAAAATCCTTTTAGAGTCGACCGATTTAGGATTCTAGGAAGAGGCATGAATAGAAGCACGAATATTTTTAACAGAAGAATGTTATTATAACTTACCAGAAAGTGATGATACTCCGGGGAAACAGTTTCCAAAAATAGGATACGATTTTCAATGGCTTTGATCCTCTCGTAGATATCTTTCGAAGTGTTTTGGGTGATGGTCAAGTATTTTTCTGCGTTTTCAACTCTCTCTGCAACTCCAACCGGAAGGGTGTTAGTGGGTTCCCCTGGCTCTTGTTTTATCTTTAGACCGCAAGTTGCCTCTTGATGACTGCTATGACCCATTAGTTTGTCCAAGGCGCCTGTGTAATCCACCTTGATCTGTGGCCCAACTTCATTTTTAACCCTTTGCACTAAAAAAATTTGATGTTGAGAATGGTTGCATAGCGAAATTTCCTGAAATTACCTCTCAAATGACCTTTTGAATCCTTCTGCTTCATAACAACGCTACTTACTCTAGCACAGGTCTCGCCATCACCTTCACTGGTGTCCGGCTTCACGTTGGTAAAATCTAACACATTGTTTACATCAATTTCCTCCCTCTTCTTCTCAATAAAACTCTGAATCCTCCTGGTCACCTCAGTGGCATCAGCCCCTATCTGAACCAAATTCTTGGGAATACAGGAGGTCTCAACTTTACAGTCCTCAAAATCCAGCTTGGGTCGCTTCAACCTCCCACCGCCGAATGGACCTACACACCCGTAAAGGAAAGAAACAACGATTCAATGCTTTTTTCCAAACACCTCAGATTTATTAACAAAAGTAACAAAATAGAATTGAATTCTACAAAATATGGTTTTTCTCTTTCTTAAGCCACTGACATTCCCTGTTCTCCTTCCAGACGGATTCACAACCCTCGTACTGCTCCTTTTTCCAGATGGGCACGGACTTCTTCAGCTCATCGATTGCGTACTGGACACTGAGGAGGCTCGTCTGGCGATGTGGGGAGCTGATGGCTATCACGACACTCGCCTCCTTCACGGGAACGGTGCCCAGGCGATGATGGATCGCAATGTGCTTTATGTCCGGCCACTGGGACCGCAAATCGTCGCAGATCTTATTGATCGTCTTCAGAGCCATGGATTCGTACGCCTCGTACTCCAGACTTATTACCTGGGGATGAGACCGCAAGAAATTCGGAGGTCAGCGTGTCTTGAAACTGATTTTTATAACTTAGCCAGTGCTAAGAAATTGTCTAGAATCACATAGAAGTATGGACAACTAAGAATTGTTAGCAATTGGTGAATTTTGTAAAGGAAGAACGATGAGCCAATGGGTCATATTTAAAAATTAGAAGTATGATCCCCTAAATTAAAGGGATAAACGAAAGTTTGATAGAGAAATCAAAAGAAAAAGGAAAAACTGCAAAATGTGTTATCAAATAAATACGGTGAATTTTATGGATAATCCCCTTTGCATAAAATTTTAATCAATTATGCAGTTGTTTCAGAGCAAGCGCGAAACAAACAAAGCGTTTAATTGCCGAGCTCGTCGCTCCCAGTCTCAAGTCTTCTCGTGAAGCCTGACCTTGAGGTTCAGCAGTCTATCTTCTGCTATCTCTCTGGAAGCCGGGCGGCTCGAATATCGCTCCCAGGTTACGTAGTATCTCACGACCAACGAGCGTATGTCACAACTAAGTGATATAACTCGGGCTGATGAAAGCGTAGATCACTGATCAAGCAGAAATATATTTTTTGTCAGCAGTTTCGCGCCAAACAACGAAAGAGAATATACAAGGTTCTCGATCCGCTCCAGTGCGATTAAATGGAATGACACGCTTGGCGCAGACGAAACAATAATTGCTCCTTTCCATTGTTGCACGATGTTTCCGTGATTTAGTAATAATAGCTAACCGAAAGAGGCAATTACCTTTTTTTCTTCAAAATTGTCCCTGGTGGTGCCGACGAACATCGAGATTGCCCCACAGCTGCAGTCGGCGACACAGTCGCTTATAGCTCCGACGTCCAGTTTCTCCTTGGTCAACTTGAGATAATTCATCTTTATCACTGCTTATAATCACTTTCCCTTAAACTAATGCAACGGAAAATTTTTTCTACGCTATGGGTTCAAAATCAAAACTGCGCGCTTATCCGCCACTTATTGGTGGAATTACAGCGACTTCGTCACCATTTTTGAGCGTAATCACAATCTCCGTATCTTCGCAGTAGTCTTCATTAAGGGCAATTATAATGCTGTTGCTTATTACAGTCAAATTAAACTTCTTACACAAATAATCCAAGAGGTTTTTGTACGGCAATTTCGGTGGAAGTAGGACGAAACTTTCACTTGTACCGGCCAATTCGCGGGCTTTCGCAAAAAACAGTACACGCACTTTAACGGGGGAATAGCACATGCTTCAGATAAGCATCTTTATTTCACTCAATGGTTAATATCTGAAATGATGTGTTGAAAATTGTAGTAGCAATCGCCAGCATCGGCGAGGAGCGAGAATAAACTGTCAGACGAACCATACGTTACAAAACAGCTGAGAATGTGGTCGAAGGTACGTCCGGTCAAGGTTACCTAGCAAATTGTTAGGAATGGTTGAATTGAAATTGCGCTTGCATTGAGCTGGGAATGGGAAGCTTTTCTAGGAATGGTGTGAAGTAGAACTCCTTTTTTATGACCTATCTCAGGTAAAAACAGAAGACTTAAAAAATTTGAGGAAAAACGTAATTTTCTGCCATTTGATGAATGAATTTTTCACATAAATCTTAACATTCGAGACCTTGTTTAGAATATAACTTTAAAAATATATTTGGGAAAACGCAAAATAAAAGAACAGCGAAAACTTGTCTTTTAAACAACCTTTGTCCAAGGAAAAATTTCAAAATTACTAATTTTTGCCGTTGTTTGCAAAGATATAACTAACATTTTGCTATTTATTTTTATGTAAGACATCGTAAGAACTTGTTTTTTTCTTTGAATTATAAAATTATTTTGGAATTCGAAAAAAAGTATCTTTTCTTTACGAACCGCGTTATTTCAAAATCGTGTAAAAAAGAGTACTCTTACTAAATTACTCTTGATAAAAACTTATATCAACTTTTAATATACGGAATTGTGTAGAGAAACTTGTAAACTTAACGTGAATTAAGTTTTCATTTCTTATTTAATGAAATACTTAAATTCTTAAGATTTATTGTTGCAGTTAACACACCTTGCCTTTATATTTGTTATGAATGCTTTTCATTAATCGGATTTATTAAAAATTACTTTCCAGAAAGTAATATTAAAGTTTAGTTTTGTTGTCAGGCATATTCAAATAGTCAAAGTATGAAAAAATATTTCAGTAAGTTATCTCAAATTATTCGTAAAATAAGAAACTCTTTCTGAAGTGTAAAATTGAAATATGAAATTCAAACTCTATTTTCTCGTTTACAGAAAATATCTTTATTATTTTCTATAATCATATTTTCCTCCTAGCAAATATTCCAATTTAATTTTGTAATCTTTTTGTTTTAGAAATTTTTCTATGAATTTGTGTTTATCGATTCGATTTAAAGTTTTTTTAATTTTTAAAGAATGATGAAATTGTCTACCTTACAAATTATTTCGGTTATGAAAAACCAAAAAGTGGTTAAATTTTTTGGAAAATTGCAATAATGCACATGAAGTAAGTGTTTTTTGTTTATTTTTGCAAAATCCCTTGACAAAATTTACACTGTGCTAATAAACCTTTTTCGTACCAGCAAGCGAATTTATTTCACATAGAATCTGGGCATGTTCCTAAAAAACTGTTATTTAAAATTATTTTCAATATGAAATAAAAGTTTACACAAAAATATCAAAACCTCTGGTCAAGGTAATTTAAAATTTTGTATTGAGTATTAAAAACTCGCCCCTTAGTAAAATTAACATCACTTGTTGCTAAACAAGAAGTAAATGTTATCCACTTGACTAACTGGCTTGTGGTTATTCCAGAAAAATTAGAAAAATTGAATACATACGATTTTGAGCGTTATTTTAAAATTTAAATGCTGAAATTCAATTTTAAACTCAATTTAGAAACTTGCAGCAGAAAAATGACTCTACGCTACTGTAGTGGCCATTCCCACTGATTCTTATGGAAGCGCGCCCCACTTGTCCCGGCCGTTCCTGAATTGGGAACACAGTGGTCGTTTGACGTTTGCATTGCGCTGCGTTGAGGTGCTGTGGCAGTCGTCGTCGTGCCGCAGTCGATTTTCGGCAGTAGTTTAAATTTTTTATGAAGGTTTTAGCGTGAGGACGCAGTTCATTTATTTTGATTTATTTTAGGACTTTTTGGTTCGTACGCGTGGTTAGTTCGTCTAAATTTCGATCTGGTTCGATCGTGCCTAATTTCGGTCAAGAGAGAAGACTTATTTTTTTTCAAATTTTTAGTAAATACGCTTGTTCGGTCATGATATAAAATTCCATTGTTGAGAGAAATTTAAAGGAAATAAATCCAAGTAAGTTCCGAATTTGGCCTGAGTGCGTAAAGCAGAGGGATAGGTGCTGGGGTGAAAGTAGAGTATGCTACCGTGCTGATAAACGGTGGAGGTGCCGCTCCCGGCCGGGCAGGAGAAGTGGTGGTGGTGCTCTGCTGTTAGTGCAGGAAAAATCGATTGCAGTGACATTGGAGGAGCGCATTTCTTTTCTCCGGTCCCGGAAGGGTTTGCGGGTTTGGTGGTGTACTTCTTCCAAATCGGGCCAATATCCCCCGGCTCCCTGGCAGGGTACTGCGGATAGAGTCGCTAGATTTTGGTCGCGATAAGCGGAAACAGCACCGGGACACGCGAACCCAGTCAGAGATCCCTGCAGTCCCGTCCTGTCACTGCATCAGGATGTTCGGAGTTCCATTAAAAATACAAAGCGTTCCCATTCGAAAGCGACGGTACTGCCACGGATTTAAATGCCCCTGCGTCGTCTAGAGGCGGTGCAGCAGGCAGTCGGTTGGGGCAGCTTCTTCGCCGGCTCTTTCGCCATGTGTGCTCCAGATCTGCGCGGTCGACTCTCGCAGCAGGCGCCTCATATTATAGTCTGGTTTTGGGCATTACAAGTGGGTTGAGTGCTCCGCTGAGCAACAGTTTACCGACGTTGACGACATTAAGTCTATTTCTACTGGCGCCTCGTTTTCACCGTCGGAGCGCTGACTCATGCCCTTTTCCCTTAGGTCTCCGGCTGACACATCTCGTGGCTTCCAGTGGATCTAGTGCTCTACTCAACATGCGATCCAAGCAGTGAGTGATGGGGTCCTCCTGCGGATAGGTAATTTGCCTCTGTTCACTGCTATTTTGGGCAGGGCTCAAAGCTGCTAAGCTGGCTTATCTCAGTTCGATAACTCGCCTCAGATATCTCTCGAGATACGTCAGTTCAGCCGCCCAAGAAGCTCTAGTGGCTCTCCACAGATAATGGGGCTTATCATCGCGGGTATCTGGTGCCAACCAAGCCAGAGAAAGAGGCAGAGAAGTGCCTAAGAGCGCATTAGCATTACGATGACTTAGTGTCGGAGCTATTAAGCTAGACGCTAGGCATGCCTGCGAGTTGGAAAAGTAGTGAAAGTCGGCAAATTGATTTAAGACTGTGACTTTCGGCGATTGTTGGAGTGGGTAGTGCCGTAATGATTTTCAATTGAGGAAGGAATTTTTTACGATCACCGTTGCAAAGTGAAGTAATCACGGTCTTTTTATAGCCGCATGAAGTAGCTATTTATCATTAATTTAGAGTAAAAGAAAAACACTAGAGTTTTTTGTGGTTACTTTTGGAATGAACGAACCTTGTCTCATATACAACATCCTCGCACAGCGTCTATCTTGAAAAGAGCTCACACCAAGTTTACGCTATCGAAATTTAGAAATAAAAAAATCACTCTTTAAAATGTAGAAATTTTGAGAATTTGGATTTTAAGAAATTGTGATAGTCACAGTTTGGAGGATGATTATGTGGCCACGTTATGCAATCAATTAAAAGGCAGGTAAATGATCACATCTATCTTTAACGTAATCTTTTTATTATAAAATTTCGATAACCGGGTCGATATACATTACAAATCATATACAGTATCTTGCTGGCGATTTTACTAGATGAACTCATTAAGGAAATTTAGTCGATAGTGAAGTGAAGAAAATGGCTAGTAAATCTGGTTTTTATTTTAGTAGATTTTTAAAATTTTAATAAACGAAAATATCAGAGAAAAACTAGAAAATTGATGTAAAAATCATACCAAATTTTATTCAAACTGATTCTTCCAAAAACATAGTTTTGGAAATAATTCATTTTCCAATTTTCGATATAGCGTATTTTTTTGGGAACTAGCAGCCTGTTAAAGGCTGCAGTTTGATCAGTTTTACAAAATTTTGAAATAATGTTTTTGCAGAACATAGTTTAAAGGTTAGATAATGAAGTATTTTTGACCATCTTGGGTGTTTTAAACGGAATATCTTCCATTATATTACTTTTAAAAAATTCTAAAATCTTTACTTTTTTAGACTTTCAATTTGTTAAAGCACAAGGTCTTAAAAAATAAATTGAAAAGTTTAGTTTAGGTATTGAATTATTCTAGTTATTAAAGAGAGGAATTAAATAACATAATAAGAGAAAACTGTACAAATTAAAAACTAAGAATTGTTTAGAATGATTATTGAAAATTCAAAATTATCTTATGAAATTCTACACGAAAAATCGAAATCGTGTAATTTTCGTGAATTTCATTTATTTGTTTCGATTACATTATTTCTTGTAATTACCTTTTAATCATTTCTCGTTTATTTTATATTCGACTTTCGAGGTGTAAACATGTTTTTACAAAATTGAATGCTACGGTCGAATACGATACGAAAAGCTCCTCTGGCGCAGCAAATGCTTAACAACTTAAGTTTGCTAGCATCTGAAAGTTAAATGTAATGTCTAGTAATTCCACACTTCATCAATTATGGCATTTTATGAAAAAGTGGGGTCAGTCTAATTTACAGCCCATGTCTGGTAGCCACGATCTTTCTAAAAATGAAAACATATGAATCAAATCACTTGGAACTAACTGTGGATGCCTTGGTTTTATTTGGTTTTATTTCTCTGCTTTGCGATAAAGACAACAAACATCAGCTCGAACCTGTCGCCTTATATTGGCGTGCACTGTGGCACTATGAAATTTTATCCGAAGACTATCACAATGAGTAACTCTTTCATCAATTACTTGAGTTTCAATTTTAACTCGAGTAGAAATTAGCCATTACGTGAGTGCAGCAATTATTCTAGCGTGCATTAGCAGCAGCTAGACGAAGCGATGTGCATGACGGCCGCTCCACGGAGGGAAATCTTTTTGAGAAAGATTTCTTTACAATTTTGAGGAATAATTTCAGCACTAAGATGTATAGTTTAACCTTTTGCTAGAAGTCCTTCACCTTGTGCTTCTACTTTTACCTTAACCTAAACTGCGGGACCTTATCCTGCATTGATTAGTACACAAGCAAGATAATGGAACAACGATTTTTGCAAATTGGATTATAATAACTCTTCCAAACCATCTAGTGAGAAGGAATAGTCATAAAAGACAAACTTCTAGTAACGTGTTCGAGGCTTAATTATGTTAAGAGGAAAAGATGTAGAATAAATAGACAAATAGACAATCAAACAGGAAAAAATTCATAGCCTATATTTTGATTTTGAATCCGAGTCAAAATTATTAAAAAGTTTTTCAGTGGTCAAAAGTTTATCAAAATCTATCTATTCAGTAGTTATTATAAAATTTGGAAGCAAAAATTAGGGTAACTTTTCGAGATTACAAAACAGCATAAGTCCAGTATTTAAAAAAAATATTTTTCTCCACTTACAGAAACCTAGTCTAATCCTTAATATAGAAACCAAAATTCTTTCAATCTTAAACCCGGAAAAGAAACTTTTGTTTAGAAACCATCGCTCGCAAATATGATTTTGTAAGTAATCAAAAATCGCGTCTAATCCAAAAGACGTTCTATCGCAGTCATCGGGAATGAAGACGGCAGGCAAGACGCCAATCAGGGGCAACGATAAATCAAAATTGGCTCGTCGGCATAAATTTTATAGCATTTTTCGTGCCGTCGTGCCGTCGTGGCGCACTTTTGTTTTGGTAAATTGAATTTTTATTTATAGCAGCGCCGCCGGGAAATCGGCGGAATGGACAATCTATCGGAGTCGAGGCGCACGTCATGCTCCATTAGCACGCTAATTGATGGTGATGCCAGTAGCTCGCGATCTGCTCTTGAGATTTGTTTATTTTTTGCACTTTATTCGGTCGCTCGTCCGTATTTAGGTGCGGTCTGATTCAACAGGATCATAGAGGGGTGAAGGGTGGGGGTCTCGTGCGGATTAAGAAGCATTCAGGCATGGGTCGATCCGTCGATTGTAGTTGCAACAATGGCGAGACGATAAAAATACCTCTGTCGAGGTCGTTAATCAATTAAAAAGTGATACGATCCAAACACTACCCTTTGAGGGGTGGGTGCCATACAAGTTTTGATAAGTGGGTAACTACTGCCGTAAAAGAGCCATTAGGGCTTTCTTGCGACGAGCGCAAGGGGGCTAAGTGGTACGAGCTCAGCAGTTTCTCATGCTCAGGATTGTTACTTTTTAACGATGAGTCGCTCTATTTTCGCCAGAGCCTAGGTAACATGTGAAAGGCTAATAAAAGCCGACGAACGCAGTAACAAAGTTCGCGTGTGACTTGTTGGACGGAACAGCCAAAAAAAAGAGGGAACAACTCCAGTTTGTTCAGTTGTCGCATGCCCATATGTGCTCTGTTCTTCCTTTGCGGGAGGTCTTATATAGACGCGCGATCGTATCACTTAATTGTCTCCATGTTCTATTTCCCCCGTCTTTTGCACTAATAATTGCTCTTTTTTCACAAAAGAACCGATTTCTAAAAATAACATTCGCCGGCGAGAGGTAATGGGAACGTTTCCTTTAAGTGGAGCATAAAAGCCCTTTTCCTTTGAAGTTTATGCATATGACGAAGGAAATTGTCTTCTGTCTTACGACTGTGTCGCCTGATAACGTACAATAATTTTACGCTATCATAGCTTCATAAAGCTGCTCGTGTTCTTTGAGGTGAATCAGGGCATACTGCTCCAGAAAATCTTTTAAGCGATATAATACTCACCCCCGAAAAATATGTGATGGTGGAATTGTGGTAAATTGTGGCCTTTTATTATCTATGCATAATTTTTGCATTTAGGGCACGGAGGATTCGTCCATATAAGTAATTGATTCCGATTTCTAATATTATGACGTAGGATTTTCACCATCAGGACGATTTCTATTTGTGGTTTAAGACGGTAGGGCTAATCAATTTTATTTTATATTCTTGTGTGGACGATTTATTTTTAAGGTCTATAAATAAAGAAAAAAAAAAAAAACTAAATGAGGATCATTAAGAACAGGGAGAAAGTAGTACTGTAATATTTTGTTATCTAATAATGAAGTTTTTGTTACGGCACATGAAAAAAGCGATCTTACTTTACAATCAGAACATTAAAATAACCCTATTTTTATGTTTAAAAAAAAAATAAAATGCGTATTAGAATAGAAGGAGGTAAATAAAGTAATAAGAATTGTGCTATTTTTATTAACCATAACACTATTTTTACGACTTTATCACTAATTTGGTTTAGATTTGTCTATAATTCTTTTGTAAATTATTTTATGTTATTTATTTATAACCATGTAATGAATAGAATGATCAGATATTCAGCAACGAGTTTGTCCTATAGTTTTCGATAATATAAATTTTCTCCCTTGGGATCACTATACTAAATTAATAACCGCTTTAATAATTATAGAATCTCAAAAGTTTGCTCTAGTTCGAACAATTTACGTAATCAAAATCCTGCTTTTTTCAGGAACCAATAAAATTTTAAAAAATATACAAGAAAATAAGAAAGTGATTTTTTTTATAGGCAATAATTTAGAGTTTAATAATTTTCTAACAAAACAAAATATTTCACTTTTTGAGTTTTTTGTTAGTTACTTTTAACACTGTCTGTTGTTTTCGGTGTTATCCACCTTGTACAGTATTTTGGCCACTTTAATTATACAAATGAAATTGAGTTTGAGAAAATGTCTATAATATTGCGAATAAAAGCAGCAAATATATTTATTTGCCAATTTCATAAATTGATGTCGTAACTATAAAAATTTCCAAACTTAAAACTTTTATGATGATGAAAATAAAATTTATTGTTTTATAAAATAAGGTGTTTCCATTAATCAGAATGATAAATCGATTTATTTTTTGTTGAAAAAGAAACTAGACGCCCAACTACGTGTTGACCTAGAATAACAACTTTTTTGACGAATTAAAACTTTAATACACATTTCATCCTCAATATGAATCGATTTTCCGCAACGGTGAAGCAAATGAAAAATTTCCTGTGTCAAGAACTCATGAATTCTCCGATTCAGTTACAAGCCCATTTCCTTAATATCCATCTTCGCGGGTTCCTGTACGATTCGGGGACACTTCTTCCTAAAATCAATTTCCTTTCAAAACTTTATCCATTCTTCAAAGCCTCAAAACTTTTTCATATTGTCAGGATAAATAAAAAGCAAAATTTTTCCTCCATATATTTTCAGAGTTAAATAAACTGTAAAAAGAAAGAACGGCGAGGAAAAGCATGTTTAGGGAGAAATCCAGTTCTGAGACACAAATAAACTGCCAGAAGTCGTGCGAAAAATGTGGCGAAAGGTATATACCACCAAGCAGACCTCACCGCTAGCAAACGAACGAAGCAAGTTAGACTCCATTGAAGTAGCGAGCCAAGTAGGAGTAGTGACACCACGGCACGGCGCATAAACATGCATAAATCAGTGTCACGGAACCCCCGGCACGCTCCCGGGTGCTCTATCATTTGCATGGTTTCCATACTTTTTCTGATTAGTTTTCGTTCGTTTCGTAGCGCCTATGTTTAAGTTCGTTTAGTCACTCATCTGCTCGTTCGTATTCAATCGGGCAGTAGCTAAAAGTCCAACTTGTTTAATTTGCACACATTTTTGCGCAGTTAATAGGATAATTTGCACAAATTCACCCAGCTTCATCAGTTCCTTTCTATTGCAGCCGCTTTTTGCGGATATAGTGCTCTCCAGTGACCTAGCCGCTTTTCGGGCTGGATTCTTCTGGGGCGACTCATTGTGATTCATGAATGATGACATCCAGCTTACCCCGAGGGAAACGCATTGTCTTATTGATGAAAAATTCGTGATAAGAATCCCAGAATTTTTCCTTGCTGTTTTGAATATAAATTGGGACTTATCGGCGACGGTATCAATGTCGATACTTTCTTGAAGATGCTTACCACGGGTGAGCACAATTGTGCCGAAGCAGGTGGTAGTAAGTTGTCGACGTAGGTGGCTCGTGCAAGAACCCATTTTGAAAAGGGTACCGAAAAAAGGCTATGCAATGATGTTATTCATACTTCAATTTGGACGTTCCGTTTCAATTGCTTCTTCCGCTCACCTGCCTGAAAGGTATAGGCAGGTTGCTCACCTTTGATTATTCCAAGTACGCGTCGACAACGGTATACACCACTTAGGTTGTTTTTTAAACCTTTTTTCGCTTCTATTCAAATCAATTACACTGTGAATTACATTTAAGCACGGAAGTGTTCTTCATTGCTCGATCTGAGAAAAATTTGAAAAGAAAACCTATTATAAGATACTGCCTGTAAAAAATTGGCTTTTCTTGTTGTTGCGTATCCTTCCGCAATTTCTTTCTTTTTTTTATACCTTTTCGTTAGCATTACTTGAGGTGGGGTTCTAATTAGGATGGTAAGTGGTATAATATTAATGGAGGGTTCCTGTATTTAAGAACTTCCGTAAATAAGGGGGAAGTCAGGCCATCGGACTGTACTCATTTAATGAGCTCTTAAGGAAGGTGCGAAGGCGGGAATAAATGAACAAACTGTCGACTTCTATCGGTACTATGTTGTGAGTTCTTCAGGCTAATTGGAATTTAGTTCCTCCAAGCACGAGGTAATTAAATATAAACCAAGGAAATTAGCGGTTTAGTATTAATTTTAATATAAATTTTAGCATATTCTTCGTGTCATAGATACTATTCCATTTCATAAATCATTTGGATTGAAAGATCTGTAATTATAGGGAATTTACTTTCACTGATATCTTACTTAATAGAACTAGTAAAATCAACTTATCAAATACACAAACAATAAGGCATAGTTTTGTTTCCACTGAGTTAAGAAAGATGTTTGAATAGGATATCGTTTAATTAGTATTGTAATTGTTGGGATTTTCATTTTCAGTTATGGTATGTATTCGCGGTTTCTTTTTTTATATGTCATTGAAAATTTTATTGTTTTTCAAAATGTTTTATAGTCGTACACAATTTTTACATATTAATTATAAAATCAAAACAAAAAAAATTATGTACTTTGCAGACAATGGGATTTAACTTAAACTTAAAAAAAAAATTCGAAACACTCAACAACAATTTATTTATTTTTTTTGCGATATTTGTTGATATAAACCAATTCAGGGAATTCTATTACATAAAAAACTGGAGTCTGTGAACCGAGAACCCAGATATGAAGCTTACTCATAAGCAATAAAATGTTTCAGGAGGCATTTTGAAAGTATATTATAAAATATTATAATTTTTCTGACGGAATGATTATTATTATTATTATTATACTTTTCAAAATATTTTTTAGTGTTTGGAAAATTTCATTTTATAAGAAAAACTAAATTTTCTAGGAACTCCTACAGAAGTGCAAGAATATTTGAAAGTATGTTAGAATCATGTTTTTTATGTTACCCGTCCCGAGGGTTATGTTCTAGAAAATTTGATAGATTATAGGAAAAATGCACCGAAGCCTGTAAGTTAAAATACTCTATATTTTGATTGGAATGGAAATCATAAGTATATAAAAGTAGGTCATCCGTACAGATACGCTCCGTACGAGTATAATGATGATGGTTATTGTTGGTATTTTGACTTAATTTAAAAGCACAGTAATTTGCCTGCACCATCTCATTTATCATCGACTATTTCCTACTTCTTACACTTGATCCAAATATTTAAGCTTTCATCGATGTCAGAGAACTACGAAATATGCACAGGCCTCCCCCTTTCACTTTAGAGATGTTCCAATCATAGACTGCATTTAGACTAAAAATAGTCCGCCATAGACTGCATCAGAGCCAGTAGTGTTAATAGGCGATTCCCCATTCAGCATGAAGTGTTGAAGCGCAACTTGCCAGCGGTTGCATGCCGTTGTCTGTATATGACAACTCCGGGACTGGGAGTGAGACTCAATGTATTTATAAATCTTCATGCAGTGGGTGGTGATGTGGCCTTGTGGTGTGTAGGCTGTCGGCCGATTTAATTAGCACCTATTTCGACTGTAGAACTAAAAAGAAATTTTCTCTATTTCCGGATTGGGATGGAAAGTTTTTCTAGACATAATTCCTAATTTCAGATGACATTCGCATGGTCAAGCTAATTTTGACTAGTTAGAATAGGAATCGTCTTAATTTAAAAGTTGCATCAGATTTTATATTAGAGCATTTCTTAATCTTTTTTATCAGTCATCATGGTCCACATTTTGGGTAATAGTGTTCAAATTAAACTTGGGTTTTGCCTGCAAAGGTGTATCGGGTTGTTCTCCATTAAATATTTATTTGTAATGTTTGATTCAAAAAGCTATTTTTTATATGCAGACTGCATCACAACACACAAATGTGTAGTGTTCATTTATTGGATAATTGCCACGAAAAAAAGGTGTATGTAAGGTATACAATATATGTATGGGCCAATATCATCCAGTAGTGTTTGCATAGTTTCGGATATAAAGACTTTGAGGGTACCAAATTTATAGTATACCTATACTTCCTCAGTGAACTGTGAAATCTTGGACGACATCCAGGTCACGTTTTGTCGGCAGTTTTTCGATCCATACAGGTATCTTTTATGCTGGAGTGGTGTGTTCCTCTTTTACGGCGAAATTACGTCGTTATATGAGGTATTCTTTCCAGGAAGGATATTAAATTTTCAAAGCACACCCATTCTCCTCAGTACGTATTTACGCTTCCTTGAATAGGATCTCTCTTCAATTGCAGGTCTTTTCATCAACAAGATTTGAACAGTATGTATCCAGCGAATTGGGGAGACTCCATTGTTCGCATGCCTTCCGTGCATTATTCCCCTTGGCGACCAAATCTAGAAGGTGAGAGTCCTGACAACTTGCACACATTTGAAAATTTTCGGGTCTTTGTCCCTTTACTTTAAGGATTTTTGTAGAATGTGCAACGTCTTTAATTCCCATAGACTCTTGAATTTTATGGGAATGCGTGCTAACCATGCCACGCATCATTGTTCCCACGTAATAGGCCACGATTTGTGTTTGTTTTTTGAGCCCCTGTTTGGAATAAACCACAGGAGCTCTAGAAAAAATTAGATCCCAACATCGACGCCTTCGCTATTTGCTTTGGGTAATGATTTCGGGAAGATACGATTATAAAACCGCTGCTATTCATCTATGAATGTTGTTTGATTTTCGCATACATTTCAGTCACCTTCAGGTGGTGCAGGTAGTTCGACGGTGCTCGACGTTCAAACTCAAGTGGAAGCTCTCCCTGGTAGCTCGTGTATTTTGTACACTTCCATTTCGCCAGTCGCGGATAAAGTCGCTATTATTTTGCCACTGTCGCTCGATGGTGCATGGAATGGTGGAAGTCTTTTTTACTTTCTAGTCACTGCCAGAGTGCCTCCGCTCACCTGAGTGCGTCTAATATTTTTCCGTGAGCAATGTGAAAAACATCACAATTTTTTCGACTCTTTTGAGTGCTTTTGCCGAACTTTTGAAGAGTTATGTAAAGTAATGAGTTTCACGTCTTCGCGTGAAGCCTACGGATTATTTCGGTGAATGTAATTTCGGTAATTGTTTCCCGAGGGGAATTACATTTTTAGCACACGGAAGATAAAGGTTTAATTGAAATTTTGGTAGGTCTTTACTGATTAGTGATAGTGATAGTTTGAAATAAACCTTAAAGACATGTTTGCCATTGTATGTCTAATTCTCTGTTTTGAGATTATATAGTGTGACTACTCAAATTCATGCTGGACTTTAGTTTTGTTGTAATACATGAAAATAGGTATGATATAATTTCTTATTATGTCGAGAATGTTTGATAATTCGACTCCGAAGTTGTTTTTATATTTGGTCGAGGTCTTGATGTTATTCAAGAGCTACGTTCAAAGTTCTTTCGTTTTTCGTTTTTAAATAAAGCCACTGGTTTGTAAAATTGGTCTATTATTTTATAATCAGCCAGTAACTATTCAACTTTTATTTTGTTTTTAATTATTCAATTTTTTTCATGTAGAAAGGTTGTAGAACACAAATTTCAATAATTTCAATAAAAATAGTTGATATATTTTAATTACACAGAAAAATGGACTATTTATAGTAATTCAGACAGAAAGTAGGAAGAATAAATGAGTATAATGATTTAGAAAATATTCTTGGAGTGGGACATTTTAATATTTTGGTTTATTGTTAAAGAAATCAAGTAATTTAATAATATAGAGTTCCTAGTGTTCTGAGAGGTAAGAGTATTGAAACAATGTAATTTATTAGAAAAAAATAATTTTAAAAAATAGCGATTCTAAAAGGTAAAATTTCATTACAAAATTATTATGTACTAATAAAAAATAAATATGAAGAAATAAAAAAACTAATTGAAATTAATTTCAAAATGACCAAAGGTCAGAACGCAGTGACTAAATTCTTCCTATACAGGTTTTGTATTGACTGATAATGAAATGAAAAAAATCGAATAATGGAACTCTTACCTTATCTTATTTTCTGTTTTATTTTAAAACTACTACACCCACCGGACACAGGTACGGTCTATTGATTTATTATCATTTATTTGTTCTGTTATTTTCGTTTGATATTTTGATAAAACGGCGTTCTTAAATGTGGATACTTATAAATATTTCATTTTCCTGTTTAAAAAAAGGGTATTTTAATTAACTGCGTGTGAAGTGGAGTAATATACTTAAAATTAAAAAAAAGAGCAAGGTGAGCAAAAATGGATTTAAATATTTAAAGGTGACCTAATAATAAACCACTTTGTTTTTTTCTGCTGGTGGAGTTTTCGAGTAACTTTTATTACAAATTTCAATAAATCGGATAACACCACAAATCAGAGAGTCGATTCGAGAATTGTATAAAGAGCTTTTTAACATACGTTTAAATAAAATTGAGAAGTATATTGCAATATGGTGATTTAGTTTAGAATACGAAGTCATTTACACTGACTTTTTAAATAAATTAGTTATAATTTAGCGGCCATGCGAAATATTGTTTTTTTTTTCTCATAATATTAAACGTGATTTTTACAAAATATATTTAATTCAATAATTTAAGTTAAAGCTTAATTTACTGCTTTTAGATAAGAATTGTGCCCTGGCCTGTAATGAATCAATAGTTTTCTGTTTTGCTATACGCCTTCTAATTTAATATTTTATAGCATATATTGCCCCTTGGCATTAATTAAATGAAAATTGTACAACCTCTCTAATTTGTCTTTAACCATTTCTTACTTTAATGTTTTAGTATTACTTTATTTGGCCATACTTTCCAAATTGGAAAATACGAATATTTTAATTATCGATATTTTCCAGAGACATCTTATTAGTTTTCCATAAATATCATTAAGGGCACGACTTTCTTGATTTTTTTTTGTATATTATCAATCTTATTAATGAAAATTACTACGTCTGTACAATGGTATAAAAATTAAATAACTCATCTAACTAATCGTAACTGATTTTAAAAATTGTCTTTAATGAAAAAGATGTGTAATTTAATTTGAAATTGTAATTCGATAGATAAAAATTGTAATTTATTATATAGGAAATTATGGTATCAAGTCTCATTAAAATCGGTTCAATAGTTTCAATTTTATAAGCACCGATTTCAGAAGCACTGTTTTGAGAAAATAGCGTTTAACACGCCCCCAATTTTGAGAATTTTAAAATGGAATTTCCTAGAAATATAGTTCAAATGTAGTATTATTAAGTAATAATATCTATGAAAAATTGAGTGTGTGTGGCTGGATTAGCTAAAAACTTAGACAAATTTAGGACATACTTAAATTTTCCTCTAAGCATTAGAATATTTGCTCTTTTTATCGTATAAATTATTTATAATTATATTTTATGTGTAGTAAATACAACAGAAATAATAAATTTTTTTTATTATACAAATTTAATGAAAAGAAAATTGTTCAAGGTTTTCTTTTTGGCGGTTAGTTCACCGCTCACATCATACATTTGGCAGGAAAACACATACCATATAATAATCTGCTAAAAATAATTTGCTGATGAAATAGACAATTTTACAAAAGTGAAATTTATTTTTAAAAAAAACATCACAAATCTCCGAAGCCTTTTGTTCTATAAATTATTCAAAAAGCAGAGTTTTGAATGGCAAAGTGATTTTGTCTGCAAAAAAAGTGGAGCCTGAAATTCATATGCAAGGGCAGGTTGCAAATTATGCAAATGAGACACATATGAGGTATCACAGGTATGAAGGAACACAATCTTAAACGCTTCGAAGCAGCCGAAAATTGCTGTTTTTTCACAGCAATAGACTAAAGACTGAATATAATGCAGAAACTTCAGAGGAATTCAATTAATGCAGTGACTCACCATTGAAACGTGTTCCGCGCTCGGGGCCATTGATCATCATCAGGGAAAAAGAATTTCGCATTAATTTTCTCGTGATATTGGATAGTTGCGGATAGCGGCGATAGCGTGAATAGTGCGGCTAGACTAGACCAGGTCAGTGGCGAGGAAATGAAAAATGAGTATTGTAAGGTGAGCGCGGGAGAATTTTTCTCAACTTTTTTTTTTCTATTCGTTTTATGCCTTCAACACTCTACAAATAAAATAAAAAAATTTTCAGAAAAAAAATCGTTGAGGGACTGGTTGAAAATTTAAATAGCTCTTGACCTCCAGGCTTTGTATTCTTAAAATCAGTCAGCTATTGATGGTTTTTTTATAGACGTCGATTAAAGCTACCTACCCGATTAATAATAAATTAGTACACTGGCCAAGGTCGTATTCACTTCTGATTAATGTGGAGCGCGCACAAGTGCGGCTCTTTGCTAGTGGCAATGACTTTGCCTTTGAGGTTCCCATTTGAGGAACCTCACGCAAAAGCTCCGATACGTCAGGTAAGAACGGGAGACGTATGTCCAATAAGACTCGAACAAATTAGGTAATAGTGACGAAACTTGTTTTATTCAGAATAGAAAAAAATAGTGCCAGTTCCCTCTTAGCTTTCCCCTAGTGACTTGAAGAAATGGACGGAGTTCTGTTGGCTCGGATCTTTGCCTTGTATGGTCAGATTTACTAGGCTTTTTCACATGTCGTTTTCTGCTTGTGTTTCTTGTACGGTAGTACCCCCCAGGTAATTAGCTTGCCATCTGGTGGCTATTGCGACATTTCCCTGGGCTAATGTGGTGTTTATCTCATAAATGTTGAAGCTTCTATCCTATTTGGGTCGAACGATTTGCATTAGCACGTGCTTGAAACGGTTTTTCGGTTGCTTTTAAGGAAAGTGGGAGAAATGCGGGTTTCTTAATGGTTTCCTTAAGCAGCTCACCTTCACAAGGTAAAGATTTTGTTGAGAGAGAAAGAAAAAGTTAGATTTCAACTATCGGAAAAAGAAAGTGTTTGAAATTCGTGCTGGTTCTTAAAATTGCCAAGATGTTTTAAGTGCTCTACATTTTCTACGTGTTCTACATTTTTTATAATCTTGATTTTTTTTCTAAATAAAGAAACCTTCATAAAAAAACTACTGTAAACAGGTCAAGTCATGGAGGTTTATAGGGAAGCGCGATTAGTTAGGTAAACAATTACAAGAAAAACAATTGTTTCCATAGCGAACGCCGTCCTCTACTTTTAAAATAAATATTACAGCACAGTCCTGAAACAATGTTCTGGTGAAATGAGCGACCCAGTTCAGGTTCCCCTATAGTTATTACTAATTGTACTTTCGTTTATAAAAACTTTCCAGCTTCATTGCACTTAAGAATGCAATGAGCTCTACTTCGTCTAGCTTAGCAGGCCAAAGAGCCTGAAGAGTTTGGGTCGTTTATCCATCACGCTACCAATATCAAAGCTATAGAAGCTATAGGGAGCTATAGTTTTTTAATTTCATGTGCTTACTTTTGTCTAACCGCAATATCAACAGTTCGTTCTCCTGGAATACTGAAACATCACTTACCATCTAGAAAATCCATTAAAACTTTTCGCCTCCACCTAATTTCACGTCATGTCACGCCACAATATCTCTGCTTCCTTTTTCGTGTTTGTGCCCATATGCTCTTTTTTTCAACGAGAAACTCTATCATAGGCATGCACTTAAAAGATTTTCATCAAATTTCACTAAAGAACTTTTGCAATTAAAAAGTTGTAAAATATTCTTAGCAAAATTTAACCGCAATTTTCAATACTTATCTACCTTTATTTATTAAAAAAAAAATGTTTTCAACCTTTTACAGAAGCGACGCTTTAAATATGCCAACTTCGGAAATTTCTTTGGGTACACCGAATATTAAGTGAGTAATTTAAGTATTTCTATTTAAATATACATTATAGTCGAAATAAAGAATAATTTAATCAATTAATTTTTTGTATTTTGAATTCATCATTCATGCTATGTGTGCGTGCCTTGGGTCTTAATTTTTGCATGTAGAGGAAAAAACTTGTTGATGAAGATAACAAAAATAAGAAAATTATACGTTAGTCCATTGAATATGGCTAATTTAAAGAATCTACCTCTAAAAAGAGATAGTTTCCGGAAATTACGAAAAATTAAGCGGTAACTAATAATACTTAGTAATTATTTTGTTCATTTTTATTGTAATTATCTTTTCGTTGGTTTACAATAATATTTAATGCACTTACACAATTTAGGACTTTCCAAATAAAGCTTATAGTGCTTCTAATAGATATTTAAACACGTTTTTACACATACGACCCTGTTTACTAGGTATTAAAACTAAACAGACAGGAGTATATGAAAAAATAATTTATTAATTTATTTTCTAATGGCTCCAATGTCTGTTTGTAATGCAAAGTAAGTTTTTTTTCTAAGTAATGTGGATTTATAGTTTCAAAGAAAATTAAAGAATACATAATATAAAACAATTGTCCAATTCTAGGTTTTTGGTTAAACGGTTTTTTTAGTCTTATACAACTTAATGAACTTCTCTATTCTTACAGAATTGCTAGCGAAAAATAAAACCATGGCTATCAAAATAGTTTGAATTTCGAACAATTTCGTAAATTTAGGAGTCAGTATTTCGTATAGGTATTTTGAAATACGCAAAAACAGTTTAAGGTTATAATTTTGTTAATCCGAAGTTTTTGTTTTGCTGATCACGAATTTATAATCCAGAAGAGCCATTTGGATTTAATTGAATTTCATATTCATAAAAGAAAAGATTTCCATATATCAGTAGATACATTACGACATTTGTTTAACATTGTAATAGTTAGTTCTACATAATATAGATTGCACTTAGACACCATTTTTATAGGTGAACCTTATTTAATCGACAACAAACACGCTTTAGGCTTAAGCTTGTAAAAAGGTAAAGGTGACCACGAATGTACCATTCCCACTATTTCATTAATAGACAATTTTCCAAAAAAAAAAACAGAAAACAATTGCGAAAATACCCCTCCACATAGAACTGGAGTTTAAGTTAAATTTATTGAATATTTAAAAGATAAGGATGATTAAAATAACAGTATTAACTTATTTTTCAGGGTAAAAAGTAACGAACAAATAAAATTCTCAAAGAACCCATGGATAACGAGCGGTCCGCTGGGTTCGCGGGATGCGGTTCTCGTCTTCCGGACGAGTTTGCTCAACACAAAAGAAGACATTCCAACCGATATTCCGAGTCTTACCACGCTAAGTAGCAGCAGCTCGTCCTTCAGTGTCGAAGCCAAAGATTTACTTGGGAAAAATCATGTGATTACTTCTAAATCAAAAGTTCTCTTACCACTGCCAAAAAATAGTAAAAGCAATACTTGCATTAAAAGTATCTTCGATCGCAGCTTGGAACTGCTCCCGTCGCCAAATAAACGCTTTCATGATTCCCTATCTTCAAGTGATAATTCACTCTCTAGTGATTGCCAGGAAGCTGAGGAAAATGGAAAGTTGCTTAAGAAAGAAGACAAGGATGAGTCGTCAGACAAGGATACGTCCTCTATGGAGGACAAAGAAAACATTGACGAAGGTGCTGAACTCACCGCTTCTGAAATGCCAGCTGCTGTTCTTAAAATCTCGTTTAAATTTATGAACACAGAGACGAGATTGTTGAGGAAGATTTTGCTTAGCCACGGACTTACTGAAATTCATGGAGATCAGAACTTCAGTATCCTATGGACTGGGGTACATATGAAGCCAGATATCCTGAGAAATCTCACTCCTTACCAAAGAGTTAATCACTTTCCAAGGTAAGTTTGCTGAAGGTTTGTTTTTTTATATATTCTATAAAATTGTTCTAATGATAGATCGTATGAGTTGACTCGAAAAGATCGCCTATACAAGAATATCGGAAAGATGCAACACCTCAGAGGTTATAAGCATTTCGATATAGTTCCCCAATCGTATATACTCCCATCGGAGTACAAGGATTTAGTGTCAGCACATAATAAATATCGAGGTCCGTGGATTGTTAAACCTGCGGCTTCTAGTCGGGGACGCGGGATTTTTATTGTTAATTCAGTAATATATTCAACCGTTTTCAAAATCCTTTTGATAACAACTTACAAATTACAGCCTGATCAAATTCCGCCGGAAGAACAATTGCTGGTTTCAAAATACATTTCGGATCCCCTATGTATTGATGGGCACAAGTGTGACCTTAGAGTATATGTTCTAGTCACTTCTTTTGATCCCCTTGTTTTGTACGTATATGAAGAAGGTTTGGTGCGGATAGCTACAGTAAAGTATGAACGAAGTGTTGAAAATCTGTGGAATCCGTGTATGCATTTGTGTAACTATAGCATCAACAAGTATCATTCTGATTATATTAAGTCCAGAGATGCTCATGACGAAGACGTTGGTCAT
This sequence comes from Proctacanthus coquilletti, assembly GCA_001932985.1. NCBI lineage: Eukaryota > Metazoa > Arthropoda > Insecta > Diptera > Asilidae > Proctacanthus > Proctacanthus coquilletti. Next base: position 554,886 of record MNCL01000098.1, on the reverse strand, counting down.
AAGTGGACTCTAAGCGCTCTGTTGCGTCATTTAAAGAACCAAGGGTGTGATATACACCAACTTATGGCAAACATTGAAGACATAATTATTAAATCAATGATGGCGTGCGCTCAGTCTATAATATCAGCCTGTCGCATGTTTGTCCCCAATGGAAACAATTGTTTTGAGCTCTATGGGTTTGATATTCTAATTGATGACACTCTGAAACCTTGGCTACTCGAAATCAATCTGTCACCCTCCCTAGGCATCGATACACCTCTAGATGCAAAAGTAAAAGCTTCGCTTATGACAGATTTACTAACCTTGGTGGGTATTCCTGCCTATAGTCCTATCCAAAGAGAACACTATGACAACAAGTGGAGTCGTTTTAAATCAGTATCGTGTGGAAGGAGAACAAATTCAGCAGATCCGATTGGTAGCAGCGCTTATAAGAAATCAAATGCTGCAAACGCTCCAGTAATTCTGACACCAGAGGAAACGCGAATAGTACGAAGTGTTAAACTCCAAAATTCTCGACGAGGCGGTTTTGTTCGAATATTTCCAACAGAGGATTGCATTCAACGCTATGGACCTTTTCTAGATCCTGTTACTGGAATCCCTGTATCAACAGCTGTGTCAAATGGCCAGGCGACCCCTTATTCGATAATGTCGGCACATAATTTCAATCTAATGCTGCATTACCAATTGTATAGTACCAGCGCAAAAGCAACTCAGAACAATAGTTTTGAGGATAGGATGAATCAGTATGAACGAGCTCTAGAAGCAGCGGCTGTGATTAACCTGGGTGCCAAGAAACTTGCACCAAAATGTGTGGAGGAAGGCAAGAAGTTGCGACGCCAAATTCGAAAACTTATAGAAGGTGGTTATGAGTTAAGTCACCTTCAAGCAAGACAAGTGTTTAGCAACTATATGGAATGCATTTTAAGACGTCTTCTAGACGAACCCCGTACGCCACATGAGAAACTCGTGTTGAAATTTGTTAATCGTATTTGTGGTTCGTTTAGAGCCCCAACTTGGACAAAAACGAGTTCTTCATACCAAGTTTTGGGGAAAGACCGTTCTGCAATGGTTGCAAAGCTTTTAGGTGATTATCTGGAGACGTATAACCGTGAGACAGAGGCTTATGTAGATTCCTTCGATAACTTTACAATGATTCCTTCTGCTTTATTCTCCGAGTTCCTGCTTCATGCCCAAGAAGCAGACTATGAGTCTATTCTAGTACTTCACACAAATATCACACAGTCCCTGCCATTCTTGTACAATCGGTGCTCAGCTCCTCCGGTACCGCCCATACCGACTGGTGCCTTCGGGTTCCTTAAGGCTTTGCCAAGTATGGTTCCGGGTGGATATTCACGTGATCAGAATAAAATCGACAGCTTTTATAGGTCCCTTGAAACGAAAGAGGCAACACCCAATCCCAAAGGGATTGCTGATAAGACAGAATCTAAGAAAACAACAAAGCTCTCTGAACAGAGTACTCTTAAAAAAATCCCAAAGAAAAAACTTCAAATGTCAAAAAGATAATAGATTAAAATTCTAGTTAAGAATCATTAATAAAGTTAAAACAAAATCTCTAGCTCATAAAAATCGGCTTCGTTTCAATTGCAGAATTGTAAAATTGCTGAAAACACGTAAATGTGATTGATCAGTGCTGCTTTAGCGCTTGGATTTTGTGTTTAATTTTGGTTTTAACTTTTTTGTAGTTTTTTATAATTAAACTCAGCTATTGCAAGTGCCAATGCTATTGCATTTTGATAGTGTGAAGTTTTATATCTTGCAGTGTTTTTAAGGAGGCTACTGGCATTATCCTGTTCCAACATTATTTTTTTATGGATATTTATTGTAAGAGAACTGAGGGTTTAATTACTTTGTCTCGTTTTTGCTTTTTAACTCATTAGGTACAAGATAATTTTTCTTTTTAAAGTAGTTAAGATCAGTATGATGTAAACAAGGTAGAAGTCGCCACCGACTTGTCTTTTGTATTTAAGTTTGTTAATTTATATTATTTCTGTTTTATTATAATTTAATTATTGTACTTCACAGAAGTTTGAACTTATTCGGAGGCAGGGGCAATAGGTTCTCAAATTGATTACAATTATCTTAGTTATTTGGTGTCGATAGTCCTGAGTATTTGAACTGTTATATTTTCCGTCTTAATTTTTATTTAAGTAGATTGCTTGGCTTTCTAAAGTATATGCACTTATTTATTCAGTATTTCAAAGTGTGTAATAAAAACAGGGCTTGTGATAAAGTGCAGTATGGCAATTTATTTCCAAATTTCTTAAACTTTTAATAATCCTGAACATTAATACTAATTTTTGGTTCAATAAAGACAAAATTTTGTCACACTCATAAGCACTTATTATTACAATACAATAGGTTTTAAAAACAAAAATATTTATTGCATGGAAATAAAATATGGATTCGGCAACACTTTTTGACTAAATTATTTACTAATAATAAAAATATAACAAAATGCGTACATATTTTCGATACTTATGGAAGCCGGACTTCAGATAAGCCTTATTATTATTTTTTAAAATATTGGCCTTTCATAATATTACTAAAACTTTTTTGTGTTTGGTAATATTTAACAATCGTGTAGGATAACTTTCACTGAAATATTTTTAGATTAGTATGAATTTTATATTTTCTTATCATCATTCTTTTTTTTTTATTAGTAGTTTTATTTGTATTTGGTTTTAAAGATAAAACCAGCCAAATTCCTCGCATTTACGGCAACTATAAAAATTTACTAAAAATGCCTAAAAGCCACGGCAATTAATAGGAATAGAGCAAATACTCATTCATTCCAAATAACAGTGTTAGACGATCGTGATAATTCGTAAAAAATATTGTTAAGCACTAAAACGATTCAACAATCATTTTAAAGCTAGTCATTTTCTGTTATACATCAAATGTAAGAAAAAAATTATAATGGAAAAAGGTTGTCACAATTTGCATGCGACTGTAATTTGGTCGCTTGAAATGTCCTATGGAATAAAACAAACTGTGAAATTAAATCATATAAGGCTATAAGAGAAAACCGTGTAAGAGATTCTAATCACTTAAATATATTTAACCGTACTAGCCCCTAGTAAAGGAAAATTGTGATAAACACGCCGTAAATATGAAGATCGTGTTACGAAAACATAATGAGCCTCAACATTTGAAGTTTAATCGGTATAGGAGAAAATCAATTTTACCAGTAATATTTAGGAAAAAAACAAAACAAAATTTAACGAAATCTTGTGCAGATTGTCAGCAATTTGCATGCGCATTTATTTTTCTATTTCGTCGAGTATATTTAAAATGATATTAAAAAAATGCGAGATATGCTTGTTACGTGTAGTTAGTCATGAAGTTTTTTGTCTTTATGCTTTTTATTGATAGCAATTCCATAAAGTAATACACGCATAGAAACCAATTTAAAAAACGCGAATACAACCAGGCGCCCTCATTGTGTTCAATAATAAAATGATCGGTTTAATTTTGTGCATATGTTCGAAAAATTTTGGAAAATTATACTCAAATATAAGTACTGAATTTTTTTATTAGTTCTTACTGAAACGTGTTTTAGGGATATTGTAATAATATTTTTCTTAAGTGACATTCCTTGCATGACTCAAAAGAATGTAATGGTATTTATTTTTCTTTTATTCTATGCAATTTGAAATGTAAAAATTAAAAATTTTTATTTAAACGATCATTTTATTTTGATTGAAGGGCTAGCCCTTTACAAAATAAAAAACGTAATAATCCTCTTAGTGCACAAATTTATAGAAAAATATTTAAAACTATTATAAACAGTGATGCATCGTGAAAAAATTGTATTTTTATATATTTGAATATAAAATTGAGTAAATACGCTTTATTAGATAAACACACACTGCTACATCGCTCTATTGTTGTAAATTTTATTCACACCGGTTTTCTGCTGCTTAAAAATTGTTTTAAATTTTTAAACAATTGTAGTAATAATACACACACGTAAGAAAAACATAAAAGTTATAATATCGCTTCTCAACTGGAGTACAAACACATGTTCAGAAAATTTTCGAACTTTCAATATTCTCAACAAATCCAAGGAATGTGTTAACTTTAATGAAAAATTATATGGGAAAAGAATCAATAAAAAGAAATACGTTGCAAAAATTTTACATTTTGTCTTTTTATTTTTAAAGCAATTGCTTAAATAAGGTAAGTAAAGTAACTCAAGGAATATTTGTGGATTAAGATAAAATCATCGTGTGAAAACAATCAATACAGTGAAGAAAAATTCGATTGGAAATGTGTTTTTGCTCTTCAGCATTTGTTTTGAGCCTAAATAGAGATTTGTATTTTTGGATGCACCAAAATGGAATTTAAAACTTTGAAGAAACCGAAAACCAAAAAAAAAATAAATCTTGTTTTAGTAGTTTTTTCCGTCTCGGCATGTTAAGATTAATTTAAATTTTGTTTTCAAAATTGCTTAATTGGGCTCCAAAAAGATCCTTCGGATTAAACTGATCTTACTCTAAATATCCCTAGAAATCTTTCATGTGACGCGTTCAGTTGATGCTCGAGTGATTAGAACCGGAATTGGTTGGTTAAACAAATTTGATAAATGTTAAATCTCCGTTTGCGATGCAATTAACAAATAAAAAGATTTATAGTGTTAACTTTACCATTAGTTAATTATTTCTTGTATAATATTGTGACATTTAATTACAAAGTTTCATGGAATAAATGGTTAGTGGCCCTTTTTGTCGTATTTGTTACGCACCGCATTCACCAGATAACATTTCCGCAGTTCGCGTAGGCATAGCTTGGGTTTATTTATTTCCTCGAATAGCATACAAATTGCAAATACGCGCCTAGTACTAGAGACTGTTTCTAAAAATGTCACAGTTTATAATTTGTCACGGCAGTTAAAAGAGATTTCTTCTGCAAACTTAAATCTAAAATAGGCTTTTAAGTTCCGAAAACGACTACGTTCCAAGTTACGCTTATAACTAGTTAAATGTGGCTGTCCGTTGATGAGCCCACCTAGCCAATGGGTCAACTGGCTGGATGACAGCCAGTAAGGCGTCGGGCCAGTAAGTCATTTGGTTCAGCCAGTCTATGATTTAGCTTTAGTCAGGCGGTCGATGCATAGTATGTGGCCGGCCGGGTACTATTCAGGCGATCAATTGTTAAGTGTTAGGTAGTCAGGTCAGCCGATCAGGAAGTCAGATGATTCTTGAAATCCACTAGATTTTGCATTTTTCTAGTTTCTGGTCCGCTTTATTATTATTTTACTTCTAAATTTATTTTAAAATATTATTCCAAAACAGCAGCATTTCAATCACAATGAGCCCGAAGTTTATTTAATTACACACGATGAAAATTTGTATAAGAATGTACTTGAAAGGATAATTTTATAAACATTTTTAGAAGATTTTAGATCGAAGGGAACTCGATCTTTGCCAACTCTTAAAATAGTATAAGGTCTTTTATAATTTTATAAAATCATATAAGGCCTAATTTGGGGTTTGTGCCTGGAAATGATTAGATTATTTTATTGTAACACTGTTCATGCGAGTCACACTTCACGTGCTATTCTTCAGTTTATGAAGTACGATTTTCTTGTTATGGATCCGTGCATGTGCATATTTGCAGATTAGGACCTCTTAGGGCTTTCTCATTTATGAAAGAGATCTTAAATTTTGAAGATTTTTGAAATTCGATGCCTTTAAATTTTTTCATTCTTGTTTTTAATTTAACTATACACATCCCTGCCCAGAAAAGGAAGTCTGTTATGCTCCCTTATTTAAATAAAGTCTCCAAAATTTAGACTTTTTATATGAATCTTTGCTAAGCTTTCCCGTTGTGAAAGTCTTTCGCTCATCTTGGAAAACTTTTGGATAGAATTTTCTCCCCAGGAAACTTCTACGTAACTTTCCCTGACTTTACCGCTGGTTAGTGATAAGGCGGGTGGTGAGTTTGCCATTTTCTTTCTTGCCGATACCACGCGTCGAAAATGTCACTCCGGGCTTATTTCCTTGCCCCAACGTCGACGACGGTTTTCCCTAATCCTCACACGTAGAATTTTCTTTTTCATTCGTCTTCATTTTCCACAAAGCAGTGGTGCGGTAACGATATACACGCTCTCCGCTAAATCTTAAACGTGCCCAGGTGAAATTGAAATGTGAAAAATAAAAAGTTCTTCAGGTGAGCTGGTCGCGACCAGGCCTCAGTGGAGCAGATTATTGCAATTTCAGGTGCATGGGCATTTAGTGGTGAAGGTGTGCGTGTATTACTCTTCCCGGAAAATAAATTTTTTGTTCTTGTTGTTGTTGTTATTTGCGTGCCGTGCTCGAGCGCTTTTATATATTTCTATTATATATATAACAATGACAGTTGAAGTGACGTCACGCAACATCCCGCTGCTGTGTGGGGGTGGGAACGTCGGTAGTAGCGGAGCACCAGGACAAACTGGCGCCAATCAAACCGGGAGCTCTGTAGGCTCCTCTACGCTTCAGAAGCAGATGTCTTTGATGAGCAATCCTTCGAAGGCGGATGAGATAGAGGTCTTAGAGACCGGAAATGCGGATGACCTTGCCCAGGATCAGAAGGTAAGAAATTTTCGTTCTATTGTTTTCTGTCGGATTTTTCCCGCCTTCCTCAGTCGTTTCCTTCAACGGTTCTAATTGAATTTGACCAGGAAATCCCAAAGGCGCTGCATGGGCGACTTTATAAATACCCACCGGCTGAGGTTAACAATAAAATTCGCTATTTGGTTTACTACTTCGCGATTGACGGTATTTTCCCCCAACTAATTATGCTTTTATTGTTGTTCTGAATCGAGAAGGTCGCCGCGGTATGGCCTCGCACTTGGCATCTTAGTGACGAGGTAGTTTTCCGGTTGTAGAGGTCCTAGTCAGGGGTTTTCGCGCTTTCTGAGGTGCTTCAGAAGTTACGTAAGACGTTCGAGCATAAATATCGCCTGTTTGCATGACGGCGATTTCCCGTGGGGTATTTAACCCCTGTTGCCCGGCACCTGCAACAACATACACGGAAAGCCTTACACAACCCCAGACGGGATTCCGACAAATTACAGCCCGTTGACTACTAGCCAGAATATCTTAAATAGGTCCTTTGACTCCTTCGGAGACCGGTCATTTGGTCAGTTCATGTGCGAGGGAGGTTCGGAGCCTGTGTCTGCGTCTGCATAATTCAGACTCATTACGGATGTGCAAGCAGGCCGGGGACTGGGACAGGGGCTGCCGGAACGTCGGTGAGGCCAGTGATGTGAGGGGACATTAAATATTGCTACGATGCCGGACACTGTAGTAAGACCTCCCCGTCCGGTTCGGGCTTTCTTTTCATTTTGTTTACCTGTCGGTATAAAGCACAAGCACGCGGTGTCCTGCGAAATGTCCAGCGTATGGGTTTCTGCACGTGCGAAAGTTGCTTTTCAACAGCTTTATAATAGGAATTTTTTACGGTTTTTATTAAGGTCCTATAAAAAATAGTTGCAAAGGTGCTCTTGAACACGCTTTTTTTTTTGTTTAAAATTAGTTGTCCCACTTTTAAATAAAAATGTTAACAAATTAAAATTAACAGCTCTTATTCCTCTTCAGTCACTGATTGAGGGAGCATTTATATAATTAACAAATATTGCTGAATTTTTAGGACAGAAATAAAATTATACGAATTAAAAGTATAATCAACAGCAGAATGACAGTTTTATTTTAAAACCGGGATTCAAAATCGTAATACACAAGACGATTTCAGGAAAAAGTAATTTAAATTTAAAAATTTAAATATGAAATAAAATTTGTATTATCATGTTGTATTTCGAGTTAAATTAAACTAAAGAAGAGTACAAACATAAAATATACATAAAAAATTCTTTGACGCAAATTAATAATTAAAAAAAATTAAACCTGAAATCACTAGTCCAAAAGACTCTTAGACTGATTTTCTAACAAATTTGAGCATTACTGTACTATTGAAATGACCAGTACGGCGCTCTTTCGTGGTTTTATACTTTAAATAATAATTTTATTTTATTTAGGCATGTGCTTAAAAGGGAATTTTAAAAAGCTTTGGCGGAATTTTCTCATATTGCCAAACTACCTAATGGTAATAGTAGTTTATCTAAGTAAACCAGAATTTCTCTCTTGTAAAATAAAATAAATAATCAAAAAATGAATCTGAGTGTAATTACTTGGCAAAGAAAGGGTACCTAAGTATTATCCACTTTGAGGTAATAATTTTTTTCAAAGACCCTTATTTTCTTAATTGTGTCCAATAATTTGGAACTATTTATAACTGATCCGAAGAATAGTAATATGTTTTAATAGTGTCTTAAAAACAAGAAGGAATCACTTGAGGCAAATTGGATTAAATCTTTTAAATTAAATTAAATGGCATTTTTCTTCCTTAATTTTCTAAGAACAAATCAAGCAAATTACAGTTTACCATCGAATAAAAAGGCATGCCGAGAAAGCTCAAAAAAATTCGGAAAATTGAACGTGATAAAAGCACCAAAGTAATTAATTAGGTAAAATATATTTCATATGCGTGTTTCATCGTTTCTTTTTGCCATATACATCCACATGATATTTAAAGTCTTTAAAATTAAAAAGATTACTAAACTGTAGCGTAACGAAGTCTTTACCAAGGCCGCCTTTGTACGTATACATCGATGTCTTCTCAGGAATTTTACTTTTTGCCTTAATGCAGGTAATTATGTAATCACGTGCTCCCTAAACAGTTCATAAGAATATTATAAAACACTATATAAGTATATATATTTAAATCTTACCGAGGGAAACGTGATCCACTGTCTTTTGCCATTTAATCCAACAATATCTTTGGATTCGATAAGCCTACCTTTGAGTGGCTTACACTGACCTATAGTGTCAATTTCTTGACGTGATGTATGTATGGGCATCCATGTTGTACACATTAAGAAAGCTATGAAAACTGCAGCCTTCATCTGAATTGAAAAGGACTGGAAATGCACCGAGTAAACACAATTTGGGCTAGCTTACCTTTCCTTCAAGTTCTTTATCAGCGTCGCTCCGCCAGACACTGATACAGAACTTTAAATCTCAAGAAGCCCTAAGACGAATGTTTTATGGTGCTTTTCAACTTACGTCGGCGCCGTCTTTCGTTTAAAAATCTAACGAGACTACAGTAAGCGATGTTATATGATTATTTTTTGAACTTTTCAATTTTTTTTGTTAGTTTTCTTAATTTACTTTTAAATTTTTACTATTTTTATTATATTTAATTTTATTGAATTTTACTCGTTGTTTCATCGAAAGTAGAAAAAGCCGAAATGAAGTAATTTTCATAAGCTACTTCGTAGTTTATCAAATGGAGAGTTCTATTTTTGTTTCTCAGTTCTTTTCATATGGCAACCACTTTATACTATCTTTTAACTTAAATCTAGCTAATTTTTGCTGTGAATTTTGTCAATCACACTCTTTTGAACTTATATTTGTTTTTATTACACCTCATAGTAAGAAAAAATAATAATAAATAGTTAAAGAAATAAATCGAAGTATAACCGAAATATTGCAGTCAGTAGAAATTAGTGTCGCGCAAGTATATGTAAAATTATAAGCATATATACAAGCCAAATACCACTCACTGACTCATCACGAAAAAAAGATTAGAAGTGTGAAAATAGGCGTGCAAGATTGTACGGGAGTCGAAATTTGCAAAGTATGGGAGTCGAAATTTGCAAAGTAGCCAAAGCTCAGTAAACATTCAAAATTTTCGTAGGAGTGGGGAGACGGCTCCCTCGATCCATCGAAATTGTACAACGGCACAACTCATGGCCAACGTTATTGAAGTAAACATTTTTACTTTGTTACAAAGTAGAGGCTCCTTACGCTAATAAAAGTTACCTTATACCTATGGAACTGGAGAGGTATTCCCTTATGAGTTTTAGGTTTTTTAAGGTGGCACCCTTCATGCTACCTTTGAGGAGGCACTACAGGGAATCAAAAGAATCCGGTTTACAGCTGATTTTAACGAAAAACATTTTGATATTCTAATTCCATTGGCCGAATCAACAAATCTTGATAATGTCCAACAATCATCGATCACCAGTGAGCCAACGAATTTGCCCAACATAGTGTTCCAGCCCCAACTCACTCCTTACACTGACCTCCTCAGTTCAGACAAATCTATACTTTCTACTGTAACACCAGTTAAAGGGAGAAGAGGGAAAAAACGCAGGAAGAGATTTAGAGACGCGATTAGGAAAAAACAAGTAAAGGAAGCTGCTCCAAAATATGCAAAAAACAAGTATGCAAAAAAGTATGACATCTTTTGGAGCCAGAGTTCACCACTGAGGAGGGCAATTTTATGGCAACATTTAAAGTGCAGGTGCAAGTCTATCACAGAATAGGGAGCCTCATGGCGGGGTCTCAGCAGCAGCCTTTATTTCTTCAGATATACTCTGTTGGTGATGATTATAATGAGAGAGGCATCCGTTGTAGAATCTACCCTGACGTTAAGCTAGAACTGGTGAGCCAACTGCAGAAGTTGCTGCATAAACACAACAAAACTCTCTATCTAAATAATACAGAGTCATTTTAAACTCATTGATTTTCAAGCATTAATAGTAGATTTATCAAGTGATGACCACATTAATCAACCACAAATTGATCGAGCTTAAAAAGCTTAAATAGTTTCCCTTAGTTTCAAAATACATTAAATTTTTTTCTGGTAATTACCGTATATCATACTAACATTCATTCTTGTAACCGCTTATGCTAAACATAGCTAACGTCGAATATATTCGAGAATAGGTTATTTGGTAATACTGATAACATTTTGTTTATCGCTTGAAAATATGTGCTATCAAATACAAAAAAAACAATTCAATATAAGTTTTTTATAACTTTTTATTCAATATAAGTTTTTTATATCTTTAGAACAATTTTATTATTAGCAACACAATTCAGAATGAGACAGTAAATTCTACGAATCAGAAGCTGATAACAGGCTGATAATGGATGATAGAAAATAGGCAAAATGATAAAATCTTTTAAATGTTTGTACACTTTAGATATCCTGAATAGTGACAGAAGTCTTCATTTTATTTTTGTTTGCCGGTTTGTTTTATGGCGCAAAAACGACACGGGGGAGACGAATACATCTTTCATTATTCAATATACATCGTTTTTTATTAATGTATCAACATTGATTTTATTAAATTTGAGATTTTCTTTAAGGGAACTATTTTGAAAGAATCATGTTGAATGCGAAAAAAATTTATTTCGATTTTAGTACAGATAGTGAAAAAGTCAATAAAAGTTGAAATCAAAATTACATTTGAAAAAATAATGTTAAAGCTCTCAAAGGAGTAAAATTCATTTCTTTGTTCCATATATGTACGCAATATAGTGATAGTCTTTAAAGTGCAATACTTTGCTGAATTGTAGCTCCACAAAATCTTTGCCAATACCACCATCAGTGATATATATAGGAGCTTTAGAATATCCCTCGCGTCTTGCTAATACGCAAGTTATTATATGGTTGCGTTTTCCCTAAATCAGTTAATAGATATATAGTAAAGTATAGAAACTAGGGAAATGCGTATATTCTTACCGTGGGAAGTGTCATCCATTTTCTTTCGCCATCCGATCCGATAATGCGTTTAGACTGAATAAATTCTCCTTTATAGGGGAAACATTCACCTTCAGAGAACTGTAATGTTGGTGTCAACATTGTACAGAAAGTGAATGCTATTATAATTGCGAACTTCATCTGAATTTAAAAAAAAATTGATAATAATCTAAGTGAACGGATGAATCTGGACTATACTCACTTCAATTTTTTTCAATTATTTAACCGTATTGTTACGAGAACACCTGAAACTGATATGAAGCCAAGAAATTTTGGTAGAATTTATACCTACTTCGTTTGTTGACTTGATTTTTTTGATGCGTAATTGCTAGGTTTTATTTATACACATTTACTGGTTAAACATATCTGTTTCATAGCTTGTTTAAATTATGGCCTGAGTTTTTTAGAAATACGAAGTCTTTCTATTGTTTTTGCTGTTTTGTAAAAATAATTTTCTAGTAGAAGAAACCACCAAAACACAGGCGTTTTTTGCCATTATCCATATAGGGACTTAAATTATATAAAAATAATCTCTTAAATCCGTGATTGTTTTATTGTTTTGATTAATCAAAATTACTTTGAGGTATTCACAGTTCAGGTAAAATGAGTAAATATACTTTTAGAACAATTATTTATGTTGAAACGAAAATTGCCGTAGTATGAAATTTTAATCTAGTTTATATTGTCTTAAGATAAAAGCAATTTTTACATTGGGGATATGACATTAAAACGAAAAGAAGAAAATATAAGGTAGATAACCAAAATTTATTTTTCCCAATCTTGCTAAAGCGAACTCTTCCAAATTTAGGACCTTTATAAATACAAAAAAAAACCTTTATAAATACAAAAAAAATGTTGGGATTTTCTTGCATTTATAAAAAAATATAAATAATAAGACACTCATAGTCGCAAGTAGTATTAGAACTTTATATAATATGTTACATGTTACTTTAATGAAGATTTATTTTTTTTATCACTATAAAGACCTCATTCGATTTCCTGCGTTATGCGCCGTTTTAAACATTGAAAGTGGATCAAATTTAACATCGATAGTAACATGGCTGTTGCTTTCAAATTCTGCTTGCCGATTTTTTCCATTGTTTGATTTTTATTTAACTAGCTTTTATCAATGTTTTTTCATATGCGGCAAAACGTAGCATTCCACTGAACAAATTAAGCAACTGAAAAAAGCTACGAAATCGTGTGTAAGAGGAAAATAAGTTTAATACATAATTTTCATCCTGAAATTTTGAATATTATTTTTCCTTTAATTTAAAAATAATTTAATATTTTTTGAACTTTGAAAGCCTCTCACAAACATTTCGTAGACTGAATCACCTTATAACTTCTATTTTAAATACTACTACTAAATTTTGCAGAATTTTGATGCATAATAAGTACAAAATAAACAATAAATAGCAAAAAAACAGTGGAATTTTTTTATGGTATTTATTCTATATATGTCTATTCTAAATTCCGTAAGGGTGTTTATATTATACAAAAAAAATTTTTATTTCGAAGTTATGTAGTTATGAAATTTCGTAATTAGAAAGGAAATCTGCAAAAATTGCGGTATTACAATTACTTTGCGAACAATTAACACACTTAATTCTGTTTTTACACGATAGATACGTTCCAGAAGAATACGCGTAAAAAATAGCATCTATGGAAAAATAGAAGATTGGTTCCAGACTTAAGAAATCAGCAAATATAATAGAATAAATCATGTGAAAATTCATGTTAGGATCTTATCATTTTTACATGCTTGCACATTCTATTTCATAAAGAAGTGGATTCAGTAATTAATCGTTGTGTTCTTTTTTTGGCTAGACCATTGCATTATTTTCTGTAAGAGGCCATTAACGACTTCAGGTCACGTTGAAACTTTCCAACTCGTTCCCCATTAGGATCAGGTTTGACAAAATGATTACCTAATTTACTGGCCAGTTCAAGACCTTTAATTAAATCTGCATTTAGAACAGAATCTTCTTCGTCATCATCATTCAAAAGCTTCTTTGGGATCAGGAGAGACAACCTCTATTATTAAAATCTTCTTCTTAGAATTTGGGTCGATCGTGTTGAAACAAAATAAATCATAAATCGTGTAAAAAGAGACTGAATTTCTTTTCTAATTCATGTTAAATCAAAATCGTCACAGAAGTAAACAAAATAATTCGGTGTACATGCAAAAGTAGGTGTCGGTGATAACGTAAATTTAAATTTTGATTAAATATAGGATCTTATCCGTATCCAGAATATAAATTTGCCATCAATAAATATTTTTCTTTAAATACTAATACTATCTGTGACTCAAAATGGAGTTACATTATTACTAATTAAAATTAATCTTTAATTTATTTACTTAAATAACGTGGGGAATTGTATGTGCAGAACAATTGTTCTTTGAAGGTAGGCATTTAAACAATTATTATTTTGTTAGGAAAGAATAAAAAGGTAAAAAATGTAAATTATTGTACTGACTACCAACTAAGCCCTTAGTATGATACTAAGGTTTATTACTATGCCAACTTCCAGCTTGGTATCTTTCAAAGAAGTCTGCCAGTGGCAGATGGATTTTCCTCTCTAACGAACAGAATTCTAAAAATAGCTAATGTGTATGTAGAATATCTTATTAAAATACTATCCAAACAAATCAGCTCTTTGTAGACACCAACTTGTAAGTAATAATGTAATTAAACTCACTATTTCAATTAAAAGTTTTATGGCACAACACACGCAATGAGCGTCCTTGAAACGCGTTCTATTTAAAGAAGGGTCCAAAAAGACCCGAGAGTTGTAACCATTCTCTTCAACCTTTGTCAGGTTAATTGTGAAAAGGAAAAAATTGCTTACCATTTAGGCCATTAAAACTTTACTGAATTGCGTTCTGCGAAGTTTTTTCTCGCTCAGTATAATCGAATATTCCTGTACTTGTTTTTTTTAAGACCCAATTAGTAATAAGCTTTAAGTATTTTTGAATAGAGACTATTTAAATAGCCCTTAAACTAAAAATTTAAAATGAAAAAAGTAGCCAAAACAAATGCCTATCAATCAAGGTATCACTTAAGAATTCTTTCCTTTGCTATGTCGAACATTAAACAGTGTTCTTATCCAAATGAAATCAGGACGAGATCAATTTCCGTAAATGGACTACAATTGGTCTCTAACTTTTATATATTTATCATTCTGAGCAATTCCATTGAGTCCAACTGGAGCCTGACGTGACCTTATCGATTATTCGGACAAAGTGCGTGTCATCGACTGGCTAATCGACACAAATTTAAGGCGACCGGAAGAGCGGAAAAGAGTGCTAGACCCACAGAGCGATAAATCATAAAAGTCATCTAATGTTACCTGCTAGTGCAGATTCGAGAGCTACTATAGGGTTCGACAGTTGAGAAAAATAACTCGAAATTGCAGTGGTAGGAGCATTGCACCAATTGGTCACCATCGCCGTCACTGCATCCCATGGGAGCGTATGTTGAATGGTTTTCTGGGTTTTCAATCACAAGAGAAATCCAATTCAGTTCGGGTTAGATTCAGAATCTTTGGGGGGATGTGGTCTGGGCGAAAAGTCGTCTTACAAACGATGGCAATTTTTCTTTCCGACAGAGCACTTCCCCGGGAAAAGTATTCTATGAATAATCGATTAAAAGAGAAGCATCTACGTGGGATAGCGGGGAATGTACGAGAGAGTGCGAGGAGTGTGAAATTGGTGCTGACATCGCAATTCTTGAAGGCTTGAAGTCTTTATTGTCTACGTCTGTACCTTTTCAGTAAGTGGTGCAAAAGACAGGCAGAAGCTACGATATTGTCTCAAACGTCTCAAATATCCGCGGAAGCCTTCAGGAATTTGCAAGCTAGTGTGGGATAGACTATAGAGTATGCAAATATCTTTGCTGCTCAACAATAAATCATGAAAAGGGAAAGTGGGTCGGACGTCTGCTCCTTCAGTGAGTGGGATAGTGATGGATGGCCTATAGTGAAAAATCGACTGTTCTATCAAGGTATTGCTAGCCATTCAGCAGGATGCAGCTTCTAAAATTAACCTCTTGTAACCGTCTAGTTCTATTCGTTCCTTCCCCGTTTTTTAATAAAAGGCCGTAAAGTGTTTGTTTTTTTTTTGCTTTTATTTTTTTATTTCACACCCAAAAAAACCAATAGGAACTTACGACTTTTAATATTTCTCGGATTTCTCGACGCATCTAGTTTGCTTGCAGCAAACCTCCCAAAGGTAAACGTGTTCACTAAGCGTGGGACATTACACGGCAATGGAATGTTCTTGAGATTAAAAGTATGTCACATGAATAGTTTCTGACAGGAATTGTTGACTAGAAAAATTTCCCGAAGGCGGACAGGGACAACATAGGAGAACAGGAAAAATATTTGAAGAATTTTTTCCGATCGATGGAGGCAAAAATTTTTTGGGGATTTAACATGTGCACATGCTGAAAGGAAAACAAGTCGTACGACCTACTGGTCCTATATCCGAAAGGTTTACAAAGTTTGAAAATTGTTCTAGGGGATGCCAAATGCTTCAGGCGTTCCCATTCTATGGACGGAGACCACAAAATTCTTGAAAAGCGAGCCCTTCTCGGCTAATTTATTGTTTGCTTGGTAGTTCATCTAATTCTTGAAGGTATCCTCTTAGGATTTTTAGGGTTTGGAATTTGGAATATTGACTTAGCGTAGGAGAAAGGTTTATCCATTATATATAAGAGAGTAAATAAGTAATATTTGAGGATTTTCGGACTATTTCTGCAACATCGTTTTTATTGTAAATCAATTTCGTCAAACAAGATTACAGCTAAACCTTTTACCAAGAAAAATGGAATTCTCATTAAAAATTCATGATGTGAACGTAGTTTACATTAAAGTGGTATGGGAACTACAAGCTAAATGATATGGTAGATTGTATTAAAAATTTCCTGGTCGGAGATCCGATTAAATATGAACGAGTTCGATTGTTGGTCGTAATCTAGAAATCACTAGCATCAATAAACCAAACAATCAGGCGTAATCCTAGGCGATCCACAGAGAACGGTTGTGTAATGTGCTAGTTGTAGATAATCTAGGATAGCATTAATAGGTATGACACAAAAAACACTAGTAATTATAGATCGTCTTACTACTTTTCTCTTGATATAGAAAAAAAGTATACTTTAAAGCTTATTTATAAAATATTAAATCTAGAACCATTTAGGAATAACATGTTTAATTTTTACAATTTTCACCTTATCTATTAGAGACGCTAATAAATCACTTTTAAGTTGTAATTTTCGAAAATGAACACGATGTAATTTTTAAAAATTATAGCACTTTGTCTATTGTATTTTCATCTCTATCTTTTGATTCATCCTGAAGTAGAAGAAAAGATTTCATTTCTAAAATACCATTTGATATTTTGCACTTCCTTTACAATTGAATCTTGTGGAAAGTCGGCAGAAGACGGAACGATTCGGAGGAAAATCACATTCAAGTTCATTAATTAATTTCTGACTAGAAAATCTCTGGTAAAGTAAAATAGCGTAAGACTATTGTTTGTTGTTTTACATTTGCCTCATGCATTATTAAATTCTGAAATTTGCATAATCTTGGAGAAAAGCCAAGTGTAAACGGTTCGAAGAAAAGCCACGTTGAAGTGTATTAATCAGTTCTTAAGTTAGAGAAATTCTCTGTTGCCAATTCATTTTGCACCGAGTGCACACTCAGTTTGTAAAATGAAGTTATATCTTTTACATCCCATTTTGAATTTTCCGATGTCTGTAAATTGTAATAAAATGGTTTGCAACCAGAAAGATTTTATTTTACAGTAACGAAATGCAAAAGGTATAACCACATACAATTTTCTTTTAAAGTAGTTGTTTTTGTTTTGGATTTGTTGATATGATATTTTGAGCGATAAATATTTGAAATTAATAAATAGGATTACAGGGATGCTGCTACAGTATGTACTAAATTTAGGTATTAAGCTAAGAAAATGCAAAAAATAAACATTTTCGTTTGAGGGTAAAGTCGTGAACATTATTTGGAACATCGTTTATTTATTTTTTTTTAATATGCAATTTTAAAGAGAAATATGTAAATAGAATAGGATATTTATTAAAATGCCAAGTTAATGGTTGAGTATTTTTTAGAACATAAAAGCAACTATAATATTTAAAGTTAAGGTTGATTCGAACTGTATTTTCCTGGATTTGAATTCTTTTGAAACATGTCTCAAAAACCCCCACAATTAGATTCTAGGTCATCGACTGAGCTCTTCAATTACTAGACCTACCGGCAATTCGTTGCTATTCAAGAGAATCCGTTGAACCTATCCAGCACGAAAATCCTCTTTATTCCACTTGTACAGCAATCTAATTCAATCTAATTCCTTTCTGTAAGTGCTGTAATAAAAATTTTCTCTAAATAAGAACACACCTTTGTTCATCTGTTGGCCGACTTAATCTCAAAACAGGGCACGAGTTCAACTCCCCGTGTAAAATGGTGTCCCGAGGGAAATGGAGTCCCCTAGTCGAGTTTTCCCTGTAGAAGCGGCTTTCACTGCTAGTGACTCCTTGTAGGAAAGTGCGACAAAATAAAACAGAAAGCTTTCCGCATTCTTTTGCATCCTTTTATAGCGGCCCGAAGGCAGACTAGAAAAATATCCCCAGGGTTTTTCATATTAAAAATTTCTTCCGTCCCATTCACTGGCCTAATCCTGGCTTATCCTTTTGATTTCTGTCATTGTTGTACTGGAGTGTCGTCTTCGTTGTTTGTGCCCCAAGCACTTCAAAAGGGAGAGAGAAAGCGAGAGTCCTTTCGTTGTCACTTTATATAAAATCAAGTACCTTCCGGGACTTATTGATTTTTGTTGGAAATTTAATTTTGCGACCGTTTCAAGAGGTGTTAAATTCGTTTAGTCGGAACACCCATAAGTGTCTGGATAAATAATATAATGACGTGATCACGCCATTGTTAAATGTTAACATGGATCCACTTTTCAACGCGACAACACACTTTTGTGCCAGGGTAGATCTCTTTCGTGTATGGCATTTAGGGTATTCAAAAAAAAAACATGAATTCCCTGGTGTTGGCTCTAATTTTGTGTTTGTTCTTCTGTTTGAGTAAGCAAGTTTGTGCTTTGGGCGGAAATTCCTTGTGACGATTCTCCTTTCCCTTCCCATGACTTATAATCGAAAAATCTTCAGCAGAGCAAGGAAGCTGGGAATGTAACAAGTGGTCCAGAGATTAAGACTCTAAAGATGGGATTGGTAGGGCTAGAATCTGCAATCCGGTGGAAATGATGTGGCCGAGTTGGAGTTGTGGGTCATATTATCGAGGCCACTAGAGCAGGGATTAGGAGCGCACTTCCTAATGCCCTGTTCCTGCAGTGGTCCTTTCTTACATCGTATTAGCTAGACCATAAAATCGATTGCACCACTCTCAACTTGAGTCGATGGGAATTTTCGCACAGCGCTGTCCTTGCTAGAAATTTATAACTTGGAAAAGCTTTTAAACCTAATCAATCAGAGGGCGCCGTGGAAGAGGGCCCGGAACAGGGTGGCACTAAAACAGCCTCGGAGCTGCGGGTTCGACGGGTTACTTTTGGCTTTTTGTGTAAATTGTGGTGTTGCTCGGGCGAACAGTACGGGCGGCCTGATGAGGTATGAGCGTCATTGTCCAAAAATAACTCCGTGGAGATTTTTCCTGATATATTTTCATAGAAGATTGCGGGGAAGCGGTGGCGTGATTAAGTGCGAAATAATTTCTGGGCTTCACGGAAGATTTGCGAAAATTGAGCTATTGCGTTCTTTTGTTATTGCCCCGCGAAAAATGCTTCCAGCCAGCTGCTTTCAATGGGACTAAGCAATGGAAATAGGGGGAATTATGTGAAACGCCTTTTGTCGCATTTTTTACTTAGAAACTAATAAAGCTGCTTAGGCCATTGCTACGGGGTGTATTTCTTGATGTTTTAATAATAGGGGATCGTTTTTACGGATTGATATACACCAAACTTACTCTTGGCACAAAAAATACAATCCTGAAAAACTGCTTAATAAATAGACTTTATAAAATACAAATGCCCTTTTAAAAGGAGAAAGGAATAAATAATTGTTTTTAAGTCTCGAAGAATACATACTTTTATACCTTATACTATTCTTTTTTTAAAAATCGACTTCTTTATTTTATAAGAAAGAAATTTTTATAAAAGCACTAGGTATCTACCAAGTATTATTAAATATTATAAAATAGGTGTAAAAATATTCTGCTTAAGATTATCGTGTTGGGTATCGAATGAAAGTTTATTGAAGTTCGTTTAGAAAAATGTACACACTTTTGTTTTTCATTTAATGCTAACTGCTTTAATATGGTACGAAATACTCATCGTGCGAGTCTCGTTCGTGCTCGACCGCTTATATTTTTGATTAGAAATTCTTAGACCTAAAGAAATAGGAATTAATCATTAGATACCAGGAATAGGCTTGGAGTATACAAAAACGGGACGGATTATTAAACGCCAAATCCAAATAGACAAAAATAATACTGTTGTAATACTTTCAATATTTTTTTTACGCTGCCTTTATAGTTTATATTATAATTATTTTACATGTACACATTTTTTAATACTTTAAAAAAAAAAGTCTTAATATAAATAATTGTTTTCAGAGTAGGCTAGAAAATTGTTTGTTGTACATTGCGCCAGTGCAGAAAATCTAAAAAAACTAAGTGAAATTCGTAATTCGTGCTTAACATTTCTTATGCATGTTGGACTTTCCTGTTTCATCATAGTCTTTACCTTTGCTATTTATGACCTGAACGGAACGAGTCAACCTTTATCAAAAATTAAGATGGCTTTGAAATTTAGCAAAGCATTAGACATTAAAGAGCCATACAATTTGAAAATTACGGGCTAAACGCATTTTTAGTGATGGATTCGTTAATATATTATGAGCTATTATAACAAGAAAATATAATATAAGTAATTGTAAGTTCTTTTGTGTACGTTTTTTTACTCCGTAACAAAAATCTTCAAAGTAAAAGTTCTTTATTCACTAAGAGTCTTTGACGATAGGAACAGGTTGATAATTCCTGATTAAATTTACTGCAGCAAAATAACTTTCAAAATGAGTCGGTTATTTTCTGAGTCAACTGGAAAAACAATTATAAAAGTTTTAATGAAACACAAAAACAAACGAACAAGCGAATCCCTGCACTCCCTTTATCCTAATTTGAAAATTTCATTAACGTTTATCGTTATCAGAGTAAACACATTCGCACTCCAGAGTTACTATCACCCATTCCTGCCTTCATCACTCAAATTCAGGGATTCTAGCTAAATTAGAGCATTTCTGCTAACATTCAAATTTCAATTAATAATTACAGAGCACGTCCATAGGGTGGGTCTGCTGTGCACCCTGTATTTGGCTCCGTACATCGGCGACAGTGCACAAGATTGCTATTACAACGGCAACCTTGCTGGTGACATCGCTTCTGGTCGCTTCACCAATCCTCTTCCTAATTAGCACAGCGCCGTCCCAATTGCCCAGGGATTGCTACTCCGACGACGAGGACTGTATGCCGACAGCAGCGCCACCGCCTGAATGTAACGACTCCGCGTGCCGGCTGGCAGCGGCAAGCATCCAGGCGAGGATAAACTGGAAACTTGATCCTTGTAAGAACTTCAAGGACTTCAGCTGTTCCACTAATCAAGCTAGCTTGAGGGCTGTTCGGAGTGCCCAAGAAGCTGTTGATATGCAGATGCAACGTACGAGTTGTAACATAGATTTAGTTTTGCTCGTGAATTTATATAAGACAATTTATAGAGTTGCTCCAGCACAACACGACTTCGGGGCCGTTTCGAAAACTTGGGAGACTCTACGGCAGCTGCCTTAGGCAAACTACCAATTCGTCAACGATTCGACTAGTTCTGGAGCAGCTAGGCGGGTATTTGCCCATTGGAGCCCTGGGACCCTCCAGTATCGCTCCATTGATCTCAAAGATCTACGAGATTGGCCCAACTCCTCTTCTTGATATTTACTATGATTTGAGTTACGGCAGAAGACCTCACATTTTGCTCATTATTAGTGGCCCTAGCACATCGGCTCCTATTTTAGAGGTATAGAGTATTTCTTACCAATGCAGTCTATCAACTGTCCTACTATCGCAGAATAAAATTAGATGGATAGGTCCCAAGGCGTCACCATATCGAATTAGAGAAATGGTTCCTAAGCTTTTGGATGGTTTATTGGATTCGTTCTTACCAAGTGGACTGACAGTGGAGCAGAAGGCTTCCGAAAAGGAAGCAATCACTAATTTTATAGAACAGTTAAATAGGGTGAGTTCTAAGCTACCTAGAATTTTAGCAAACTTTCTTTATGATAATTAACAAGAATTAAATATCAGAGCATTGACTTGCCACCGGTTCTGGTATAAGTATTTATGCAGTGTTGTCCCACTTTGCTCCTGCTATTTAAATGTTCTGCAGTGGTGACTGCAGGACGTCCAGGGAGGGTGTAGAAGGTACTCGAGTGGAATATCGCCCAGGTATCTGATTCTTTCAATAATGATAAAGTTTACATGCAAGGTAGCATGACAGCAACCCATACAGCGATACTTGTCCGAGTATCAAAAGGTGCAAATGAGCTTGCGTGCTTCTGGCTATTGCACCCCATCTGAGGCTAGTAAAAATCATAGGATATATTTTCAACTGAGCCAATGCAGGCGAAATATTTTGAATTATTTATTGTAAGAAGCATTAAAAGCAAGAACGAAGAGGAAATTTTAGGTGTTGTTCATGAAGTTTTTAATTAAATCGTGTGTAGCAACCGTATGTTTAAGCTACTAGAAGGCATTAATTAAGAGCTTACCGGGCGAATCCCCCATGATATGCTTTTCTACTATTTTTATTAGCACAGGTAGACGCAGGTAGGTGCTTTAGCATTTTGTGTACAAGATTTTCGTTTGCAGCAGAACGACTTTAGAAAATTTTCCCTGTAAAAAGAAGAATAAGATAACACAGGGATTGGAACACTTTTATTAAACCACATAGAGGTTTAAAAATTTTTTTGTTTTTCGAAAGTACTCTTTTAGAAATATATTCTTGAAAAAATCATAAAATTTCCGAAGTTACAGCCTGCATTACACAGTCGAGCGAAAAATACATGCCGTAGAACATTTAAAATACTCTTTCTTTAAAATTGTGGATTTAGAAGGATTTTGAAATGTATTTTAAAATTTGCTGGTTTTATTTGGATTTTAATCAGAGCATATTTAACTACTTTGTGCTTGTCACAGACTTAGAAATTAATTTCTTTAAATTATTTGTCTTTGTTTGGAAATGGAATAAAAGCTTCGGCGAAATAACGTGAATTGCTTTGTATTCTTCAAATTTTTTAGCAAGCTATGCACACACAAATGTCGAAATATATATTTCAGTTAAAAAGTAAAATTATTTAATATTTTTAGCTTCATAAATAAAAATAGTGTCTCTTTAAAAACTATTGTTAAAGACCATTTTAGTTTCCCAGCCTGCTTTCTGTTAATAAAAATAAGATAAAATTTTGCAGGAGCATATTAAAATAAAAATTATGCAAAGTGAAGACGTACTTTTAATTCTTTTCTTATTAATTAAAAAATGTTGGTAAAGATGGAATTTTCAACATATTAGGAAAGATATATGTAAGTTTCTGGTTTTTCTATGTCGTACGATATTTTTAGAATTTTCGGTAATACAGGTACGTTTTTTTTGAATCAAAATTCAAGACGTTGAGAACATGAAACGTTCTGATAAACTCACAATTAATAAATTCTTTTATAGTTTGGATCTCGTTTTTCAAAGTATGGGGACCGTAAAGCTGCCTCCAGTGTATTTACTATTTCTGCGCTCTTGCAGTCTATGGCTCCATGGCTAGAAGTTAGACAGAAGAGTTTAGGTGCCCTTGACCGCTTTAATTGCGGCATCTGATCTTGGTGGTCACTGACCAGTTTGATTAGCTCGGGCTCAGCGACCTGAAGTTCGGGGTCGCCATTTTAAGAGCATCCCGCTCATAGAGTCAAAACTAAATTAATACTTACTTTATTCTAGACTTTCTCTGTCTGTAATATGAGTATGTTCATAACGATTTGGCCAAAATCTGTCGGGTCGTTTGCAAGCATTTTTGAATTTGTTTTAAAATTGTATGTTTAAAAAGAATACAATTGTGTAAATGTAAATGTAAATGCACACCTTTGAAAAATGACTAAGAGTGGATGATATTTTTATTTTAATTTGCTTTACTTGGTAATGTGATTAGTTTTTCATCTATTTCGATCTGCCGAAATGTCTTAGTAGTGTCTGTATTTTTTGGGACTGCTTCAATAATTTTTAGATACTTCAATAATTAGTTCATGTTGCCTTTAATTTACGACAATGTATAAAATGTAAACTTCTCAAAGATTTCTATAAACATAATTGAGATTATATCTGAAAAGAATCTTTTTGATATTGTACAGATACCCAATCCCGAAAAAGATGTAAAAATCTAGACTTATCTAGGCTTACGTCGGATAATATGGCGAGTGTATGTTTTAAAAAAAAAGATTAAATTTTTTTCAGTTATGTACTGTTTGTTTTCATTTTCGAAATTATATGAATTTGAGGAGCCATGTTTTTCAACTCCTTGATAACTCCGCCAGTGTTTGAACCTCTGAGAAATGTTTTTTCGACAAATTTTAGAATTAATTCCCTTACAAAAAAAGAATTCATTTTATTTATAATATCACGAAAACATTTTTATTTTAATTTTTTTATTTTAAATTTCTTCTATATCTTTTATTTAAAAATACAGAAATATGAAATCGTGAAAAAATTTTATATTATAATTGATTTATTTTTTCCGTAAGTATAATCCGCTTACATTTAAGTCACATATAGACCCTCTGTCAAGGAATTTATGTTTTAATTGATTCGAATTAATTTCTGCTATCTTAAATTATATAAGAAAACAATTTAATTAAATCCTAAACATTTAATTACAGCTTAGAGTAGAGCATTCTAGGAAGGGATTTTGGGACAGTTCCGTCCTTTACAATACATCGTCGCTCTCCACCATGTATCCTTTTGTGAGCAAAAATTAATCTTATAGTCAATCCTGAGCAAGAATTCTTACGGCTTAATCCTATTAGGTAAATTGGACTCAATTGATACCCTGCAACTGGACTGGTCCTATAGTCGTACGCAGTTCAGACTACCTGAAGAGCATCGAAGAGTTACTAAACAAAAATCCCACCAGAGTCGCACATAATTCAATACTAATATTATTTGCACTTGGAATTCTGCCGCAGGGACATCCGGATCCTGCTGTATGTACAAAAGCAACGATGTGGGCGATGCCCGAAATCGCTTCAGCTCTATTCATGGCTCAGCAATCATCAGAGCAAATAAAAAATGTGATAAAACGGGTAATGGATTTCGCTTTTTAGTCTTTTTTTTTAGATACAATAATTTCGAACTCGTTGAATTGCAGACAGAGATTATTTTCGATTCGTTAAAAGCTCACCTGAAAAGGGCGCCATCACTGAAAGGTGCTGCTCTAGTTAAGCTCTCAGCGTTAAAAATACAAACGCGACCGTGGCCTATGTTCACAAATTCGACTGCTATAGCACATCTGCTTGACGAGATTGAAGTAACGTCAGACAATTGGTTCGATAATGTCTTAAGGATTTATAAACGCAATAAAATCGTTCCCGAAGAGGAATTGGAAACCGAAAATAGAACCGCGTAAGCCTATATAGATCGTCATGTTCGAGAGTATTCCTTTAGACAATCGTCTAAATATTTTCTTTCAGGTGGGCTTATCCAATTGTTGCCAAAATATTTTACGACACTTTAAGTCATTCAATAGGTAGGTTTTCTTTGCTTAGCGCCTAGAGAGTTTTGTTTTAAACCATAGTATGTTCATGTTGCAAAAAATAAAATAAAATAAAGAGTTACGTTTATGTTCCTAATGCTTGCTTAACATTTTTGGATATCTAAACTAGTAAAAGTTGAAAATAGTAAAACAGGCTAGGACAATGTAAAAGAAAAAGTTAGCGTGGAATTTGTCAATTAATCAAATTAATATATTTTAAAAAAAATAGTTAGTACCTAATGATGTGATGTTAAAAATTATTGTTGTAAAATTTTGGGTTGTAAATATTTTTTGTATATAATTCATTTATATATTTGCGATTTTCTTTTCGTAACTGAACTTTAGTCCCTTAATTTGGTTTTCAGAATGTTCTTTCCATATTCATTGTACAAGAATTTTGGAAATATTTTTAATAGTCAGAAGCAAACAAATTTTTATACTATTACAAATACTTGATTTTTTAAAGCATTAATTTTTCCACCAATCATAACACTTCAGTCTAAATTTGTCTAACTTTATTATTTTAGTTGTTCCACTGTCCGTAATCCTTGTGCCGTATTTTAATGAAAAACTACCACCGTACCTTCAGTACGCTTCGGTTGGAGTGGCTATAGCTAAGGAGATTCTACGCTCAATAACGAAGGCCTTCGAGGACAAGGCGATGCGATGTGTCCCAAAATCGGTGAATGTATTTTCAAATTATAGTCGGATGGATATCCTCGTGCATTCGGGGGGAATGCAAATATCATATCATTCAATGCTGTCCTTAACTGGACCTATAAAGGGAATGGCACGTCTGCCAGGACTGAATCTTACTCCGACGCAGATATTCTTCTTGGTTTCTGCTCAGGAGCTCTGTGCCGAGTCCGGCTACATTGGAATCGATACGCAATCAGACGATTTTGATAATATGTACGAAAAAATTTACACTATTGATTTTTGTGTAAATTTAATGAATTTTGTTTTTACAGACTTGGCTGGCTGATCGCTCAGGGCGGTAGTGCAACGGAAGTGTTCAAATGCCCCAGTGGTTCGATGATTTACGCACAGAAAACGTGCAACGTGCTGTAGACAGGAATCTTATGCCTTATCTGTTGACATGTTGGACCCAGGAAGAGCCATCGAGAAATCCTTATTTTGATGTCTATTCCTTGGTGTTGTAAACTAATAAGTAGGTGATAGAAATAAAAAGCGTTTTAATAGCGCCTTTTAAAAAAAATAGACTGGACCACGAAAAAACTTGTAGAGGAATTGATATCGTTTCGCTGTGTCAATTATGCACATCAATAGATGCAATTGTTAGCTTCAGAATTTGTTTTCCAAACGGTTTGTTTGTTTTAGGAAAAACGATGATTCTAATCGAATCCTCTTTGCTTTTAGGTGTTGCACTTTTACAGAACCAACTCTAGTAATGCTTTCGTGATACTTCTACCATATTTTTAATTCTACTCCTAATGAGGTGTTCTCATAAACGTAGTATCTATAAAATCTTCAGTCATAAAACATTCTTTAGTTAGATCGAATTGTTTTTTAGAAAATAGGTTAAACATGAAAATGTAATTATGAAAAAAATTTCAATGAGGTTTCCAAGCTCAGAGGAATTCAAAAAAGGCTACTTCATCCAAAATACGTAACATATTTTCTATTGAATTGAATTCATTGATGAATTTTAAATCAGCTATATTTTATTTTGTTTTAAATCCAAGTGTGGCACAGCCTTTCTGCATACTTTTAGAAATAGAAACTTTTTTAAATAAAATATTTTAGAAAGTAGAATCTATTAAAGAATTTAATATTCTTTTATATTAATCAAATTATAAAAATTTGTCTTTATATGATTAATGTTTTATTTATTTATTTGCTTTAACTGTTTTTTCGAAAAAAAACATCAATACAAAAACGTGATATTATTCGCAAAATTTTTGCAAAAATGCTTAGGTATAATCATGTATATAGAATTCACGGTGAAGATATTGCCTCTGAGTATTTTAAAATTCTTATAGGAAAATTAAGAAAGTAACAATTTTTCAGAAACATTTTATATAAGTTGTTCTTTTCAAATATTTCGCCGATAAGAACCATAGGTGCGTTAAATGAAAATATATTAAACTCGTCGTTTTCAAACGTCTTCATTTTGGCGAGAACTAAATTTACTTTTCCAGGAAGAAAATTTAGGAGAATTCTTTATATATGTGCAGTTAATAAAATGCTTTAGAATACCGTCTAGCAGCTAAGGTACGTTAAACATGAGTTTATTTGTAATGAATTGGGAAGAAAACATTCGAATGGGTCAATTATTTGACCCTATAAAATTTAAAAAAAGAGAGCCTGTTTCTATAAACATTGTGGTACTTGCGTAAAATAAGGTTTCAGTTCGATCTAAGCTAAAAGAAAAAAGAAAACGCCCTTCTTTAGTAATATTTTTTTCATGAAGTTTATATTCGAAGGGTCTACGTTTCTTCAATTTCATATGGTAAAGGGACCAAAATCCAATATTCTAAACTGTTTCACACTTTGACAATAAAATATTAAAGGAATCGTTAGCGAGAAAATATAAATTAGAATGGTTTCTACAGAGATGCTAAATAAATAATTAAGAGCTTCTTTCAAAATTGACTTGTTGAATTAAAATAAATCTTTCTAAAAACTATCTAAAATAAAATTTGCTTGACATGGCTAGAAATGTTGACATGATGGTTCTAAATATAAATAAAAAGAAGATATGAAATGTGTACATCTTCCATCTTCCAACTGCAAAGCAGTCCTATATGCAACTTAGACAGTCAATTACAAATATGTACTTAAATTTTGTTAGCGTTAATTCGGAGGTAGAAATATGCCCTCTTTAGAAATTCTTGGCCAAAAATATCGAGCATTGCATAGCCACTAACATTCTAAGAGTTTTTGCATATCTAGAAGACACCTAATATTTGAGGATTCGATTCAACAAGTTTTAAGTTTTAAACTATATTTGATACAGTAATATGTTATTCTGTAGTTACTTTTAAGAATATATGAAATTGGGACTATATTTAAACAGAAACACCAACTCTAAAAATTGATCTAATACAAAACCTTATTTATCACTATAACATTTGGCAATAAAAAAATATTCAATTTTAATAAATAAAATAAAGATTTTTTGCAGTGGTCTTTTTGGTCATTAAATCCGATGTATCCGATTGTAGATTTCTTTAGAAACTAATCTTCCTCTGTGTGTATGTTTTTAGCCTTATTATAAATTGCAATATATGTAAACTATAATAATTTTGTTAGGAAAAAAACTAAAGAAACAAAAATATTTAAAATAAGAAAAAAATTAGCTTAGCCAAAAATTGTAGAACATATTTTAATGAAAATGAACTCCTGCAAAGAAATAGAAATGAAATTCGATTTTTTATTAGCTCAATAGATTTATTGCAATTACTTAGGCTGCTATTTAAGCGGTTCTAATCTTCTTAAATTAAGGAAATTAAGAAAACCGTAGACACTTAGGTCATCCTTTCAACTATGCCTTTTACTTACTATAGAACAGGAGACTTTACCACATACATATTAATTGATTTAAAGTTATTTAAAAGTAATTAGGAATTTTTGTTAAAAAATAAATTATAAAATTCAGAAAATTGATAAAAAATGTTGAAGTCCATCCCCTTAGACCTGCTTGTGTGGTCTCTAATTGTTTCTGTGATAATTGCCAAAAAGGTGAAATTATTAAAAATGAAGAATAAAATAAAAAAAGATGTTGAAATTAGAGAGAATATGATTTGTTTTATTTTCAGCATCTTAATATTATTATTTAATTGAAGAAAGTTTATTCCTTTCTTTTTTTGAAGTGTTCACGTATAATTTGGATGAGATTTTGTCACCGAATTGTTTACTATTGTTTTATTATTTAAAAAAAAAGTTAATTTTTCCAATAATATCGCGGTAGAATTATGTAATTTATTTTTAATTTTATGTAATTTATTTATTTCAATTAATTTATATATATTTTATATTTGTTAGCTCTAAAAAATTTAGAAGTCTATATTTAAATCCGAATTAATATGAACACAAGGTGCAGATTCGCTGGCATAATATTTGATCAGATGAAATTGATCAATAAAACTTTCCATTCCCGGAAAATATTTACTCAATATTGCAAGAGAATTTTCACATCTACTTATTGAAATAAGCAAAAGTAGAAAAAATTATATTTGCAGTTATTTCAACAATTTCACGTAAGTCTGCTAAAAATTAAGCTATAGAAAGCACAGCGCACATTCACGTTCCTCATTACGAAGTGCAGAGATGCATGTGTCTGAAAATGATATATCGATGTAGCAGCCATGAGGACTAACTTATTTTCGGACCACTCTGAATTAAATTAAATATTTAAATACAGACTCGATATGATTTTTTAAGTTATGAAATTAAAAATATTTTACACTTTTTAAAATCTTGGATTTGAAAACAGTTTACTGTTTTCAATAAGAAATTTTATTTAAACCTTTTTTCGGAGAAGTTTTATTTATTAAATTATATCGATGTGGTTTGCTTTCTATAGTTCACTGAGACTTTGAAACGCAGTCTTTAAAAATATCAAACAGTTGTCAAACTTATTTTGAAGAAAGTTTTATTTTTATGAATATTTTACTTATTCTGAAGAAGAGTCTGTAGAAAACTTAAATATATGCAACGTTATATAAGTTTTATACTGCGAATTCTATTATGAAACCGAAGGGTTTGGATCGTATTGAAATATTGGTCTATTTGCTTTGTGTAATTGCATTTTCGTCAAGTTTTACTGCAGCTATGCACAATGTCTATCGTGCATCAAAACGCATGTCGAATCAGCTAACACCATCCATTAGTGCTGTATTGTTGGAGTGTCCGAAAAGGTCACCATCAAACTGTGAACGCAAGATGATGGTTAATGTCAGGGTCAGTCCATCTGATAAGACTGAAAAAATTCAAAAATATCTGGTTTTGGATGAAGCCTATGATCAGAAAAGACAAACGAGAGCCAAATTAATGTCACCTTATGTGGTTGAAATAACAAGAGGGGAACCAGTTTTGATGTACCCTTTGATGTTCAGTAAGGTGAGATCGTTTAATTCTACATATTTCTCTTATTTTATTTAATTGGAAATTATAAAAAAAATATACTCGTCAATGAATTATTCATAAGTTATTCTAGTCTACAAAATAGTTCATTTTATTTTGAAAATATGTATTTACACATAATGCCCTAAATCCAAGTCTATAAACGATTATATTCCATTCATTAGAATTTTGGGAAAAATAAACTTGGAAAATTGAAAAGTTTGAATTTGTGCTACTTTTTCAAATCTGTAAAAAAATAACTTGGACTGCATAATTTGGAGAACTTACATACATTCATCAGAATTCTTCACTCTTCAAATTTTTTAAGTGTTAATAGTGCAAAATGTGGTAAACTTTTCCGAATATTTTTTATTTTACTTTTATACTTTAGTTAAAGAAATAAGATTCCATCCGAAATGTTTTATAAATCTGTAAAATGTGTTCGAAATTTGTTCGAAATTTACTTTTTTATTTGAATACCTTTTCCAAAAAACACATAATTTCGTATTGTATATTCATCACTGTCTGCTCTTTGTTGTTTTTTTTTTCAAAAGCCATAGTTTTTGGTAATAATTAAAAACTCAAATCTGCCTACTACTAATTGCTATTACTGATATTATTCTCTACCGATGTCTTTCAAACAGATAAATACTATTAAATCAAACGTCTATATATACCTGGCATATAATAAAAGCTTATGTACAAATTAGAGGACGAATTTTTGAACTAGTCGAAATGGAATTTGGCATAAAAAATTTATTTTAATAATATTTCATTCATTTTATTAGCAGAGTGTGTTTCCGGACATTTCCATAATTCTTACAGGAGCTATGGTGGAATGGAATATGTTTTTGTTAGATATATACATGATTTTAAATAGTTATCTTACTTTCAAGTCTACATATGTGAGAAAACAACAAAGTCAGACTTTCTTTTGTCTAATTTGGACTAAATAGCTCAATTCATACTAAAGTACTCCATCTCAAACTGCATTACAAATAAATTGAAGAGCGCAACAATGCAACAAACAAACCCATTCAGGTCGTGAAATGTACTTCCATTTTTCCCTTTTCCGATCTCAGCCCGATTCTAATTTGCAATAAATCCTCAAACTTGAAATAGACAAGAAGGAAACAGTCTTCTAAAAACCAAAAACATTCCACTAAGAAGTTCGCAAAAACTAGGCGAACCGACAGACAGAAGAAAAACATCTGAGGACAGAAAAAGTCAAACTACGAGAGTTCACTGTTGCCTCGTAAGATGAAAGCCCACTGATATCGTGGAATTTGTTGAGTCCTACAAGTCCTCCATGTTATGTACATCTCTGTCCAGTTAACCACGCCAGCAGTCACTTTTAGTTCAGGTCGTTCGAATGAGTCCTTCTTGTGAAATAATTTCACTGTCTCCATGTCTTACTGGTTTTTGTTATTTTTTCCCCGATTTTAGTTTTTCCGTATTATTCTTCTTGTAGTCGATCCGATGTAGCTCGTGCAATGGAGTAGAAGACCAGGAATGTGCCTTTCAGGGTGGAGCTAAAGGATTTTCTAAGTTAAAGGACCAATCTGGCTTACGGGAGGAACAGCAGCTGCAGCGACAGCAGAAATCGGAATCGGAAGGAGCATCTAACAAAGGCGGTAAGTAGTACACAAGGTTAGTTACAGGGTAAATTTTCAGATATGCGCTGGAAAGAGGAGCAGAAGGGATATTCTCTTATTTTCCAAACTCGTGTGTGTATTTTCATCTTTCGGACGCCCTTGGGTTTGGAAATCTACACAAATTGATTGGTCTTTAGCACAATACTTTGCGCTGGAAGCAGAAAATTGAAATTTAATCAAAAAGTATTAAATACAGACATTTAGAAAATTGAATGAATTTCCTAGGGTTTTATGCACAGATTGACTAAGGACATCATAAAGCACGGTTTTGTATGCTTTCAAATAAACGCGTGTTTTTTAATTTTCATTCATTTCTTTTGAAATTAATGAAAATATATTATTTGATTAAATCAGATAAGTTCCAAAAAACGTAATTAATTTAAACTGTCTCTTAGGGGATAATTGAAATGATGGTAAAAAATTTACTTAGACATGAAATCCTCAAAGAGGAAGAGAGAGATCCAAGATGTTTCTTATGAAAAATTAAAGTATTAATTAATTCTATCCTTTATAGATTTTTTTCTAAACGCATTTTTTAGTATTCTTAATATTCTACATCCTACACAAATTTGCATTTATATATTTGCATGTATTTACTATCTCGATTCTTTCAAATCATTTTAGTCCTAAATAATTTAGTTCAAGATTTCATCTATGCGACACAAAATAAGCTTCTAGAGAGAGTAATAAGTCACAATTTATTTATACTCCCATTCTGAAAACAAGTAAGCTTCTATCTCCCTTTCTAAATTTCTAATTAATGAAAATTGTGCCTTCAAACTGCTTACTAATTGCTTGCTACCGGAATTCTTAAATACACTGTTCTATTTCTAATAATTCGGTAAAAGGAAATGGATCTGTCTTTAGAAATGTCAACAAGTTTATGCTCTGTTACATCAAGCAGCTGACACAAAGCAAAATCCTGATTTCTTGGAAAAGGGATCCAAAAGACGAATCAAAGCACTATAACCTTGTAATTTGGGGTTTCTATATTTCCGAATTTACTAAAACTTTCCATGGAACCTATCAATATCTCAAAGGCTTGATAAGGTCCTTGCTGTGCATCATGAAAAGTAATTGGTCCGTCGAGAGACAGCATCCTGCACCGAATCAGGCACATTTATACTAGCTCTCTACCTCCAGGGGGAAATAATTTAATACAAATAAGGACATATATTAAATGGACGTTTTACAGATCGTATGGCATGTTCTGTATCCGTATATCCCTCCCAACCACCCATCTGCTTTCCGGGAGCTATTTCATCTATCATTTACAAGACTTGGCTAATAGTAGAACATCTCCTCAGATCTGTGTGGAGATGGTGATGGAGTTGAAGCATCAGAATAATTGTTAACTTGGTATAAATTGGTATAGTACTGCATCTCCGGTAGCTCTATAGCCCTGCCCGGGGAATTTTGTATCATAAAAGTTTCGCTGAACGGAGATAAGACGTTAAATAAATAGAATAGCTCACTCGAGCAGTTAGCTCCATAAACATACCTATCCGGAAGGATAGAAGGACTGGGCTGGGGCGGCATTAATCCGTAATGCTGCGATGGCGTGAGATGTTTCTTCTGTTGGGGATGAAGTCGGCGTTAAGGGGAGAGGTTTTCCGCCTTTTTTCCGCTTCCGCCGGTTTATTTTCGCAAGATACTCAACCAAATGATCATTGCTATAATTTTTCCAGATATTAGAATAGCCCAGAATGAAAAGCCCCAAGAAGTTAAGGACCATTTAACTGATGAAAGCTTTATGAATTTTCGGGATTTGCTGGCAAAGGCAGAAATTAATCAGGGCGCCCTCTCTGACAAGGGGAGGACGGTAGCATCAGCACCAGAACCAAGTAAGATACAGGAAGGGGATGCTTGTGGTAAGGCTGAAGGAACTGCCAATGGAAGGAATAATGATTCACCACTTATTGCGGTCGGTGATAAGCATGGTGATGGAGATGGTAGCAATAGTCCACCATTTCTGGCAAAGATTCACATTGGGATGGCCCAAAAGGACGATAAAAGTAAAATGAAAGATGACGGGGATCAGAAAGCTCAACAGTTTCAGAACGAGAAAACTAAGAAGGATGTACTCAGTACTTCGTCTATGTCGGAGGACTTCTCGGGAGAGCTTAAGAAAAGGCTGAGCGAGCATCAGCTGTATTCGAAGAGCTGCGAAAATTGCAACTGCAAAAACGGAATTTGCCAAGATGTAGAGGATTGTAAGAGTTCTGGACCATGTGTTAAAAGTTTTGGGAAACCATCGAGCACAAAACTATTGAAAATACCAGAGGAAAAGATACGAGACAAAAATTTGAACTATGAGAAGGCAGGGCGTCATGATAATGATGATGACGAAGAGGATAACGAAGAAGAAAAAGATGAAGAAGACGAAGACGATACTTTTGGCGATAGAATCAGCGATAAGAAGCTCATGAGGAAGAATGATTTGACTATTCAGGAGATAGCGGATGATTCATCCATTTCGGATGACAGTCTGGATGATATATCATCAGAAGAAGTCAGCAAAATTGGGAACACCCGTTTAAATAGCGAAGATATGGACATGGGAAGTGATGGTGACTGGGCGGAGGAGTCGCCACAATCAGGTGGGTCATCATCGTCGGCAACAGACTTCTATAAATATTCGCGATTTAGCAATGCAGAGCCCCGGATTCAGCGAAATCAACGGAATATGATGAATGAAGGGGAAGGTAATTATCGTCTTTATAATGATGTCGATGACCGAACTTATTTCCGAGCCCAAGATGATGGTTTAGAGAAGCCTGTCCAATTGGCACAAACGAAGAAGAAGAAGAAAAACAACGTATCTTCAAGACAATCCGCACCAGGGGATAATTTGGACGGGTCTTATCGGGCCTCTCGTCGCCCGTTATCAGAAACCCAGTCCCCATATGCACACAATATAAGAGGAAATAATTTTCCAGACCAGCGGTCAGCACCTGAGCTCAATGAGAAAAGTTTTGTGCAATCCTCGGCGAGCTTCAGGAATGGTGCTCGCGACGATTCCCGGGCTGCTGGGGGCTCTACATCTGCCTTTTCTGGTGGTGGCGCACCAGAGCAGCTGTGTCCCGGCAAAAATTCTCAATTACCACAAATGTCCTTTGGAAGGACGAATGAAATCACTAACTTGAAGGGTCGTAAAAAGCTACAGCCCGAGGTGAATTATCAACCGGACAGTGACGTTCAGTCGCTTAGCGTGTCCGCGATTGCCGGACCATTGCTTAATTCTCAGAATGCTGGGTCGCGCGCGAACGAGCGCATCTACACGTCTCATTCAAATTACGAGAGAAGTAGGACTGGATATGGTGGCCTTGGCCACCTTGTTAGAAATGGAGGAGAGGAGCAGAATAATATGGGCCTTGATGGTGGGATTTATGCTTCTTCTGAAAACAATTTTGAAGACAGGCGACAAAATAAATGGTTCGACAGTGGGATTAACGGGAACTTTGGGAATGACGCGAAGTTTGGTAACAAGGATATTACTAACGATCTGTCTATCACGAATGGGAATGAATATTACAAATTACAATCAAGCCGGACCGCACAACCTGAGCCTTTGTACCACGAAATTGGCAGTGAGTATTATTACCTGTGTATACTTTCGGCTTTTACCTTTCTTGAAATATTTTATTAGTAATTTTTACAATAATTTGAAAATGAAGTAATATAGTATCATCAATAAAAAGCTCATGGATTGAAGAAAGTTAACTAGGGAAGTTAAATTAAATTTCTTAAAACTAATTTCCTACAATTACTAATAGTCTTAATTAAAAATTCAACGGATTTAAATTAAGGTTGCAAAGAGGCTTAAAATAAGATCGCATGAACATGCAACCCCACATAAATCCATTATACAGAAATTCAGGAAAACTAATTAAAAAGAAATCCAATAAAATTTTAACCGAAAAGGTATTAAACGGACCTACTGCGTTAAAAATTTAACTTATCAAAGTTTAAATCATTGTTCCAGATTTATGCTTAAATTTCAGGACAGGGGAGAGTTTATTGAATACTTTCTAATTTCCAAATTGGTTTAATTAGTTGATTGCATAACTTGAGTATTTTATTTTTTGGTTTACATTTTTTATTTCAATCTTATTACAATACATAATTGTGGAAAGAACGTAAAAAACAACTTTTGCGTATAAGCAACGTTTATATAAATTTATAAATTTGTTTTCATTATAGAGATTTGCTTTACTAAAACTTTTGTAAATTTATATCTCCGCTCTTTGCAGAAGTTGTTCAATTTTAAATTGGCTCTTGGAATTAGAGCTGAAGAATATGAAAATTAATAATACTATGACGGTGCAAGCCGTTGATGTTGTTTTGATATTAGGTTTATTACAATTTTTTCTGATGATAATGAAACGTCGTTATAATCTTCCAAAATATTGAATTTTATAGCAGCATTATTTAAATGACATGTATCTGCTGAAATTTCGAATTTCAATTTCCGAATTTGAATTGTTTGAAGAAGCTTATTATCGCCAAAATACTTCCAACTAAGGTTTAAAAAAGTTTTACATTAACCTAAATTTGCACTGCTGTTATAGAAAGGAAATTGCGATTCCAACAGGGTAATTTGATATTTTCTTGTATCAATTTTTCAAACCCTTGATAATTTCACGCATTGTTCAATTTTATTGTTCGCTACTTTCTCTGCATCGCTCATGCCATTATTGTATCCAAAGATAAAATTGTTACCTTTCAGAATGTAGAGGAATTTTTCCACCTGTCATCTCCCATACGACATTAGTTCTGCACATGAGTGAGTCTAAAGCCCCGAAAAGCAAACAAGATGCCGTCACCCGTTTCTCGTTTCACCTTTGGGCACCACAAAATTCATAACATTGTAGATATTTGCACAACATTACACAGGAAAAAAGTTGCTTCTTCCTATCATCATCAGGAGAATCATACACACAATTCTGGTTGCGTGCAAACTGGGATGGGTCACAGGAAGATTGTACACATTTCCTGATAACAAAAAAGGTAGCAACAGCAATGGAAGGGTACCTCGTCTTTGAGGTTGGGAAGTTTTCTCCACCGCGAAAACAGTCACTAGCAGCAACGCCCAGCTGCCATAGATGCCATGGTTTGCCATTTATTGTGTTCAACACGCTAGGTGTACTGCGGGCTGATGATGGTGGTAGAAAACAACCTATTGAATGCTATCATTCAGTTGAATCTGAATTGCTTTTGGATATGACAAAATTGAGTCAATATTTGTCGGGGATGCTTTCATCATCATCATCGCCATCATCATCATCAGCTAAGTGTGAATAGAGACCCTGTCTGAGGGCGCGGCATTCTAGTCCTTCGCGGTATTAGGTGAAACCAACTCCATGCACAAATATTTTGTTCGAATTTAACAGGGGAAATCTCATTGAAATTTTCTTTCCTTGGTGAAATGATAAAACCGTTAAAGATTTTAATGTAGATAGGCGACGGCGTCTCCGGGGGATGCGATCGAGATATTCATGTCTTATTCATTTTCCGAAGAAAAGGGTTTGTTTGCTTGCCATTTTCCCAAGCATTCATGGGTTCACATCGTGGGGTCTCTGCATGGGAAATGTGCTTAAAAGTAAGAATGGGTTTTCACGTCTCGGTTGCTGCAAGGGCATGGCCGCAGCCATTCGATTTGAAGTAGTTTTGATTTGTTTGGACGCCTGTTTTGATCCCCCTAAACCGGAAATTGAGAGAGGTGATTGTAATCATAATGTTTGTTCTGTTTCTATTATTCGAAAGAGGGGTATTATCTCTCCAAGTGGAACTTAAAAGGATACATCTCACATGGTCACCGACGAGATAAAATAAAGGAGATCTTTGAAATTCATAGACTCGTGCTTTCATTGCCTTTATGATGCTTAGAATTAAATTGTATTTATATATAAAGCTCTACTGAACAAAATAGACCAAAAAAATCGCAGATTTTGTTTTGTATTCTGTAAAATACTACAAAAATAAAATAACACTGTTGTTATTTGTCACACCCTACTAACCTTAAAACTTCTTAGAAAATAAATTATACCTATTTTTGTTTTTAGCATTAAAAAACTAACACTTAGGAGCCGTTGCTTTATGAACACAATAGTAGAATTAATGTTTTTAACAGTAGTAGGGTTTTTGAGGTGTCACTTTTGCAAATAATGTGATCGTCCCTATAACTAGCT
The DNA here is from genome assembly GCA_001932985.1 of Proctacanthus coquilletti. Taxonomy (NCBI): domain Eukaryota; kingdom Metazoa; phylum Arthropoda; class Insecta; order Diptera; family Asilidae; genus Proctacanthus; species Proctacanthus coquilletti. The sequence goes on along the minus strand of MNCL01000098.1, from coordinate 516,462 downwards.
TTTTTTTATCGGTAAAAATTAAATTAAAATTAAAATCGTTGACTATCTCCGAATCTTTTCTGCATACCAAATTTTCGCGGAATGGAATAAATAATATTAACAAAACCGAAGTAAACGAAGTATAGACATAAAATAGAGAACAATTTTACAATATTAAAGGAAAATATTAGAAATAGTTTGCTGACTTATGCTTTCTTAAGGCTCATATAACAGGAATATCCCCAGAATAGCGCGTACATATATTCTTGTACAATTATTTTATTCGTTAAAAATGTTAAAATCTTCAATCCAAAAGTAATGATATTAAATTAGACAAAGCTTTTTTCCATAATATCTTTATTTGATCTATTCTATTCTGAACTAATCATTAGGTAACAAGTTTCGACGTGATATGGAACAAACTGCAGCCATAGATGAAGGTGAGAGACTTGCTTCTTATCCAAGTGTTTTTGACAATCGTTATAAACTTAATGAAGGTTTTAAAAATGTGTTTAATCGTAAATTATTTAACAAAGAGAGGGCAATGGCAAAATCCTCACGGGCAGGAGAAACTTTCCATACCATGCCAAATGATGGACGTTAGTTTATATCAGTACATTGTGCTTTTACTTTCTAACAATGCGTTGCTTACAGCATATATCGGCATACTGCCATCTTCAAAATTTATATATCATGCTCCCACTGTTAATACAGAAGATAATTTCCTTGGTGACCACAACTTGAATTTGCAAGATAAAATGGAACTAATGGATACTATGTTTAGTACATTAAATGACAATAGTATGGATAGGAAGCTCGTACTGATCGAGCCAGAAGTTGAAAATTCATTTATATCTTATGATTTGACTAATACGGATAGAATTCCGGTAATTTTGGGAGCACGAAGATACAACAGAGGGAGTTACACGGAGGGCAAAAAATCACATGTGAATAATGAACCAGAAGAGGTTTCGGAATTTCAAAATTTCGATCATACCCGTATGTGTAATTCTGGCGGGTCAAAGAAAGGAGGTTCTTGCAAAGGTAGCAGTTGTCGAAGAAACACTCCACGCGATTCACGTGGTGAGGCTAAACAAAAAGCGTTGTGTAAAACTGGGAAGTGTAGAAGACATACCCGTTTTAATGGGAAGAAGCCTGGATCATGCAAACAGGGCAATTGTGGACGAGTAGAAAGGGATCAAGATGAATTAGAAACTAAACGAAAGCGATCGGTTTCAGATGTTTGGTAAGTATTTTACCTTCGTTATCTTCTTGACAAATGATTATATGGAGTTTAGGTATGCAGTCTTCAATACGAGTGCGCCCTTGCCGTTCCTCACCACGAGAGTTCGAATTTTCAGAAAGAGGGGAAATTCCTGGTGGAAGATTGCCCCATCGATAACGTATTTTATAATTAATATTGCTCAAACCATATTTTTTGACTTTAATATTTTTTGACATACACAGTCTGACGAGCTTGTCCGGAATTTATGCAAACGCGAATCTCTCGATTTTGTTCTCCTCCCATGTCGAAACATTTACACTTAATAAGCCATTGGCTATAACAAATCATAGATTAATTTTCCCGAAGGACCAAGTCGATAAGCCCGGGGGGAACAATATATTGGCTGTTGATAACTGCAAGTACCATTTGGACACAATGGATCCTGAAGATACTAGGGCGACTAGAAGTGTGTGTAATGCCGCTTTTCGTCGCTTAAGCTCAGAGTATGATAATGAAATTAATTATCGAAGAAAACGAGAAGATGACGGTGTTTATGCTGTTGGAGATTTCGGAGTTTTCCCAACCAGTATGAACGTTTTGGAAAAGTGTCCTAATGATTCGAGACATTTGTGTTTAAATATCCTAGGCAACGAAGCGCCTGGTAATTAAGTGCAACAAAGACTCTATAAATATAAGCATTCATTTTTCCTGGAAAACCCTTCTACTATTTTTTTTAAATAAAATCGACAGTTTTCATATAAGTGCAAATTAAATTTGTCTCGGGTGCTGGCAGACCCCACGTTTGAATTGTATATTTAAAAAAGGTAGATTTAGGGTTGAAAATTTGGCCTGATTTCGAAAAGCGCTGTGAATGATATTTTTACACACACAACATTATTTCTGAAAAAATAGCGCAAAACGTTGATAGGTGTGTTTTGTGTTGTTGTAGTTTTTAAAAGTAAAATAAGATTTAATCAAATAAGGCCTTTGATGCAAATAAATTTGAAAAATAAGAAGAAATACGCGCACAATTTGCATTTTCTTTTAAGCCATACAAACTTCTATCATGACCTATTATTTTATAAACATTTCCAAAATTACTAAAAATGAATTTTTTATGTGAATTTATTCTACCAAGCAGGATAAAAAGGTTTGCAACAATTCATATAAAATAATGGGTTCGATTTATTATCATGAAAATTAAAAATTTTATCCAAGTTTGTGACTTTCAAATATTTGCTTTCATTTGCATAAAGTTCTAATTGTAAGTAAATTGGATATACTTTCCTGTGGACTTTAATTTCTGTAGTTTAAACATTTTGAATAGTGTATAACTTTTACTACGTCTGAACCATGTCTTCTAGGTGTACTTTTATTGACAATGGTAGAGAAAAATAAATTCATATGTTTATGTCAATTTGTAGAGTCTTTGTTCATGTTATTTGTTTTATAAATTCTTCTATATAAAATTTTATATTTCAGGTTATCGAATTAAGATACAATTCCCATTTAGAGAGAATGCGATTGTTCCACACGATTATTACCAGGTTCAAATAATGAGCATAATCAGCGATGCAACAACTGTCGGAGCCCTCCTGGCCACAATCACGGTAGTTAATGAGGCCTTAATAAGTCACGAACACACCGTTGTTATCACAAATTGTCCCATTACCTGCGGAGGAAATAACAGAGTTAGTAAAGTTATAGCTCCGCACATTGCAGAGAAGTTCACGTTTTTACTACCGCTCCAAGAACGTAGTGCAAGTGTTAAATACACATGCGAAGGTAAATAGTTTCTTTAAATATGTACATAAGACTTCGGGCTTAGATTTTAGTTAATTGACAGCTATTTAAATAGAAACATGTATTGTTCCATACTAAGGTGTGATGTGTTTATAAATGCATGGCTGTCCATTTCACACAATGAATTACAAGTCCTCAATCCACCTGTATACCACAAACTTTGACTTGTCCACCCAGTCCCCAACCAAAGACCCACATGAATTTCAATTTCCAACTAAATAATAAACTCCGTGTTCGTGCGGTGCATTCGAATGGAACACAATTCAAAAGACTCTTCCGTTCAAAAACATATGAGATGGTAGCCAAGGTGGCGCTTCAGACCATCCATACCCATTAAGTAACCAACGTTGTACATCATTCCTAACAGTCGACCACTTTAAGCCGCTTACACTATTCAGGGAACCATATAGAGCTCTTAAATTACGAAGGATACGTAATTACTGCAAGCTTGGCGTGCTAAAGACAAGACCTTTTCTTGTTTGACTTCCTGGGTAAGCAGGTGTAACGACGGTGGATAAAAAGTAAAAACAAAAATAATAAAAAAAAAAATTTTAGAAAAGAACATAAAGAGAGGAAAAACCTCCCTCCGAAAGATGCCCCCATCACTGCTACTACTTCTACGGTACTATCTGCAACACTCTCCTACTATAGCACGATTGCACCCTTCCTTGATGTTGGGGGTGACGAGCAAGGTGGGTCGGCTGCCACGGGTACTTTACACAATTGTTAAACATTTTACTTTCCTGGCAGTTCACTTCCAAAACCAACCACCTCTGGGCGGAGTAGTTGTTTTTCTTTTTTCTACTATATTTTTTTTTATTTTGCTTCCGTTCAACACTTTTTGCTTCCACCTTGCTAAGGCAGCAAATACCGTGCCAGCACATGTGATATAGTCCTTAATTACGACGTCTGGCCGTCCTTTCAGAAAGGGCTCTCTAATGTATATATATAGTAGTGTCCAGATGTGTACAGGGGACTCAAGGATACCCAGAATCGCCTAGAGCCGCTATTGTTCCTCAAAAAGTAATTAAACGATGGAGAGGCGATTTTAATTTTAACCTCAGGAAATCTTCATACTTTTACAAAAAAAAAAAACACTGAACATACACTTAAATGATTTATTGACGAAAACTAGTTCAATTAACATTACTTACGATTAGAGGAATTGATTAGTATATTCGGATTTTTTTTTATATCTAAGAGAAAAATCAGTCGAAGGATAAGACATAGGCATCTTTACTATCGAGATTTAGACAGAAAATTACAAACGGCTGAAATGTTCTGATCCCAAGGTAGCTTAGTCATGATAAATTTTGAATTGAACACTATTTTATTTCTAATTTTTGATCAATTAAAATACGTAAATATAAATTTTTCTACTTTAGTACAAGTTCAATCATTCAGTGGGAAAATAGTGGCAAAACGGAGTATGATCGTTCAACCAGCGAGGCGATGCCTATGCATTTGGCAGTGTTCTTGCTACTGTGTGGAGTCCCTTGCCTCCTCTGCTGTATACGGCGTATGTAAACCTCTGTCTTTAAGTATGAGAAAACAAGCCGGCTTTGTCAACAAAACAAAACGATTTCAATGGCGTACCATATTTAAGATCGTCCTATTCTTGATAGCGTTAATGCTTTTTCTTGGTACGTGCTTGTTACATCCATTTGTTTTAGTTTACATTTGATATAAGAAAATGTAACTAATTTTAATTGTTGGTTTTGTCTTGAACTAACATAGGACTCATAAAGGCATTGCTTGGGTGTTGCAATCCGAAGATAAATAAATGGAAATATGATTACCTTCAGCCCATGAGCCCATATGAAAATGCATCAAGGTAACCTTCATTGTTTTATCAGACCCCCTTGTTCTGCACAAAAGTAATTGTATTAAAATTTTTCCCATTGTAGGTCCTATCGATTTTTTATCAACTTGATATTCTTCTTGGTGTTTCCATTCGTCTTCTGCTGTAGGTGTTTTACACCAACAGAGGATAATCAAACACTTCCCTCTGACTGGGGTGTGTCCTTCGGTCAGCAGCCCTTGTTCAACGATGATTACATGGAATGCTCGGATGATGAGGACACCATTCTTAGTCAGGTACCGAGGAAAAATTAATTAAGCGGTTTCATAAATTAAAGAAACAAATGTAATTACATTTTAATGAATTATTTAATTATTTTGTACTTTGCAACAGATTAAATTATACAAATGTATTAAAGCCACCAGCTAGTTACTAATAGATATCCGTTAAAATACGTAAGTACGCTTCCGTAGATTATTTCGCGGGTTTGTTATATTAAACAGGATACACGTCACGGATTATATTTTTAAATAATTAATTCATTCATACCGAATGGTATGCTAAAGTGCAACTTTAAACGATGATTTTTTAAGCCATGTATCTTGAAAATTACTTGGAATATTTATTTTTTGTAAATTAGTAAAAGTGTACTTTGAGCCAACATTTTTAACCCTTAACTGAAATCGTCATTTTGGCAAAGGTATTTGGACCGGTTGGTCCAAATGGATCCGACAAAATAATCTCGTATTTCTTAATTATTGTTCTTACTTTAGTGAAAATTTGTTAGTTAGTTTTAAAGCAAAATAAACCAACCTTTATTTATAAAATATCTCAATTTTTATTGACTAACATGAGTACATTATTTAAAATTTTAAATCGACCCACGATACCGGTTAAGGGTTAAAGCAAATATGTCATCATTATTCTTAAACTTAAAGTAAAGGACCATAGTTTGAAAAATATATTCAGTATCCAAGGGTCTAAGTTTTATATACCTTAGCCAATTAAACTAAAAGCTCCTTTTCGTTTTCTGTCCCATAAGAACCTACTCCTTATTAACATATGCATTTCACAGATATGTAGTAGGGGGCTATACAATCCATAGATCTTCACCTTTTTTACAAAAATACACCCAGTTCATTTTGTGTTCAACCGCTGAAGTGATGAAAGTAAAGCCTAGTGAGTTCCGCATTCAAAAAGCGTTTTGTATTTGTGTTCCTAGCAAAGTACCTGAGAGCACCAAAAACGATCGTTAAGCAGGTATATGAAAACGTTTGTAGCATTTGTGAAGACGTGTTTGAAGTGGTATACAGACACCGGGAATGTTGATGATCTACCTTGGAGAGGGAAAACCCGAGCAACTACAGAAATAACGGATGAAGTAATCAGGCAGCTGTTCCAAATAAATCCGACAGGCACTCTCGGCCAAGGGCAACAAAAAATGTCTATACCTATGATTGATACCACACAATCTGACGTCGACTATTGACAGTAGACATAAAACGTCGATGTGTATTAAAGAAACCTATGTTGACCATGGTCCAAGTTCAAAAACAAGAAAGGAAAAGGAAAGTTTAGAACGCGTTTGGATAAAGATCATCTTTACGGATGAGAGTTCCAAGCTTATTCTGATCTGTTTGGACGAAAAAAGGCGAAATAGTGATTCAGCGCACGGACCTTAAAACACCCGGGGAATGTTCACGCGTACTGATAGTATTCATCCAAAGGTTTTAGCAGACTCATCCTATTTACGGGCAACTTGACTGCTATAAGGATTATACTGCATAGGATAATTAAAGTCTGCCAAGAAATAATTTAGAATCAGTAAATACAACATAAACTTCAAGGATATAGGGTCCGCAACATAGGGCACTTGAAAAGAGCCTCGCAGAAAATTTAGAAGTCACTGACTAAGGAGTATGCTGAGAAATTGGCTCTAAGTTGCGGTTAGATCTCTTAATAAAATTTTTGCGAAAACTATAAGATAATGTATTTTTCGGAAATAAAAACATTTGTGTTGTAAAATGCTTGCTTTTGTTTTCAAGGGGGATATCCTGAGATTGCTCATCTTGCACTGCTGTAGACACTAAAATTAAAACTTTATTTCACACATCTCGTAAAATCAGTCATGTCTTTATCAAACCTAGATTTAAATAATTTTCGCTGACTAAAAGGTTTGGGGCTTTCATGCAATCTAAAAGAACTATTTGGATGAAATAATAATTATTGACTTAAGGTTGACAACTCTTACAGTATAAGCAGGCGCATTAAAAGAAGTCTTACTTAGATTACGTTTATTAATTAAAAAAATATCCTTTTATTGTTCTAGCATATCGAAAGGGACAGTAGTAGAAAACGTGGTGGAATTCAAGACAATGAAGGCGAAGTATCTGCAAGGGGATATTTTTGTGAGATGTACGACGACGATGAGGAACAAGATACCAACTACGTTTTAAACGCTTTGGCTGAAAGTCGAGAATCTCTGAAATTAATGGTAAAACTTTTAATCACTTCTTCCATTCTATAGTAGAAAACCTGCACAAAACCCATCCATTCTGAAAGTAGCCCCAAAAAGACGTTGCCTAAAACTAATAAAATTTCCAATTCTCAGCTTTATGCAAACGAAGAAGACTAGCCGAAAAATTGTTGGCTGCAAAAAAAAAAAAAAAATATGCGCCCTACTCCCATTTGCCCGGTGTTTGTCTAATTTATCTAGCAGGATGGAACGCTTCAGGACTTCTTGGCAGTCTTCCCGTCTACCTTGTATTAGAGCAGCAGTTCCATCGAGTGCTGCTTGCCAGAGCATAAAATTCGCCCTTCGATCTAATAGTAATAACACAAAACTACCGGTTTTCTGCATAATAATAATTTACTATGGTTGCTAGACGCCCGGCTCCCGGGTGCTGAGGCCCGAATGCCCCTCCCGGTGCGGCTTTCGCGCAAAATTTTCCAGAGCTCTCAAGCACACTTTTGTTATTGCAAGTGTGGAAATTTCATGCCGCAAGTGGTGCATACACGCTGCAGAGTTTCTAGGGAGTTTTTGATTCGATCGCGACGATGACTGGCAGGGAAGGATGCAGTATCCCTGGTATCCCGGATTGTCGGTTGCGGCAAGGTGAGGGTGTCGCTGAGGATGCTGTTATATGCCGGGCAAAATGCGCCAGTACTGTAGCGCGCTGCTGTAAAAGCACAGTCTGCCGAGTTTGAACCCGGATCCCGACTCAACTCTGCTTTGCATTTTATTGCGTTTATGGGAAGTAATTGAAGGGAATAGCGTTTGCCGCGATTTTAAATGTTTGCCAACATTTTGCTCGCACGTAGTATGGTATTTTGTCTGTGCTCTTTTACGGCATGCCGTCTGGATAAATTGTTGCAGAAAAGTGAGTACTGATAATAACTTCGTTCCATGTTCCTGGCTTGCGGAGATAGCCCTGTTTTCTTGTTTGGGGTAAACAGGCGAAATTGTTATTTATAACGAAATAATTAAATCGCTCGTTCTAATTAATTGCTAACTGCATGAGGACGGCAAAATTGATGGCTCAATTATTATCAAAAATAGCCGGGGCCGCATTCAAGTCTACAATAGAGTTCTACTGATGGATTCCGGCCCCAGGGTCTCGGACCGCAACACTGAATAGAGTGATTCCCAATACTGCATGCAATGCCGGCATGCCGGGAATCGTGATAGTGGGGCCAAGCACTCCTGCAGGATATTAATGGGATGGCCCGTTCTGCGTTATGCACGGGTATCCAAGCTTTTTGATTGCTCGAACGTTTCGAACGCCCCTGGAGTCTAATTTAAGTACACGGAAATGTAATTTTGCTGGAATTAATCTTTGGTCTTCTGTTTGCTAGTGCCACCGCTGGCATAACATTGCTCTGGCATTCCTGTGCCTCCTGGCCTGAAATGTCGATTCTCCTTCAGGATCTGCCCCGGTACAACTGAGTTCAGATAGTGTAATTAGGCCAGAATTGAATCGGTGAGGCTTGAAATTGTTCTACTCCTGCTTACCTTTAAGTGAAACCTGTATGCATAGCATCGCACTATCTGCTGCGGCGACGTTTCCATATTTATAGGTAAACTTTAGCAATGGAGCTTTATGGAGCCTCTGACAGGGCAGAAAGGGGATTTAATTATGATTTATGGGATTTTTATTAGGCCCTTAGTGACGACGAAATTGTTTTCAGATAATAAAAGGGAAGCGCTAATTTGTTGGTATTAATTAATGAGCATCCTCAGCTTCCTTTTTTTATATTTTTTTCTTTACGACAATTTTGAAAAATGATTCAAATAACCAATTCTTTTAAGTAACCTTTATTACGATTAACCAAAGAATCTTTAAGCTTACTTAAATAGAATCGTGTTAAAAAGGTGAAGAGGAGTTTGGTTTCAGGTTTTAGAAGGCTCTTTCGTCCGTTTTTTTTCAATCGTATTTTCATCAACTATAAGAGGAGGTTCTTTCTTGCATGCCAGAATATTGCAGTCTGATGTAAATTTGATTTACAATCTTGAATTTACAATAATTTATTTAGAATTATTACAACGCTATTTCAAAACTAGTAGTTATTAAATTAGTTACATGGAAGTAATGAGCACCACCTTAAAAATTACTTTAAAACATTAAAAGAAAAAGTAATCATAAAGTCAAAGAAACATGTTTTCAATAAAATTAATATTGTCATTTTGCATAAAAATTATTGGAATTACCAATCATTTTATGGACGGTTTTTAGATATTTGATTACGTCTAAAATAAAATTGCTGACTACAATTTTTTCATAAGACATTTCGTGTGTTGGATATTAAAAAAATTACTTGAAATAATTTTGTTTCAGCTGCCATAGTTCAAATAATTAACTAAAAACAATTTACAAGATTAGGTTTTCATTCCCCCATCATTCCTGTTCTCAGGAATCTTTCTTACCTTTGCACGCAGATTTAGAAAAAAATCCGCTCCAAGATTGGGGTTAGCTTTAATTAATTAGCAGAGTTTCCACTTGAAGCATCTAGCACCTGGAGTTTTATTGATTAAACCGCTGGCATGGGACCGCAGGTTTTTCCTCAAATGGGCGACAAACTGGATGGTGTTAATTCGCTTCACTTAATTAATATCCAAATTACATCGTTTCGTCCTATGTCATCAACCCCGTCATGCCGTCGGACACTAAGGTCTTCTGTCCTCTAGTTTTTCTCGACTGCTTTAAGGCAAGATACTAGCGACAACAACTTAGCCAGAGGGCTGACAATATCATGAGTAGTTGAAGAACCCGTTCTGTAAAATGTACAAATTCTGCTATAAAAAGCGGGCATGGGGAAGTGGGTAAATTGGGTGAATCGGGAGCCACCGGGAGTGACGCAATCAGGTTAGCATTGCAAATTGGCTGAAGTGGGCGTTGCTCCCGGCCGCCGGGACAATTAGCATAAAAGTATAAATACTGCGATTAGAAATTGTTTTACATAAATCCACGTTGAATTGTTTGCTTATGCGTCCTATGTAAATTGCAGGACGGCCACTATAGCGAGGAACTGAACAGTACTGAACCGCGGGCTGAGGAGGCCGCCCAACTCGTACGGGAGCTGGTCGCTGCGAAAATCGTCTATCGCGTCCTCAATCAACCAGTTGGCAACGCTAGCGTGCCCCCGGGTCAATCATATTCGATCCGGGGATACTTCCTCCCAGCGGCCGGACCGGGGTACCAATTCATAACGCATATACCGCTGCGTCAACACTGGAGCATTTGCCCCGAAGTTAGTATACATCCAAATACCGGTTCCAAATCGGGTCAGACCGCTTCGATCTAATGACCGCTTCCCGTGTATTCCAGATAGACACGCTGCGCCCGATAATCCCTCCGATAATGCTGCTTTCGAAGGAGTTCACCAGGACCTACACTGGCCGAATGGACGTCCTCGAGGCGGGTGATTTATCTGTGAGGCCGACGGTTAATGCACCATGCATAAATGTGCTCGTCCAGGACATTAGCATGTACCACCGACCAGATCCGGACGACCTCAATGAGGAGCCGTGAGGACATCGTGCTCCCGGCCGCCGTATAATTTTGGGATTTAATGTAAGTTTTTGGTTAGTTTGGCTTTTGCAGCATATTGCGGCCGACAGGACGAGTTAGGAGCACTTAATTCGCTGGACTTGCACTTTGGCTTTGTGTGGAACACGCTTTAATGGTTTGTCTGTTTGGACATCGCCTATTTAGTCACTTTGCCTTCATATGCCAGCAGCGTTTCGTAGTTATACTAAATTATTCAGAATCTATCACCAAAGCGCCTTGTACGTAAACTAGCGTTTGTTTTGCTTTTCCAAAAACTCTCACCTATATTTTATAAAAACATGTAGAAGGTATAACCGTATTTTAGAACTTCTTGAAACCTTTGGTTCAGTTCTTACTTGTTGGATGTGTTTTCGCTAGCATTTACTTACCTTACTTATAACCTTGTTGGGTGTAGGTAATGCAGGGTTTATGCTATTGAGTTTCATGCCGTTGGAGACACCATAAACAAAATAAGCAAATCTTGAGTTCATAAATTTGGAAATTAAACAAAATTCACAGATATTACATTTTTTACACACGTTGTAAGCTAATTGTAGCAAATCCTTTTTAATAATATGTCCTATAAAGCTACTTGCGGGAAAGATGAAAATATTGTAAAGTTGTGTCATTTACAGCAGAATAACTTCTTCAATGTTCATATGGAAATAATCATGCAGTAAAGGATATAGGATATATATAAGGATATGAAATAGAAAATTACAGCATATAAAAAGCGTTGGTTTAGTAAATGAGATACGCTTACAAATAAAAAGGGCTTTGCATCAACAGCAGCTACTACATCAGATAAAGTAAAGTTGTACAACCTTTTCTGCTAAAATTATGATACAAGTCATTGGCTATTTCTCCTATACTCACGATAGCTTGGCAAAATTGCAGTATGGGATAAAGCGACCGATGAGCATTCGGCAACGATTTTTCCTGAATGCGTAGATATACCTGGCCTTCGAATATGGAAACACATCCTGGCGCCTTGAATTAGATCCAATTCGGTTCCCCGTACTCATTCATCTGAGCTTGTGTTATTAGCGGTGGATTTCAGCAACCTTCCAAAAGGTAATGCTGAAGTTCACGGCCATGTGGGGTTATACAAAGTGAAAATAGATTGCCTTGGGAGTGTATGGCGCCCTCCAATTCACTATCGGGGGGAGCAGGTGAAAGTTTCGCAAAGTCATAATGAGCTGTTGGAATTTCTGCCTTTCTGTGTTCAGGAGCAGAACATGAGAATTTTACCAGATTTTCGGGAGTAAATGAAAACTTGTGTGCCCGTAAATTGCCTCCACGGGACTGTAATATGATCGGAAAAGTTTGTGGTACAAATGTCAACAAGGAACAGCGCAGAGTTGCTAAGTGATATTTAAAGGAGTTTAAGGTTCAACCATTGTGCGATATATGGGGCACCGAGTGTGTCTAGGCGGGGAGGGAATTCGAGCAACTTTAACGACGACCAAGTTCTGAAAGCCTCTGCAACCGGCAAAGGTACTATCGTATTAAACTTCTGAATGAACTGAACTTAGATGGATGATAGATCGAAGTAAGAAGAGTTTGAGTAGTCTACAATCAATGCTCAGTATTGTGTTTAGTTCCAGAGACATGAAATTGACAAAAGTCATGTGGTTTTGATGTACATTGTACCCTGCTTATAAATACTGCTTTTTGCTGCATTTATTTATACATGTCATGTTATTTATAATAAAACTAGTTATTTTCTTCAGGTATGAAGAAACGTGAGTTAAGAGAGTATCAATTATAAAATGGAAGGGCCAACCAAAAAAAGTGTATTTATTGAAACCATTTTAAAAATTCTAGAAAGCATTCTTTTATATCCACTCTTATTTCTTCAAAAATTTGTTTTTGTAAATTTTATACTGTCAATACAATGATATGTAAATATTTCAAATAAACATAAGATTACGATTCAGACCAATGCTCTTTTAGACAACTCTTATAGGGGTCATGTGAAAGTATGAAACAAGCTAAGCAATAGCAACAAGAAAAAGGGTAATCAGATATTTTTGTATTTTTGGATGTTTTGCTAATTTGCTAGTGTAAAAGAATCAGTAATTTACTTTTTAAGAACTTATTTTATGATTTTAAAAACTGCACACGGGAACAAGGAACAAGGAAGAAAGGAAATATATTGAATTAATTTCAAAATTTTGTCATGCTTAGATTTCATGAAACAATACCAGGCTCCTAAACTAATTTATTTAACTAGATTCACTCTCAAATTTTAACATAATAACACGAATAATTAAAATTTGTGCTAAGGAATTTTTCGCATAGATTAGGAATTTGAAGGTAAGGTTTGGAAAAAATACTGTTCCACATCTTATGATCCTTTTTGACCCACATGTCGAGGAAAATATTACCTGCATGTTATCTTTGAACTGATTATGATTATACGTTGGCAAATTTATTGAACGCTTATAAAATCGTTAAATGTGTGTATAAAAATCAAAATAACTTTGTGATATCATGCAATGATTAAATACAAGATTTTCCACGCGTTTCGGTATATGCAGATTTATGACATATGTTTTCTGAATATTCAAAACAACAAACATATGCAGTCTTTTATATCGCTGAATTAGAGTCAAAACAAATATGCACATAATGATCGTTTTACAAATTTTTATTTAATATCACTAACTCAAAATCCAGATATTTAAAAAGTTCGTGAGTGAGGCAGCATAAAAGCAAAGTGTTTTAATTTGATTAAAACCATTCAAGAAACGATCGATTAATCATTCATTTTGGTATGTGTTTTAAATAGCAACAAATTTTAGTACATAATTTTGAATTGAAAATTAGTTTTTAGCTCTGAATTGATTAATTTTTAACTATAGGTTTTTCTTTTCATTTAATAATTCCGTTTTTATAAGAGGCAGGTTGTAAATGAAATCATATTTTTATAATAAAAATCGACAAGGATGATTTTTATTAAAATGCAATATAATAGAACTTTAATCACTCCTAAATTTAAAATTCTAAATGATCTTGTTTTATTCTTTTAATAATTATAATTTTTTTACTTGGTCAGTGCCGTTGTGTTTTTGAAACATTTTACGATTTCCCTGTCGTTAAATCTTTAAATTAGTCATAAAATTTCGCTATTTTATCGTTCACAGCCAAAAATAGTACTAAGTAAGATTTGTAGCAGCTAGAAGAGTGTTCTACTGACTAAAAGTGAAAATGACTAAATCAAGAGAAAGTGCGTGATGTCAGCCAAAGGTAGACGCAACATTCATGCTATTTATCAAATTAGTAGAGCCTTATATCATCACACTTTAACCCATTACTGTCTCTCGAACGATCTGTTCCGTGGGCAGAAAAGGCAAGAAAGTATTCGTCAAAGTGACGACAAAGATGTTAACAAAAGATATATTTTTTAATATACTCCGTTTAAAAATTCCAAAAGATGGAGACATTGCCAAGGCCGGGAAGACCAATTAAACGACTCTTGTTGAACATAACTATCAAGCAGGCACGATCCGATGTCATCGCAGAAATAGCTAACGATTAACAAATTCAAAATAAAATAACAGAAAATCAGCAGTTGAAATCTGAATAAAGATTTCGACAGTAGCTCTAAGTATGCAAAATCTGGAAAAACATTCAAAATCAAATGAGTCACCCGAAAGGGGGGAGTGTCGGGCGTTAGGTTTTACAACAGAAAACTCAAGAGCTCCTTAGAGCGACCGAAGAAAGTGAAATTAAGCCGTAGGCCCGGAATTTACAAGAGACCTATCCGGGGTATTAGATCACAAGGCATTACCATAAAATTAGCATTAACGAGCGACACAGCTTCCACGGTGCTGGACCACGGGAGACAAAGAGTTGAAATTTATTCAAATTTTTATTATTGTCACGAGAGGTAAGATTGCCATCTTGCTGATCCCACTCCGTTGTCCACTGGGATCAGGTCAAAGTACATCGGTGCGATAGTCATCACACATAAATCCGTATGTGAAGCTGACTGAATGGAAGAGATTCCGTCCCCAAATCATCCGGATCCGCGAGGCACTTTCACTCCCACGAGGGGGGAATATCGATTTTTGGCAATAAAATGAAATTCAGATTTTGTAACAGTCCGATAAAAAAGTCTGAAGAACTACAGATCTTGCAATAAAAAAAAAGTCGCCAAAGCTGTGTGACGATATTCGACAAGTTCCCGGATAGGTGCATGGATGTGTCCGGAAGTGCTCGACCATTGATACCTGCTGATCAACTGAAAAGTGCGCTGGACACGAGGAAAGTTTGTTTAGGTGCCTTTGCTCCATTAACATTTGCATAAAGCGAAATTTTAAGCAGTAGCTGTTGATTGAGCGATGAGAGCAGCGATCGCTTTTAGTTTTGAAAAGTTTTCATTTTGCGGAAAGGTTTTAGCAATGCTTGGACAGGTCGCGCGAGGGAAAAAGGTTCGCGACTGACTGTGCCGACGCAGAATTTTTGGGGGGCTCTCGCGGACAGCATGTGGGGAGTATAAATAGTTTTTGGATCTGTCGCAACCGCAACAGTTAATTTTTGTAACGTTTCGAAATAAGCCATAAGGCCAGGATGAGGTATTTTTTGTTGATGTGCTGCGCTGTTATGATATCAGCTAGACCAGAAGGTGGATACCGCTACGATCCTCCAACAGCAGCACCAAATCCTCTGAGTTGTTGCCAAAAGTTGGCTATTCTAACAAGGGGTTCCGGAGGACAGACCTCAGCGAGAATAGTCAATGGATATACCTCTGGGTATACATCGGGATACGCCCCTAACACATTATCTAGCGGGCAAACATCAGGTGGATATAGCAAATCTGGTTACAGTTCAGGATATACTTCTGGCAATTCCGGATATACTTCTGGCAATTCCGGATATACTTCTGGAAGTTCGGGATATAGTTCTAGCGGTGGACACGGGTCAGGAGGATATACTACTGGAGGTTTAGCTAATGGGTATGTCTCTGGAGGGCAAGCTGCTGGTCATGCTACTAGTGGATATACGACAAGCAGTGCATCTTCTGGATATACTTCTGGAGGCACTGCTGGTGGCCATAGTGGGCAAACTTTAGGTCCGATTACAAATTCTCTCCCGCAAACTCTGCCATCTTCAGGATATATTACTGGAAGCCTGTCAAGCGGACATTCTGCAGGTTCAACTAGTGGACACCATCTAAGTAGTTCAGCTGGAGGATTAGCATCAAATCATCTTTCAAGCAGTTCTTCTGGAGGCGTATCGTCGGGCCATGGTACCACAGGTGGATTAACGTCAGGACACCTTTCTTCAGGTGGACATTCGGCTGTGAGCGGATTGGCTAGTGGTCTTACCTCTTCTGGTTTAAGCGGTTCTTCTTCTTCAGCGTCTGGAAGCTCATCATCGGCCAATAGAGGATCAAGTTCTAGTTCTCAAGGATTTGTAGGTGGTTCTGGCGGCGGAGCTTCGTTTACACCAAACACGTTCAATACTGTTGGCTCGGCAGGTGATGGTGGAGAACTAGATGGATCAGCATCTTCTGGAAGTTTCAGTTCAGCTGCCTTTGGAGGAGGATTCTTAGATCAATCTGGATTTGATGCAGGATTTTCTGGTGCTGGTGCTAGCACTGTTAACATCCAGAAACACATATACGTCCATGTGCCGCCACCAGATGACGAAGAAGCAATTATGCGTGCCAAATACGAAGCATTGTTAACGCCAAAGAAGCATTACAAGATAATCTTCATCAAGGCGCCAAGTGCACCAAGCTTCCCTACGGCTCAACTGCTTGCCAATGCCGGTTCGCAAGAAGAAAAGACCTTGGTTTATGTGCTTGTCAAGAAGCCTGAAGAGCCAACAATGGGCGACATCAAGGCTGCACAGGCTGCTATTCATCCAAGCAAGCCAGAGGTTTACTTTATTAAGTACAAGACTCGCGAGGCACCGGTTAACAGCTTGGCTGGCGCCGCTAGTTTGGGCAATGGTGCTTTCTCTGGCACTGACTTGTCCCAGTACTCGCTAGCGAACCACCAGTTCCCGTCTTCTTACTCTAGTAGCGGAGGATTGGCCGATACCGTGACCATCACCACCGAAGTACCCTCAGCCGCGTATGGGCCACCCGCACCACCTTCTACAGTATATGGAACTAAATGAGTTCAGCAGTTCTAAGTCAAGAGAGCTAAGCTTTATTTCGAATTTATGCAACTAATTATTTATTATGATTAATTTATTAATGTGATTTATAACTTATATATTTATTAAATTATTCACTTATTTCATAAAGCTAGTTTTTGCTATAGGTTTTTGTAGTTTTCTTACAAATTATTTTAATTTCCCATGATGTGAAATAGAAATTTTATTAGATTTAAAAATTTATTTAGAACGTTAGAAAGATTAGCTTCAAATTAAGTAAAGGCGTTAAACTTTCTTCTTAAATCACAACCTGCCGTAATTTAATTTCCAAAAAGAAATTTCTAATGGATTTGTTTATCACTTTCTATTATTATCATAATATTTATCAATGGGAAAACCTGGAAGTAGATTCAACGATGGTTTCCAAATAGCTTTTCCGTAGTGAAAGTAGGTAATATATTTTAATTAATTTTTGTTTTACGTTGATTGATTTAGAGGCACCTCCAATGGTGTCTGCTTGCTTTGTTTAGTAAATTAGCTGGTAAGCTAAATGTAGACATTTTTTATAAGTGCTGAATAAATTATAATTTTGATTATAGCCAATGCCAGTGGTTTTTTCGAAGTAGCATTTTATTTAAGGGGCTTTGTGTAAAACAAATTATTGAAGTAATTTAACATATTTGGATTGGTTGATGTTAATTCACATTTTTTTCACAATCTGAATATGTTTTCATATCTTTAAACTCTATTTTATCTTATCTAAATTATAAAGAATAAAAGAATATAAAAATAAACGAGGAAAGAAAAGTAAAATTTATCGCCAAGCAGAATTTATAACTGAATAATAAGAATATTGACATAATGTCACAATTTAATATAAATACATAGTAATATTATATTAAGTGTTATAATATAATTGTTTTCTTATAAGAAAATATGGAAAAGTGTTGTCACATTTCTGACGAATATTTTTGGTTTGAAATAGAAAACAAAGCAATTATTATTAGGCGAGATTAGCGATAGTCAAAGTCCGAACAGATGCAGTAATATTCGCGATCCTAGGCTGTTGTTTTTGCATTGTAAAATATAAAGAGTCTCAATTCAGTTCGAGCAAAATACAGGCTAATTAAGAGTGTCTCATGGAATATGTAAATTGTATTATAGTTGTGAATAAAGCAGACCATCCAGCCACAGTTCTAACAACAATAGGGAAAAACTTTTATACAGAATATATTTCTTCTGAATTTTATTATTATATTATTTATTATATTGAATAACTCTCTTTTGATTCTTAGTTGTGATATCCAAATTCGAAAATATGTTTTTTTCATTAAAAGTGACCCTAAATTGTATATTTTTAAAATTTTTTGTTGTTTTCGAGATCTGCAGCAATCGCTCTTTTTGATAACACGTTTGTCTGGATCTGTGGAGTTCAAAATTTCGATTTCAAAAAATTATGTTGACCCTTGGAACGTTTTCGAAAAATTTAACGAAATTTGACATGATCCTTTTCCGACGCCAAATGAAAGTGCACGCAAAGAGCGGAATTCTACGGCTCGAAACTAAACTTTAAACAAAATGCAACTTTTATTCTATTTTTTAACAAGTACTTTAAAGTTTTTGTTTTTTTACTTTTACTAGCAATCCTATAACAAAAATGACCGCTTCCTTTTTTTTTATAAAATGTGAAGTCTATGCCAAGTCGCGGGTACAGCTAGTATTTTATAAATTAAGTAACGTGATATTTTACGCTTCACATTAAAATTGAAGTAGTAAAATTACGTTATTAATTTAATTAAATTTATAAAATAAATAAAGATTAAAAATTAGCATATATAATTCAATTAAATTAAAAATGCTGTTCAGAAAGTTGGGATTGTTCTTGTGCACGCAAAATGAATTATAATCCCAAAAATGTTGAAGTGAAAGTCTAAATAAGTTTATAAACAAAATTAAACAATGACGATCTAATTTAAAATGTCGTAGAAATGATAACTTTGTAAAAATACAACTTAATTCTTAAGTGATCATATTTTTTAGAAAAGTGTTTTAAAAACCACAATAAAAATGTGCCTTTTTACTTTGCTTTGGGTTGTGTGTAAAATAACAAATCATTAAAATAAAATAGTTATTTTAGAAACTTTAAAATTCTTAAAAAACAAAAAAAAAAAAATTGTGAATTTGACATCTAAGATTTTTATGAAATGTCCAGTGTTTGTAGGATTCTCTGGCTTGTTTTTCTTTATTTTTAAATAACAATATAATATAAGTTATTAAGTTTTTATTGCACTTTAATTTCTGTATTTTGTGTTTAATAACATCTTAATAGGTATGCGTTTTAAAAGAATAAAACAAATTTGTTCAATTTAGTCAATTATCTGTTAAACCATCTCAAATACTGGTTAGAAGGCGCATCAGAGATTTTTAAGCTTTAATTTTCCGTGGATCTATAAAGTCCTCAATTTCTTAGTGACAGTATCTAGTACTATTTTTATAGTATAATAATATATAATAAAATTTAATATTTAAATGAAGATTTGTGTTTACAACATGCAGAGAAAAAGGTCGATTCTTTAGAAGGGAAAATCGGAATAGGTACTAATAAATTAGCCATAAAATTACAATATGCACTGTGTAAAATTTCCCATGTAATTGTAAGTTCAGCGTCCAACGAAAAGATGATGTTATTCATCTTCTCATTGATCGAAAATTTTATAGAAGGAGAACCTTTAACTTGAATTAAATTCTTACATTTAGCATGGATAATGCAGACATAAGATCCTACGTTTGAACAGCAAGAATGGATAGCAAATAAAATACCTACCTGAAATTGAGAACTGCGCTCGAAAACAGGTAAGGCCAGCCAAGAGCGTTATACAATTCTCCGTCGACAGTGCGACGAGTGGTTCTTTTGTGGGGACATCTAAAATTCAAATCCATTTTCGACGACTGTCGCATATTTTATGCTCTTTAAGCTGCATCCCACCGCGGCGAGCATAACACTGAAAAGTGTCACATATCGTCGTATGTCGGCACGATGGAGCACAGAACGGCGGAAAAATATTTGCTTGATTGATGCGCATTCGGGCCATGTGTGGACAGCGGAGTGGTTTTTGTTTATTTTCGATGCCCCCCCCCCCCCCCCCCCCGTGCCTGCGCGACAAATAATGCGCGGAAGTAGCACCACTCGTAATCAGTTATCGAATCAAATCGATTCGTATTTTGTTTTTGTAATGCCGGCATAATACTCAGCGCCCGCGAACGTAATAAAAAATAAAACAGGTCAGACGATGGACCAGGCCTAGACTTCCCAAGCATATGACGAACGTATATATAGTCAAAGTCGTGCTGATAACACCGTCAGTGCTTTTCGCGTGTAACAATCGAGAGATCTCGCCGAACTCCAGGATGAGTTTCATCAGCGGCTTTGCAATTTTTTATCTGGTGGTCGGGACGGTGACGGCACAGCAGGGATACAATTACCCAAGCAATGATTTACCTGTACAAGCTCCATATCAGCCCGATAACACATACCTGCCACCTGCGCAGAACAATGGATACGACTATAGTCCTCCGACTCCAGCTCCGGCTCCACTAGAGGAGAAAAATATCTACGTGCATCTTCCTCCAGATCCATCCGAGCAAAGTTTGGAACTTCCGCAACAAGTCGGAGCGCTAAGGAAGCACTATAAAATAATTTTTGTAAAGGCACCAAGTCCTCCGAAACAGCACATCCCGACGCCCCCGCCTGTTGAGGAGAAGACTTTGGTTTATGTGCTCGTCAAAAAGCCGGAAGGACCGTCTGAAGAGGAACTGCATGCCCTTACCGAGCAGAATCAGCTTAAACCGTCGAAGCCAGAGGTTTACTTTATCAACTACAAGACGAAGAAGGAGAAAGTTCCAACTCCCGGGCCGTTCGGAGAAGGTGCTATAGACGTTAGAGGATCATTCGACGGTACCGCTGATAATAACCTTAATTCAGGAACCTTCTCAGATTTTGGAACATTATCGGATTTCACTCAATCGCAAGGAAATTTCCTTGGAGAAGTGAAATCCTCTGAAGGATCAGGAGCAGGAATCTTTGACAGTAATAACGCTTTTTCGTTATCAACGTCGCTAAATCCACCTCTTCCAAAGCTCCAAACACCGGGGGGACTGTACGGAGCTCCTAACTTTAGACACTAGTTCTGTTAGTAAGATTAGATTTAAGTTAGCTGTAGGATTCATGACTGTTACTTTTAGGACGACCAATAAAAGCTGGTTGGTTTTATTAGAAACGAACTCTTTTCCTATCGTGAGCTTCATAGAGAGGCTGATTGAGTTGCATAACTTCTATCAACTCGTATCACGTAACGTCCCATAGACGCATTTGAGGGAATCTTAAGATTTGGGAGATATTGGGTTTTCTCTCTGCCTTTTGTTATTTTTCAGTTTGTCGTTTTTCTCTAATTTACTGATGAGATAACCGAGGACAGCTGGACGTTATTAGATAATGAATGGGTGGGCTAGTGAACGACCTTTTGAGACCCAGACGTAAAAATGGGCACAGTTGTGTAACCTATTCGTAACAGGGTTTGATTAAATGCTTTTGGTTTCATAAGAAATACTATATATAAATAATTTCATCAAGTTCTTCCAGTCCGTCAAACAAAATAAAAAAATAATTGAACAATTTAGTTTTCCTAGCCGAAACACAGCGCTACTTTTCTTCAAAATTCAATTTCTTCAAGTAAATTTAAAATAAATTTGATTATGGATTTCAAATGTTAAATAGTGATATTACATTTCGAAAAAAATGATTTTTTCCAAGAAAATATGGAAAGGATACATATTAGCTTTCTAAATTGTACGTCGGCTTTCTTCAAATTCCTTGAATTTCTACCCCATAATTATTTGATAGCTTACCAGCAATTAAATTACTTTTGAAAGACAAGCGAAAACCGGCGGAAACTAGGATAAAATATTCAAGAGTGTAAGAACATCTTCCTTCCTTTCTGCTTTTCTGGACTTACTGGCTCGATTCCGATTAAATTTAATAATACGGTCCTTATTCTGATAGAGATTTCTAGAGCAGATAGGGTATCATAACTTTCTTGAAATATGCTATTAAAGCAGACACGTTTAATTCTGATACACGTGCCTGAGAAATCTGTGGTTTCACCGTATGTAGACACATATTTTATTTGTAGTCTCGTTCATGCTGAAAGTGTTTTCATATTTTTCTTATCATTTTTCATTAAATTTTTTTAACATGGATTTAAATGAAATAAAAAAAAGGCATTTATAAAATTGAAAGATCAGATAAAAATATTTTAAAGAAATTTTCGCATACGGGCTAGATTCACACTCAATATTTCATTTTGTAATTTGGGCGTCAATAAAATCGTGATTTTTTCTATGGTAGGGGTCTTCAATCTTTTTCTGTCTGACTGACAATTTTCTGTTGCTTCTCGTTCCAAGGGCCGTAATTTGGGTTCAATCGACTATTGATATCTTATGATTACAAGCCTTAATTACAAATTCGCAGTTGCAAATTTTCTATTTATTAGATAAAAATATTTATCTTATCATGTTGGTTTAATTAAACATTTTCTGAGCGGAACTTTAAAGAATTGATCTTTGTAAAGATGTAATTGCATAAGGCATGAGATATTCTGCAACGAGTTACCTAATGTGGATTATATAACTCTATACTATGCTGTATTTCAAGGTTCATTTTATACTAATGTTAAAATTATGAAGGTATGTTTGTTTATTTAGTTGCCTATAATAACAAATAACATTCAATAGCACATTAAAGAAATTTTTTAATTTTATTTCATTTTTATATAAATAAATAAATCTAATATAGAAAAAAAGGGAAAGATGAGTTTATATATTAGTGAAACTTTTATTGCAGCAAATTAAATACAAGAAGTAAAGTTAATCATCCAAAAAGATAAAAATGAATATGAATCATATTGAAGAGAGGATGGAAGTTCTTTCATTTTTTATTGTATTATTTATGTTTTAAACATAATCATTTCTCCTAAGTATGAAGCATTAAAAACAAATGATATTATACAAATTTACAAAGTTAAAATGTAGGTATCAATACATTACAAAAAACATTGGTTTAAAAATAAGAGTTTTGCTGAAATTATCCGCTAAGTGTTTTGAATTCATGAATATTTCGGATCTTAGAGACGTTACTTGTAAACCAAAAAAAAAAAAAAAAAATTAAAATGACAATCTAGTTGCAAGTTAGACAACTTCAGTTACGTGGCAAAGTTTGAAGAAAAGTAGTAAAATTTGAGTTCTTCGTACCGTTGCCTAAATTTAGTGATCCATACGACGCCTAGAAGCACGTTGACGAGCATAAAGAGTTCCAAGTTAAGTACGGTGTCGAGAGTAAATGATCACGATCGAGGTGGATGTCTTGGATAATTGGATATCAACTCAAATTGAGCACTTTTAAGTAAATTTCACTCAAACTATGAGACCAATGGAAAAATTGCAATTTAATGTCTTCTGTTTCTCGTCAAGATCTGAGTGATGCCCCGAATTAGAACTTGATTAAAAGCATAATGAAAACCTTGTCAAGTTACTTTCTCTAAGCACTGGAAAGAAGCTATAAAAAAATTTTAAAATTTTAATGCCAGTACTGTCCGTCTGCTGTTTCCTTTATTAAATTCTATTTCAATAATTTGCACTCTGCGAGCGGCCGCAAAACAAGTGCCACTGCTAAACAGCGAGAAGTTTCTAAAAAGTTTCTCATGGCCGATTCCATCCAGCCCGATTCCCGTCCTGCTCGACAGTGCTGGTGTCTGTTTGCCCGAAGGACTTCCTGTTAAATGTAAGCACGGCCTGTTGTACCGCGGTAGCCCGCCAAGACCGCTGGCTGAAGTCCATTTAAATGCATAAATGTTCTATTTCCAGCTCAAAGACTTTCCCTGGGCGTAAATTCGAATTTGAGGAAATTCACTGTTCACACATGTCCCCCTTCCCGTTCCCGTTTCCTGGATTTGGTCCGGAACAAAGTCGAACCGAATAGGGATTAAAGCAATCAACAAGGGATCTCCCGGAAAGTTTGTTTGCACCAAAAGCAAATTGAATTGTGTGCATTCTTTCGCTTTTCGATGGGGTCCCGTGGGATGATGCTTCGCAGAGCAAGTACTAAAAAGTATGGTATGGGCTGGGGGCGATGGTAATACCCTAATGGAAATGTATCGAATAGAAATTTCCTGTTTGTCTAAAAATCGCAGGGCGTTGCATACGAGTACAGGGATTGGGCAAGGGAGCGACGAGTAAAGGACAGGGCTCGCGAAACAAACCTTCCGGTTAGCTTCTTCGTCGTCTGGGATTTATCGACGGAAAGGCATGTTCCTCTCGAGTAAAAACATGCATTTCCATTTCCCGATCCCCGTTCTGACTGCTTGGAACTTGCTTCTTATAGCCAACAGGAACGGAATTCCACTTTTCGTTTTTGTTTTCCCATCGATTTCAACTAAAAGCACAGTACCGTCACGATACATGTCACAAGCGATTTCTTTGCCAGCTTATTTCGTAGCCACAAGAGACATCGCCCACCCGCTTCGAAGAAGGCTCTCAAGATACCATTTCATCCCCGACTCAAAAGATTAAAAAATTTTGCAGGCAAATCGGACATATTTCCAAAAGAAAAGAAAAATTAATATATAAAAAAATAATTATAAAAAAATTATAATTGGGCTAAATATCGAACCTTACTTTTTTTAAAGGTCTCACACACTAAACAAAAAACTGACAGCTCTGAGACAGACTAAAGATAAAAGTCATAGACGTTTTTTTGGTCGTTTATCTTTATCTTTCTCGATATTTTTCTTTTTTTATATAACTACGGTAAGTTTACAGAATATTTAAAATTATTACTTTTCTCTTGTTTGACCTATTTCCAAATTATCTCAGAACTAATGAGAACCCTCGAAATCATATCGAAAATTTTTTAAGAAAATTACTAGAGTTTCAAATTGACTTAAAAGATTCAATTTCTTTAATAAAAATCTAAGAATAAACAGAAATCTTCAGAAATTCTTAGAAATAAAATTTTATTTTGTTATGAAGGTTTTATTTCAATCCGATGTCCTATTTTTCGAAGTTCTCGGTTCGATTCAACTATAATTGAATATTTCTGTTCATTGTTCATGCAACGAAATTCCCTTTTAAAGGGAACAAAAGCCATTATCAAGATTAGTATTGAGCTTGAAGTACTTTATTATCATTTCAGTAATTTTTTATATTGTTTTTGTTTTTTAAATGAAACAACCTTTCTCTGTGTGGGGTTTACTTTAAAATAATACGGAGTGTTTCTGCAACTTGAAAAGCATGAGAATCTGGTATAACATGTTGGCATATGCTTAAATAGCGAGTGTTCTATTTATTCACAATAAATTTTCTGAAATAAGTTTTCCATTTTGAA
Source organism: Proctacanthus coquilletti (assembly GCA_001932985.1). NCBI lineage: Eukaryota > Metazoa > Arthropoda > Insecta > Diptera > Asilidae > Proctacanthus > Proctacanthus coquilletti. Next base: position 491,056 of record MNCL01000098.1, on the reverse strand, counting down.
GATAAAACTTTGAAAAGTTAAAATTAATAACAATACTGTTCTAAATGCGGACCTCTTGTTAGGAGATTGAGGCTCCAGCTCAGAGTGCCAGAATATAGCACATTTGATAAGGAAGCACTGCGTCGTATATCGGAGCCCCAACTGTTGGATAAAAATTCATAAAGGGGAGCTCCGTTGTAATGCAGACCTCCGATGCGTATTTTAGCTGAAAGCAGAACGAATGGAGCTCCTGCGGCCGGAGGGCGGGTGTTTTAATAAATAAAACCTCCAGCCGATCCCGGCAATCCTGGCGGGCGAGTGATATTTCGTAGATGTGGGCGGAAACGAGCTCGTTATCATAATTCTTGGACGGTATTAAGGTTTATCTACCCCACTCCGATTAGCATCTCTCCTGGGAAGTTCGACGCCCTAGTTCCCGTGGGCCCAAAGCAAAGGAGACGTCGGGAATCTGCGTTTCACCGGCCCAGATACAGTGCCGGGAGAAAAACAGTTAATTGCTTAGGACCACTAGAGATTTGGGTCAAAGCAATTCTGGCAGTTTTTGTTTTTGCATTCCTCCGCCATAACTTAATTAGGGAACAGGGAGCAACGCCTTGAGACGCTTATATGCATTTCCTGTGTTCCCAGGCGATTTTTACACCTCATTACTATTACAGAAGCACGCTCCACAGCTGGGCTTGATGAATTCAAAATAGTCCGTATCACACGCCAGATGCGAGTCTTCTAATTACGTGCACAGAGGACTCTGTTTGAAGAATTCCCCGCCACCACAGTTAGGAATCCGGGATTCTATTAGTTCTGGCGCTGTTTGCTCGAAAAGTTAAAAACAGAGCTCTGTGAATGTTTGCTGGCGCTCTCACTCCCCTGTTCGGTAAACATTGAGTCCCACCTTCGGTTCCCTATGACAGCGCTAAAAACTCTTTCTGCCCGGACCCCGGGAGTCCGGAATCCGGGACCCCCGTAGTTGTGCAGTTTTACGGAGAAGGTGACACCGGAGGTCGCATTTAATTAAACTTTTCCATTCGGCTTATTTGGCTCAATGGAGCCAGAGGGGTTTGGGTACACAGAAGCGCCATAATATGGATGCCTGGATCTGGATGTCAGTTCCAATGCCGTTAGATGCTGATAAACAAACATTCGGGACTTGGGGGATGGATGGGGCGCCGAACACCGGCATGTTTGCGAATTCAATTCGGGTGGTTACTCAAGCGATTCTCGTTATGCAGCATGACTTGTTATTTCCGACGTTCTTTTACGTGGGAACTGTTCCCGCGGGAGTAACGACAAACTCAAGGTGGTTAGAATGGATGTGATTAAATAGGCATCTTACCACCTGTGCTCTGGTTGTCTACCTTCTAACTCCATCAAGGTGAATTGAAATTTCATTTGGCTAACTAATTTTAACGCTTTTAGCCTGAAATTTTATTTGCAAAGACAAAAAAAGTAAAGAAATTTATCTTGGTCAGGGTTGAAAATCTTACATACATTTCTTTTTTATTATTTTCATTTTAAATTAAAAAAGAACTCTTTAGTCAATTACTTAAATTTAAAACAAATATAAGTGTACTTCATGTCTACTTACTAATTTACCCATAATTTATTTTTTAGTGTACTAAATTACTAAGTCTGATTAGTAAGTTAATAATGCTTCCGAAAACAATCAAAAGGTGTAGTTGACTTTCCAAACGACTCTGTTTAATTTCGTTTTAAGTACTATTCAAACGATAGCCTTCGAAATATTTTCTTTCCTAAAATTCAGCTTTTTTTCATTATTTTTATGAGAACACTTCTTTGAAAATAGAGTTATGTGATTTTTTAAGATAAATTATGATCGTATATTATGATCGTCTCTTACATCTCCTTATAGCTTTTTTATATTGAACGGAAAGTACTAACCTCTAATATTTATTTATTATCAATATATCGTCAAGTAGGACGCTTCATTTAATTACATTTATTCCTTTTATTCTATTTTTAATTGATATAACGTGTTATCAGGCTGATCTAAATTTATACTGGGTCGAATGAGTCATTTGCAATAATTCTATTAGTGAAATTTTCCGCTAACTGAGCTGATTTATTTATTACGAAGTTGTTTGTTTGTCTTCAGTTGACTAGCCATGCTTGAAGGTAGCTGTCTCAGATTTCTTTTGTTGTGATCACCTTTCTGTTCGAGATGAAATATTACTAGGTGCTCGATTAGATATTGAATTGTAAGGGGAATTACAAACATCGTTATATTCATTTCTAGAAATCATGTTTTTTTTTAATTTCCAGCCTAAAATCTGTACATTTTTTGTGTCGAGTATTTTATGTACATTAGCGATCAACGGACCAACGACAGCCTAGTGCTAAAGGTTGCCTGCGGTGTACTTGTTACTGCCTGTGGTTGATTGGAATAGTGTCGAACACCTGCTGTCTAGAAAACCATTTATGACTTAAGTTCTTAGCACACCGCTACTTCGTTTAAGTCCATTTCAAGGCTCTCGAATCTATCTCTAGTGTCTGAACACATGCACCAAGTTCAATCAACTACTGGCGCTCCCTCCAAAAGTAATTGCCTGCCATTTGATTCATCTCGTCTTACAAGAGATCTTGGCGGGCCGATGAGCTATGCTATGCCGACCGCTAATTGTCTCAATTAGACCACGTCTTCAAGAAAGGCAAATCGAGCTTCATAATACCCGATCTTCTTCCTTAAAGATGCTGGAAAATTGTCGCGGTCTTGTTGGATCGATGTCGAATTACTTGGAATGGAACCCATTCAAGTCCAGTCGCAGTACCGCCTCGCTCGTTGTGTGTCACAGGGCCAACAACTTGAGACCTCTACTAATGGATCACATCGTCGTGCCGATGCCATCCATCTGGGGAAATTATTTTTAATTTCATCGCACTTTGAACACACGAGAGGAATGAGAAATTATATAAAAAAAGAAACAAAAATCTCTTTGAAACTCTAGCGGGACACTCGAGAACCCGGCACGATATGCGGCATATTATTCCGATTCACGTCTGAAGCTGGGGCGGGCTTGGCAGGGGACTCAAGAGGTCGTCGTCGTTGTCGTCGCCACTGCACGTATGTGTACAGATGTCGCTGTGGTGCATCCACGATGGGATTGTGATGCTGCTGCTGGATGCTGGAGAGCTCTCCCATAATAATAACACATCGCGAGGAGCCGCTACAAAGAAGACGGCGACGGTTGGCACGCGGTGGTTAGGCAACATCAATAGCACAGGCACACATGAGTGCAGCACGTGTAAAATGAACTCTTGTGGCACGACGACGATGGCTCGATGGCTGGTTGGACTGGGATTGTATGGGACCAGTACAGCGAAAAGTACGAAGAAGAAGACATTTTTATTACGCCCCTTCCCTCTATCGTCGCCATCGTTGAGTGTTCATATGGATCCAATCCAGAGTATTCAGACCTTTCCGCGCCTACCTTCACCGGTCTGGAGTCTGGAGTCTCGTTGTCGGTTTTATGCATAATCCGCCGTTCCTCAGATCCGCAAATATAGTACGAGTATAGAGTTCAATTACTCAAGTCTTGAGCCCTATGTGCTCGGGGGCTACGCAAAGCGCTGCTTTCGGCTTTCGCGACATTCTTTTCTTTTCGATATTCCTTCGCTATAGTAGTGACCACATAACCAGTCGTGACTACACCATGACCATACTTGGCAGAGCACCCGAGACCCCAACATAGGCTTAGCACTTTATAGCTAGCCCCAGTCGGCTGCTCGCGGTTCGCGCTCATATACCGTATCTGTGTTGAATTATATCATCCGCGCCGCGGCCTGATGAATATATGCCCTGCGGAGTCTCTGCTGCGTCCGTAGTTTGAATTTCGCGCTTCTGCTCTTTTGCATTACGCGTTCAGCCGCAGCCAGCGAACAGATTTGCGCTTTTGACGGACATCTTATCTTATGGCCAGTGCCAGATAAATCGCGACAGCGGCTTGCCTTGTTGTGCCTCTTTCGAGTCAGATCGACCAGCGGGCATTCTACGTCGTACAACATATCTCGCGGGATTTCTCGACCCGAGATTCGAGCATTCGTTCGATTCTGGTACCGTGTCACGGCCGATAGTGGTGTACGCTTTCCACTTCGTTAAGGCCAGGTGTTTGAGGTGCAAAACCGCGAAAAGCGCTCAGCAGCGCTGTTTTCGCTTTGTGTGGTGTCCAACTAAGGTAAATTCAACGTCGGTAATTTGTGCACCTCATTAAGGATTTTCAGGAGGTGCTCACCTGGAATCGTGTGTAGCTTTGTGCCCCCTGCTGTCGCTGCAACCGTCCCGGTACTAAGTGAGCCTTAAACCCACTCGCCCATTTGACCCCCCGTTCATGTACTTGTGCCTGTTCCTGTACCGTTTCTGTTCACCGTAGTGGCGACGACATCGACGGGATAAAAGTGCCGAGCGAAAAAAGTCTTTTCCTTTTGTAGAAATTGTGAAGGTTTTTTGATTTTATCAGTAGAAGCCTGAAAAGGTTCTCCATTATAGAAGGCATCAGAAGTTAAGAAAAAGGTGGCGTGTGATATTGTTCTGTGATTTAATGAGTTCGCGGGCACAGCCCCCCGTCTCTTGTCCTGTGTCTGACGCGGAATAAAGATTGTGAAAAAAGCCCTTGGTAAGTTTCTGGAACGAACGGGGAAGTTTGTTTTTGTTAAATTTAGCACGGGCCCACTTCTGTTAAATGGATGTTGTCTCTTAGTTCTTGAAAGGTTTTTCGTTGCCACGTAAATAAACTACCCCATTCCGCTCCTTTTGGTGCCTTAAGCTTCTTTTGAATTTAAATTTGTTAGGGAAATTTCACTACTACTATTGCTGGTGTGATATATAAGAAATAATAACTATTCACTTATTCCTCATCGAGACCTGCATACACTTAGATCTCGAAACGTAATATTTTGCACACGCATTACTCTAAAGACTAAAAATAACGTCTACACGGGTGATATAATCACTCGTATTTCTTAATCCTACTTCAGGAATTTTATTCTAAGAAGACTCACTGACTCGTCATTGTAACTTTGTAACATTGCTTTAAATGTTTGGAATGTTTTTCAAGCGAAGGATAAAATACTTTGAATCGTGCTGAAAAATTATTTTGAAATTCTTCGTTTTAGCCTTTTCTCTGAATTAAAATAAAATCCACAGGTTTGTTAGAAGTTGTTTTAATATGAATCACGGTCATAAACTGATCATACTTCTAGAAGGGCTTTAAGATTCACTTTGCTGAGAGTTATTCCGTATACCTAATAATGAAAAATTGTATTTCAACATAAAACATCGGCTTCTTATAGTCCAGTACTTAGTTTTAAATCTTCTCTCACAGGTCAAAAAAAATCCCTTTTAATTGATCACCAAAAAACGTGAATATATTGATATTTGGTTTCATATAAATTGTCAGTGCTATTTTATAAATAGGAATTTATATGTAACATTCTAAAAATTTCAATCGTGATCACATTTTAAATTGAAAAGATTAAAAACTGCTTCGAATTTTCGATTTTCTGGTCTACATTTTCGCTTTCGCGATTATGTTAAATATGATACAAATTATGGTTAAACATTTTATGAATGTGTTTGATTAAATTGATTTTAATTCCTGTCCTAAAATTTCTAGTGCATCCTTAATTTTTCGTCCTAATAAAAAGGTAACAATTTAATGTAATTCTTAAATGCAAAGAGAAAGATGTTTCCTTAATGCTCTTCCATCACAGAACTTTAAATCGAATCTTCACCAAAGACCCTAACTTTTGACCGCCTTTCTCTTATTTTACACTTAGGTTTCTGGGTGATAAATGGACTCAAATTTTTTCCCCGGTGACTTCTAGGAATGTAGTCCAAGAAGTATTCACTTCGACTATAAAAATTCGCTGATATAGATTGGTTTCAATTTTCGTACGTGATTTATACTGAAAGTGGTGTGTTACATTTATGTGTACTTACTCTAAAATATTTGAGAACCTTCCGAACGTAGCCAGCAAATTACTCGTAACTCAAAGCCACGGGATTTGCTCGTATTATAAGATCTAAATAAAACAAATGACAATGTTGTTTTCTCTATATTACAGCTGTTATTATAATCGCCGATCACACCAATCAGATATTTCATATAATTCATTGTTCGCCGAATTTAAAGCTCGCACGATTTATTATTTATTTATATTTTGATATTAATTTAAGGCTTGTGCAGAAGATTTGATTAATTTCGTGGATTTCATCTTAATTAGAATGGTATCTATTTTACTGTATACATAATTAAAAATAAATAACGCATCATATACAGATATAATGTCCGAGCTTAACGTTTTGTCTTAATGAAAATTATGAAAAAATTAGTGGAATCCTGCTAGCTAGTTATGCACACATGTGTCCTTCAGCCGACTATCCTCTGTCGCTTATAGTTAGGAAAAACCACTGCTGCGCACACGAAATGAAGCATACTCAATACAAAAACAGAAGCCACAAGTCACTGTGAGTCGTAGCTGCACTACAAAAAATGAAGAATAAGAAACTAGCAATCTCCTTGAGCAACTCAACATCTTCAAGTGTTTTCCCCGCTATATTGAAACTTAATCACTTCAAAGATTTGAAAGACTTCAAGAAAGAGGAGCACATCTGGAGGAATTACATCATCGCTGGCAACAAAGTTGGGACAACCGCTGAGGCGCCCAAGAACCGCAATAAATAGTTTCTCAGCCATGGAGCAGCAATCCGGCTCTAATCATAGATAACTTCTTGACCCCATCGTGTCCGAATAGTCTTTAAAGTACCTGGAATCCATCAGATGTATATCTGCCTCTTGGGATCTATCATCCGTCCGTGGACCACGACCGTTCGTGCACTGAATTAACCCGAGCAACAGTACAAATCGGACGGATAGTCTGAGACCGGTAAAGAAACGGGTCGGTGCTAATAGAGCTGGAGCATTTCTTTTAATTTCTTGGCTCCCTCACGATGGAATCTAAGACATCCATATGCTGTACGTGATAGCTACGCCTGCTCCAATCCCCAGAACCCAAAAGAATTCCATCGGGAATTTTCTGCCCTTTTGATGGCGCATTTCCGCGGTTTATTTGCTTTCCTCCAATTTCTGAAAATGTTTAAGAGGAAAGTCGGCGTCCGGTCCAGCTCGGATGCTGCCTGCATCTAATCACTCTAGGGAGCCTCCGGTCTAATTGACATTAATGAAACGGTTGCCGGTCGCGGTATGTAGTCGATTCTGTAAGGAGCCACAATCTGAAAGTCACCTATCATCAGAACGATTGGGACGCCGACGTTGTACGATCGTGATGTTTTTTCTAGAGGGCTCAGTGCACCGTCCGTGGCCATCTAGATCAGGGGAGTGGAGTGCGGCCAAGGAGCCATCAAACTAATTAAATGTTTCGCCCCGGTCCATGGACATCTAATCGTCCGTTGACTGTCGCCCGCTGGCAGATTTCATTAGTGCAATTGCAAATGACTAGACGCAAGATGTTGCGGCATAATCTCGCGGAAGACAAGGAGACCGTCGTACGAGTGCATTGCGACGGCGCACACCGGAAGCGACCAGCAGACTCCATGCAATTCAAGGGGGCTTAATTTAAGACTAGTTATGATCTCCATAAAAGTTAAGACAGGCCTGAAAGACAGGTGGTCAGAAAGATGATAGTCTTCCTAGAGTTTTATGAACTCATTAGGAGATTTCTACGTTTTACTGCACTATTTTAGCGTTGTCAGTAGTTTAGATACAAATTAAACCGGTCTTATTTACTTCATATTTAATGATTTCATATTTTAATACTTGGCTTTCTCTTGGAAAGTCTTAAAGTAGCAAAACATAAACATAAAGCATAACATAGTATGAGCAAAAAATATTTTTAATGGGCACTTACAATTCAAGTTTTAATTACATTTTAGTATCCATAAAATCTGTTGTAAAATGCTTTTCGACAGTCTACTGACATTATCTTCATTAGATCAGAACGTGAATTCTTCTGAAATACTATCATAGTGTCTATGAACAACACCCTATAGTATCTCATAGCGTTTTTAAACCTACATAATCAAAATATGGCAACAATTAATCCTCTTGGTTTTATTATTTGTTGTTTGTTGTTTTCAAGTTGTTTTTCTTTTTTTGGCAGCTCGGGCAGTTGTTGATAAAATTTCAGCTATAAGATAAATACGTAAATCTTTCTTAGTATTTGCCAGTTTAGGTAAAAGTATACCTAAAATGGTTTTCAAGCAGTTCTAAGATCTTCGTAAATTTCTAAATTATTTAAATTAACTACTTAATGGTATTATTAACTCTTTGAACATCGGGGAGCATGATCTTGCTCCGTCCTTCGAATATGCGAAAAATCTTCTTAACATTGTCTCAATAAAATGCACAAATTAACTTTTTTTTTGGACAGTAAAAATAATCCCCAATATTAGCCGAGTTATATCGTACTATGTAACAACGTGTACCACAAATAACTGTGCATAGTACACCAACACGTGTGCCTTCTTTTGTATATAAATTTGTATTTTGTCCAGAACCTATTTTCTGTAATTTTTGAAATATTATCTTTAGGCGTCTTTTACATTTACGCTTTAGTATGCTAGAAATACAGCGGTCCCTCAATTTAAGTGGAGTATCGAATAAAAATCGCGTAAATAGAGTTTGTAAGTACAAAAAAAAGTATATTGGCTGTAAAAACTAGTATACGTTTTGGGAATACATATGTACACATTTATTTCACATAGTTTAACAAAAAAATAATTATGACATTTCAGAAAACAGAAGTACGCAATTTTTATTCGATGTCACTATCACTACGGTAATTTCAAGCAATCAACTTGAAATTGTTCGTTATAGCAATTGGGGTGAAGTTATATACTGACTGCATAAAATTGTTAATTTTAAAACTTATAGGGAAATATGTATCTGACCGCGTAAAATGAGATTGTTGTTAATCAATTCCGTGTATAAAAAGTGCCGCGTAAATTGAAGTAAATTTGCGCATAAAAAACTACTCGTGTAAAAAAAGTGCCGCGTAAATAAAAGAATATTGCAAAATAGACTTTGAAGATTTCCTGCACCGTGGCATAAACGAATAAGAATCGGTGCTATTTTTCGCACATGTATGGAAAAAATCCCGGTATTCAAGGGGTTAAAGAAAGTAACTTATAAGGTATAAGTAAATTCACAAACAGAAGTCTTATTTTGTTCTGATTTTAATTCTTAATATTATCAAACTTGTATTCATTTATAATTTAGTAAATATAGGCATTTCGTGCCACTTTCCTGAACAAGTTGTTGCGCAAGTATATTGTCTGCAAATTATAAGACAAACACACCTATTACTAGTTGATTAAAATATTGATATCGATTTTGAACTACAGGCAATGTTTCTGACCATTGTCGACTAGTGAGGATACTTCCGCACTTGAAGCTGTTGCTGGCAGGCATTGGAAACTATTGACTCTTTTATAATATCAGAGCTATTAAACTGCCCCTTGCCTCCTCTTTGTTTATCCGTGCAACAGGTAACGTAATTTCCATTAAATGTCTGCCTTTGACTGCGAAGACAAGCAGCAGAGGTTGTTATCAAACAGAAACCAGTAGATAAATTTCCTGGCACGGATGACCGGAGGGCTCCATTCAGTTCCTTTGGGTGCACAGGAAACTAAGAGTCAACATAATCACGGCGTTCGCCCATCTTATTCCACTTAAGACCTTGTCTTTGGAATTTTCTCAATTTTCCTGTATTTTTAGTTTTTTTTCCCTTTTTCATCTTTTTCTTTATCCACTTTTAACTCTTCGCAGTTCAACTAGCCCATCCGGTCGATGCTATCGCCGCGCTGACAAGAACTAGCTCTTATAGGTACGATAAAGCTAGCGGTGATGCGCGTTCGTGCCTGGGATGGAGGCAGGTAAAACAACAATTAAGTCACCTGCCCTGGGCGGCTTGGTCGACTCTGCAGGATGACCATAAACAAGAATACACCCGACCGCGGCTCGATAGACCCAGAGGGCTCAATAGGGGGCTTCGCTAGGTCCTCAACCTTAGCCGAGTTTGACCTCGTGATACCACGACCGGTCTTAAAAAAGAGCAACAACAGAACGTAATACTTTTTTTATCGTTTCAATTTTCAATGGTTGTATTTTGTAGTTTGGACTGTGTCGCCTTCGTGTTCTTTTTTTCAATTAGCGTCGATCCGCGGAAGACGCGAAGGACCGTAAGTGGGCCACTTTTAATTTCTGGGAATTTATTTTATGCTTCGTCCAATAGGCGCTCCATGGCCAGCGTCGTCATCTGGCTTCCTTGTGGAACTATTTTTAGCGCTGCTCCAGTGATTCACTGGAAATGAAATTTATGGAACCTTCTGGCCGTTTTTAATTTTAGCGTTTGGCGGAATTTGTTTTTTATTTTGTGTATTATTTTTTTATTTGTCCGCGAATCAATAAAAATTCCTCGTCCGCTGTGCCGTTGTCGTGCAATTCTGCGTGTAGTTAATTTCATGAAATTGCCCCAATAACTGCTGGGCATAACTTTTGCTAGCCATTATTGCTTTTTGTACCTTTCCCGCGGGTTTTTCCCGGGAGAGTTTTTGTATGCGACAATTTCGCTTGATCAGCAATTGCTATCGTCCGCCGCCTAAATTGATTTCCCCTTGCGCGGTTCTCATACTATCAGGATAATCGCAGAGGATGGAGGTCTATCAATTTTTCCGGATTTTTTAGGAGGCTTTTTGAATTTTCCCCCTTCGACCAATAAAACGAATAAGATTGATACGCGACTTAATAAAAGTTTTACAAAGTTGCCAACATATTTATGTTAGGAGGAGAGCTGGTCACCTGCAAATGTTGCTACATCCATAAAATGCTTTCACCGGATTACAATAGCCGTGACGGTTCATGATGGGAGTCTGTTTATCTGGTCATTGAAAGTCATTCTGGGTACTCTGGCCAGAACAATCGGGGTCCGTTCCATTAACAATTACAAATCGATCCATCATTTCGCTCTGTGGCCAAGGACACAACAGACAGACATATATTTCTAGGAGTGTCAATTTCACTGGAGGCATCGGGGCTCCGCAAGACGACAAATGGAAATTCCTTGGGAATAATGGAGCTCCCGCCAGAGCAGTGATTCAGAGCATTTCAATCGGACAAGTTGTCTCGGCTGTCTATCACACAGCTTGAGTCTTGAAACGGGACTGAAGCGGCCCTTCTCGCTCCTTTGCCGGTGAAAGGAGGAAAACGAATATTTCCCAAGTTATCAGTTCCAACGGAAACAAGATATGCTCCCTTGATTGGGAAGAGGGACATCCATCACGAGGAGGAAAGTCACACCACACTAAAAAGAACTAAGAAAAGAATGCTATGTAAGACGTTTCCCCCGCCATTCTTCGCCTGTTTATTTTCGCATTCATTAACTTCGTTCGAATAATCTGCTAGCACTAATATTACCGTCTATCAGACTATCGTTCTATCGTTGCTCTTCATAGATGGATGGGCAGGGAAAGCCGATATTTCGATCGCGATAGTCTGGATGCTGCTAGAGTGCTGGACCGAAGAATGAATCAAATGCCAGTGTCAAAATCAATCCAACTGGAACATGCTGGGCGACCTCTCTTTTTCATCTTGTTGGAAATCTCCACGTTTTCCCATTTTTATATTATTTCTATTTCTGCCCGGTCGGAGGGAGGTTTCAGGGCTGTGGCAATTGATAGGCTTTTTCGCAACTAACCTCTAGTCGACCTTAGATTCATTTTCCCGTGTCAGACATCAATTTCGGGCGATTCTCTCCTGTCTTTCGAAGAGGAAAGTGATTTGTCAAAATAAATCCCTAAAACAGGACAGAAATTCTCTTCCTGACCCGCCTGTCTGGATTAGGGAATCTTTAGGCCGTAGCGGTGGTAGAACGAGTATTTAGACATCTGCGGCTCGTTTACTTTTCGATTTTGGTTAGCCACGAATTTTATTTCTTATGCAAATAGTAACAAATCGTGTTATTTCCAGATGATTTTGTATAAATATTTACTCATGAAACATTTGAGCGTTTTCTTTTCTGGAGTGGAATATTGTCTTAGTTGTTTTTTACTGTTGCTTTAATGAATTGAAGAATTCATAGACGAAAAACAAAATATGATTCCAATTTTATTTGATAAAGGAAGATGACAGTTAAACACAATATTGAAAATTCTACGACATTAATTTGTAGTTAGTTGTAACGAAAATAATTTAAAAATAATTCACATTTAATCGTAATTTTTGTGAATTTCAAAATAAGCTATAATACTACTAACATAAAGCCTGAAAAGCTTCTAATTTTATTTCTATTAAAAATTTCCAATGCCAAGTAGAAGTAGATTTTAAGCTTTAAGGAAAGCTAACAAAAATGTATTTTCTAAGGCAAATATAAAGGGTAACAAATAGAGATAGAAGAAAACACAACTAAGGTAAAATATTCTACTAAAAGTCGACACAGTTTCCAAGTAAGACGATTTTGTATAACTTAATCAAGAGAACAGTAAAAGTCAAAATAATATTTTTAGTTTTATGTGACTTGATAATTCTTTAGTTCTCAGATTATTTACAAAAGTTATATTCAATAATTATCACTTTATAGGCATATAAAATCTACGATTATCCCATTTACAAACGGTTTGAAAACTAAAATTAAATTTAACTAGCTATAGTTTGAACTCCTTTTTTTTATCAATTTGGATCCAATTTAGTTATAATTTTGTTTAAATGACTGATTCAAACAGTCATAATTTAAATTCGTACTGACTCAGGTCCAAAAATTCTATAAAGATCAAAGACAGCCGAGTAGCTATAATTTGTTGAATTTTTATCGTGTTTTCTTTAAGAAATTGTTTCTTAAAAGGCTTCACGTGACATTGCGTTAATAATCGTAACAATGTGATGTATGTTTTCGATTCTCATAAAAGTTTGTATTTCAGGAAAAATTTTTTTTCATTAACAATTGTTTTGTGCGTGATTTATAAATTAACTTGTCATTAAAACAACAAAAAACACTAACAGAGGGAAAACTCGTACCCACGCGTGTACCGCTTTCGAAGAATTTCATTCATCAAATTTACTTAGAGAATTAATTATCTGTTTCACCTGGGCGGGATTGATGTTTCCAGCTTCCTCAATTTACAAAAGAACAAACGATTTTCTTGGCCCTAAAAGTCGAAAAAAAGAATAGTCGAAATCCAAGAAGTTGAGGAGATGACGAAGAAACTTATCACGCGATCACATTACCGTGAAGAAAAAGTAAAAACAGATTCACTTGACCCACAAACGAGTGTAAACCGCAGTTGAGTTTTTTTTGTATGTTTTTCGTTTTTCCACACTTGATTAGTAAAAAAATTGTCTACAGAAATGGGTGCAGCAGGGGATCTTTCTTGAATTGATTTCTTATTAGCCACAGGTGGAATTTCTCCAATCGTGAGCAATGCTAATTGCTGTGCATTGGCTGCTACAATTTGCATGGACCTCAACATAATTACGATATCGCAATTTGTTCCAATTGAAAAAAATCGAAGTTTCCAATCGGGCTTAATTGAAGAAATCAAATAGAGATTTTCCTGCACAAAAGTCGACCAAGAAAGTTTACAAGGCGTTCGTTGCGCCAAGAAAGTCATTTGTGGCTTCGATTATGACTGACTGCAACGAACTAGATCTGGGCTGGAGTGCAGCCAGGCAGTCAGCCAGAAGACCACAGTCATAAAACTGAAGAACCCGCCGCGAAGAAATGAACGAATTTCCAACGGTTTTGTTTCAATATCGTGAGCCAGTTTCTTCGTATGATGCCTATCGGTGCAATTAGAAAAGAGAAAATTGAAGGAAAACCGAAAGCCCAAATGCTACAGTTTGACTTGCTGCTGATTCACACGATCAAGATGGGTTCGGTCTGACGGAGGTTTACCAAAATATAATGGTCGGACTTTACTAGGTGAGTCTGATCAGAAGCGAAACTAATGAGGAGCACGTCTACGGGTGATTTAGTTGAATTGTTTCGGTCTGGTGGATTTTCTTTTTGGCCTCAAGATCACTCGCTTTCATGGTCGTATGCCGCAAAGGCAGTACCCAATAGTTCTTGGCTTGGAAAATGTACCTGTGCTTGTTTTTTGCAGAAAGTGTTGCCCATTTCGTAAAACTTGACTATATTCGATTAGAGTCTGTGAACTATGAATTTACCACGGTCACCGTGTCAAATAATTTCCTTTTAAGATTTAACAGAACATTTGATTTTATTTTAACATCAGTTTAATGTGTAACATTCAACTGAGACTGATTGATCGTGGCATGAAGTAAACCAGCATGTAATTCATTTAGTAATTATTCGACTTAACATAAATAGCAAAGTATTATTTAAATCCAATTAAAATTCATGGAGCTTTAAGGAATCAAAGTAATCTTGCATTCAAAATATTTTTTATTTGCTAAAATTATATTCGAAATTAGTTTCGAATTTCTAATCGTGTTAGTAAATGAAACAGATATCCAATTATCCAATTATAACAATTATCACAGATATCCAAAAAATTCGATTTAGATTGCTAAACTGTCATGATCAATACCAACTATGAATGATATATAACCTCTTGTAAAACTATCACATATATAGTCAATAATTGTTGCTAGACTTTTCAATACTTCAACTTTTCAGTATTTGTTACGTAATAAAAATTTAAAAAGTTAAAATTAACCAAATAAGATATCTCTATTTATTTTTTTTCTTATAAAAATAAATGAAGTGAAAAACCAAAACAATTAGTAATGTTTATTCTTTTTTATGTTTAACGTGTTTAATAAAAACATATTTAGATGTGCTTTTGATACTAAACGTAAAATTTTAACATATTTTATGATACTTAGAAATAGTTATGTTAGCTATTAGAACCGTAGCTTCAGATATTAAAACTCTTAACAAAAAGTTGATATTACTCATCAACGTTTCATATGCCACTTCGAATTAAAACTTGAATATGCAATTTCAAAGTACTTAAAGAGGTTATCTGGACCTAGAGTTTCGTATCTTTATTTTAACTAGGTTGCGTTTAATTCAAATGGCTTTTTGGAAAATCACTAGATGTCCTTTTTCTCCTTAGTCATTTAATTAGCCTAATTGTATGTATTAAACGAAATGAGTTTCATTTGATACTGTCCGTAAAGAAATTGCTTTCATCCTAAATAGTTAAATTATTCTCGAACTCTTACAAAAAGTTAACATTTGTTTAGGTCATGCATTAGATTTTATAATAAATTTTATTGTGACATCTTCGACGGAAATAAGTTTGTAGTTAAAGACAAATAAACAACATTATCTTTAGAGATTTTTCACAAATTTCTACATTTCTGATGAACATCAGCCACCTACGAATGCGAATTCTTACTTCATCAGTTATTAATTGCATATAGCATGAATGACCCACTAATTTACTGGGAAATTAAAATTTGGCGAAGAGAAGGCCATTAGACCATTTTGCGGCATTGCAGCTTCCTTGAACACTTAAATATTCGCGAAACACCGCGCTCTCACAGTTGAGCGCATTTATCACACACGGAGCCCACGCGACCAATTACCTTTAATTAAATTTCGTGAAGAGCTCGCTGCCGAAAAGCGAAGAAAGGTTATAGCAAAAGGCTGACCAAAATGAAGTAGTCACGTCCGGCGGTGTCGCTGGTATACTTGGTAGATTTGGGAAGGTAAACAGAGGCCGCTCCATCCGCCTAGTACTCCCGAGCGCTCCAGAGACTCGCATGGGGCTAATTAAGGTCCCAAAATAATTCATCCAGAACAGCTTTACGGCAATTGAACTCATCGGATAGATTACGTTGGCGGTTGAGTACGGCGGGCTCAGTGCCCGATTTGTGGCAATTAAGTGCCATCTCCTTAAGGTAGTTCCGGTAGGAGTCATCCGCCGCTGATCTAGAAGGAATGAGATAACAAAGCGGTGTTCCCGGGGGAATAACAACGACATCAGTGGCGGTGAGGCGACGGACTCGTGGAGAATTTCGCTCACGATACGCCATGCGAATTGAATAAATTATGAGTAGAACGCTGACATGGCTAGAGAGAGCTACACTTGGGAAGGTTTTGCGGTGTGTGGTTCTGGGGGGGGTTCCGGGAAATTCTGATACAGTATAGTTGGCCGTGGCTAACTAACTCAATGGGTTCATTTAAATTCAATGGACAGGTCTGGTCCTCCTGTACGTTGGGGCACCGAAGCAAACCTGCAGCGCACCGCCACACATTCCAGAGCCCATTTTCGGGATGGTCAATGGGCTTTGATCACCCAGAAACCCTACGGCCGGTCGTGTGTGTTGACTTTTGGCCGAATCTGATTGAATTTGCAAATTGAATGCACACACACTCATCGTGCCGTGTCGTTGCCAAAGCTCCTGAAAATAATTATAATGTTGACCGGGAATGGTCTCTAGAGCAGGATGGTGTGGTAATTATGTTTTGATTAGGACACCAGTCGGCGTGTCTAGGGCGGTAAATCAACATATCTGAGACTGGGTGTGTTGTGTTCCTACCATGTCGGAATCTATAATCATTGTTGCAGTCTCGCACAACCACCTCGGGTCAGGCTGTTGCAACTCAAAGACCATACGTGCTTGCTTTGGAGTTTGAAAAGTTTCGACACTTCGAACTCACAGCCAGGAAGTAATGAGGACTTAAAACTACAACGACAATGCCCGTTTTAAGTTATATTAAATTCGAATACCTACATCTTCCAGACATAAGCCGTCTCCTTATCTGGACCACTTGATCGGAGGACACAAGCGGCGTCGTCGGTGCATAACAACAGCCCTGATGTAGGTCACGTAACATTGCATCCGCGCGGTATCTGCCCATATAAAGCGCGCTGTTCACGACCTTCCAATTTTTTACGGCATCGTCGCATAAAATTCCTTTAAATTCTTGTCGGTGAGCACCATAAATTTTCCCAGTAACTGAAAAATTGTGCATTTTCGACTTTTTGTTTATAAAGTCGCCGGACAACTTCGAGAACGGCGAGACTGTAACATGCCCACCGTTTTTAACCCCTCTCTCTTCGCCAGCAGCTCGTTAAGTTATGCCGAAAGCGAGCCAAAGAAGACCTCGCGGAAAGAAGAACGAAGATGTTCTCCTTCGTTCGAAGGCTCCCCGCTGGACAAGCTAGTTTTATATGGTCGCCTTTATACCTCTTTTTGTTGAGACTGTCGCTTTGTAAAATGCCTGTGAGCTTAAGACAGTCCTGGAATTCCTCGGCCATAGTGGTGCTTGTAGGGCAGCAGACAAAAGGAGGAAAAAGTTGGGTACCCATTGGTAGATTAAGAACGTCCGATAAAACCAGATCAAGTAGTTGTCACCATTTATGGTCAACTAAAGAACTCGTTATAGCTGTGAAGACGCCGGTGGAAAAGCACGGGTAGTGGATGACGGGAACTTTACACGGAGTGCAGTTTTCTTGCAGCCAGTTCGCCAGATAAGCATCCCATAATGGCCGACGTAAGACGAATAATTGCAGTTTGGGGAACAGTTTAGGATTTTGTCCAAAGAATGATAACGAGCTCCACCACTTCCTCTTGCCGTAATGAATAAAATCTTATTTTCGGGTAAGAACTGCGCCTTGTTCTCAACCCCTACCCGGACTTTTTGTTTGGCTTTTCTTAGCTTTTAAAAGCAAAGAGGAGAAACAAAGTTTCGAATGAATTCTGCGTTGGAGAAAGTAGGTCATTGTTGATGAAGATTGCGTTAAAACAATTTAAAATGAAAACTTCATTTCGTTCGTGTCGAATTTGATAGAATCTTATAGATTAACATTTCTTTAATTCCTTATGTCAGTTGCATAGGAATTACGTGAGAGTTAAAATTACCCAATTCTTAATATCGAATAAAACCGGCGGCCTTTATCAATTCAACTGTGCTTTTTTGCACTTATTTAGGGAAGATTACTTATACTTTTTAAAAATTGTTCACCATTATAGAAATTAATTCTTTACATATGCAAGTAATAAGCATGTTGTAATCCATCAAAGGAACTTTAAGAAAATCCTCTTATCACAAATCAACCCTCCACAATTCCATTTTTCGAGTCTCATACAGTCCAAACAGCGTTACTATGAAAAATGTGACAGGGTGATTCGAAGCATAATTTTCGACGCCAAAAGTCTACCACAAAATAGACATTCCACTTATACCCCAACATTTACTGGGACCAAAATGTAACCCAAATTTCCAGCTCATTATATTTCGATATTTCGCTGACGACATCAAATGATTCATTATATGCCGGCGAGCCAAAGAACTGCCACAGAAGAATCCTCGAACAAAAGGAATAAATCCCGAAACTTGAGCTAAGCAACAAAAGGTTCAGTGAATGTCCATTAAATCGAATTGGTACTATCAACAGGCAGGAGACGGCGGCAGTCTCCGGGATAGCAAACATCGTGTGACAATAAACTTCTAACTTTTACCAAAGAATACAAAGAATACCAAAAAAAGAACGGAAATTTGGCACAGAGAGATGGGAAGGAACTACATAGAAAAACTCCTTGATATCGGATAAGTGTAGACAGAATAGAAGCAGAAGCATCGAGTTGAGGTGGGAATTGTTTTCCCAGTCTCCATCAGCGATGGTATTATCGACCTGGAACTGGTCACATGTGTTTTTTTGGGATACTTTTTGTGTTCCTTGGTTTTGAGACCATCTGCAAAACAGGGTCGAGTGGGGATATGTTCTGTTCGTTTTCAAAATGTCGCGTTAAATAACACACGGGGTCAAATGCGAAGGTTCATTTTTATTAAAATATTTTCGAAAGCCCTTTGAGAAAAGCCTCTTGCGACTCAAGGAATGCCATATAAACTTTTACAGACTCCCTTTTGAGTGTCAACTTCGAAAAAGTTCTCACAGAAAATTGTTTGCTTTAATTTTCCCAGGGCTGACATGAATTTCATTGTAAACGTATCACAGAGTATCAAAGCAGTGTGAAAAAACCATACAAGGACAAGCGACTTACACAGGCGAAAGGGGATGCATTTAAATTCCAAGAAAATAATTTTGCAGTGGAGAAAAATTGGTACACATTGCAGCAGGGTTCCAGTCAGAATAGCCCGAAGGAAGAGAACTGTTAACCCGGGGGATAGGGCAAGTACATCCCATTTTGTTACAAAATCGAGGTAAGAGCAGAGTAGTTAGCCCATTATTTTGAGCTAAAATTGGGTCAAGACGTTAAGAGGGACGGGATTACGCTCGGGGGGCACGTTCATTAAGCGATTTCTCAAAGAAGTCTTACTAACAACTCTTGCTGCTATGCAACAAAATGCGTGCGAATATTTTGGGATTCTGTACATGTAATATCCTTTCCGGGCAAGAACCCTGGAGGCGAATAAATATCGTTCATACCGCTTTAATGTCGACTCCCTGCAAGACCCTCATCTACACTAAAACATTTATTGAATTTGTTTCCAAGTCATCGGTGGATTATTGGGACCCTTGTCAAGAAACAGGATGTGGCCAGAAGAGACCATCCCCTATTGATTCGCTTCCCCGTTTCGAGTTTCAGAATTGTCATATTTTGGAGATATTTTTCTAATCTCTGTCCAAAAGTTTCTCTTCCTTGTCATCCAATTGCGACTCTAACTGGGCTAAAAGTGGGCTGTATCCGGTAAATCTGATACGGACTTACAATTTACACAAACATGTGGGAAACTTGAAGATTTCGGACCTAACGAGGACTATGTTTAATGCACGCTCAGAGCCAGTTGTTTGTGTGATTACTCAGACAAGTTTTCAAAGTTCTGGTACGAAGTTTTCAACGAAAGTTTTAACAAATTTAAAACGTCTTCGATTTCTGGTGATCGGATCTATAGTGCACTAACCAAAGACACGGGTCAGTAGCAGACCACTTTTGCTACTTCCGTGAAAGGATTCTGTGGCTTTGGGCTAAATGTCGACTGAAAAGAAGTTGAAATTGCTTTTTCCCATGATTTTTCAATGTACGCTGAGATTTTCTCAGATGTTTTTGACTAGTCATTTGCTGCTTTTCAACGCAAATTGAAATTTTATCGAAAGTTTTGTAAGAGACTTTGATTGCTGACATGCACAGATTTGTCAGCAAAATAATTTACAAGTAGAAATAAGCGAAAAGTACTAAAATGCATCAACTACAGAAACTGAACGTGATTACGTATTGAAATAGGGAGATTCACATTTGTTACTTAAAAATACGATAATTTGGTAAAATAGTTTAAGACATTGTTTTATGCTTAGAGAACTTATAATAATATTTCATAAATAGTCATAAGATGAACTTTCAGGAAATATAGGTTCTTTAATCTTGAAAGGATTTCGGAACATACATACATGATTGCATGAAGTTTTATAAATCTACGAATTTGTAAACCAAAATTTTGAATCGCGCAAGGTTTTCTAGTAAAATATGTTAAAAAGTTGTTTTTCGGTAGGTATACAAAGTGACAATAAGCCATTTATTTATGAAATGGTTCTTTTTATAATAGTGTTTCGTACTTCTAAGTAAAAATGTTAAATTTAGACCTGTTCAAATAGAAGATAGTCATTGCTTGTTGTGTACAGAAAGGCCCAGATTACTGAGGCAGAGTGTAATTATATAGTGCTTGATCATTTGAATTCGAATTTTATTTAATTCTAGCTATTATTATTATATATCTACTTTTTTCAAGTCTGTATAGGTTTGCAATATTACAAATAATAATAATATTATGAACTTACCTTAAACGAAGTATTTTATAATTAATTAAATGAACTTCATCGAAAAGTTATCATTTTCATTTAAGAACATGTCAAGCTATTTGCATTATTAGCCTGGTGCTGATTTCGTCTAGCTTTGCAGTATTCGTTGTCTTAATTTCTCCTCAACATTAAAGATATAATTTGCAAATCACTCCTGTTTCAAGGAGCTCAATTTACACCAACGTTCACATTTTCACGGTGAAATTCCCAAAGTAATTACAAAATCGCTGAATCCTCGCCCGCATGATTAATGGGTAAACGAGCTGAATGCCGACTAAGAACTTTTGAAGAAGCATCCCTTCGCAACCATC
Organism: Proctacanthus coquilletti; assembly: GCA_001932985.1. Classification (NCBI taxonomy): domain Eukaryota; kingdom Metazoa; phylum Arthropoda; class Insecta; order Diptera; family Asilidae; genus Proctacanthus; species Proctacanthus coquilletti. Next base: position 469,987 of record MNCL01000098.1, on the reverse strand, counting down.
TCTCGTCGTACCTTGAGATCAGACTACGTGTGCATCTTAAACGATGCTGATGACTTTTTAACTTGAGCTACTTTTCAGTATGTTACACCTTACAGCATAGTCGGTGCGCTGAGTCGGAGGAATTGCTTGTGAAACGGCGAAAAATGACAATAGTATCAAATTTCCGGAAAAGTATCTACTCTTTTTCTTTAGTCCGACACCATAATTTTGCACGTTTCCATTTCATCTTGCGAAACATGCACGTCGGTGGATTCTTGGGTTATATGCCGGGAACAAAAGACGAACGACCAGACTGGCGTGGCCTCTTCAAGACGCAATGGCACTTGACAGTCAAAGACATCCTACGCCGCTCAATTCATCCACCACTTTTTCTGTCTCCTGCTCAGGCTTTACGGTCTTGTGAAAGAAGCTTCCAAGTTAGTGGCTTTCCTTTGTTGAGTCTAGTTCACACATAGCATTACCTCGCATGCTCGCGTGTCTGAAGAGGAACTTTTTTACATCCACCGGTGCGAATTTCACTGACCTTTCCGCTTGCCATTCAACCCGCGAACCCATCGTTCTCTATCCATCATTCAAAGAGCCCCCAGGAGTGTCTGGAGTAATTGGGAGAGGAAATTGCAGCCGCCCTCCTGAGGGCACTTCACGCGACAATAATTGGCAACGCACTTGTCCCACTCCCGCAATAAGAGGAAATTAGCGATGTATCAGAGCTCCTTTAACACCGCCTATAACACACCTGGAATTAGGCATTTAGGGTGCGATCTCCAGAGACAGATTGCTGGAATGTGTGAAATTTGCTAAATCATCGCTGTGCGCTTCTCATTTTGTGATAGCTCGTTATTCACAAAACACGTGTGTGAATTCGCCAGTACAATTCGGATTATTCTGGAAGTTTTAATGGCACGTGCTATAAGCAGCGCTTCTAAAATCTAATTGCGCCCTGCCTCATGCCCGCACCATCCCTCACTCAACGGATGAAATCTTTTCGACAGCACCCACTAATTGGCGAATTAGCCAAGTTCTCAAGGAACGGGGTGGTCATAATTGTCACGAAAAGATGAATAGAAGCTGAGGAAACGTGGGTGCAGCCATTGTTTGACACGGGCTAGTCATGTTAGAGTACTTAAAAGAAATGGGTGCAAAGTGGTTGAAACTTGTAGAGAATGAAATTTTGATAGCCTTGTTTTACCGCTGTAGAAATGATGAAAATGGTTTCTGCCTTAATTCGCGAGCGTGACATAAGTTTCGAATTTAACTTAAAATCAGAATAGAATTAATTTTAACGCAGAAATTAAATTAATTTTAAATAAACTTAAACTAATTCTAATTGATAAATTTAACATTAAAAGAACATCGTCGACCGAAAGATAAAAATCACATACAAGTTATTACACTTCGAAAAATCAGAATAGAACACTGCGCTAGAAAACACTTTTCTTTATATTTTTGCGATTTTATTTTAAGAATTTGACCTTGTTTGAATCTCAAGAAGAGGGTAATTACCATTGTAATTTCAAGCCGGAATAGCTAAATAAATAATATTAAATCCACGATATTGTGTATAAACAAAAGTAAGTTGTTTTAAGTTGTTCATAATGTACAACAGTCATATTTAATTAGTTAACCGATTTCTCGGTTAAATTTTTACACAAAATGCATAAATAAAAAAAATGTACCCTTTTGAAACGTCATCTGCATGGACCAAAATAATGATAAAATTGTTTGTTATTTTGTCGATGTTCTGCAAACATTTTAATACTACATATACACTTTAATACACCGTGTAGAATTTAAATTTCATTTTTTTATTGGCAGCAAATATTTATAATTTAAATAAATTTTCCCCTCAGATGTTTGTTTTTCATGGTTTCCAAAATATTACCAGAATATCGCACACCTATTCAATATATCATATTATATTTTATTCCCAAAATATTTCTCATCATTGTAAATTATAAGCGGTAATTAGGTTTATATCAGCGAATTACACTTAGTTTTTTATTAGAATGTATTTACAATTTGTTGTAATTTAAAGCCCTTTTGAAAACATTTTCCATAAAGTTGGGTTTTCATTTTTTTGCACAAAAATTAGTCTAATTACTGGACAGTCCCATTGCGTTTACTAAAGATCGGGATTTTCTCAAACTGTGTTCTTTTAGATTGTTTGAAATTTCTTGTATGAACCTGGAAGACCTGTGTTTGCATATGAAGAGTTATATAAAAATAAACTCGAGATGTAAAATCTTAAATATTTTCAGACCGATGTCGGGTTTTGAAGTCGACAACTTTGTTATTAAATACGTAATTCCTTTTTCTGTTGTTCTGTACCAATAAACGAATTTCGATAAATTTAATATAGTTTTGAAATTCGACTTCTCAAGATAAACGTGGTTATTTTCTAATAATATTACTTATCAATAGTGATTTAATGATTTGAACAAATCAATTATATAATCATTATCTCCATTTTAAATTTGACTCGGCAAATAGTACCAAAAGTTTAACTGTACGGACACTTTGTGTACGAATTGAACTTGTAGTTGATTATTTTGTTGTTATATTTATTATCTTACACAAGATTTAAATCAAAATGGCCGAAAACTTTTGAGTACACTTTTCAGTCTATGGCAAATGATGAAGATTATTTTTTCAAAAATCTCATCATTTCTGTTTTTGGATCATCAATCTAAGTCCGTAAACCAAATTTCATCTTAAGAGGTATATGAATGAAGAAATGGGAGGGCTGTGGACATGACGAAATTAAAGGGGTTCCGTTCTTTTGCCATTTGGCTATGGAACCCTAAAAGCCTGTGTGAAAAATTGATTTGTTTGTCCTCAATTCCTTTGTTGTATTTTTAAAAAAAATAAGTATTCATATAGCACCACATAATGAAAAGTAAACGACTAAACCAAATGCAATTTTATTTTCTGCCTTACTGAAAGGTTGGGAAGTTGCATGCAAATGGATTTTCATTCTGACTGAAGGAGGAGAGTTGACTTGAAGGAAAAAAACATGTGAAACAAATTATTCACTCCTTTCCATGGACTACGTAATGTCGCTTGCAGTAATGCCTTCTTTGGTTAACCTGCACAAAATGCGGTTGCCCATTTGCACGTTTTATATTGCCACCGCCCTTTAATCGGAAAGGCTACCAAGAAGCCACTTGCTAGCAAGTATTCCGTATTATGTCAACTCATTAAAATTTAATGTGACCAAGAGCGTTCTGTAGGAAGCTCCGAAACATACGTACAACATTTCCTGGGCCGAAAGGGAGCCGAAAAGTGCACCCTGATTTAGACCAGGAATAGAGGCATGTGTACTTTCTCGTACCTGCAAGTAACCGCTCAGATATAGATGCTTTCCAAAAGGAATTAGTTTTCGAGGCGAGTCGTTAGACAACTCCGGGAGTGTTTGCGGTACGCTTAACGCTCTCTAATTAGTTGCAGGCTGACTTTACTGATTTTGGGTTTTTGCGGGCGATTAATGTAATCCCTCAAGGTTATTTCAAGCTCACAATTTTGTATGTACTCGCCGTAGGAACCATGTTTGGAAAACATTGTTTTTTAAGTACTTTAAGAGTAAAGTACTTTATAAAACTTTATAAAAACCATCTCAGATTCCCTTTTGATGCGAATCGTTCTGTTTACAATTTTCAGGTTAATTGAGGACCTCTCCAGCGGCCAGGTGTGTGCGTATCAATCAACTATGCGCCAATAAACAATGTCCCAATTGCGGAAATCTGCATCCTTTCGGTCTCGCATCCCAGTTAGACGGGCTAGAATTCCAAACAGGCGGTGCAGCAGTCCGTCGCCCCCGAAGATATCCAGAATAAACGCGACGGTTTCAGCACGCGCCAGAGACCAAACCACAGCAGCAGCAGCCGCGGTCACGGTTCCAGTGAAAATAGCATTGAAAACAACACCGACAACAACAGCGTCAACAACGTCAACAACAGCGTCAACAGCAACAGCGGCTTCAAATCTAAATCCCTTCGTCGGTCCTTGCACCAGAAGTACTCATCCGAGCAGACATAGAACAGCTCTCGCCGGATCCCGAACAGATGCCCCGTCCCGCCGCTACTACTCGTCATCCTCGAGTTTTTCAAGCAGCGACGAGAGTTATGAGTCTGAAGCACCTCTCCAGGTAAAACTATTTTCGGGATTTCATTGCACTTCGATTTGGTGCGCGTGGGGTACGCAGCGCGGGGGCGCAATCAGGCGATCACAGGAGGATTTGCCGTGCTTATCGAACACACTTTGAGCCCATCCGTAATCCACATATGCTCCTCGGATTGGTTCTGGCCATGTGGCCGCATGTGGCCAGACGGGCTGATGCCCCCATGTTTACTTTAACTGCTTTTCGATACGAGCTAGAAACATAATTTGATTTCGGAATATCTCTCTGAAGCTATTTCGAATTTAGGATATGAAATATTTTTCTTTAGACGTACAGAGGCGAATATGAAAATTCAAAGTAAACGTGCATCGCATTTAAAACAAGCATGCGGTAGAATTTATTTGATCTCCAAAATTTTCCAGCAACGGGAGTAAAAAATTGTGCACACTGCAGAATATATTAAATGTACACAAATAAATGTATTACGACTGAATTTTAACGATCCATGAAAACACGCTTAAATTAATTTTATAAATAAAAAATTTTAAATCAACAATCCCATAAACCTCCATGACCTAGAAATAGAATTCTGTAGGCGAGATTGGCAATGAGGGGACCATGGATTTAAATTTCAAAGAAAGGGATGTGGTTTCAAACGAAAAAATATGTTTATTATGAATACTACAATGTTTTCATCCGTGGTCGTGTGATAATTTAAACTCAAAATTGCAACCCTGTTGTGCTATAAAAATAATCTTAATTATTTACAGTAAATAGCGAAAAGCTAGAGTTTTTCATAACTTCTGGTAAGTATTCGTAAAAAGAGTTTTAATTAAAGAGTGGGATACGATATATAATTTTACAAAAAATTTTTCTACCTTGTTTAATTAATTTCTTGGATTGCCCTCTGTTTATTTGCACACATTATTTATGCATTTTTAGATCAATATGCACAGCATTTTTCTAAAAAATTTTCTTTAATTTGCATGTGCACAAACATAGGCATTTAAAAAAATAAAAGCAGAACTTATGCTCGACTTTAACTTTTGCAGTTGACCTTAAAATTAAAATAGGATTTTGCTTCGGAATAGGGAAAAAATGTCGATTTTAATAATAAAGTCAACTTTTAATAGACTCAATTTCAGTATTAATTTATAAATATAATAGTACCCTATGTTGTTACTATAGTCTCATCCAGATCGCGGTAAAACTGTTTGATCATAAATCCAACATAAATAATTGTTTATTTATTCACAAATTTTTTACATATGAGAAAGTAAAATTGATCTCGGCAATGGCGAGGTCAAGAATTGTTGATAGAAAAACACCATAAAATTAAAACCAAGTAAAAGCACCTAGACATTTCCTATGCTTTGGTCATAATGTGTTTTCACAAACTTAATACCTTCAGGCGTACTTTTAAATCTGTGCTAGCCAAAGTAAGACTCGGGTCCAGTTTGAACTGATTAAATTTGCATGAAAGTCAATATTGGGATAAACCAAATTCTAAACACAAAGCTGAAAGCCCTGGTCTAGTCGAATCTATTTTTGGTTAGTTAAACTGCACACGAGGCGTAAGGCTAAACAAACTTGAAGTAATCAGAGCAGTCGGCCGCGGGCGCATGGAGTGCTGCAGGATAATTCACATTATAATTGTCGCAGCCATAATATAGCCATTAGCAGCTATCGTGGCCATTTAAAGCCTCTAATTACAAACATTAATCGTCGTTTGTTTAAATTATGTAAATTTCCTATGGGTGCATTGTTAGCACCTTCTTCACCGGCAGGCTGCACCCTTAGTTTGAGCAATACTCATGGGATGTACTCGTCCTGCACCTGGATTTACCTACCTTCTCAACAGAATTATCCAAGTTAGCTAACGTCGGATGGAACTAAGCTAAGCCAGTGAACCTCAAAACTGCTCCACTTAAACATGCACAATAAAAATGAACCGATTCGTGTAATTCTGCAACTGAGAAGAGTTACTGGCGGTTAGGCGGGGGTGTTGGTCGGCGAATTTTAGTTTAGTTGAAAGTCGAAAATTTGACCCCAGAAGTGGGTCGACGTTATTTTGAAATTGTGTGGCAGTCGCAGTGCCAGCACTAGCAGACAACTATTTCTGCATGACTTGGCTAAATACCTGCAGCGCGACTATACACTAGTCCGAGGGGTGCACTGTATGTGGATGGTGGACCCTCACTTGCAATAAATTTCTGAATTTTGATTTATATGGCCAACTAACAGGCTCCGGGGCCCTGGACTGACACCGAGGTTGGGAATATTTTATTGCGTTTAATTTTGTACGTGCAAGCGAAATTCTAGGAAATATTTTAACAAATTTCGTCCTAGAGACTGGAATATATTGCCCCAAAAAACGGGAATACATTTTTTAAGGATAAATTAGTGGCCATTTCAAATCTACTAAATCTGATGGATGGCACGAACTGGTGGGGCTGGGATTGGGTTTGTTTTAGTGTTAGGAAAATATTGGGTTTAGCTCGAATAATTTAATCCGGAGGTGTTGACCTTTTACGAATATCCTTCTAGTCGAATGCACGGTTAGTCCACAAAACAAATGCGCTTCATAAGTCCATCAAAATTTGGATACGCGGAAAACTCAACAGATCAAATTAAACCGCTGAATTAATTTCCCAATCGTAGTATATTTAAAACAGTACATGCAATAAAAATAAATAAACAAAAAATTAAAAAAAAACTATATTTAAGGAAAAAAACAAAAATACTTTTTTCTAAAATTATATTCCTAAAAATTCAAATTAAAGTCTTTAATTAAAAGGATGATGTAAAATAGTCCTGATATAGGGTTAATATAAAAAGGTGCGGCCCTTTGTAATTGCCTTGCAAAAGTATGGTGATCAAATTATAAACCGTCCTATTACATTTCGAGTTTTTTTTTTTTGGAAATTTTGAAATATGCGTATATAGTACAAGCCACTTACACTCACTTACAATAATCGAAAAGTTAAAAAGTAAAAAGTTATTGTAGTTTAAGTTTTAAATTAAATTTTCTAAAATCTAACAAAAATAAATTGTATTTCCTTGTGAGGAAGCAAAAGTTATGTTTCAAATTGAAATATTGAAAACTATTCCACCAATTTTCTATACGGAGAAGCATTAGATCTTTCTAAAATAAGTAGATGACTACAACTTTACAATACCTACTCTATTTGTTCTTTACATTATTGCAGAAGAGAAAATATTTAAAGATCATTTTGAGATTCCAGATTTTTTTCACCTTAACTAAATGAAACCTTTAACCGGATGGCCCACATAAGGTCCAAGTTTATAAAGTTATTTATAACATCATCCCTTAATCAATTCTGAACCCTAAAGGACCTTCTCAGTTAGCCAGTCAACCCAGAAATACATCATTAAATATCTCCGACTTTAAGGTACATTACCCTCTCGTAACAGTAGAGTTATCCTCGTTTTGCTGACATCACAACTTTATCAAGGAATGAATCTCTGTCGGCACATGTACCACTGATATCGTCAGTGTCTGCTCGGGAAGTGTTATAAATTTGGTCATCAAATGGTTATTAAGGTGCACGAGCTCCCTCTGGCAACCTGCAATGTCGTAAATTTCAGTTTAATATGCCTGATCGATTTCCTGTCGTATGTATGCGCACTTCGTTTCAAACGGCACAGATTTAATGTGTCCTTTGTTCCATATCCATTGTTCGAATTGTGAATATTTTACGTACGTATGTAGCCGTTCGGAAGCAGTACACGGTAGGGGATTAGCAAAACTCACGGAAAGTTCCTCCTGAAATGGGGGGTGGATTTTCAAACTGCGGGACTGTACGGGTCTTGGTTCATGGTTGCCATATGATCGGGAAATTATTCGAATAGCATGCAGAAGCGTGAAATTGCTCTTTTCAATTAGCCTGCAAGTGCGACGGTTACTGTTGAAGTTTTCACAATAAATATAGGGCAAATAGGTCAAGAAGATGCCTATCCCCTGACATACTATCAGTATCACATGGGTCATGTTGATGAATTGATTCAACAACTGATATGGACACCTCCATTTGTTAGAAAATTAATTTTCTTCAAGTGGTTGTATTTAAACAGTCAGGAAGAAAATTAAAGGATTATCCATTACCATTTTGAAGACTGAGCTGGGTTTAAAGTTCTATTATATTTTGATTTGAAAAATTTGTAGTCCCATTTTGGCAAAAAGTAATAATTACCAATTTTTGAATAAAACGAGTCTGGAAGCAAGGGCAATTTCCAAAATAATATAACATTTTTTGTAATTTAATCAACTGTTTATTAAATGGTAAATGATTCTCTAAAAATACAGAAGACTAATTCCAAGTTGTCAAATGTTTCAATTGCCTTGAAGAATGCGTGGGTACTCCGGACTGAATTTTTCAATTTTCGAACTTGCAGATTTGTTAGCTGTAGTAGAATAAAAATTTTGAAAGCCGCCGGTGTTTTTCATTCAATATTTTATTCATATTAAGAATAGCAAGAATTTGTAAATCCTAATTTCTCTTTTGATGTTGAAATTTATTAACAGTCGATGGTTTTTCTTTTTAAATTTGATCGATTTAAAAAATTTTTTTAGATAATCCATCTCTAAACGATCTGTAATTTATAAAATAAAAGTAGTCCTCTACTTTGCGATGAGCACAATATAAATTAACCAGAAGTTTTATTTCAATTCGCTGATAGAACATAATTTGACCGTAAGTTGGCAGTAGATTTTCGTATTAATATCAGTACGAAGTTTTTAATTACACATTAAACAAAACTTTGTTCGAACATATCCTACAAATTGTTAAGCCAAGTTATATAGAAAATACATGTTGACAGAGCAAAGTAGGATTGCTTTTCTATTCTTAATATAAAACAGATAAAAAACTTAAAAAAAACCTTTTAAATTTTTTACACCAAGAATTTATACTATGACTGTCACGTTTGTACTTAGTTGGATGTACCTTTAGAACATAAAATGAAAAATTATAATCAAAAATTCAATGCAGATTTTATAAATTTGAAACAAATTAAATAGTTACATAAATTTAAAAACAAAATTCAGGAGTAGATTTCTGTGGGGTTCTGTTCAACAGAAGTACAACAATTTTAAAATAGGGGCAATCAGCGCGTACTTAACTTAAATATGCAATTTAGATTTTCCGAAAAAAACCTCATTCGTCACTAGCAGATGGCAATAATGCTAATGTAAATTATACTCCACTGCATGGAATTTTTCCATTCCGTCCAGGGCCACTTTGCTGGAGCCACATTACCATAGGAGAACTCTTGCAGTTTACTCTAAATAGGCTAATTTAATCCCGCCAGTTGCAACAGAAAAAGTGTCTGCAATTTGAAAGTTGTTTCAATCCAGTTACTGTCCATTTTATAAAACATTTTCCCTCCTTGTCCGCACCTCGGATCCCTGGGTTTATGGTCATTTTCGTTCTTTTTCTCAAATTCCCTTTTTGCAATTTCACTTAAAAGAATATATTTTTTTTAAAATTCCTCATTGTAGCGTCTTGTGAAGCAACTCGATGGTGCAGAAGATGCTTTTTATACATCAACAGACGCAATTAGTTTAGATGGACTCCTAGAATCTGTGAGCAGTGGAAGCTTCTCAAGTCCACCATCGCCAGTTCAGTATCAAAGTAAGTATTTGAGCATTGAATTTTTTTGTTTCTTATCTGCTTAGCCAATTTTTCTCTTCTGATGCTCCTCGAAATTCTTCCCTGTTCACTTCACATTGTCTTGAGCTTCTTGATAGTGCATATTAATCCAAGGAAAATTGTTTCAGGATACAATGAACAAGTAAAAGAAAACTGATTCCAATGTACCTTTATATAACGTGCCCAACGTAATGTAACATTTTCTTAATTTGTTTTCTTAGATTTTCAAGAAAGTAAGATTCAAAATGGAACTAAGCTTCTCAAAATCGAATCGTCCATTACATTTCGGCGGACCAAATATAAATTTTTTAAAAAATATATACTTTTCCATGTTTGAAACAAATTGAATAAACACACGATTCAAAATCTCCATAAAAATGTTTAGTTTTCTTTGTACGAATCCATTTATTTGATTTTCAGACATTTCGCAAAAATTTTAAAATTCGAATACAATTTAAAAAGCTATTTTTATAAACGATGCGATTAACTTAACGAAGTTTATGATAAAACAAACAGAAAAAAGAAAATGCTACAGATTTCAACTAAACTTAAGCCCAAAATTTTTATTCTTCGGTTTTAAATTCAGCAGTATCACAGAAAATTTATGATTTTACCCATGAGTAAGAGATCATATTATGTAAAAAATGAAGTAAGCTTTTAAATAGTTAAGTTTTAAGGGTTATGTTACTTTCTTATGTTTTTTCTTTACTTCTCACGCCCTTCTCACTCATATCTGCTTTTCACCGTACAGTTCGAGGTATTTATGCAGCCCTTCCATGATGCGAACATGAAATGTTTACTGAAATTCCTTGTGCTTGAGTTTTGAACACTTAATTAAATATTATAAAGTAGTTTTCGAGAAAGTTTTGAACATCTCAAGTTTATCATACAGGACTCAATAGGGAAAATGAAGGGGAACAGCAGGCGAAATACAGAAAACTCTTAGAAGGAAAACTTTTCAACTGAAAATTTTTCGCCTGTTGAATTTTTTTTGCTATATGACTTTTTTTATAAATATGCCTCGTAATTTCTTGAAACAGGAATATGATTACAAAATGGAAAAAAAATGCCAAAAGAAGGAACTCGCAACCATTCCCGGCATCGGCAGGAAGAAACACACATGAATATGTGTGCACATCCTTCGTAGACCCTGAAGAAGTTACTTCTGTTCCTTTTTCCTTCCTTCTTTCATGATTAAGAGTTGCTTTCTATGAAAAGGGCAGAAATTGCTATAGAGGATCTTCCCTGCTTGCTGATGTTGCTCTGCACCGTCATATTCGGCTGGTAGGAGCTTCTGTGGAGCAGAAGAGGAACCCTGTTTCCTTTTGACAGGAGCGGAAAAACCGCCAAATAACAAAAACTAGAGAAAAATAAGGAAAAATTACTTGTAGCACTGGTCGGGCGCCATATGTACCGTATTATTCGTCCGTCAACAGTCTTCTGCACTAATTCGCACCCAAAACCCAAAATGATTAATGGATTTTCAAAGAAGACCAGGTCAGTTCTCTTATTCGTTTCGAGTCGCAAAATCACTTTGCCTGTCTTCTTTTACTCCTGTAAAACATCGTCGGGATCAGCCGGGAACATAGCCCAGAAGAGGCGCTACACAACACCAGTAGAAGCGAGAGAATTTTGTATTCCGACAGGCGTTTGTAATTGATGATCCGGACCATGTTAATGCCCTCCTTGGGTTGAATCTTTCTGCCCGTTTAGTTTTTTATGTCGAAAAAAGGCGAATGGCAAAAAATCCATTTCAAATAGGATTAATTTTACTGGGCGGGGTTCAAATTTATCGAACACTTTTTCACAAGTTTACGTGACTGTAGCTTAATCCAAAATGGTCCAACAGCGGGCAACAAGAGGCAAATAATTGTTCACAGTTCGGTTACTCAGGGGTTATCTAAAAGATTTGTCGAAACCGAAGCTCTGCTTAAGGATTAGATATATTTCTCGGATCCCATTTTCAGACAGACATTTCTACTCCTTTCCTTGAGATTCTATTGCTGAAATGTGTTCAAGGGCAGCTAATTTCTTCACCTACGTGTCTGCTTAACTATTTTACTGAAAATAATTGCAAGAACGAGAAATGGCTTATTAAAATACTTAGTTATCTAACCTTACATCAGTACGGTAAGCAATCTAAAGGTACAGTAATAGAAAATTCCTAAAGTAGGATTTGCTTGTCTGTCTACTCTACAGAGTCAAAGATGTATGACCTGAGTAGAGATATCAAACTGAAATTTAACTTAATAATTAACCTTACTAACCTAATTCATCTAAAATCCAATAACTACGCCTTAAAAAATTTGTTTTTGAATTCCGGAGGGATCTTTTCTTTAATTTATCGAATAAATTTACACTTTTCAAAAGCATGTCTTTCTTTATTTTAATGCATGTAGTTGTTTAAAGTCTGAATGGTATTTAAATTAAAAGAACTTCTTCAATGTTCTATCTAGAATTAAAAAAAGGATAATTGCTTCCATTATATTTACGAGCAGTTCTGCAGTAAAATGCATTGGAAAAGGTAAATCGGCCGGTCCACTTATGTTTGTCCTTAATGTGTGAACTTATTTCACTTCCTTGAGCAGTTAATCCGAGAAAAGCGCCTATGCTTCTTATGCTGAATGCTGAGCAATTAAATGGCGAGCACTCAGCGTTAGCCCTTCCTCGATGTCTTAGTCTTACTCAATCCGTAAGTCATTTGTGTTTTTCATTTGTGCCGTGGAAATGCCATTAAGGAGATTTCTCCCTTTTTTCCTCCATATATACTTTTTGCTATTTAAATTGTCGGGATGAAATCTTATCTCCATTCGGTCGTGCGTCGAGCTCCTCACACGCCCAGCTATGGCAGTTAAATTAATCAAGTCGTCTTGCAGCATGACTACGTCTACCAAGCAGTACTCCTCAGTTCTTCCTTCGACGGAGGACAAGGAGTTGGGGGTTTTTCCTCAGGTGAATTACTTTTTTTTTTTTTTTTTTTTTCTTCACTTTCACCGGTAAGCTGATGTGGGTTCTTGTGCTGTACCTTCACGCATCTGCTCTGAAGTTTATTTTACCATTTCGCCCACACGTTTCGGGACCAGGTAAAGGTATGTATGAGTTCCGAGTGTATATTAATCTGAACTGTAACTAGTGCTACCTGCGGATTTTTCGTTTTTTTTTGCTCCAACCGTCCTGAGCACACATAAATCATTCAGATATAGAGGATATGTGTATTTATTGATTTATTAAGCAGACGTTCCGTGCATATCAACTAGTCTGAAATATTAGAAAATATTTTTCCTTAACTCCCTAGAGGCGGTACACAGAGGGCTTTCTTGTCATCTCGCTGTGCTCATAAGGAATAGACAAGAAAATTCGTTCCACTTTTCTTGCTCGCTTTTTTCCTGCTTTATTCGAATGGTGTGCAATATATTTCAGTAAATGAGCATGGGAGTGGCGCGAAATGTTTTTGTCCCTAGACACATAAATATCACCATATCCTTGTTAAAATTGTTGCTTTTGTTTGGAATTATTTACAATTTTTTTTTGAGGGGATATTTAACGACTTAAAATTGCTCTTGGTTTATAAACGACAAGTCTGGTCTTATGTAATTTATTTAAAACATATCTACGACTTATTCTGAATGATTTTTGTAACTCTATTATTTTTGAAATGATATCAGTTAGAAGTTTAACTTTAAGTTGTAAAATTAGCATCAAATTATTTTTGAAATTATTATCCGTATAAAAAAGTTTTATTTAGATACACCTTAACGCTTTTTTGCCAGTACCGCATGATGTAACTTGAAAAGCCAAATTATTTTATTATATTAGAAGAAAAATGCCCTAGTTAAATTAATTTGAAAACGTGTAGATATTTTAATTTTTCGAAAGTTTAAGACACTTTTTTATAATTATCGCTTACTTGAACAGCATTTAGGTGAAATATTAGAGGCCAGGATTCGAAAACTGGTAAATATCAGACATACTCAAAAAGGAATATTATAGTATAAGGCAGGACGAGAGGAACAGGATCGAAGAAGATCTTCGAAAGTTTTGATCTTAAAGAAAGGCTGACTAAAATTTCCAACAATTTCGGTCTATACAAAAATAAAAACATAGGCGGCAGTTCGGAAAAATTTCTTTTTATATCAGAATAATTCCTGAAATTATCAATGTTATTTCGGGAGTTTATATAATCCATTTTGCATTATGCCATAGAACTTAAACGATTTATTCATCGGTTAATAGGCGAAAACAAATGGTATCCTAAATATTTTTTAATAACACCCTTGTGTATGTGTACATGTAAATTTGTGTAATGAACAAAATATTTTTATACAGAATATTGGGTGACTTTATCGAGTTGAAAAGCGGATTTTATACGAACAATAATATTAGGGATATTATTGGATAGGCCAATCGTGTAACTATTTCTGATGGAGGTCAACATCCTGTTCAAATGGGCAAAACAATAAAATTACATAGTTCAACGCTTCCAATAACTGTACACTCCCATTCAAATTCCACGAAATATATTTATCCCATGTAGTAATACAATTCCCTTCCATTATCGTAAAAATGTGTCCTGGACATCCGTTACGAGGAATAATCGAAACATATCCACCCAAAGCGAACGATTTATGTGAGTTGAGTGTAGATCCAGTTGAATGTCTTATCTCGTAGGGAACAGCCAGCGGATTATCTTAGTCTTATTTAGTGCTATCCCCGCTTGCTGCATCGGTCCCTACGACGACCCTCCAATAGAGGCCAATAGAAGCTGTAACACCCTAAAAAAGCTTGTAGTACCTTTCGGGTGATGGCGTTGCTGCCACAATTCATGAATTTTCTAAGCGTAAAGCTGGAAGGGATTTGCAACCGAAAGCCATGGGTCAGGATATCACAGTCCGGATCGCACATATCGCAGGATGAATGGCCCAAAGTCCTGTAGGGCTAGTCGTCCATCCCGTTGGCAGTTCGAACATCCCTTTGACGTAAATGTGACCGTTTTTAACCTTCAAGGCTCAATAAACATATAAAGTCGGTCATTTCGGGGTAGTCAGAACAATTTCTGAGCGAAGATACTTGACGCGCGTTCAACTGACTTTCAGGCTTACGGGCCTCTAGATATTCTAGTTTTTCTATTTTAGGGGGATTCCCCATATCATAATGGGAATCTCATTTTGTTCGTGTTGAATGAAGCCAAGTGTAATAAAACTTCTTTCGGAGTTCCATTACACAAAGTCCTGAATAGGTTCTGGAGTGTCCGTGATTGTTGGATTGCACGAATTGTTCGATCCTTGCCATTTAGGAAGACCTCTAACACGATTTCTGAAGACATTTTCAATTTGATTTTCATTATGTTTGTTTTTCTTTTTGTGCTTTTTTCAGACACAAAAATGCCACACTATCACAGTTCGAGCTACGAGTCTCTGGACAAGTATAATGTCGCTCTGGAAACTGTAAAGTTATCTGAAAACTTTTCCAACAAAAAAATTCCGCGTCCTGCCACTTTGGAGCGACCCAAGGAGGGGGGACACAGTGCCTCCATGAACAATGTAGGGCTTGAGAATGGCCAATACGAGACTGGAAGGTCTATCATCTCGAGCAGCATCGAGGACAATACAAGGGTCGGTGGCCACAGGCTGGATTTGAAAGCCATGCGCACGCCCTCGGCGGCAGCCAGGTGTCGCTACGAGGCCGAAAAACAAAGAAACCTTAGCGACTGGTACTACATTAAAAGTAGTCCCGGTCCCCGCCCGGGTCCCGGTTGCAATCAGGTAATAAAATCTCCGTCTAGTCAAAGGATAGCTCCTTCTTCCCCGCTGTCATCAGTACCATCATCGTCATCGTCTTCGTTTCCTTTTGGGGCGATGAACCCCAAATTAAGTCGAGTCTTGCCACCGCCTCCGCCCTCATACCCCACGAACCACCGACGAAAGCCTGCTGCCGGGATCGGGAATGATTCCTTTTATTACAAAAACAGAAAACGTGACGATAATTTGAATTTCGATACCAGAGATGAATTCGATACGGAAAAATGCGACCTGTTGGCGGGTCGAAGAAGAGACGGCCGGTCGTTGGGGTCTGGGGATGCTGTCATGGACCCAAATCGTGGCACCCTAAGCAATCTCAACAATTTCGATATTAAATTCAATTTGAGCACAAACAAAACAGTCGCAAACGACGATAAGGACGAGGACGACGCTATTCCGTTTAATCAACTGCAGCAACGTCAGGGTGCCAGAGCAGTCCCTACTGGAGATGACGGGAGTGGCAGTGGTGACGGGAAAGATATTTCAGGCGGGCAGAACCCTGGACATTGGGAAAACATAGCATCTGTTGGCAGTTGTGTAGAGATCGGAAAACATGTTGACAAACATTTACCAATTACAAGCTCATGTTGGATCCGAGAGCAGATCCAGGAAGACCAACATCAGCAGCATCAGTACCAGCACCACCAACAGCAACAGCAGCAATTCGAAGAATGCCAGGCTATCGCAAACAATAATCCTAGGAGGAATAACCACTTGGGTAGACCAAGGACTCAGAACCGTCCCGATGAGACTAGCTCGAGCAGTTTTGAACAATTAAATATCATCGGGGTACCAATAAATCAGGAGGACACCACTGACCAAAGTAATTTATGGCAGTGGAGCGAAAATGCGGCTGCTGAAATCGAGAGAAAATACTACGAGGCCAGGAGACGACCTTTGCCCCAATTACCCTTGGACGCCGAGGTGAGTACCCTAAAATCCAGTCAGTTGTTTATTTTTCTAATTTAGAACGAAATTTTGGTATTTTTATTTTCACGGATATCTGAGAAGGTATCAAAGTAATTTAGGGATCTATTGTTAGTGAATTAGGGATATAACCAAACATGTAGGAAAAATATTTGAGGAAATGAAAATCTAATTTTCATTCTGATGAAATGAGATTTGAGCACTCATATTACGTTTAGAATAAAGCAAAATTCCCATAATTACGAGCAGGGTGTACTGCCTAAAATAGAAGTCTTAGATTAATTCAGTTTGTAATCGACGGAACAATTATAAATCCGATTTCTAAGAAGTTTATCGTGTGTGTAGTCACAAATTCACACTCTTTTATTTAACTTCATAAATTCAGGTCAATGGAGTTTCTGAATTACCAATTTCAACTTTTGGGTATTTTTATGGACATTATAGACATTATCTATAGATTAATTGGAAAATCGTTATCAACAAGAAAATTTGAAGAAGATGACAGATTAAAAATGAATTTTCTAAGTAAACCCCGTTTTATAGAAACGTAACAAATCCTACGAAGCCACGAATCCTATGAGCCAACGAAAAAGTACGGCAAATAAGCATGAAAAAACACGTGCCGGTGTATTTTAGTTGTAAATTGTGAAATTCAAGCGTACCTTTGCCACGTGAGTGTACATATTTCATCATACACTTTGTATTATTTATTTCATACATGACTTGGTTAATCTTCAATTCTTAAGGTGTGCAATTTCTGTGCGAAACAGTCGAGCAGGTATCAATCAAAACAACCAAAACCACGGTGTGGGGGCAAAAAAACATTTTTTTGAAAGAGTCTCAATTCCGTGCCGTGCCATATGCGTTCCCCCAGCTCTATTCAAAGCACAGTTGAGCCAACCGACGCAGAGAATTGAATCGAATCAAATGAAATCATGTGTATGCATAAATAAAATATAATTTTTTGTTCACACGTAGACCTGAAACACAATGAACTTTAGTAAATTTGATTGGTTCCCTTCTGGCTTTTGTTTTTCCTGAACAATATTCTTTACTGCTCGGAACAGTAGGTACCTTTCTGCCATTAATCCGGGGGCGCCTTCGCGGAAAAAAACCCCGCCTGTAGCAAAGGTAATAAGTAAATAAATCAGAGGAATCTCAAAAGGGCCCCAACAGAAATATCGGGCGAGGAATGTAGGCAATTTTTCGGTATAAACAGAGACGTAAATCGGATACTGAATTTATTGGGTTATTTATGTAAACAACGGCTCTACCTTTTCTCCACTGCTTTAGTCCAAATTCACCGTGTCTTTAAGATGCTAAAACTTTGTTCCCTTTGAGGATGGAGAAAAACACAAGTGTTATTTGCAGATAAGAAATAGTGGTATTGTGACGGATTTTGTGTCTTTAGAAGGGCTTTTACTTTTGGGGTTTTTTTATAGGATTTTCGAGAAAAACAAATTTAAATTGACACTAATTTTTGTATTCCTCTGTTTTTATCTGAAGGGGCTCGTGGAATTTTATTGTTTTCCTTTAAAGAAAACAATATTACCGAATTCCTGAGACGTAAGAAATGAATTCATTTGTTTTTACTATTTTACCACTGGTAGCACGATTTACAAAATTGTTTTTGAGTTGTAATACAGCAAGAATAGTTCATGGATCATGCAGGTACATCACTCGAATTTTCAAAGCCTACCTATGATTAAAAGGAATATTGTGAGTCACTTTACTTACGTTTAAATGGAATTTTGCTTTTCCTGACAAAAAAAAATTTAACGAATTTATTTGTTTTAATTTCTTTAATAATGTAAGAAGAGTCTTTAATAAGTCTTAAATTTTTAGACTAAATTTTTAGATATAAAAACCTTTATTTTGCGAATAATTTCAACCATTAAAACAATACCAAATATGAGAGCGCACGTAAAATTCAGTAGTATTATTCTCATTATTATTTTTTCTTCATTTTAAAGAAAAGCAAAAACATGTGCAATGATTTAAAATTTACTGTCTGAATTTTACCTCATTTAATTTTGTTGATTTGCATGAATCAGTAAAGATAATAAAAACAATAAATTTACATTATTTCCCTATGATATTTTTTGATAATCTCGCATAATTTTAATTAATATATTCGTTTTAAGTTCCCCATTTTAATTCATTCAAACAAAAGATAGATGGTTTTATTTAAAGGCATCTTTAAATTTTTATTGAAAAATTGTCCAGTAAAATAATGCTTTTTGGCAAGATTTTCTCTTCTAAACCTAAAATCTTATATTCCAAGCCAAAGCTTCAATCGGCTTAGTGAAGTTTTAAAGATTATAATCTGATTTTATATTTCCAGACCTGCTTAGAAAATGATAGATTAGTTAGTTCATTAGTTCTAAACTAATAAGACAAATATACAAGTGAAAAGAAACAAAGTAGACCATCCTCGAAGTGTAAACATTCGTTGACGAGGATAAAAAACACTCCAAAATATTTTGCGTCCTTTCATTTCAAATTATTTGTGTCACCCTGGGGGAAAATAATCCTGATGTGCTTTTCTCTTTGCCCTTGTTACCGAAAATAGAACAAATTCGAGTTATCTACAAAAACGTCCAACAATCTCCTGCGCTAATCCGACAAGTATCACAGTTATAAGCCAATTCTGTCTCGTCCACCTGGAATATCTTGACTATCCGTCGGGAATAATCAGGAATTCTACTGTAGTAGACGGGAATATCTGCCATTTTAATCACAATCCGGACACCGACAAATCCTAAGCAAAATTCAAGTCAAAATGTCCACTGATACTAAACTGACGCCATTTCTCTTCGAAATCTGCCTTACATCCCCTTACCGTAATCTGGCATTGGCGACGGCGAGTTACCAGGAGCAGGAAGTCTTATATCGAGTGCTGCACATAAAACATCCATCGCTAATTTTCAAAATACAATTAGAGCTCCCGATCCACACCCCGCGATGGTCCACCTCCTGCTACTAACTTGATGATAATGTGCGTCAATTACAGTGGGGGTTCATTTTCGTGCGCTTTGCATACCTATCTAAAATGAGGTACCCCTGCACTCCCCGTGGAAGATTCTCTTCTACTAAGCAGCTTTAAATTTATCAAATCAGAGAGATTAAGCAAGTTGCTAAGTGATTTTATGTCTCCGAGTGCCTATAACTTTTGGCTTTTGTTGTTTTCTGTTTTGTCTATTTACGCTAGCTGCTATTATCCAGGTTCCTGGGCGGCTTGTATTATTTTTGGAACGCGTGGTAGCACCGCACTCCTTTATCCCCTGACTTGATGGGTGCGCGACTGACCGAATAGATACAGGACTGGGCTGTTGCCCATGGGAACATAGACCGGATAGACTCTCCATTTGTTCTGGATATACCAACATAGGATTTAGATAGACGTATAGTACAACGCGAGAGTATTGCCTGTTCATAGGCTGTCCTTTTGGGTTTAGAGCAGATTCGCGTTTTCCCATGTCCTGGTGCGTGTCCCATGCACGGATTCATAAAAAACGCTGAGCACGCTCCGTGTCTCCCATACCCGGAGATGAAGGTCTCCCAATACTGGTAGTGCAACACCAGTGAAATCTTATCACCATGATGATGATGACGACGATGATGTGGTAACTAATAGCAACCGGAGATTACGCTTGGATTGCTCCGGCGGAAGATAGCATTCATTTGACGAAGCACGGGTGTTGGGAGAGAACCTGACGAAGCCTTGCCATTCTCGAAGCCGGGCGTATCCTGTTTGTGTACACACAGATTGGGATCCGTTCGGGTTTTCAACAGGCTGCTACAGGCATCTCCATCATCCTTCAGAAATGCCATCCATCGTGCGCTCGGTGCTCTAGAGCGCTTCGTTCAAGCACCCTACAGTGACCTGCAAATCCTTCGTAGCTAAGAAAGTGTGACAAACAATCGCCAGCCCTAAGTTTTTGTGTTCGGGCAGACCAAAAAGGCGTTGCGCAGTGAGAGTGCGGTGGCGTTGCACTGAGGAAAAACCGGCGTTTTCCCAACGAGCACGAATCATAGTAGATAAGCGCCCTCAGAGCTTTCCTGGAGCCAGTATCCCGTGGTAACTCGTGGAATCTACTCGTCCAGCGCTGAAGGTACCGAGTTGACTGCCCTCCTCAATCACAGGGCTCCCTAGGTACCTTACTCCTCAAGTAGTCGGCCTAGCGCCTGCAGCTGTTCCAGCACTTCTTATCACTATGCTTGCCCCGGTGATAGTGCTAGGATGTCTTTATAACTATTATCGCGTTCGGATCAGTTAAGTGGTATAGTGCGCTGGCTTATCTGTTGATGCCTAGTTCTCTTTTTCTGGAGAAGTTCTGGATAATGTTTGACGGGTGACACTCCTTATTTTCAAGAAAGCCAGCCGTCGTCGTCGACGTCGACGTGCCCGAAAGGAAGGAGCAGAGCTTTCTTACCCGTCGTCACCTCCAGCCGCCCCGCGGGTGTAGTTTGTGCCTGTTCTGTTACCAGACTTAAAAGCCACCTAATGGATGTGATAAGTGGTTCTAGTGCTGCCGTGAAGTGTAAATAATGCCCTGGTCGTGTATCAACGTGGAACGTATGACCATATGTCGGATTAAAGGATTTAAATCTTCCCCCGTGTGTCCCACTTATTTATGTATATAACATACGTGTGCTGTTCTGTTCTGCAGCCGTGTCGTCCCGTCGCATTCCGGGGCCAGAGGTTCTTTCTGCATGGCTTGCGATGGGACACTGTGCTCTTCGCTGCCCCGCGTCCCTTTTGTCCAGCATCCGTCCCAGCCTCTTTTCGCTGTACCATTTGGAAACTGTTTATTGGCACAATGGCTGAATGGTTTGGAATTGTGCTTTTCATTTGCATTTTCCTCGGACGTTTTGCTTTTCCCGATATTTTTCGCACAGGATTTATGGGAAAAAAATTTTCAGGATGAAGAATTTTTCGAGATTAAATTGTTTTCCAAGGATGCTTTTCCTTAATGAATTATTTTTCGAGAAGTGGGTCGACTACGCCGGTATCGGGCTATCTGCTTTTCAACTGTCGATCTTTCTTCCTCTTTCGACTTGTGTTTAACTAGGGGTAGCGTCGCCTTTAACGCTTTTTCTTGTTAAGCCCAAGATGTTACTAGAGACTTACTAAAACTCGGCGGCAGCCCTAATTACCTTGTAGACAAACACCAGTCTGAATAATGCAAGCTGTCAGAGCTTCAAAACGGGAGTCTATGAAATCTCCTTCGGGCTGCAGCTGCCTTAATTAGGGTTTGGAAATGTTTTCCTGAAACTTTATTCATTGCTCGGCGTTACAAACTTTAGAAACTATGGTTCAACAATTCGCGGTTATTTCATGAAACTGTCGCAACTTCAAACGATGCCATCAGATTTGATACAGGTATTCATCTTCGACCGTTTTGGCAGTGGTTTGAATAACATTTCGGATTTCTTAATAATAGCATTCATGGCATTCTGAATAATTGCATTCTTTCGTCTTTTGTACTGCTAATTAGAAAAATGTTTTATGGTCGGTCGCTTTAAAATCTTATAAATTTTGGACTTTTATCTTTATTCAAGCATACTGTAATAGTGATAATAACATGTTAATTTTTTATTTAGTCAATATCTCTATTATTCGTCTTAGTAGAAAATTCGTGTAAAATATAAGTTTTGTGATATTCTTAAATTACTAAAACTTAGCAATTCAATTTTCAATAAAAAATTCAATCAATCTGAAGACTTTTAAAGTAACTTGATATATTTTGATTCAATCGTAAAAATGTTGTTTTGAGAAAAGTTCATTTCAAATTTTATGTGTGCTCAAATTTTTGTAGCATACCCACCTTACCAATAAATTATTTCAATTTTGAAGTCATTAGCCAAAGAAATATAAAAGAAAAAAAATGCGTGAAAATTATTTTTTAACCTGTGTATTTATTATAAACATAAATTTAAATTTTGTGAAAGAGTTAGTTATTTCAAAACATTTTCTTCATATTTGCATCGATATTTCCATTCATAAGTTAGAAAGCAAAGCGGCAATTCCTTCTTAAGATGTGACAGTGTACCTTCTATAAGATCGCAATCATCTAGTATTTATCACAATCCAAATTAATAAGCTTTAACACATCAAATTTTAACAGTTCTACTATAGTAAAATATAACTATAAATTTAAAAATATTTAAATAAACATCAATTATTATTCTACGGGAGATTTTTGTTCAGTAATTGAATTTTGACGTACTTTCCAAAAAGTAAAATATTTTTTAAACTAAAAGGAAGGTGATTTTAAGGACATACATAATTTTAGTGAATGTGTCATTGGTAAAATTGATAACAATTTATTTAATTATTAAGAGCTGCAATGTATTTAAATAGAGCCTAAATAAGGCTGATTTTTTGCGGTTAAATAATCTAGGTGTAAATAATAATGCTTGATTTCCATGAATTACAAAATTTAAACTATTTCACTTTTCACGTAACTTTTATATTTTTCAAATTACGTACCACCTTAAAAAAGAATGAAAGCGGATCTTAAGTACTTTTATTTAAGTTCTATCATATAAGAATTATTTTCCAGAATTAATTTATACATCTAATTCTGCTTTTAAACGATAGATACCTTCCCGTAGAATAGAAAGAAAAAATTCACATGTCACTAATTCATGAACACAAAAATTAGGCAAAATAATATGAGGTACACATAAAAAGATTTTATTCGTTGTTATTTTCTGAAAACAAATGCATAAATTTGCGTAAGACTGCGATATCACTGCTATCACTAGAAATATCTCGGATATCGTCTTCGGGGTCCATTGGTAAAATTCTTTCTGTGATCTCTTGAACATGAAATTGTAATAAAAAAAAAGATTTTAGCTTCTTCGAATTTGAGTCGATCGTGTTAAATCAAAATAAATCGAGTAAAATCAGAATGTTTTTTTTTCACAGCGTGTTAAATAAAAATCGTGTATTAGAAATTTTATTTAAAGCAAAAAATGCATCGGCTTAAAAACATGGGTAGGAAAAATTAAGATTTTCATAAATTTTTTTATTATTCAATTAAATATTATTATAAAAATTATAATTAATTCTTCCTGGTTTTTGTATACGCACTGTTCTGCTTGTAAACAGGAAATTTGTGGAAGTAAAACATGCCACTTGACCACATGTATCATTACACTACTTCTCACTTTGAAATCTGGATCATTTCTCATTATGTTAATAATCGTATTATTTGCTTAAATAATTTCAAAAATATTTCTGCACGTGATTGAATAAACGTTCACTCTGTCCTTTCTAAGTAAAACAAGTGCAGCAAGGAAATATTTATACATAGTGCAATGTATCTAAATAATTTATTATTAATGCTTAACATGTTAACTATACTTTCTAATTGTTAATTATATTGAACTTACTCAAAATGATTAATATTTTAAAAAGTGCAAGTCTTTGTGTAGTGGTACATGTGGTCAACGAGGACCTTAATCATCGTTTCTAGAAATTGTTAGACGCAAATCTAACAAAGTGCATATACAACATATTGCAATAATAGTCTGGTCCATCTGGAATAGATGTTCAATGGGCCTTGCAGCTATTGAAACTATGATTTTAAAGACATAAGGACGTGTAGAAAAGTGTTTTTACCAATTTAATTTTTAATATTCTACAGGAATTAGGAAGTTGGCTTCAAAGTGTGAAAGAGGTCAAGAGGTTAAGGAGTTAAAGTAAATATTTAGAAATTAAGAACCCTTGCGTTTTGAATGAAAAATTAATAGAAATTAAAATATAAGGAGGAATATTTCCATCTTTTGACTATCTCGACATCTCAATTTTCTCGGGAACAGAGTTCCCTCCGGTGGCGTGCCCTAAAATAGCGAAAGCGGAAGTAATTAAAAATTGACAGGAACACGCAAAACTGGCCGCCCATTTTCGAAACAGGGATATGAAATTCAATTAAAAGGGTAGATCCAATGGCGCACGTCGAAGCGTCAGGGATAAGAGATAAAAACCAGGGGATTTCCCAAAAATCATAAATTCTCTTAATTTACGTCAAAGCTGATAAAAAAAGTTGAAAGCCGCGGGTGGCAAACATATTTATGTCAGCGGGTGGTGTTCCCGGTCCACATCTCCAGCGTCCGTCGGGATGCTTGGCCATACCCATGGGATGTATGTGGGCTTACTGCACTCTGCGATTTCAGGGTAAACACCGTACCGCGGTAATACCGTTTCATGATTTTCGCCGAGTGCAGCAGAAATTGTTTTGAAGCTGGCCGAGAAAATAATTGCAAGGGCCAATCACGAAATTGCAATTAAATCGCGCTGGCCCTCGAGGCCAGCCGCGCGGCCGGTAATGCCAGTGCTGTCCGACTACTGGTGTTTCCCGTTTTTTCCTTCTGGAAGGTGTAATTTGTTCCCTTTTGCAGGAACCTTCGGTGATTATTCAAAGGGCGGAATCAACAGATTTTAAATGGGAGGCCTCCCTCTGGTGCATGGGCATTAATTTGCAGATCGTGTCCTGGCCACTGCCATCAGGAGCAGCCACGTCTCCGGACAGTCCCAGGACTAGGCGCACATGCTGACTCTCGACGCTAGCCGGTATCCCATTACCACCAGCTGTACGTCGAATTAAAATCCACTTAATCGTTTTTAAGCGAATCCTGGGAACAATTAGAGCGCCGAGGCGCGCAAATCAATTAGATTTAAGCAAAATAAATAGCGCAGTCCCATAAAAGATAAGACTCCTCGTAAAACTTAATATTTATTGCTATTTCGTGCAGTTTACACAGAATGGCCGCCTTTTGATTTCTGGGGCCTAACCCGGGAGGGTCACGTACGAACTTTCTCCCCGGCACCCAAGATAACTCCACTGGCGTCCATGTCACCTCGATCAATTCATGGCATCTTTTTTGGCGACGGCGGCAGCGGTGGCGGCAGTGGGAACGGCGGTGATGGTTCTTCCCAGTTAATTTAACTTCGGGTGCACACCCGCGGTGCGACACAGCACAATCCCGCGCGCTCTTGATATTTCACGGCAGGCATCGTACTGACACAGAATTTCTTTGTATCGTTGACAAAATTGGAATTCGTACACATCAGCTCCCTTCGCCTTCTGGGATTCACACATAATCCACTTTGAGCTTTGGGGCTGCGAGTCCTGCCGCGCCTCTTGGATTCACTTGATCCAGCAGGGACTCCTGCCGCCGTCGCACTGCTGCCGCCACGCTTCCTTCCTTCCGCTTTCGTGACATTACAGAAATTTGTTAAATGAATGCCAAAATGAAGCGTAAAAAGGGAATTTCATGTTGTAGGCATCATTCCATATGGGCGGGATGTTGCAAGAAATGGGATTATTTCCGTCTTTTAATCGAGGCATGTGTGGTCGGGTATGCGAAGGGGGTGAAATGTTGAAATTAAGTACCTAAGAGATGAGGACGACAAGAAGACGGGGTGACTCGTAAGCAAGTCAGAAGAAATTCCCAACATCCTCTCTTTTTTAAATTCTAAGTACTCGTTTTGCGGATGTTCAAGAACAGATAAAGATCTCCGGTACGAGTTTAAGATTTATCGTCTTATTTTAAATTGCTGTTAAGGGATGATGGCAAAAACCAAGAAAATTTCAACAGGCAATAAAAGGGATTCCAAACATGTTCACTGTGAAACATAACGAGCTTGCTGTGTATTTATTCAATAATCATCTTCATCTTCTTAGATATTACCTGGATTTTGGCTAGTATAAGGATCAAACACAGGAGTTGAGGCAGTTGCCGATGTAGGGTTGTGTAGAGCTTTCCGGTCTACGGTCTTGTATTTAACAAGTTAATTACAATAGATTATTTTCCAGCAAATTATTAATGCCTTTTTGTGCTACAGCTACTTATACTCTCTACTTGTATATGACTTATATATGTTTCTTGACCATATGGACTTTTTGGACATATAACTACTCCGAGGTTTCTATACAACGACCATATCGACCTATGTCAAGTCTGCTTAATGTTGCAAAATTTTGAAAATAGTAAAACTTTTTCCTAATCTTTCAATTTAGATTATAAAAACAGGATTTGATTTATAAAAAATGTCTCCTTGACTTGTCACAGGAAAAGTAGCAACTCTTAACAATGCCGAATTATTTTTTAAAGTCCTTTATATTTGTTCGTAGTTACATAACTTTAAGATATAGATACATTTAGGTAGCTGGAAAATTCAATTTTCCAAAAAATATGTTTATTTGATAATGCCACATTTAAATTATAATTCCATAGGATTTCACTTCATAATTTAAAAAAAAAAAAACTACTCATTAAACCGATTTTTATGAAGGGTGGTACAATAGTTTTCTGGACAATCTTTGCATTTTTATGACAGCATTTTTTAATATAATTTCTCATTAAAAAAACAACAATATTTGTCTCAAAAAATTGTATTTAACAATGCAAAAATGAAGTATTTGTTTTTCTACGCAAAACTTTTCGATGTAAGACCTGTGAATTTTTGGATTGTAATTAGCTTCCAATAATTTATTAAATTACATTAGAAATTTGTCTTATTAGCTGAATTTCAAATTAACGTCTGTATTTGTTTACGTTTGTAATAAAAATGCCAATCAGTTTTGTAGCATGTCGTAAATAACAAATAAAACAAAATAATAGACACTAATTTATAGGAGAATTAAAGAAATATTCGCCAACATTCCGCAACGACAGTAAAAAATATCCTATAGCTACTCTCCCAGGTATTGGCTTAATATCGTTTAGAATACCATAAAATCTCCCATAAAATGGCCAGTCCTATTCTAGCGCTAAATAAACTGGCTTCGTTAGATTTTCCGCAACCAGTAGAATCAAATCTTTTACAGTCGAGCCTCTACGTCAGCAAATAGGACTACAGGAAAGTCGTATCTTACTAGGGGTGCTAGCGTAATTTCGACAGACCCGTAAATTTTTATGTTTTTATTTTTGTGTTTACGCTGTCAGATTTTATGCGCTCGACTGTTGGCCTCATTATTCTAGCCGTCATCCTCATTCCATTCAGTACGAAGCCGATCTGATGGAAATGATCAATTCCACGGTGCAATAGATTGCTCCCGGTCCCATCGATATTTCTCCATTTAAGCAGTTTAGCTGTAAAACCGTAAAACCCCCGGGGAAACCGATTCACTGCTGGTGGGATTTTTCATTCAATTTCCATAAAAAACGCGCACTCATTTATGTTTATGAAAATTTCAATGGAAGAGAAGCAAAAGGTGGACCAGCCACCGCCAGCGCCACCCATGGGAAGGAATAGAGGTCACGAACGGACCGGCCAGGGATTGCTTTTATATTTCTGTCCTTTCGGATAAAGTATACGTGAAATTTCATAATCCTCGGGATTATGAGTTTTCCCCTTATTGAGTTCGGCACGACGACAGCAGCAGAAGGGTTCTCGTTTGGAACCTTCTTTAGTCCTGGCAGTTGTTTGCACACTGCTTGCTGATGGTCCAATTAACCCGGGGCCCGGAAGTGTCCATTCGCAGCAACTTTTGTTGGTTCTGCAAACTTTTCCTCTTTTTATGGGCAATTTACCACGCATATGAGCGAGTCTTAAGGTCACAACAGAAATCTGAATATTTTCGTTATTTTCGTAATTTGTGTACCAGAAGAATTGCGTTCTTTTAATGCAAAAATCTAAAACGTTTTTTATATGTTGTTTTCTTCCAAATGGGATAAAATCCCTGTGGGAAAAGCAATTTTCTGCAGGCACTCCTTTGAACTATACAAATCACTAGGAGGAAAGGTAATTGAAAGAGTGATAAAATCAAAGCTTTTCTGGAAGAAATTTTGCAGGAGGGGAGATTGCAGCCGATTCCACTCAGTTAGTTGAGCCTGGAGCAGGCAGCCGACGACGACCTCCGTCAACCTATTCCATTTACCCTTAATTAAACACCCCTGTAGAAAGCGTCCCTTGCCAACGTCCCCAACATAACAAGCTTTTCTATGCTGTTTTCGTTTCATGTGCTCTACCTTTGCTGTAGGTATAATCACCACTGAAATACCTTTTGAAATTTCATTTGCCGCCTGTCGACTGCCGATATTCAATTAACTTTTCATTTTTGCCCAGAAAATTGTCACACAGAGCTGCGTCTTTGTGCGCTAGAAAATTGTATTACCTTCGCTTGAAATGATGGCCATTTTTGTCCTTTCTGTTTGTTGCTTATGTTGGTTTCTTTTGTGAAAATTATACAAAGTGAATTTCAACAAAAAGTGGATTTTCTCTGAATGCCTTTAGTATATCTAAACTGGGATAATGTTGGAAATTCATTCAACTTTATGTCGTCTTTGAATATAAAAGGAATAAAAGAATAGGAAGGGGTAAATTTTTAATAAGAAAATTGTTCTGATTAATTAGCCCATGTATTCCCTAATTAAACAAAAATCTAAGATTCCAGACAAAAAAGTATCAAAAATGTATTTTCTTAATTATTAACCGAAAATATCGGGTCAAAAATTAAATTCTTAGATAATTTTTCTATTATCGTCTTTTAGCCAAAATTTAGATCTTAGAAAATGTGTCCTAAAATGGCGTGTAAGAAATGAGAATAATAAAAAGTAAAAACGAGGAAGTAGTGAAGTAATTAAGCCCAAGAAAATATAGTTGTAATGTTTACGTTATACAAAATTATACTTTTGGTTTTGGTTTTTTATTTGAAAATTTTTCACCTGAAATTCACAATTATGAAACCGAAAATATTGTTTTTATTTAATGAGTTTTGTTTTTCTATAAAATTATGGAAATGTGGGCGTTTTTCAATTTTTAGTTGATCTCTGGATTTTCTTTAAATGAAGGAAATTGCAAACTTCACTACAAAATGCTTATAAGAAAATCTGGATTAAAACCAAAAGAAAAACATTTCCTTTGCATTTAGGAAAAAAATACATTTTGCTGATATTCCAGAATTTTTTATTTTATTACTTAATTTTCATTTCATAGATTTCTGATCCAATTTCATAGATTTATGATTCAGTATATAAATTATTTAATTATGCTATCGTTCATAAAGTCCTCCATAAATAAACAGGATTAATTTACACAATGACTTTCACAGAAGCCTATAAATCCAAGTTGTCAAATTTCCAACGTACTTTGATATCAGATTTCTCAACAAGGGAAAAAATATAAAGTCGAATTCCGTCAATTCTCAAGTTTGAGTGAGTGCCTTTTATCGTCTCCATTTCAAATATTCACTTTGCCATCAAGTAGAAATCGCTGACTTGAGGTCATCAACCGCGTTCCTTGCACCTCGCCAGTTTCTTACATTTAACGGTCCTAAGCCTGCGAGACGGTCTCTTAGGTAGGGTACGACGTTGGGGGCAATTAGAAACATGCTTTGGCAAGATGCGACCAACTCCTATGCCTAGGCCCCAGAATTTCCCTACAGGGTTGCCTAATTTGCTCAAAGACCCAGGTCATAAATTATGTGGAACCCTAATTAAATTAAAGCAAAAGCTAAAAGTATAGATTGAATGGTAAAAAGGTATTTGTCTGCGACTAATTTATGGATGTCGAATGCCCCGCACAAGGGCGACCGGCGTCCCTCTCCAAGCCCTAGAAATGGGTGCTCAAGTGGACCCGTCGCATTAGATGGCAACTTTAAAATGCTGAAAATGCTTTTTGAGCACACCTTCCCAAACCACTGTTTTCTTCAACAGGAGCGGAAAGGTAATGCAATTAATTACACACTTTTAATGGAAGCTTTAAAGTTTGTTTTTATGTCCCGGAACAATGGGCCCGGAAGGAACCTATATCAAGTTTTCTGGATGGAATTTTATTGTTGCCCTGAAAGGAATTTCAGGCAGAATTGGAGGGTGCTCATTATTGCGTGGACCAGCTGAACGTGGCATGAGTCCAGCCCTAGTTTTTGTGCTCGTTGCTCCCTGCCAGATGGCTAGGATTCGAGATGAACTTTGAAAGAGAGAAATTCGCCGGTAGAGACCAGCGTAGGCCAAAGAGGGGATCGGTGGGATCATAAAAAAAGCCCTTCAAAGGGATTCACAAGGCACAACTGAAATATTTTGATTTTCTGGGAAATCTTATTGACTTTGGCTGATAATTACTCGCCTGATCCCCTTTCCCTTCCCCATCGAGAACAGGACTTGAATCAAATTACAGACATGTGCTTGATTTTCGCTTTGTGTACTTTTTTTTTTTGTAAAATTTTCTTCCTAGAAATTTTTTATAGGAGCAATGCAGAACTCATTTTTAATTATCCCGTGGGGATTAATTTTTCTCGTATAATACTACCGCGTTTGTTCGGTTTAATTTCTCTCTTTATCGCATTAACTGAAATATGATTACGCCCTGGAGGAGCTTTTGGTCTTACTTTGAAATGCTGCTTTTTCTATAAATTACAAAAAAGGTAAAAAAAAAGAAATTTGCACAAAAACGCTGAAATAAATGAAAAAAACCTGGAATACCGCTGATTCAAAGCGAATTCCTTCTGACATATGTGGAAAATTTAAGCATACATGCCCCGTTAAATATTGCTACGGTGAGGAGCCTCACAGGAATTTGTCTGGCAATTTTTATTTCAATTTCCCAAGGAATGGTTTTTCCATTTTGTAGTTTTAATTTACACTCAAAACTAAAGTGCTTCAGTGTAATCATTGTTTTGTTTAGATAATTGCATCGCACGGGTGAATTTTCCGCTTTGAAGCTTCCAGTGCAAATACGAAGGCAAATGTAAAAATAACAACGAAATTGCCTTTGTACCCTTCACAGTTTTCAAAATACGCTAAAAAATTGAAAACGAGTTAGTTTTTCCTTTAGTGATGGGATTATGCTAGTTCCTCATAATCGTGTCGCACTTTCTCCTAATTAAACCAAATTGCTGGCTTTAACTACTTTTTTTTCAATTTTTTTTTTCCAATTTATACAAAATCATTGTTTTATATTTTTTGTTTTATTTTCGGCTATTTAAATTATATCTAAGAATTTTTCGGTCCAGACAAGGTCAATAATTTCAGTTTTACGCTCTTCGAAATGTTCCTTGTCAAAAAAAATGAACTAACTAAACCATGTCTACGGGTATCCAAATATCGTTCCGGGCGACCTAAATTAAAAATTTCAACTTTGTATATCCCTGGTTATTCTTGGAACTAGTCTTGTTTTATAAACATGTAAAATGCGAAAATGATGGCATTCTAAACCGCTTTTTTTTGCTGTCTAAAGGCGTACAATTTGAAGAAAGAAAGACTTTTTACCAATTCTGGGGTACCGTGGACACAAAATTGAAAAATAAAATGTTTAAAGTTTGACACGTTCGAATCTTACGTGACTCTCTTTAAAGTTTTCTAACTTTATTCAATTTACGAATTTTGAACAATCCTGTTGTAGACGCATTTCTCGTACAATAAAACAATCGATTTTCTAGAGGTCATACGCTTGAATACACCTTAAGTGTGTCGTACCTTTTGTCTAGTTAAACCAAATTATTAGTTTCAATTATCGTAGAAGAAATTTGAGGATCACTCGCTTACACTGTGTCGAAATACAAAATATTCTTCTATAAACACAGAAATACGAAATTTAAATTTTACATATATGTTGGAATATTACTGTTAGTAATGTATGGAAATAAATTTAGTTTTAACAAAATTCCAAACTTCAAAAATTCCGCACAAAATTTTTATAGCCATAGGCTATAGGACTAAATATTTTAATTTCGAAAAAATATGAGGAAAATTTCGTTTAAATTGATTTCCAATAAAAATCCCCTCTTTAATATCTTTAAGAAAGAGATCTTCTAAAACTTTAAATGAACTCTTCTCGTAACAACATTTTACAACATGATGTACATTAGTATTAGCAATATTTTTCGAATTAATCATTTTTTTAAAGTATTTCAAGTATGATTTCTTTTGTTATTGTTACAAAATATTTACAATGTGCAAAAATGATAAAAGGTAGACAAATTTCAATTCAGGTAAGAATTACAACTTGAAATGGACAGAGCATTTAATAATTTACCTAAAAGAGAAATTCAAATATGATAGCATCTGGTGTTGGCGTCATAAATCCCATTGTGTTTAAAAGCTAGTACTTTTTACATTATTGCTTTCATTTTCTTCCTAATTTTACACAAACGACTTGGAGTTCTACCGATGTCCTACATAAAGCAAAACGACGAAAAACATTTTTATATCTGCATACGTTGCGACTCCAGCTTTTATCTCAAAGATAATAAATTCTATTTATGTCCCTGATTTCATCATAAATAAATGCTGGCCCAGTCAGAAACGGAGATTTTATAGACTCAAGAAGAGGGACATAAGAGCCGAAATAATTTCACCTGTTTTCACGTCTGTACCGACCGCCTCTGGCCCCATCATCTTCTGCAGATTTATAACTCACATTGCTTGGCGGCCGGCCATAAAAACTGTGTCAACGGCTATTGTATATTTTTTTCGTGGAAGGGAGTAGGCATGAGATTCCCGGTATTCCCAGAATTCCCACTATTTTGTATGCACAAGGCCGGCACATCAGCAATTCAAACATATTCCATGCCTTGCCGGCTTCTTCGCCGATCCTCCTCGTTTGGCTGGCGTAAGCTGCTTTCGCTAAGAACGCTTTCTTTGTCGTTCAATAGAATTTTCTGTTTTCGCCGTGTCACCGTTAAAACTTTTTAAATTCCACCCCTTTCCTGCATTACCACCCCCCATGTACTCTTACTGATCACAGAATCTTCTGCATCTTCTGCAGTGTGCAACATTTCAGCTACTGCAAAGCAGGTTGACAAAATTCTACCTGGCAGCCGCGCGTTGTCTCTAGCCCAGAAGCACTGAAGCGCTTTAGTTAGTTGGCTTTCTGTCGGATCCCTTTAATTAATTAAAATTTACCCACAAAAGGTTGGATACGAATCGTATCCTGCGAAAATGCTATGTTTTGAAAATGCCGGGCTCGTTTGGTTGCTATAGCGCATAAAATGTAACTGGACTGCCCTTTACACTCCCTTGCTCTCGACAATTCAGGTAGCAGGATACCTCATCGCACCTGAAGGAGGGCTTGCTGGTGCTCCTGCTGGGCAAACTCAGTTTTCGGCAGGTGTGCTACGAGCTAACGGGGCATGACAGGAAGTACTCGAATAAGGGGCCCTGGCCTGATCTACCATCCCCTCCTCCTGCTTTAGTTCTTAGGATACTAGAGGACGGGGAAGGGAAGGAATTCGGCTAGCCCCTATCCCGTCTTGTTCCGCCGTCACCGGCGTGCCGCTCAAAAGCAAATTTACACGAATTCTTGGAATTTCAGTGCACATACCAAAGAAGTTTGCCTGGGAGAGGCTCCATGTCAGCAAAAGCGAAAATAACTTAAATAAGATGAATAGCGGTACACAAAGCGCAAATATTTAAAGTAAAAAGTGAAAAGCCAGCAGTCGTGTAGGTGCAGGTGATAGGTGAGTGCCGTGTCGCGACAACAACGTCTGGATGCTGAACGTACGTGTGCAATGACTGGTGCAGTAGTCATGTAGGGCCAGGTCGGTACACCCAAGGAATTTTGTACTTAAGTGCATCTCGCACTCGTCCTGTGCTTCGCCCCGTCAAATGCAGCAAATAAAATGTGACATCCCGCCCTTGCAGTTGAACGTCTAAAGTAAGAACAAGTTACCACCCCCTCAGCATCCGTCAGCATTCTCTAGCAGCATCAGATAGAACCCTCGGGGGTGAAGAGGACCTGGCTCTTCTTACCGGGAGGAAAGAAAAAATAATTTCTATTTGGACACAGCCCAGCAATAGGACGGCGACAACAACAAAAATAGGGGGGAAAATAAATAAAACGTCAACATAGGTTGCCCGCAGTCAGTGCTGGGTTGCCCCCGCGGGGAGCCATCAACTCCGCGGCCACCAAAACCGCCCATTTGGCCGCCTGAACCAGAACTTCCATTAGAATCACAATGGGCCGATGGCATCACAGAAGGATACTGGGATCAAGGTGGTCCCTGGGTATGTATGCCTTAATTGAATGAATCTTTTTATACCCCTCCTACCCGACCTTAGATGGCCCTTGGGGCTGAGAGGCTCGTCCTTTATTTGGGACCTTATTTAATTTTTTTTCTGTTGACTTTTCTACATTCCCGGGTTAAGCGGTATTAAAGGACTGCAGACAGTCGGTAAATACTGTCTGCTCTGAGCGACGGGATGTACACGTCTGTGGGATCCCGTGGGCCTTCCTACAGATCATCAGATTAAATAAAATTAAGTTTGAAGATGTTCTGGACAAAATGGGGATCCCTTGGGGTTGTGCTCTATCACCTGATTTGCTTATCATTTCAGACAGACTGCGATTATTTGGAGATTCCATGTTTGCTTTTTTTTAGGTAAAGAGCATTAGGGCCCATATTACCTTGATCTACAGTAGAAGAAAGGGGTATAAATAAATGTTTTGCTGAACTTAGTTTAGTTTTCCATAATAAAACACAATTTCTTATTTTACAAAAATTAATTACGTTTTACCCGTTTAATATTTTTTACATCTTTTGCGTTAATACAATTTTTATATTGTGTTTTAAAAAATACATGTTAACTATTTAGAAAATACATGTTAAAATTCGTACATTTTATTTAAGCTCCCTATGCTTCTTCTTCTCTCTTAGATCGTGATACATATTTAACGTGCTTTCACATATTTTTGTAAAAACCGGTCAAGGATGAATGTACTTCATTCACTGAGGATTCCATTCTAATTATCACAACATAAATTGTGCTTCCATGAAGCCTGAAGCGCCAATGCTTCCATTAAGTAAATGAAATAAGACAAATATTCCTATAGTCACAACCTTCCGTCCCTTCAAGTGGAAATGGCAAGGGCAGAAGTTTAAGTGTGCTCCTATGAGCTAAAAGAATAAAATTTGTCGCTTGAATGTGTATACGGCTTTTTTTCTTTGAAACTGACCTAGGATACATATGTAAAGAAAAAATAGAATGGGTTTTTATTATGTCGTTTTTTCTCAAATTGTTTTCTCAGAAAATAAAATGCATTAATATAATAAAAAACAGTATACAGCAGATTTATTCAACTATTGCATTTTACTCTATAAAAACACATAAGAGGAATTGCCTATGACTGTAGAATTTACACACGCGGTATCTCGGAGGCAGTGGCCGACTAAATTAGGCAATAAAAGCGATTACTAGAAACCCATTAAAAGTAATATAGGTAAATTCAAAGTGCCTTAGAAGGTTTTTATTTTTTAAGAAAACCCCTATATCTTTTGACAGAATAAATTACTGTGTCAAAAAAAAATGTTTTCAAAATATATTCAATTTTCCCTAGTGCAGTAAGATGATTCATGTATTCTCGTAATTATTAATTAATTTTTTAAAAAATAAGACTCTTTACCTTTTCGGAAAAAATTTTATTAGACATTTTTCATGATAAGCCCTTAGTAGATCTTTAATAAAAAATGTAATCGATGTTTGAATTTTAATTTTGTTTACTGCAAAAAAATTAACGTTGTTTTAAATTTTTAATTAATAACTTATTTTGCTAATTTTTGAATTAAGCTGTGGTCTCGATAATGAAGTTTTGTATGTACACCCTTTAATATTCAAAATATAGTTTTTACTACTTTACAAAGTTATCACTGTTAAAAACTTGGAGGACGTTACCCAAAGTAAATTTATGCTCACTCTAGACTTGCACAAGACACAAGTAGAGCTGAAGAGCCCTACTGTGAGCCAGACATTTTTGACATGTTACACTAATGAATGAATTACTACTGCCTTCAAGTATTTTGAAGGATCCCTTAAAAAATCCAACCGTTGAATGATTGCACTCCCTTCCTGTTACTGGAGATGAAAAACAAAATTTTATTTCCGATCCACACAACTGGAAGAGTCAGAGATGTATTGTGGCCCGAAGATTCCATTGATATCGAAGCGAATAAACCAGATCTGTTCTATTTAAAAGAAAAGGGTTAAAAAGGGTACGGGTATGGAACCGGAGCTCCGGAGATTCACAGAATCATCATCTATCCGGAGCCCATCTGGGTCGTGAAATATGGTTATTAGGTCAAAAGGCACAATGCATGAAACACACGGCCGACATGAATATTTAACGAAGAGCTCCTTTGGCCCCACTCCAGAGCCCGAGTGCGGGGATACAGCAAAAACCTTTTTTATACAATAGTTGTAAAAATCATTATAAGGACTTTTACCAGATTCTTAGGCGCGCTCTAGGAGATCCACGCGCAGTGCTCCACTTCTGGCAGCCACATTATCAGCGGTGGGTTGTTGAGCATCTCGTTTTTATCCTAAAAAAGTCCCTCTACCGACTACGGGACGGGGGTGGGAATAAAAAAAATACGCCGTCCCAGCTCCGCTCGCTTGAAAGAGTTTTTAAAAGCTTTCACCAGCCCTCTCGCCCCGTGTCGTTGAGGGCTTGCAACTCTGAGGGCTGTTGACTTGCCAGGCTAACTCTATTAACTCCGCCGTAATCAAAGCGGAGAGCCATTTGCCACGTATCTTGACATCCTTAACATTATTTCATCAAGAAATTTTACAACGTGCCATCAACCCCACGGCACATCGGGATGCTCTATTTGCACTCGACGGGTTCTGTTATCTTTGTTTTGACGAAGATGTGTCGGATTGTTGATGCTATTGAACCCCATTGGCTAGAAAGGGCACCTTTGCTGGCGGGGAGCGACTATAAACATTCAAGCAAACCCACTTGTCGTTTAAATACTTTCCGCTTGCCTGGTCCCGTGTACGAATCTCAAAAGAGACAGCAGAATACACAGGGCTAAGAATCACCAGGGAATTCTATTGCATTTCTCTACTGGATTTCCCTTTGGATTTTCTCCTGAGGTTATTGCCCAGTAACTTTTCCTCATCAACTTCCCTCCCTATTTTTAAAGGAAATCGCCTCGGTTAAATGCAACAAAAATCTGCTGACGAAAACCAATTCGGAGGGATTTCGCCGGGATATTAAAGATTTTCGCAATTTTTGCGAGGCCAAGGCGGGGACGATGGGCGTCCTCAAGATGGAGCTATTTGTTGTTCGCCCCCAACTCTCCATCTCAAGGTTATTAAATATTTGAGAAAGCAGCGGCAAAAGGCAGGAAATTTACATCAAAAAAGGATATATAAAATTAGTGGATTGGGTCCTCCTCCCCCGAAGAGATGGGGTACCACATAATTAGCTTCTCGGAGTCGGTATGGGTGGTGGATTTGTGGTGAAGGTTTGGGAAGCCGTTTGATTTAGCTCCAAGCGCTTGGAAAATTTTCCCGTAATTAACTGAATTAAGGAATTGGAGTTGGTACGCCGAGGTGGACGAGCTCCCTACTCGTAATGAAATGTGGGAGATATGAAGCGCGGCGGGCTGGCAATTATCATATTGATCCTAATAATGCTAATTGGATTTCCTGAGCGAGAGAATCGAATTTCGATGCAAATCGAGTGGCTAAAAGGCTTTAAATGTACCAAATTTCCGAGAAGTAATTTTGGCTTGATTGCAATGGGACTATTTTCGGGGGATCTATTGTTCGTCCTAGCTGGGTCATCATAGAACAGCAACTAATGAACGATTAATCGGAGGATATTAAAATTCGAACTTACTTCTCATGAAAACGTTTTCATTAGTTTTAAACTTACTCAAATTAGGACTCAGTAACAACTTTTACCGCGTTTCATAGTTGATTGGTTTCAACAAAATTATTAATTATTTTTATAATCATTATGATTTTACATTTAAAAGGGGAAAGCTTTTGTTTAAAAGTGGCTTTAGGGATCTGTAACACGCTAGAAAATGCTTATTTTAAATGTTGCACTTGCATCATTTGATTTTTGGAAAGTAAACATTTTTGTTCTTTATGCTCCAACAGTGATTCTTATAAAAAAATTCAATATATTTGTTCTTCTCTTCAATATGCAAACTTTGTTAATTAATTTAAACAAATTAAACAATAAAAGTATTTGTATGTTTATATTTCAGATCGTTATATCAAGACTACAAGTAAATTTATTGTAATATCCTAAAATTAGTATAAACTTTTAATATAAAGTATTACCACTTCAGTAAGTTTTTTTTTTTCATTTTATCTTGTAGGTCTGTCGATTAAAAACAACAGACAATTTGTTCTGGGATCATAAATTTTACGTAAGATTAAAGATCTGAAAACACTTTTATTTATAATTTTATAATGAATTGATTTAAATTTGATTTGTAATATTTTCTTAGCAGATTAATCTTTTAATTCTATATAACTATTTTCTACAAATGTTTTGTAAAAAATCTAAGAATTGTTTAGTACTTTCACGCAATTTTCTCTAAGAAAATATTTTAATAATCCTACCAAAGTTCGTTTCTAGTTCTATTAAGAAAAAAACTGATGAAACACACCTATAAAATTATTTTATCAAATATCTAGTTGTAACAGAAAATATAAATTTAAATGTTAGCCAAATTCAAGATTTTATTGAATTCTAAGACGATTTATAAAATCCCATTGTTTGAATATGAATTGCTGATCGTTTTCATTAAAGGATTTTTAAAATCGACCTATTCTATTTACCTCCATTCTATTCAGTAAATCATCCTTCTAAATTTTCTAAATTTGAATAAATGCGTCCTGGGAAATATGCTCAAACAATGTCAAATTGGATCCTTCATTTGAGCGAAATCGCATGTTTTAAATTGATATACCCCACTCAGATTTCAATTTTTGCTCGAGCCATTCTAATCTTAGTACTCTTGTATTCCCTTTCAATCGTCCCATTCGTCAGAAGGTCCTCGACAAACATGTTGAGTCATAGGATACATGGGATATATTACCTTTGCCTGTAGACCCGTGAACCCCTCTAGGATAGGGCAACTTCATATCGAGGACATTATGGAAATTCATAAATCTGCGTCATCATTCCAAATCAATCTGGGAAAGAATGGAAAAGGATCAGGCCAGCCGGAAATGTAAAGACTGTAAGTGAGCTCCCGAGTCCTTTTCTGGGTTTTAACCTCCTGCGAAAAAGCCAACAATGAGCAGGATCGCGGGCAAAAGAACGGCGCACTTTGCCGGGACACAGTAAAAATGTTTATGGTAGCCACTTTATGATTTTTTATCTTCTTGTACACCCTGCCATCCGTCGCCCCAAAAGAGTCGATAAAAGTTTTATATGCAAATTCATAGGACCTAGCGAGCCACCTTGAGTGAGTTTCGTTTCTTTGGAACTGTGCGCATCCGAAGAGGAGCTTGAATAGGACGATGAATCCCTTTCATTTATTTATTCTGGCCCCGGCGAGTGATAAAACATTTTAGAATATCGTGGAGAAATTTTATGATTTCGTAAGAACGTGAGGTCATGTGCCAGCCCTTTCTTTCTTCTAGCGGACGATGGGGGCAACTCGGCGGTAGCTATGTAAATTTCTAGCGAATACACTGCAGTAGGACAAAAGAACACGCCAAGACGCTTTACAGTGAAGATGTTTAAATAGCTTGGATACTTTTGAAGGATAATTTCTTTGTCATTAATTCTTAAGATCCTTTTTATTAAGTCTCGTCTGAGGGATTATCCCATTGCTGGTGCTATTGCTACAGCTGTTGTTCTTGCTGCTGTGTTTGTTGTTGTTGATATACACCCTTTGTTGCTTTTTAGAATTATCTGGAGATAGTAGTTGTTTTCTGTGGGAGCCTTGATTCAAGTGAACGTAATAAAATCCTTTTGTACTTCTGCAGTGCCCTTAATCAGACGAAATTATCTTAAGGCGAAAAGCATTAGAGTGCAAGGGGAAATTTTAATATCATTGCTTTGACCTTCTTAGCTAAAAAAAATAGAAAATGTGGGAAACCCATTTAGTCTATTTTAACTAGGAGAGAGTGTTAGAGAAAAAGGCTAGAGGAAAGGGCAACCGCTACTCGTAAGCAACCGGGAATGTGTAAATTAGTTCGCAAGGCTCTCGGGGCAGGCATCTAGGATGAGATAGGATCCCTGCTAGAGATAAGCATGTGGATGCTCTCGACTCTGGATGCCACTCTATCCAATTTTGGAGGGAAACTTTAATTTTGCAGTTTCAGGAAACTTTTCGGAAGTAATTTCGTAACTCATCTCGATGGCTCTGCTTTTCGAGATGGCGAAGACAAATTTTTGAAAACTTCCGCAGTTTCGCGGGAGAAGAGGAAGTCAGAAATGAATTTTCATAGAAGTATGAGTTATTAGCTAAAATAGCCGTCTTCCAATTAAAATTCTACATGTAAAATTTAGATATGAGTTCCTTTTAGGAGTAATGTACACTTGGTTGAAAACTTTATTTGTAGCAAATGTTTTATTCGGCACTATTTTCACGAATCCTTAAGAAAATAATATAAGAAAAATTTACAAGCATTAAAAGAATTAAAATTGACATATCAAGTGTATTTCTGTACTTTATTTTTTTCATTTACTTTTATAAAAATATATTATTAAAAATAGATATTTATATTGTGTGAGATTTTCTAATAAACATATTTTTCATATTTATTATATATACTTAGTTTTTGTTAAAAATATAATTAGATTATTATAAATTACTTTCCATCATTGTGTGAGTACGTGATTCAAAAATAAACCGCATCATTTTGATTTTTGGAGTGTTTTGCGAAGTTTAATTAAATATGTAAATCGTTAGATGCTAGTGTTTCTGTTTCCATGAGTGTGGGCCAAAGTAAATTCAAAATAAATATGTGAAAAGAATAAGAAAGATTTCTGTTTCTCGCCAAATTGTAGTATGCAGGTAATATAGAAATCTCAATTAGTGGCATTGGTGCAGTTCACTAAAATCTGCATAATACACCGACGCTATTTCTTAAATATCGCAGAAAATATGGAATGTGGCCATTAGTTAAGGAGCAAATTGACCTATTATATCAAACGACCAAGTCTTCTTCAGTTTAGTTCTGGCCTCATTTCAAGTGTAAATATTCGCGAAGGAGTGCATTCACTTTATTACCCGCGAATGCGAAATAAGCAGAAGATGGCTGAGGAAACACTGCCGTCGGCAAGAAGAAAGAACTCAAAACTTAACAAGAGTCTGACTCTGACTCTAGTTTCTCGGTATCGAATCGTCCCGGATAGTTGGAATGAAGTTGAAAGGATCCTGAAGGTTCTGTACTTTACCATAGCCACCGAGGACGATAGTAATTTATAGTATGGGGCGCAAAAGTCGCTCTCTGATTCCGTCCTGTGGCCCGGCGAAAAAGGATTGCGGAGAGCCGAATGAGCAGCCGGTATGAAGCTATCCGTCCTTTTGCTCCATTTAATTAAACCTTTTAAGTAAACTTTTTCAATTTCGCCCTGCAGTTTGGGACAATTGGGAGTGGGGTGGGAAGGCTAGGCATGTTAAATTTTTACCACATTCTCAGATATGATCACGGCTCGTCCTGGGAAACCGGGGAATCCCCGAACCGGTCTTCTAGTTGGCTCAGTTGGCCCAGCCCGGTTGTGTTATATAACGAGGACAGATAGGAATTGAGGCCACCACAGGCTGGTGGTATTCTGGCGCTGGATGTCTCCCGGCATCCCCCACTTGTGGCCAAATATAAAATTTAGTTGGCCATAAAATTGCCCCGAAAGGAAAAGTTTCGTTACTCCTGTAAGGTCTTGGGCGAAAAATTAAATTAAAGCTGAATTCTATCGGTTCGAAAGTTTCCGGTGAGAAGTTGAATAAAGGAAGAAGATTTTGGGGATTTGAGTTTTTAATAGAGCGGCCCAGAAGGCATCACGCTAGCGTCTAACAAGGAGTTAACTTTCTTGGCAATTATCCTGTCCGTCCTTTCGAGGATCAAATTCAACGTAACGACCTTTTTCGCCTTTGTTAAGGAGAACTTCTCGGCTATGATAACGAATCGAATGTAAATTTATTCTGAGACTTTCGGTGAGGCAGTAAATGAACTAGAAAAGCACTAAATCTGTCCTGCTTTGTCGAATAAATTTTACTCAGCAAAGAGCTGATGCACGAATGCAAAATTCCTTGTAATATAAATTGGCGAGGCGGGTTTGCGCGCAAAGTGACATGGATGTTATAAAGAGGGAACATATTTTTCACGAAAGTGTATCCCGAACCTGGGACGAATGCGAGGAAAAATTATTAGATGCAACGTACTGGAAATTTTATGGTATCAGCTCCTGTGCGGGATGCGCTTCTGTATCTGCTGGCTTGGGAAGTGGTTAAGATGAATTCCAGGAAAAGTACAGTCACCAGGAAAATCGGATTGTGCGACAGTTTAGTACTATTTTGTTGGAATTTTATCAACAGAAAAAGTTTTTGAGAAAAGCAGATTTATTTTGCTATTTTGTTGTTGTTACACTGACATGGAAAAGTTTCAACTAATATCTTACACGAAAATTGGAACTTTCCAAATTCATACGTACTCTAATGGAGGTTGTTTTTAAGATTCTCAGGGAATTTCGTATTTTTGAACACCTGGCATACTTCACCTCTTATTTTTCTTCTGGCATTGTAAGACCAGATATTGCTTATATTTTACATTATTTAAAAGAGGGAATTTTATATATTGTATAATATTAGCTGGTGTAAACTTATGTTGTTGCTAATGGAAAAGGTTTCGTTTCGTATAAGTAGACGTAGACCATTCGGTCAGATTTATAGCTTTCACCGATAACTTTTGCAAGTATGAAGTCGATTGTTGTCCATTTTTATTTAACAGTACAATATTTTCAATAAACATGAATCCAGAGGGAATATGCAGAAAATACTCTCATGTGCATTTTGTATGAATCAACACAAGCAGATTATACAATTCGAATTTGACTCCTCTCGGGATTGTTCATGCGATGGAGTATGGAAGTTGTCCTCGGATGCACATTCTTCGAAAGGGGTCAGACGTCTGTTAAGAGGGTAAAGGTGTCAATTGAACCGTTCGAATGAGGAAGTCAGGCGGAAGAAGATATCGTCCAGCCCGCTGTTTCATAACAATACCCTGGCCTCATACAGCTAAATGAACTGAAGAAGTGATAACGAATTTGAACTGGTGGGTTTTGTCAGAACCAGAGATTCTGTTCACATTATCATATCCAATTATAAGTTTGGGATGGTGGCAAATTTCTGGTGAAAACACGTTTACAAATACTAA
This sequence comes from Proctacanthus coquilletti, assembly GCA_001932985.1. Taxonomy (NCBI): domain Eukaryota; kingdom Metazoa; phylum Arthropoda; class Insecta; order Diptera; family Asilidae; genus Proctacanthus; species Proctacanthus coquilletti. The sequence continues at coordinate 426,389 of MNCL01000098.1, read as the reverse complement.
ATGGTATTCAAAAATGTTTGAGTGACTCCATCTCAAAATTAATTGGATAGGTTTGAAGAATATTGACAGGTTGTTTCAACGAGGAAATCAAAATCATTGAGGAGAAATATTACTAAAAGACTAACTTACTTTCCCTCATTCGATCTTATCCTGGAGACGATATAATTAACAGACGGATGATCAGAACAAATATTTAAAACAAAGTTGACCTAAAGGTTATAATGCTTAAACTCCTTAAAGCCCATCCGGTGTTTTTGGATGACGATGTTAAATTTTATAGCATATAACAATCAATAGACATACATTTGGTTTCCTGTTCTTCTTTCAGAAAAAAATATATTTTTTGTATTGTTTAAAAGTTATTAAAATCTATTTTAAAATTATATTTTTGATAAAAAGCACTTAATAAGTCTAAATCAAATTGGTTTCTAAATGCTTATTTTAAATTGTTTTTAAATAACCTATGCATTCAGTTTTCAGTTTTTGTTAAATGCGTGTGTAACAAATGACCCCACATGAAAATTTAATGTTATATACAACGCTTTAAAATCAAACTTGAAAGCAAACATTTTCAAAAAATTCAATATTTTATATTTTAGATAGATTTTGTGAATGGCACCCTGTTGCGAAGATTTCGCCTTTTGAATTTTGTAGATATTTCAGTACATGCTCGCAGCACCCGAACCCCAAACACCATTTGACCAATATTTTATAGTTTTTTCTTTATATACTTGCGTATGAAACTCAAAAAATATTGTTGGCCCATATTTTGGTTAAGTACGAACATGGACCAAATCGGTTCCGTAGTTTTACAGTTATGGCATTTAAACCTTTAAAAATCGTGTATTCATGTAATACATTAATTAATTTGCATTACTATCACTAAAAGTACTTGATTTTTCTTTAAATCTCATTGAATTTAAAAAAAAGTTATTTTATTCCTTTATTCGCAAATTTGAATTCATAAAAACATCATAAGTGACCTTTACGTTCGGAATTCCTTTTCACGTTCATAAGAAGTTCTTAATAAAAGAGTGACATGAAATGTTTAGAAAATTCACTTTACAAAATGTGAATATTTTTGATAAATATTTAAACTTAATAAATTTAAAAACCTAAATGATTTTCTTCAAAAGTCGATTACGAGATCACCAGAAAATTCAACCGAGCTAATTTGGCACTTAAACAAATTTTCAAATTTGGGTCATGCGAAATGATTACCTGTGGAAGTCGAGTAGACTTGGCACAAGGTAAATGAACTCCAGAACACGCCGGGAAATATCGGGGAATCAATAAATCATCACCAGCACCATAAAATTGAATTACGCGCATAAATTTGGGTAACAAGCATCTCCCGCCCGTGCAAGCCGCAACGAAGCGTTCAAACCTCCATTTCCCGTCTACCGATGCTGATCCCGGGAATCCCGATTCCCGTCCAGGTGCCTCTTGAATTTTTCAAGGAAGCATGCTTCCATATTTTCGCCTCAAAAGATATTTACATATCATAGGCGTCGTGATGTTGCCACATCGTTGTCAGTAGGTGAGACAACACGTCCATCGATGTGGGATTGCCGTGTCACCCGGTGGGCGGTATCCAGCTCCATAGGCGGGATCCGGGACTTTCCGGAAGCTTTTTTTAAGCAATACTCTCTAATGGAACTGAATAAATCAACCCCACTACTCTGGGGGCGTTTGACGCGTTCCCATCGTGCTTATACAGTCCAGACTGCCGAAAAATCCAGCTCCTTATTCGAACTCTTTCGACTCTTTGCGAGTTCGATTGTTGCGGATCTGTTGGAGAGGGCAGGCCGAGCTCCCTGGGCTCAAGTGCTCAAGCCCGAGATTCAGTGAATATTTAATTTGTCCTCGAGGAAGTAGTAAAACGCTTTCCTAAGATGTTTTTCTGAATCACTTCAGGGAGAAGCTAGAACTCTTTTGTTGTGATTTATCATGCACATCCAGGGCCAACAGGATATTCGCGAAACAAAGCGCGCTCGTGCCACCGGGATAGGAAGGATTGATGGCGACCAAAACGTTTCTCCAGGAATGGTATTTGCCTGAAAAATGTCAACGATATGTATGTTGTTAAGCACCCTGTGAAAGAAGGGTGGCTCGTAAATCAACCGGCATTTAGTCGCTTTAATTGAAAATTTGTCACAAGTCGGGTATGCGGGGCCTGAAAACGATTTGGGGGACTCGAAAGTGGTGCGACTTCGCGCGGATGAAGTTCCACGGTCGGCGAAATTTATGTGCACTTGGCGCTCTGGATATGGGCGATAAAACAATATACGTAAAACCCCTGAAGTTTCCCGGGTTATCCCACATCCTGTATCCTGTTTCCTTCTGTTTTGGGGTTATTACTTTCCTGGGAACAATTTTGTTGTTTTGCATTTTGGTCCACGCCCCAACTTAGAAATGTGTTGTAGTGTTGTGTTCCTTGTTTCCATTTTTATGGCGTATTCGGATGGCTGGGTAAAGAAATGACGATGATGGAGGAGAACTCACGCGAAAAAAGCAATTATACTCTAAGACAAACGATTCACAGGATGGGAATGATCTCAGAAGCCAATACAATTCCCAGTTTGGACCCTCTTTACATATAATGCGATGTCGTCTCCGGGAACAAAGGTGTTTTTTGTTTTTTCAATTTTCCCCCTTAATCGGAGAGAATCGCTTCTTGTAATAAGATTTCCTCCTTGGGAGCTATGAAATCAAGGACCAATATATAGTGGAATAGCACTCCCGAAATCTTTTATTTGAATAGTAAAGAATTTGATGCGGCCAGAAAGCACTGCATTTAAGAAGGGACCTTACAGATAACAATGTGAATGATCCTTTTTCATTTACTTGCGTTTGGGGAATGTAATTCTTTTTGTTCCCAAGGGAAAACAAAAGAACTCCTAAAACTAATTAAAATTCCTTGTAACTACGAAAAAAGTTGCCATGGTCATAGAGCAGGGGATAAACACTCCAGAAGTAGTTCACCAACTGACGTCAAAGCATCCTATTTTCCATAAAACAAGAATTTTTGCAATAAAAAATGTAATTAAAATAGTTTTAAATATTTTTTTTAGTAAAAAAGAATTTTTAATTTTCCTACATTCCTTCAAATTATGGAAGTATGCCATAAAGTTTGACGCGTTTTATTCAGTCGCTAATTAAGCTGCACCGAATTCCTAGTGAATGAATTCTATTTCCTTCGGGCGGGGAGACAGGCAGAAGACTGAGAAAGGATTTTTCGCAAATATTTGCTACCTACATGAAAGGATATTGCTTCATCCTCCAAACGAATCTAAATTTACGTTATACACTTATTTTAATCCCAGAGAGATAAAGAGTCCTGCGGAAGTCGTGCCGTGTGGCGGGGCAGGACCATGATGCTGATGATTATGGGTGGATGAGCCCTTTTGAATTCATTGAGTTCTAATGATGCTGAAATTCAGACAAATTTTAGGTTGGCTACTTGAATATTCATAATCGAAGCGACTGAATCTCATTTCGATATACTGGGATTAAAGGGAACCGGCTTGAATAATTAAAGTCCTGATTCCAAATCTTTAGTATGTGGAATGAGATTTAAGTTGATTTGATAGAATTATTGAGGAAATGTCGAAATTAAGTAGTCAGTACTCAAGTACGTAGGAGGAAAATAAAATAATTTAGTATTATTTTAAGTCGTAATTTAATTCTATAGACTCATGTTAATATTGGCATTTTTATTAAACGGAATAGGAGGAGTATGAACCTAGAGCTAAAAAATGTGTAATTAAACTAAAAATATAAAATAATTACATCGAAATATTTAAATATAATAATAATATATAAATTGTTTTATAAAAATGAAGATATTTTAATTGTATATTTAATTTGATATTTGTATTGGGTATATAATCGTGTTAAAAGACTTTGTAAGAGAAGAAATCTATTCCTCATACTCTTAATTTTATATTTAAAACGGCTCGATAAATTATTACAGAAGCCCCAGTTCTTATAAATCTCAACGAACCATTTCATTTTATTTGCATTCAATTAATACTACTTCTTAAATTTGATATCAATATATTCGGCAAACTATTATTTTTCAAAACCTTTTTAAAAATAAGTCAAATAGTAGTAGATATTTTTATTAATTTACACTTTTTTATTAATGGCAAAGGAAAAATATTTAAAGAGAAAAATCTGCTACAGGTAATAAATAAATATCTAAATACAAATCTGTGAAATTTGTTTCAATTCAGTTAAATTTGATGTATTTATTTTAAGTGCTGATTAACAAAAGCAAAAAATTAAAGTACTTATTAGGCGTCTTACGGCTTAGGCAACAAGCAAACAGTTTTTCCTGATTTTATAAAAATCAAAATCTTCCTCTAGAAGTAAAAACCCCATCCTATGTCACAGAAAAATATTTTTTTTCACAATCACGTTACAAAATTCTGGAAGTGTAATTCCATTGTTTACTATAGCGGGTGTTGAAAATTGCATAATTATCTATAAAAAACAATTTGTTTTCTTCCATTTGCAAGTATTACTTGTACAGGTCAACAAATCTGTCTTGGCTGAACATTTGCTTTCACCATCTTCAACAAGTTTCATCAATTTCAACATGCTCTCATCTGATTTATGTACATCCAACCGATGCATTACTTTCTGAAGACGCTTAGGATTGCACCCGTTGAAGATAGGCTAACAAAATTAATTCGCCAATCTCAGCAAACACAACCGATTTAATCTTCCCTTAAATCTGCAATAAGACGATGGCGTCGTCTACCCGAAAAAGCTATAAAATCTTTCCCTTTACCCCGGACTGATTAAATTGCACCAAAACACCATCGATGTGTAATAAATCCCAGCCAACTACTCGAGAAATCCGGGAGTTCCACAAGTTTCCAATAGCGCGCCATTCGCCATTCACAGAATCCTCCGTCGACAGTATAAAAGGACTAGGAATAAGAATAAGGAGCGAAAACTTTCTCCGAACAACAGCCATTGAGACATCCTCGGCGTTCAGGAGGATGTTAATGGTTAATTTAACCCCGTGCAGTTAGCCAGGACTGCCAGGCCACCATGGCATCAAACTAATAAATAGCCGGCCATAAACCAGCGCTCGATAGACACAAGTTTTTATGAGTCTGTCGCCTTCGCCGAGAGAACTGCTCCAGCTAGCTGCTCCGGAGGAGTCAATGAAGTTGATGTGGAGTCAGGCGGAACAAGTGTGTCCTTCTAGGATAGTTCTTAGGGGCGCTTTTGCATCTTAGGATAATGGCGAAGTCGTCGACCTTTTCACTAATCGGGACTTCGCCATGGTTTGCCGGAATAATCTATAGCTGTCCCTGTAGAAAAGAACGATGCTACTAGCTGCTAGCGTAGGGTCCAGGTCACCCTTCTCAACTTACTGGAAAGAAAACTTATCTATCTCGTGTCTGCTTGAATTTTTTTCTCTTATCAGCAGTTGAAATGGAAATGCGAGCGAGAAACTTCCAATTTGTTGGGGACCTACCCTCTTTTGGGGATATTGCTTTTTTTTCTTTTCGTTGAAGAGAATTATACTTTCTTTTAGTTAAGAACTGAGTTTCTCGTCAAAGTTGCCTAAAGTACAATGGAAAATGTTTTTCTTCATTTTTTTTTTCAGATTTTTCCGCCGAAAACAACGACCTACCGAAGTGATTGTGAACTTTCGGGCTCTTATGTCTCTCTGGAGTGTCCCTCACCGCCGGGTCCGCCAACATGTCTTCCAGAATCCCGGCGAGATCCACAAGTATGTAGAATTATGTAAAATTGTTACTTTGTGATTTTGCCTTTCCCATGTTTTTCTACCCTATTTTCGCAAAAAAATTGAGTTTTCCTTTTACCCCGGGGGAAAAGCCTTATTTGGTTTTGCGTGCCCTTAAGGGGCCAACACTGGGCGGTCTATTATGCTTTTGTTGCCCGTTGTTGCCCATTTCTCAAAATAGTCCAATTGTGTGTAGAAGGTCTGGGAAATTGTTCTGTGGGACTGATTGTATGTTTCTGGCATTTTATACCCTACAGGCAAGGCTGAGTAATTATCTGAAGACACTTTACACCGATCTGGCCCTTAAAGAGCCAATCATTCCGCAATGGGCGATCCCTGTGGCGCCTGGAGCTCTATGTCCTGCCAAACTGGAACCCGAACTCCGTTTGCATGCCCAGTCACATGGATTCAACGACTGTATCACTGTGGACCAGCTATTGACTTCAATTCATGTAAGTGTCCTAGACTTTTAAACTTTTGGAAGGACCTCTTTAAAGTTATACTTTATTTTTGTTCTTGAATTTTTCAGACAAAAGAGGGCTCTTTCTTAGAAGCACCCCGTCGCGTGCTTGTTGAGTGTCCATCATGGGCGTCACGAAGTAACCTTTCACTGAGGATATTGCATGCATGGGCAAAGGAACCGCCTTGGCCACCCAAGGGAACGCCTGTAGCTTTAGCACTTTTTATACCTTTAGCTGAAATTAAGAGATCTTTTGCGAATTATGTGGAAAAGGTAGGTAAAGCTAACTGCTATTTATTATGTAAGTAAGTACGGTATGTGGGAGGATCTGGAAAATTTATGGGGTTGTTCGGGGCGTAAGTTATGGGCATTCCTTAAATTGCTTGGGAAATACGACCACCTTAAGTATGGCTGGCTGGACTTGAAATTCGAAAGCGATCTTTTATATGTGGACTACTCAAGCTCTGGGCCTGTTTGCGAATAAAAGAGAATTGAATTTTCCGATGGTAATGAAGAAACTGCAGCCAAAACCACAGTACTAAACCCAAATGTTACTATAATAAGCTTTAAGAAATGGACCCTATCACATCCTGGCGAACAACTCAATAATGTCTTGGTTATGCCAGTCATCTAGAGGTTCAGGGCCGACCCCAGAGGCAGAGTGTCCTTCCGCACGATTAATTCTGCATTAAATTTGCTGTAAAACTCGACCCGAATGTCCTATTTTGTCTCAAGACGTTCCCTGCCTGGAAGAAGCACTTATTGTTTACTGTTATTAGATTTTGGAGTTGGGTCTTTCTAGAAAAGAACGTCCGGGATGATTTTCATATTCAAAACGCGTTCGTCGCCACAAAACTTAAAGGAGACGTCGTCGTTGCCGACGTCCTGTCCCATGTGATGCCGTTTAAATTTTAATTACAATCCTAAAATGTTACGGAGTTTCCTATAATTGGGGAAAGGGAAACAAGACAGCAAGGGAGTGGTACGAGTATGATTTCATATACTTTAGGAACTACGCTGTTCCTTTCAGAAATTTAATCATCTCATTACAACTACTTTACAGGAACTGCTGCCTAAGGGTCCGCTAAATCCATTCTCGAGCGGATTTGGTGGCTTCACGGCCGCCTGGAACTCCTTGGAGGCCCTTGGACCGAAGCTATTAATACTTCTTGATGGGTATGATAATCAGCGAGGATCCCCGAAACGTAAAGGGAAGAACTACCCTCCAGATGTGCACGATCTTCTCGATGGGAAGCTGTTCCCGGATGCCCGTGTCATAATCACAACGTCGACAGCAAACAACACTGAATCACTGCCGCCGATCCAGAGGCACATCACATACGAGGGCCTCACATGGGGCCGGTCGGCTTCCCTGCTTGGGGGTGGCCAGTGGGGCGCCCCATCTCGGCTGCTAGATACCGTCCAGGAGTGTCCACATCTACGTAAGGTCGTCCGGACCCCGCTCGGATGCCTGGCAGTTGCTGCCATATACGAGGCCACTGCCGGCGACCTGCCCACAGATGAGCTGGACGTCATCGAATCTGTTTTGAATTGTGTTGCGCCGGAAACGTCCTCGAATAATGTTGCCGAGCTGGGACGCCTGGCATTGTTCTGTCTGAAAATGAAACGTCCATCCATAACAGTGTCGGAAGTGAGGATGTACTGCTCCTCGCCAGACTCAAATATAATGGGTTGCTTGGACAAGACCCTGCTCCTAGGCAAAACAGCCAGAAAGAAGGGCGAGATTGTCTACAACTACATCTGTCCAGGTATGGCTGAGTTTCTGGCCGCCAACTATATTGCTTCGTTGGCCAACAGACCGGGACTGCTTGCAGCCGAGATTACAGGATTGTCGATGGGCGATGAGCTGGATCCGGAGCTATTGAAAGTAATAACTTTTGCAATGGGGCTCCTCGGAGGCCGTGCCCATGTACTCCTGTCTAAGCTGACCCCGTTGTGGCTAACGCCGCAGACAATATTTTCGTTAGCCTTGGCCGGTGGCAGCTCCGAGGATAATTTATCAGCCCTTTGCGACATGCTGGGCATTTCAAAACATCCACCCATATCACCTTTGGAGACAAAGCCTATTTGGGTGCAAATTAGGTCAGTCCCTACGGAACTTATGGGTTGGGGAATGGCTCTTAAGAGCCCCTCATGCACCCTTAAAAACCTGGAGCTCATCTACCAGCTCGAAAAGCATATCCTCCTGGATTCTAGGAACGCTATGGAGGTGTTCCTCGAATCCCTGGCTAGCAACGAGAGTGTCTGCACATTGAGGATATCTTCACTCATCGAAACCGAGGTGAAGGAGTCTGAAATTAATTATTTGGCCAGTTGTGTTTCTAAGGCCTTGCTGAAACCCCGCCTAGAGAATTTCGAGCTGGTCCTTACACTATTAGAGGAGGATCCTCCGATTTTGAAATTGCAATCTGTTGTTACCGCACTGTGTAGAGCCATACCCCGGCAACAAAAGTTAAGTTCCCTCCTATTGGACCTTGGCTTGAGTACATCACAACTGGTCCAGCTCTGTTCGACGTTGGATAAGTGTCCCAATATAACCCGATTATCGTTGCCACATTTAAGATGCGAAAGGGGCGCCATAGGAGCTCTGGCCTCCCTATTGACTGTAAGACCATTAAACTTTCTAGCCCTCCCATCTTGTTGGGGCGCCAGAGACGACCCTCCATCATCTAGTGGTGTTAGTATGGGTAAGCGTAGTTTCGGATTTCTGCTAAGCAGATTAGTACCAAGAGTTTTTTTAAAAGGTTCTGGTAGTGGCAGCAGTACGGGAACATCAGGTCTAATAAAACAAGGTTCTCTAACGGGGGTCCCATCGCCCCGCTCATATCCTCCTGGCATATTTTCATCTTTGCCTCGGGGTGTTTTTGTACCAACCGCAACAATGGGACGGTCGGCAACCTTACCCCGCCAACCGATGGAACCCCCAGCCGACAAGCGCAGCTCTGATTCTGTCGTATCGAAAACATGGTATCCAACGCCAGCATGTGATGGTGGACCACATAATTCAGGCACACTGCATGACCTGCTTCTGGCAGCTCGGGAGCCCTTCTCGAAGCTGCACGGATTGGACTTGAGTAAGGCACAGTTGTCGCTTGAAGATTCAATGTGCCTTGGAGAAACAGTACGTCTATCGAATACATTGCACACCCTGAAACTAGAAGGGTCTTCACGTTTAAGTGAAATCCTCCCTTCGGTTCTGGGTGCTAGTGAATCGCCATGCCTACAAATGCTAAGTATCGGTTCACCACGCCTAAGTTTAGAAGACTCAGCGATCGCTATGTCGGCGAGATCACTTACCAGTTGCTCAACATTAAGACTTTTAAGCTTGGACGGATGGAGTTTCCGGATAGAGGTAAGAATAGATCCTCTTAGGGTATTTAGAAAACTCAGAAATTCTCTACTCTACAGAATCAATCGACTTTATCAATTATACGAGCATTTTTGTCGCTCACATCGATACGTGAATTAAGTTTGGCCAACTGTCGATTACAAATTGGTATATTCCGTAGTGACACGAAGATCATCAATGCGTTCGAGTCACGTTCTATTGTCGTACTAAAACTATCTGGAGCTCAAACAATTTTGGGCGACTCAATAGTATTAAGAGGCCCACAACTTTTGCCTTTCATTGGAGGGTTTCCATGCTTGAGAGAATTAGACTTGTCAGCTCCAGCTAGATCTGGATTTGGCAGTACAATTTCTTCACCCTTAATATTGGATGATAAATGTTTAATAAACTTCTTTCAATCGCTTCACATGTATTTTAGGTAAGTACCTATAGGTTTTTTGATTTGTTTTATATCTTTTTCTTGGAGTCTTCAAGTGCTATATTCGAAACTAAGGGCAGATTTTGTTCGAGATTTTGGTGTTAATGCACATTTAAATATATTTTTTAGTTTGAATCTCGTTTAATTTATTACACCAACCTCCCTAAACTTTTCTTATTGTATGATGATGTATACAGTATAATAAAATTATTGTGCAATACGATAGCTCAGTTTTGACCAGTGGTGAATACTTTTGCTTGTGTATGCTTCTCTAGGACCTAGATTTTCTTTCAACTACTTTTTTGGGATACTCTAATATGCAATTTTTATGATATTATTATCATACAATATGTATAATTCTTTTAATATGATATAACTGACGATATAAGTAAATTAGCTTCAAAATTTAACATTTCGTATATCTACAAGAAAAGAAAAATATTTTTAATTTCCACCGTAAAGAGTTAAAAAATTACTTGTAATAAGATTAAGGTCCATTAATTAATAAATATTCCTATTTATGACGGGTGCAATTTTAATTAATTCAAAACAGTTAAGATGACTGATAGTACAGAACTCTCTGTGACTGAGAGTCGCTCTTCCTTTTATCTGAATGATTAATGTAAATTAAATCAGTCCAGAATTTTGCTTAAATTTATTAAGAAGTCAACAAAGGAATGTGGGAGGAGCAAGTGAGTATACAAGCATATCTTTACCTTACCTGTTTAAGTCCAAGCAAAATGGAAGACATCAAAATCCTAAAGTATTAAAATGCTCAGCAAAATCTTTCGAGTTGTTACATACAACTTTTATGGCTCTCCATGGGAAATCGTTATTTGACTTATTCTTCATGAAGCTGCACTCGATTCTTCTTGTCGAAGGTTTTACAGCACAAGTAGAAATACTTTATGACTTTCGAAATGGAGTATTTTATTATCAACGATTTTCGTGCTTTGCTTGTACACGAGGGTTTTCATCACTTTCTTCGGTCGTAGGTGTGGTTATCCAGTGTAGCTCCGACTCTAATTTCCATCATATAATCGTCCGCCAAAGACTTAGCAGGGGCGGTGTAATCCATTTACCCGGAGTTCATTTTCTTTACCATTTGCTTAAGCGATTTCGATTGAAAATTACATTCGCATATTCCGTCGGTGTGCAGCATTTAGAACGGGTCTGACACCATCTGCTCCAATGGAATTTTTTCGACTATAGCTACATCCGACACTCGATGCGGTGCCGTCAAATAAATTGAATTTCTTCTCGTTCGCAGCTTACTCAACACACTGAAAATGTGCAACTGGGTAATACACTTCGATGACCCAGCAAAAACCCTCAAGAGCTTATCGAAGTGCATACGAAACAGCCCGATAAGCCACCTTAAATTGGATGGAATATCCGTCCTCGACCGACCGAAAAAACTACGAATCGAATCGTCATTCCTGCATTGTTTTATTTCCACATTACCGTTCCTACGCTGGATGGGCATCAGTCTGTCCGGGAAGAAGGAGGATCAGATAACGGCGATTGGGAACGCTGTTCTGGATTTAAAAGGGAGTGAAATTGATATCAAGTGAGTATGACCCCCTTTTAACCCCCCCGCTTAAAATAAGCAAAACGTGCAAGAAATCGAGCAAGTTTTCTCCCTATTACAACTTCACCCTATCCAATCCGACCAACCCGATCAAATGTAACGTCAGAATTAATCCGGGCTAATGTATAATCGTCCTTTGTGTGTCTATTTCTGGCAGGTTAAGTGAATCAACGATCGAGCACGCCAAATTAATGGCGCAGGCAATCAGCCTGGATGGGAAGTTCGACATCAAGGTATCGACCTTCGGGACGTCGAGTGGAATTTTAATTCACGCCGAGAAGTCCGGAACGAAGAGCTTAAGTCGCAGACACAAGGACTAGATGATCTTTGACGGCGGCAGAGGTGGCAATGAATTAGAAAATCACAGCTCCATACACCTAATTTAGCGCGAGCTAGCAATTTGGGGCAGTCATCAGGCATCAGACATCATTTTGAGAAAATATTGTTCAGGAAAAACCAAGGTAAGTCACTGGGAGCATTTTAGCCGATTCAACCGATTCACCCGGTTTACGGGAGCGCTCGAGAGCCTCCCGATCGGGCAATGTCGGCCGATACAGGTTCGATGTCAACCCCAGATTGCAACCGGGAAACATGTTTAATGGCGAATTGTGTTAGATAATACCAGAACGAGAGTGGGGGGAAATAATTAACTCTGAAATTCTAGATTCGTTTATTTCCGGGAACAGGATTCGATTCGGTGAATTTAAGCGGTCGGTGGCCATTAATCACATCATGAAGAGGTGAGCTCGACTCGCAATTTAATTAAATTTCTTGTTGATTACTGAACAGCCAGTGGCCGCGTATTATGTTACATAGAACCGTTCCTAACAGAGGCTTTAGATAAAATTTGATTTGTGCGGATTCGGGGAGCCACCCCATGTCGATTTGATTCCCATAATTAGCGGGCCATGTCTATGTCTACGGCGATCTCTGTTTGAGCATTCAGTCGACAAACATATTTGATAGGATGGAGTTATTCGTGATTTTCAAATTTTCGTATATTTTCGAGGTAAATTTTCATTAAACGTCGTTAATCAATGGTAGCAGCTTTATCACGCGATTTATTGATATGTGCATTAGCAGTGTCAATAAATTGTATATGAAAAATTGATGGGATTTTAGTGGTATGATTACGTGGACTCGTATTTGTAGGTTTTAACCCAAATTTTGTGGTAAATTACGGGCAAACCATTTCCTGGATTAAGAGTTGTTCTAAATGGAAATATAACCTCGATGATATTCGAATTCTTCTTTATACCTTCGACGTAATGGTTCCACAAATACTAGACTTGTCTTTCTAGCATAATAGGAATTGCTGACGTGTTTTCTCTTTCAAAAATAAATTAAAAATACTGCAATTACATGTGGATAAAATTGGAAATTAAATTAATTATTAAACGTAGACCGGGCACCTGTAGAAATCCCAGAGTCCATAGTTAACATATAAAACGAGAGCCATAATTTCTTTATTTCCTCTTTGATTGAAAAATTATCACATTAAGTTTATTTAAAAAGCAAATGAACTGTTCGCTCCCTATTTAAATTTGTTTGCAATTGCCCTTTAAAATCAATATTTAACTAAAAAGATTTTTAGAATTGATTGAATCGTCCTGGAATTTTTTAACACAATTTGTCCCGATGTAATTCGACAGAAAAAAATTTTTAAGCAAAGAAAATAGTTAAAACAAGAAAAAAAAACACGTTGTTTCATAAAAGATTCTAAACCTTAGCATTTATATGAAAGTTAGTAAAAGACTAAATAAACTACTTAGACCAAATAGCGTAGAGATGAAAAAAAAAAACAGAAACCACTTACCAGTTCGTAAGGAAAGAGAACTTTTCTTGATTTTTCTGCACACTTTTTGCCGTAAATGTCGATTTAAGACATTCAATTTCCTAGCACTTTATTGATGAAAGAAACGAAACGAGAAAAATCACATCCAATCACATTATTGAAACAAGTTTTATCATAGTAGAAGTAATATAAAATTCCCTTGAACTTGAGAAAATTTAATACCATTTCACATTGAAAAAGAAGAAAAAGAATTACACACACACAAAAATGATATGAACTCGGAAAAAATGTTTAACTCCGGTTTTTAGGATAAAACAATAAAAGAACGTTTGTGATATATTCGCTTGTTTATATTGAAATTTGTATTTAGCAAAAAGTTACACTCAGAAAGTGCTCAATTATTTATGATTATATTTAACACTTAGGGGTGCGTACTTGTGGTAATGCGTTACACCTTTTTGGCACAAGAAAGGTTTTTTTTTCAATACTTGGGAGAAAAATTTTGAGAAACTACCGAGAAAAAGGTAGAATTTCATCAAGAGCAGTAAAAAAAGGCAATTGTTATATCATTTCTTCTAAGTTAAAAATTTCGAATAATTTTTTAACAATTTTCGCAGTTCAAGTTTTGCAATAGCAGACAAATTTTCGGCGCTACAATTATTCACCCCTAAGTACTTTATTAAATAATTTGTTTTTTTCTTTTCAAAATTTTGTTAATTTCAATGTTGAAACATGTTTTTAATGAAAAAAAAAAAAACAATATTTGTTATTGAATATGAAATTTCAGAAAAATTGTGAACAAAAATAAGAAGAAAAAAATGGGAAATAAACAAAAATAGAATTATTTATAATAAAAACATATATTTTTTGTATTGGAACCTCCTTTTTCGAGTAGCTCGAACGTACGTATTTGTAGTAGAACGTGAGAATCTTACACTTTTACAAGGTGTAGAGATGAGCGTTGGAAAATAAAAAGAAAAACGAAAGAAATGTAAACTCTTTTGTTATATTGCGATATTTAAAACAATTATAGTAAGTGTTGGTGTCTGAAGTAAAACTATTAAATAGTAGGTAGCTAGAATAAATAATTTATTTAAAAATTAAATTAAAGTGAATGTTGATAATTTACATAGGCATGTACAATGTACAACAAAAAAAAAGTGAAAAAATAAAATAAAATTTTACATGATGTTAATGTTGTATAGAATTGTGAACAAAAAGAAACGAATAAAAAAAGATTCTTTTGAGAAAAATAAAAATACGCACTATACACTTATCTTCTTGAATTTTTATTTTAAAACACGCAAACATGCACACATTGATCTTTTGAATGTTTTGAGAGATTTGTTTTTGATATTCAGCCGTTTTTTAATATAATTATTATTGCAATTATCTAACAGAATTGTTAAGTGAATCTTACTTTTAATATTTAGTCCTATTCGCACCAAAAACGAAGAAAATTGCAATTTTTTGCCTCAATTTTGTTTTTTTTTTTTTTTAATGATTTTAATTATTGGCTTGCAGATATTTCCTGGTCTAAATTATTTACTAAAATAAAGGTAGGTTTTACTATGATTGTATTTTGATTAGCTTCCTACAATTACAAACATATGCACTTTTTTAAGGGTGTAAAAAATCATATTGCACAGTTTTATTTGGAACTGCTAAGAAATTTTAAGCATTTGCATCACTCACTTCATCTCGATATGAAACTATGGCCAGGACCAGAAGTGAAACAAAAAAAAAATCAAAATAATTATCATTCGAATTCGAAATGACCTTTTAATGCTAAAAAATAAATAGATATTCCATTTATAATAATAATTTTTGTTTTAATATAAATTCATTTATAAAATCCCAGTGAATCGAGGTTTTTTTCAATGATGATATTTTACTAATTTTCAAGTTCATTTCACACACGATTATAAATCAAGTTTTAATACCATAATAATCGTATTTCATCTAGGGTATGTATGACTAGCCCCGGGACCGTAATATTAATTGGAAAGCGTGAAAAAATCGTTAATCACTAGAAAATCTCTCAATTGTAAATTCTGGCCATTTGACCAATGCTGGCGATTTTAATAATTCGCGACATAAAAAGAGCAGAACACGTTGTACATATGAAGACTAATAATGAATTAAATTAACTGGAAATCCTGTTAATGAAATGTTTCAAGAATTAATTTAAAAAATCAATCGTATAAATAACCGGAATTCATTTAAAAAATCAATGAAATTCGGAAAAGTAATATTTGATTAAATTTATGCCCGGGTGTGCCATTATTTTTGGGTGTATAAATTTCATGAGAAATTTCCCAGTGGGATTAACTTCTCTATAATATACTCCTTAGGATCTAATTTTATCAAGGAATCCCTCAAAACGTAATCCGTCATAATCGCTTGTTGGTAAATAATGCTGCCAGCTGATTTCAGGTGTAATTAATTAGTTTACACCAGCTCATCACTGTCACTGCCATGGTCTGGATCCCAAGACTTATACCACTCAGTAATTAATTGTAATTCTCGTTTAATTCCCGAGAAGGATCGATAGTGTTGGCCATTGTAAAATAATGGGTATTTATCCGACTTCCACTACCAGATATGCTCATTTAGCCACCTGCGTGTGCTATCGAATGTACCCTCATGCGTCGATGCCCTATAAATTAATTACCAGGTCATCTGTCCCTCGAATGCCAAGCACAATGGATTTTGGCATAATTCTATAATCGGTTATATTACTGCTTTCGGGACTCTTTAATTTTCGTAATAATTGGATTGAACTATCTTTCTCTACTGCATTAAAGGTCGACGAAAGTTTACATCAACTATTAAGTAGAAATGAACTTTTACACCTGGCATTTGATATTGAGAATTCATAATGAGTACCTATAAAATTTCATTCGAATTTCTTCTACTTAATTTTGATATAGCACTCCCCTTCGTAGCGTTATCTCGTATATTACGCTCCTTTTCAATGGTCCCGCTATAACGCGGGATAGAGCGTTATATCGAAGTTTTACTGCATATGTTACTAATTCTATCAGGTAGATTGAGAGAAAATGATAAAGCTAATGCAGGGCTAACTACAGGTAAGTAATAAAACAGAGTTTCCGACCAGACATCTAAATTAACTTCCTTTACTATTATTAATAAATTTTAATTTAATAATATCACTATTTTGGTTTTAGTGCCTGGGATGCTTTAAAAAAACTATAAAAATTTTAATAAACCATGAAAAGAAAATTTTGTAAATACATATATCACCTAATTCAAATCAAAAAATATTTGTATGTAATATTTTACAAGATTTCTAGAACCCGAATTTAAAAGCTATTAGATTACACAAATTATATTATTTCCTTTATGTTTACTATTTTTAACAATTTTAAGTAAATATACTTTTAATATAATGCACGATATTAAATTTTCAATTATAATGTAAAAATGAAAACATATTGCATCTATAAAACTATTCAAATTATTCTGTAATTAGGAAATTAAATTTTTAAATCAGATTTAATTTCATTTTGTAATATTATATAACCTGTTAAAACAGTAACACTAACATCAACTGCCATTTAAAGACAGACAAATCACTGCATTTATTTAACATATCTTTGTAAAAGAGAAGCGCTTTTCTAATTTTTCTATACACAGCTTTTTTCTATTAAATTTAAGGGCTTATATACACGCTGACACCACCTTTAAAACTATATGCAAAAAACAGAAAAAATAAACTGATTAAATACTACAAGTTTAAATTATCTTTAACTCGAAGTGCAACCCAAAATGAGCCCTTCAAAAATAGGCAAAATTTAAATTTACTTTAAAATATAAAAAATAGAAAAACAAAATGAAATTGTAAATTTACTTTAAGCCAAAAATATTGATGAGAAGAAAAAAAAAAGCAGCTTGTTTAGTAATTTATGTGATTGTTAATATGAAATTTTATTGCGGTTGCAAAGTTCGTTTAAGTATAGTTTTTTATTGAAGAGGAAAGTAAACAAAGAGATGAAAAAAAGTTTTTATAAATGGCTGTGTGTACTGAAGTTATCAGTTAAAATAAAACCATTGAGGAGTATTCAAAAAAAAAAAATGATATAAGAAAAATTGAAGACAAAAAGAGCCTTAGGCTAAAAGATGGAAGCTATCGCTCTCGAATGAAAAGAATTAAAAAAACGGTTATTCGTTTTGTTTATTACACGATAAATCATTAGCAATTGTATTTAAAGAAAGTATTTATAGATAAGGTAAATATGTTTAACGCATATGTATAAGACAATATTCAAGTACTTGATATATTTATACCTATAGGAGACACAAGTGGATGGAGAGGAGACGTTGTTATACACATACAAAACGCTCATTGCATTGCTAATGTTTTTAATAACAATGGATTTAGTGAAAATATTGTAACGTTGTCCAAATATATTTGTCTTATGATTGGACCGATGAACTTATATAGCATTTATCCAAAAAAAAAAAAAAAAAACAATGAAAAAAAACTTCACCCGGCCGCTGTGCACATTTGTAATGTACCAGCGACACGAGCGCATAAATTTTAAGATGCATCTTAGTGTTGAATATGTTTAAGATTTAAGAACATGAAACATTTCCCATAAAAACCATGTAAACGATTTAAAAGATCAAACACGATGAGACGAATGATTAAAAGAAATATTAAAATGAAAGAAAATAAAATTGCAGTCCGTTTCACTTTAGATCCCGAAAAATAAATACCCTTGTTGTTATCAATGGACGAAATATTCCAATGAACCATAAATCACAATTTCTTGGAGCACACATTCATCCCCCGGGAGAGGTGGGACGTGGCCGCAGAAACCACCAATCCTGGATCTAGGATGGAGTTTGAATATACTCTCAGGGTCATATATTTTCACCGAAGGCGTGTAACCTACACTATCTTCGCCGCACACTCTGCGGGAGTCAGCCTTGATCTACTGCTGTCTGCACATGAGGATGAGACTAAGAAAAAGAAAAAAAAACAATCCCCTTGCCTTTCCTTGCTCGGATATATCGGAAGAAATTGTTTGCCGCAACCTCGGGGGGATGAGAAGCTTTATTTTATCAAATCCAATCATGACATCCATTGGACCAGTGGTCATCGGATGATACCACTACCCAGCTGCTATTTATAGGGAATCTGAAGGGAAATATATCACTTTACTAATCTCGCAGCGAAAGAAAACCCCAAAATGCTGTTGGATTTTCACAATTCACATTTTTTCTCAGGGATAATAATATTTTCCAATTAAATTACCTAGCCAATAATGGGGAGTGTCATTTCGGCCGAAATTGGGGGAAGGAAAAGTAATTTCAGTCCGAGAGAGGTCACAGTGCTTCCGCTTTGCACGAATATTGCCATAAGCAGACCAAGTCGCCATCTTCAGATGCTGGGGAGGACAAGCGTTTTTGCGAATCATCGCATTTCGCTAGATATTCGGATATTTTGCCAAAGCAGAGCAATTTTCTCTCATCTTTTTTTTGCTTTTCAACGAGGAAGAGAGGACATTTTGCAAGGTTCCAAATTAATTAAATTATGGCCTGAATTCCGTTGTAGGACAGAATTGGGCAGTTCCTCCAAATTGGGCTATTGTATCTTCGTCGACATTAACTGGTACGGCGGAGGGAACTTTAAGTTATTTGATTATTTGGACATTTCATTAGTGCAATAAATTAGTATCCTTCAATTACTAGAGCACATCTGTGCCAAATTGTTTTGGGGACATCTTAGCACGAGTATACAACCCACCACTGCTTTTTCAATTTGTTCTTAGGTCGTTGTCTTTAAAAATTTATTGCCTACTTGCCGATTGTGGAAAACACACCTGCGATTTTTCTTGAAAACAATTACAATTTAAAAATTAAAATTTCATTACAAATTGCAAAACCATTTCCTAATGAAAAATTATTTTCATTTGAAAAATCTAAAACATTTGAAAATAACATTAAACTTGATTATATTTGAACAGGTATATTCAGGTAAGATTATTTACAATGCAAATTTTGATTCAAGATAACGAGAAAAAAATACTGAATGCGAAAATGAAATAGATAAAAAAAACAAAATGTGTATAAAAATAAGAGACAATAGAAACAACAAGCAACGAAAGGGCAAATACGAGCTTGACTCGCTGGCCGAGTTACCTGGACTATCACTTGTTTTCCTTTGAATGTAGGAGTTTAAAAAATTTCAAATAAAAACACAAACACGTCATTTGTTTGCTCATTATAGAATAAGACTTATGTTCAAAATCATTTGATACGATATTAAACTTTACTTAATTTACTGATGTAAAAATCCTTGACTCCAGTTTCTAAAATACTAAACGAATTTAATAAAAATAGAGAGGTATTGCAATCGCTCTGCAATTCGATGATTCTGAGGTTTCTAAATAAAATTCTAGTTGGGAAACAAGATATCCCTCGCGAGTTTATATACCATAGCACCAATCTAGTTTATGGGATCGGGAGCTAAACACTCCACTCGCCAGGGGCTCCCGTGGCTGACTTCCAGGAAGACCTAATATTTTACGCTATCTGTCAAAAGTCAATGAGTCGGGAGCAAATATTTTCATGGAGAGGCTTCGTAACTCGTACTAAGTACAAATCTACACATAGCGAAGAGCTAAGCGACAGTTTAGTTAGCACGGTCACTACGGCCAGTTCGGCTGTGCTCAATTCCCATGGACAGGGCTGAAACGAAGAGGCCGCAGTCTTTGATAGATGAACGCAGAGGCAATTGGACTGGGAGACTTTGATGCCAACGTTTTTCATTATGCGTATTTTCAAATTGCTTCTGATGATGCTAAGTTTTTTAATAACACGTTTTGGATTTTTTAAATATTTTTTATTAACCTTTGAGTAAATGATATGTGATCCTTTTCATAGATTTTGAATTTGGAATCGAAAATAGTCCAGCAAGTTAGATTTTATAGTAAAATAAATTCGAAGAAAATTATTTTTCACTAATTTTGAAATATCTGATGGGAAGCTATACAAAAAGGTACTGGATGAACTAATTTAATTTACATTCTCTAATCTCGACATATTTCCTCATATTTTAAATAATACCAGGCTAGATAAAGTTTCTGTTTTTATAAATTTAAATTAGTGAATAATTAACACTCTTTTATCTTTTAACTGACTGAAAATTTCGAAATAACAATTTAAAAAGAAATGAATGTGGTATTTTACCTTCCAAATTTGAAGTTTACTCAAAAAATAAAATCGAAATTACAGATCAATTTTTAAATGGTTTAAATTACTAAATAGCGTCTATTGCATCTCAGCATTACTTCAAATTTTACGAATGCTATTCCTGTGTTTTAGTTTTTACGTATGTTTGTAGTAAAGTAAAACGTTAATATTTTTAATACAACAACAAATAATGGGCATAAGTTCTCTATTCCATAAAAACGACCATAAAGCAGGATAATATTGCATGGCCATTATAGAAACCATTTCTCAAACTTCGTAGACCATATCCTGGTAAAAATTACATCTTATCCCATCAAACCTTCTGGAGCCGAACGGTCAATAAGAAGTGGGGCAATTAAGGAGCCAATTTGTGTCATTAGTGTTCCTTCATAAAAATGAATATTCGCGTTAATTGGCGCCAAATGTTCATTAAAAGGACAACAAAGGACCATAAGCCATTCAGCACAGAAATTGCACCTTGTCATAAAAGTAATTAAATGGAGGGCATTTGAAACATTAAAAGTAGCGCCCATAACAGCGTCCAACCAGCCAAACAAAGGCTGACCAAGGAAGGTGTTCTGAACTTTTGTCCTTGGTCCATTATCCTTATTTCAGTGCACGTGCAGATGGTGCGGGGCACTACCGGCTAAAGGGGGTGGTTGAAATCATCCGCAAAAAAAAAAATCTGACTAACTACTGCGCCAAAAGTATCTCAAAGTAGCCTTAACGGGAGTTTAATATCATTTCGTCGCCCCCGCGGCGCCCCAGCAGCCCAATCATCGTAAAGAATCCTAAGGAAACGTATAACCTTTAAACGTTAGAGCTTTTGTTCAATCCTACCTTGTGTATTACCCTGAATTTCTTCTATGGCTCCTTAGTCCGTTTCCTTATTTGAGGGGCACACCATTCCTGGTGGAGTCATTCAATTTGAAGAGGGTTCTTGCTGCGATGCCGTGCCCGTACCCACCTGGACAGCTTTTCTTCCCGTGAAAATAAAACAGAAAGAAAAAAAGAGCACAATCTTAAGATATTCCTTTTTTTCGCCTTACGTTTCATTTTTCGTACATACGCTCTAAAAACTGGTATGCTTTTCTTCAGCGGCAGAGGACGAGGTCTTTTTCCGTCGAAAGCGTTATGTAGTCATGTTGCATAATTTTATGGGATTTGCCAGCCTTAAGGAGCTTAACCTGAAGGTCTTCTTCTCTACATTATACCAATTGTGTAATTCCGGTGAATTTATAGCCCCTGAGCTCGAGTCTTAGGTTCATGGGGAATTTTCACGGTCATTTGGCAACTAATGAGGAGAATTTTTAGTTTTTCTATTTTGTCTGGAATATCCTACGAAGCAGAATGTTCAACTGTCGAGGTTATAGAAGGAACTGAAGCGTGGTAGCTGGAAAAGGGATTAACTAACGAAAATTCAGTGGGATCTTAATTCGGGGAAACTTCTTGTCCAGACACTCTATCCTAACATTTCTGGCCAACCTGTTTATAACTAGTGTACAAACTTAGGGGTAAAATTTAATTACTGCAACGAAAGTTTTCCGCAGCATCAAAATATTATAATTTTCCTGAAATGCAAACCGACACACAACAAATTTTATGTCAGAATGGTAACGACTAGAAAGCCACACTCTTTTCAACATTTTACGCCAGGATTCCGGAACACAAAGCCAAACTGTAGAATGCTAGTGAGTTTATTGGATTTTCGTCTTCTTTAGTTTCATTCTTACTGGATTATACTAGAGAATAGGAAAATTTCATTAGAAAACTTTCTAGTGATTCCCGTGCTACCCGTTGCATCACATCTAGTCCTTCTATCTTCTACCTTTCCCAACGCGATGTCCTCCGACTGTTTGCACTGTGCTAAATCAGAAAATCCACGAGATGTTCATTTAATTAAAAGTTTTTCCCATTCCCCAATAGAAGTTTTTCGATTTTCTCGTTCGAAAAAGATTTTAATTCTCTCCCTGACCATTCGTTCGGAATAATCATAAAAAGGTTGATGAGATGCCGTTTTTACACAGACCGATTAGAAGGTGGTTTAGGCACCGAACCGTACCTGGAACTCAAGTGCTTTCCATCAGGTGAGCCAACAGTAATTTACGCTTAATTGGGGTGTACAAGTTTATCACCTTTAAGAGCACTCCAGAGATTTGCTTGTCCTTTTACGTAAGTAGCTACGTTTCTATGATCACAGTACAAACAACGATACCTATATTTTTAATTATACTTTGGAGCTGCAAGAAGTTAATAAGTTTCACTTAATTATCGCTATGAGAGCTGAAAAGGGATAGAAATTCAGGCAGCACATAAGGGCAGTACTAAAAATAATGATTAGACGGGGAAAAGGGCATTATGCTTAATGGATCACTTCATTAGGTCGGGGTTATATTTAGAAATTTTATTACATGGGTACTTACGATGTAGATGTCGGAGAAGTGTAGGTATATTATGTTAAATCACTTAAATTTTTATTTCTGTACTAGGCTCTTCCCTAAATACTTAGCGATTTTATAGTATAATTGACTTATGAACGTATTTCCTTTCTTTTTTCTATCTCTGAGTAGAATTGAGACTAGAAATATCAAAGAATAATATTTTTTTGTTATATTTAAAAGTATAGATACAAAATAAGAATAAAAGCCCATGCAAATGAATAGTATGACTTAAATTACGAAAAAACGCGAAAATGTTTTTTAAAGAATTATTGAAAAGAAAGACGGTAAGGAGTTCAATCCTTGAGCGTTTTTCTAAAAAATCTATCACAGAAACTGAGAAATATGCCTCAACAAGAAATAAATACGATAATTTTAGGCTGTAGAATTGCGATTGAAAAAATACGCAAAGGTCAACAATTTTTTATTAATACGACTGCAGTCTAATTAAATGATTTAATTTCTGTAGGAGGCTTATTTAACTTTTATAGTATTATAGTTAAAAATTTAAGCTTTGTATGGCGTCATGAATCGAGCGTCTACAATATTTAAATAATTTTGATGTACATTGCAAATCATAGGTAATCAATCTATGGAAAAAATCTGTCGAAAAGATATGTAATTCTTTTAAATCTATAGTAAACCGTAGTTTCTAATAAATAACAAGAAATATGAACTAAGAATTCGGTAAAAAAACAAGATAGACCTATTTAAAAACAATGACGACTAATTTAAATTTTTAATGCCAGAAAAATACGTGTATAGCAAAACTAATGATAATTTTCGAATTATTATTATTTTTGCTTTTCTAAAAAAAACATGTTTTCCAATTTTCAATATTTGAACAGGACCATACATTGCTTAATTGAACGAATTGTTTTTTTATTATTTGTTAAATAAATTAAAATAGCTGCCTACTTCCAATGTAAAGATTTAAACCTTCCCCATTTAAGTTCGATTTTGTATGTTATTCCAATTTATTGAGTCCATTAGAAAAATGCTGTGAATAAATTTTTAAAATAAGAAAAAGGTACAATAGAATGATGTAATCAGTCATTTTTGCTCCCATAGTGTAAATACAAATTATTTCAAATAATTTTCATGATAAGCTATTTATATATGCTTTATGAAAGCTCTTTGTTTTATAAGTACCAAAATCAAAATTCCTATTTCTTTCGAATTTTGGGAATTAATCCTATACAAGGGACTCATAAAAATTCACCTATAGCGTTTATTGTTAATCAAGTTTAGAGATTTTGGACATGACCTTTTCTATGTGTGCCATTTTTCTCATGAGATGGAACCCTGTGAAATTAATTTTTATGCATATCCATCACGTAATTAAATGTTAAATGGGTCTTTTATGCTCCTGCAAAATTAAATGAAGTGGACTTCTCCAAAAAAAAAAAAAAAAGTGTTTTTAATCCGAATTTTTCAAATGTAATTGAAACCCAAAGTATCTCTAAAATTAAAACCATCCTCTCGCGAGGAGATGAAAACTTGGAAGGGTGACACTTTAATTACACTGAAATGGATTAGCAAATGAAAGGATTTCACCATTGTCCCACGATATCCCCTAAATTTCCGAGCGAACGAGAAGATTACCCACTAGCCATTTAATGACATAAATTTATCATTTTTTGTTTTAAAAACTTTTCTCTCTTTTCGCAATTCAAAAACTTCCCTTTTTTCCGGTGATTTATGGCCGATTTCGCTCTCGCTTTTGTCTCTTCCCAGACCTGCTTCTAATAAATTTATGAGTTCTTCCTTTGACCATAGTCCTTCTTTTTTAATCTGCTGTTGTTTTTCCCATCCTGGGAGGAAAGAAAAAATTGTTCTATATTTTTGGTCCATAATTTAAATTCGAACCTGCCTCGACCCCCACTTGGACGCGTTCTAGCCTAAGTAAGCCAAACAGTCGCCGAAATCGAATTGAAACTAGGGAAGATGGACCAAGTGACGTCAAGGAGGACCGTAGCCACTTGTGGTTTATTGTGTTGAATTAATGTGACATTTGAGCGGTTTACTTTATTTACAGCAATTTGTTTTCTACGTCCTCCTTTTCAGTGGATTCAAGCGGAATGAGTGTTTCAAGAGCCAAAACATTTCGACGTTTGAATAGTTGAACGTCCAAAAAATGAACATTTTTTGTTTTATAACTTCCTCAGACAAGTGGGTTTTTTCAAGGCATCGAGAGGTTTAAAGTAAGGATCTAGGTATATAAGAGCGTACACTTTTGAAATTTGTGTACCTCGACGGTAAACCTTTAAAACTAATCACCGAAGGGTATCAGATCCCCATTTCAGAATCCCAACTTTAATTTATTTTTGCAATTGTCCTCCTGAAATGAACTGTGGAAGGTCTCTTGCCCCCGGACCAAGATTAAAACGTATTTACGCCAACAATTAATCTTCCCGTAACGGCAGCTACTTCAGCCGACAGAAACCGCCCTTTCTCATCCATCTTTCTTCAGATCGAATCTAGGGCTTCACAGCATTGCGAAATGACCCAAAACTTGACACAGCTTTATCATAATTTAGCGGCAGGGAAACCTTTTCTAGTCAATATTTACTTGAACGTGAAAACCTAAATTAATCAAAAGCCCAAACGAAAACTTGACGGGGCCTAGTCGAAGTCGGTCGCAAGGTGGTCCGTGGCCAGAATAAGGCGGCTCCTGGGCAAATTAATCGTCGTCAGGATTTGTAAGATGATCCCTTTTGATTACACGGAATTTGATTTGATGTAACGCAGTGTAATGTAATAATATCATCGTGCCGCTCCGGCTGGCTCATCTTGTAATTTTCTTAAACGGGACTTTAATTAATATTAATTGGGCTGAGAGCCCGCCAATTAGTGTGGTGTACTTCTGGTGAATTATGACGAAGCCAGATGCTAAGTACATGCGATTACGGACCCACTGGTCATGTCCTGCCATTCGAAATCTATTTGGATTACGTCTGGTCAGGGTCTTCTTGCAAACTAGTCCTCAGAAAAGGACTCCATAGTCTAGAACATTTTACATTCAAGGAAATTTTTAATGTAATATTTTTAGAAATTGCATATAGAAAATTTAATCAACAAATAAAACTTAATAAATAAATCGGATTTGGAGATTACAGGAATTTTTGTTTAATTGTTTAATTTTTATCAAAATTACAGACATAAGCACTAAAATCTAAATCGTAATATCCACATTTTTTGCCGCTAAACGCACGTCCTGTAAGGAATTAATGAAATTTCTCTCTCCCATTTTTTATTAATTTCATGATTTTCGTTTAAAAAGTAAATGTAATAAATCAAATTTTCTGAAAAATAATTCATGATATTTATACACAATTTTGAAAGTTAAGGGTGGATGTATTAATTTAAGTAGAGAGCTCATAAACCGGTTAAAGAATTATAAACTCTTAGTTTCTCTAGCTTCCTGAAAAACATCTTACTTAAAGGAAAGTTTGGGGAAAACTGAATTAGGACTAATAGAGGGATAATTGATGATAAGTCTCAATGTAATGACGTGACATAATAAAGTTTACAAAACCATTCTAAAATTCAAAAATAATTTTCTGGTTAAATAAACAAACACATTAACGATTTCTGAATTATATTTTAATGTATTAGAAAATGGTAATGACTCTAGATACATAATTTGATTTTTGCAGATTTCGAAATTACGTTTTTGCAAAGTTTGTAGTTTTTTAAGTAATGCTTTTATTTTCAATACAACATTGAGAACTCATTGACTAATAATTTAATTTATTTTGTTTCAGAGAAAAATCAATTCTTAATTTTATATTTGTATATAGATAAGGAAACAGTAAGTTCATTCCTGCTAACTTTGATTACATATTTCTTTTTTTCCGAGATTTTTATAAAGCATAATTAATCGTCCTTTTGGCGTACACCATAAAGCTCTAAACAATATACTTCTGAAAGAAAAAATCTCAAAATCAATTGGTCTTAAAAACCGGGGGTTTATCCTAATTTAATTTAATTTAATTTACCGCCGCTGAAAAAATGTTCCGCTCTAAAAGCCCATATGTCTAGTCGAACCCTCTCATCAAGACACGGCATTTTACCATCGTGATAAACTTTCCGCCGAAAAAAAAGTGAGTTTCACACTCTTCCAATCGGCCGAAGAGGGGCCGTGCCGTGGCACGCCTTGTGTATAGATTTCATGAATTTTCATGAATTGCAAAAATGTTTGCAACTTTTGTTTTTTACTTTTCCAACTTCATAAATATTCATTCAGTGTGAAAAATATGCCCGAGAAAAAGTTTAAAAAAAAAAGTAACCCGGCTGGGACCCGTCACTGGATGCGCCGCCCCAGCGTGTGGTCCGCGTATCCT
This sequence comes from Proctacanthus coquilletti, assembly GCA_001932985.1. NCBI lineage: Eukaryota > Metazoa > Arthropoda > Insecta > Diptera > Asilidae > Proctacanthus > Proctacanthus coquilletti. The sequence continues at coordinate 398,977 of MNCL01000098.1, read as the reverse complement.
TCGGGTATCTCATGCAATAAAACCCAAAACCGAAAAAAGGAAGAAAAATGATAAAAAAGTTTGTGTGTGGAAAACACAGTGCATATTTAAAGCACGATACACATGACTTTTTGCTGGCAGTTTTCGGCCACTCTTTGGGGCACTTTCCCGTTTTGATGTGGGAAACTTTTACTTCCCGGCCAATTTCTCCCTGAGCCCCGTATGCCATTCTTAGAGCAAAGTTATTCAACCGACATCAACCGAGCAGGAGCTATGAAATTGTTCTTTACACTTTTCGCATCTTCAATCGAAATAAATTCTCATTACATCACCACAGAGTCTTCTTTTCTCAGAAAGATCCTTTCCAGCCATGTCAATCAGGACCATAACATGGTGGACTTTAGATGAACTCGAACTTGTTCGAATTTAAAAAGAAGAAAAATAAATACATTTGCTTCTATGGACAATTTTAAAAGTCAACTCTATTTCGAACTTAATGTACTAGAAATGGTGTACGTTCGGAGCAATTTGAACACCGGGAAGCGGGAGGAGTTTTTAGCGTTAGTAGACTGGGAGTTGTAAGTACATTCCCTGCCACAGAAAAACTTCTAATTTGCACTCCAATTTTTGTCAGGAAACTTCAATGGAAAATTCAGTTGGCCAGTGCTTTAGGGAAAGCAGTTGATATTCTCATTTAACGCTTAAGCTGTGACTGATTCCCTTTTTCGTGGATAATTAATTTACAGCAGACTGGGCAACAACTTCGACGTTCTACTCGAGAGCGCCGTATGGCAAAGCCCTCATGCGGTAACACTGGTGGCCGGAGGAAAGCCACCTTTCGCGAACAATAGAGTAATGAGCTTTCCTCTTTCAGGGCTTCTAATTCACTATTCAAAATGAAAATTATCTCCTTTATATCATTATTTAATTCAAAACGTTAGAACATTAAGATCCTTTTAATACTATTCCAGACATTCATTTACACTCACTAATTCCACATAATTTAAAAGTTCTAGTTATCATTCCCATTTTCATTAAGAAATTAAAATACTATTTTTTACTTTTATTCTGTTGACATCGTGTCTATTCTAGAGAATAAAATTTCTGTTTTAGAAATTGAAATATTTCACGAAACTACCAAAATTATCTCTAAAAATGATTTCACATTGGTTCGCATGTAAAATAAAATAATTCCTCTCAATTCATTATGCAAAAACTTTTATATTTTGGACAGTTCGATAAAATAACATACGAAATTTTCAACATCGACATTTTATTAAATCTAGGATTACACGAACCAATGAACTATGAAAATTTAAACGACTCTTAAATTGGAAATGATATAAAATAATTATCACTTGAAAATTTCCAAGAAGAAAATGCCGATAATTCAAATTTAAAATGGCATTTTTCTATTAACAAAAATTTTTTTAGTTATGACGAAACTTTTATATTTTAGCCGTTTCATTTGAAAGCGGTGTAAGTAAAAGCAATTTCTTAAAAAATGCACTTAAACCACTTTTAAATCGAAGCAAAGTAAAATTAGTGGAGCCAATTGGGCTCGAAATTAAATATCTAAGTAACTCAGCGTTTGTTGGACTGCTCGTGGCAGATCAGGAATGTTAAGTATGGGTAACTACGGGTAAAAGGGGTGTTTAGGGATAGGGAGTGTCGAGGGACAAAGGTAAGTGATCGGCACTTCTTGGAAGTAATGAGAGAGCGGCTCCACTCACTACCGAAGCTATACCGGTACAACCGCGTTTTTTAATTGCAGCACTTCAAAACTTAATTCCCAGTCAAATCTCAGTTAAATCTTAACCAAACGCGCCCCTGTAATGAAATTTGAAATGATTGTGCTGAAAATTGCATCTTAAACTAAAGGAAACTTTTCAAAGATTACGAGAGTATTCATAATTTATGGAATTTGTTTATTATATTCAATTTCTATTGATAATAGTTACAGTATTTGCTACTATCACAGGGATTGGTATTACTCAAAATGGGAGGGATTTTACTCAGATTAATTTTGAAAATTTTGTCCCTCTGCATGAATAGACTTACACAATAAAAATATTTAAATTGTTTTATAATTTTTACTAGTAGGCCTATGCAAATACTTCGCGCGTTAAGGCAATCAGTGTGCCAAATTGTTGAAGTAACTGAGAATGTTACTTAAACTTAGATAAGTGAAATGAAATGTGCACTAAAGCGACTGATTCATTTATAATTTGCCTTTCCATATCGGCGCAAGCCTAAAGGAGGACGTCGTGATGATTGATTTTACTTTAAACTTCAATTTTTAAAAATGTAGTCATGTCAGAAGCCTAAGAAATTTCCTTTGCAATGGTACCTCATGTATTGATGTTGGTTAAGTGTGAAGCGAAGAAAAGGGATCTTTACATTTTTATACTTTGGATAATGCTTTTAAAAAGAAAGCCATCACTGTCGGAAGCTGGTAAAATTTTGCGTAAACCAGAAAAACTAATCAAAATAACATGGACCATTTGGTCAGTATAAGTAATTTTTGTGTAAGACCTCAAAGAACTCAATTTGAGGATGGTTTTTCCTTCATTTGGCCCCTGAGCTCCAATTTTCGGACTGAAGTATAAAAGCGGCCACAAGGACAAAAACCGAATATGGGCATCGGCCTAACCCTGGGTCGTTGGGGACGCACCATGAGAAAACTTTGTTCCCACGAATTGGTCACTACAGATCCACAGATCCAGAGTGTCAATCTGTGTAATGTCCAAAGTAGTTTTCCTCGCTTCTGAAGTGCAATTAACTGAAAACAGCTCTTCATACTTCGGGTCGTCCTCTGGGAAGCACGAAGCCTTCGAAAAACAGAAACGAAATGGATAAAAAAAACCCAACTGGAACGAAATTGCTGGGAGATATTCAAGTTACAATCTCGAGCGCCCCAAGGACGAGCAGGAAATGTGATTCTTTTTTCCCGAAACGAGAAAAATTGGTATCACTGGGAATAGAGCGGGAGAAGAGTGGTCGGGATGTAACAAAATAAAAAAAAAAAAACACCGGAAATTTGCAATGTCACCAGCTGCTGTTATCAGCGGAGGTACCCGCCCACGATTCAGCGAAGGCTCACTTGATTCAAGTGTTTACAACGTCTTGCGTCCGCCAAGGATAGGGCCATAACTCGTCGTATTTTTGCAATAAAAGCATTTTCGCCGTGATTACGGACCACCTTACTCCCATTTTTCATTAGCAATAAATAAAACTTTATTACGGTGATAATGTCAGAAACTTGTGGACTCCCCTTGAAATATTTGCGAGCGCTCGAATTATTTTTATTAGAACCGGGGATGATGCCCGTGTTGTTTCCCGTCCCAAAGGTCAGTTGAAATAGCTCTTGACGGCCCAGGACCCGGAGATACAGACTGTCGGAATTCAGAGAAGGTTAATTTATAATTGCCTTTCTAAACGAGATTTACGGTGACTACCGCCAGGTCCTGGACCCGGGTCAACGGTTCCCCCGCCGGAAAAAGTTAATTGTAAAAAGAGGCAAAAGAAACCGAACGAAGGAGCTCATGAAATGTGCTGGATTGATGGGCTGTATTACATCAATTTCCGGCAGATCCAAGTACATCCCTTCTGTTACTCCCGGAAGTGCCGTGTCGGGCAAGTTGACACCGTATATTATGACAATGACAATGCTTTGCCGGTTTGGCATATCACCGTGCCGCGCCGCCTGACAGAATGAAGGATATTTCCTTTCGTCGAAGGTACGATATGGGTCAGTGATTCCAAAAAGGTAGTCTCTTTCAGGACGGTTCTTGGTAAAGGGAATAATTACGACGTTCATCAATGACAGCTCAGTTGAGGTGCCCGCGGGATGGGATGCGATGTGAAAAAAGATGAGGTGGTTTTGCTCAGTTTGTTTTTGGGATTAGGAAGCAATTCCCAGCGATATTATTGATTATGTTCAAAATAAACAGCGAAACTGGAGCGCTGCTGGAAATGTTGACATTCAGTTTAGTGATGGATGAAGCTGTACATTGCTCCAATTTGATTTGTTTGATCTCAACACAGAAAGTGTTTTTTTTTTTTAAAGTTTCGATTTTATCACTTCTTTAATTGATTGATGTCTGTCATAACCAGAAATCAATATACAAGAATATTCTCTCTAAATTAAAAATGTATACATCACAAACAGCTTTCGCTAAATCACAGGATAATCAAATTTTCAATTAAACCAGCCTCTTTTATAATGAAAATATTAAAATAATTTTCATTTGGGCATTAGTTCCGACAGTAAATATCGGTTTGCTATTTCTGTGCATGCATTCGGCTGTGTTTGTGACCTATAAAATCACCGCAGCACACAAATTTAGACCTTTTTGCGGTATTTTGCAATTATTTCAATTTATATTCCTCTACATTATTATTATCTCAATCAAACGAATAAATACGCAATTTATGATAGCAGCTTTCAGAACGCATTCATGCGCTGTATTTATGGGTATATTTTGCATTAAGACCTTGGGCTATAAATTAATATTGAACAGAGTATAATATAAAATATTTGGAGTGGTATTTTAATGAGCTAAAACTCTTTTGTTACGTTGTTTTATGTAATGAACTGACCGCTTTTAGTAGGATTATTAATTTTAGAACAAATGACCTCTAGCGGCTGAAAGTTCTTTATGCTGGGAGCAATGATTGAAATATTTGCACGGTATGGATTTGATTCATGTGTGCTTTCCATGCTTAATACCTTTTTTTCATGTTGACATTTGAAAAACTAATACAATACGCATTTTGGTACAGGGAAAATATTTCTAATTCATCCTATCGTCGCACAATAGCACAATTTTAATAAAATTCTAACAAATGTATTCCCACAAAATTGTGTCCTAGTTTTTTATCGAGAACAAAATAATTAACATATTTTTAACTCGTGTAAAAATGTGCTCTAAGCACACAAAAAAAATATTTGTTGGATTTTTATTAATTTGCTAAACTCATCTATGTTAACTATGGAATCTTGTACCTGTATGTACATATGGATATCCAAATATGTATGTTTGTTTGCAAGATTCTCCATAACTACAATTGTTTTTATTTACGTAAAATTTATTGCATTTGACTGGTGTCTTTCTAGTTTTTTCGGGTTCCGTACATTATTTTATTTTTAAAAAGAGGTGAGTCGAGCGCCCCCGAAAAAATATGTTTCTCTTAGTTCGGACTTCTAATTTTTATTTGTTTTAAATTACGAATGAAATAGTTTTAAGGTTATAGCTCAAAATGTGCAAGAAAGAGCCCATCCCCATCTTCTAGGTTTGATATTACCAGGATTAGTAGTTATTTACTCGTAGATAACAGAAAAACGGCCACATTTCTATTCAGACTAATAATTGCTAAAAAATATAATATTTTGTAAAATAATATTTAGCTTAATTTTTTGATATTGACAAACGTTAAATGATAAAAAAGAGTTAATCAACTGCTAACCGGTAATTTTGGTTCGGAATCCTCACTGCGCGAAACCGACTCCCTTTATTTAGGTTGTTGTTATCAGACCTGAGTATAGGTACAAGCATTTTCAAGATTGGCCAAGAAGATTTAGAATAGAATAGAATATCACTAATTTTGATAACATCTGTTATTAGAAGGTTTTCGCAGAAGGTTTTAAATATTTTACTAGAATTTTGTTTTATATGTCTATTTCTACTAATCAGAATAGACATTTACAACTAAGGGCTACTTAGGCGGGTTAAATTTGTCCAAATATTTATTTCTCTATATTTAACTCACACAATGAGTTACGTTTAGACCTCCTATAAAGAAAAAATTCTCGTTTTAACATAGAATATAGCTTAGCTGTAAAAAACGACCGTAGAAAGGGACTGTCATAAAGCGTAGTTTAGTATCTTGGCTAATTTGACTATCGCGTTAATGACAGCTTAAAATAAAGCATGTCTAAAGTATCCAATTTACCAGTCTAATTATACTCCCTAAAATTGCCACCCAACGGAAAACGTGGTCAATGTTGTAATTTAAGCAATATATTTGCGACATAATTTATACGATAACTGCCACGCAAACAGCACTGTTAAGCTATTTTTAAACCCTATTCAACCTGAAACGTGAAAAGGCTAATAATTCCAACACATCACTAGTATGCGGCGAACACCAAAACTTCAAGAAGTCCAAGAACCCTAAAAGGGGAACTTACAGGTCTTATTCAGGCACAACTGGATCTGACGAGCTCTTGAATTACATCAAAACCGGAAAAGTGGCGCATAATTTATTTCATAATTGTGCAATTCAATCCTAGAGAGGGAAAGTCTTGACGAAAAAAATATATTAACAATCTCCAACTCTCTCGGGGGATACTCTTCGTTCAGTACTCGAGCAGCTAACACCCACTTTAATGTTGGGTGTACTTGAAAAGTTCTTTAGCGGAGGCATTACGAAGTATTCCTTCCTTCCGCATATCTTAAGAAATTTTTCTCCCTTCTTCTATTGCTCCCGGGTCTTGCCCTTGCCTTGCCCTAGGTGCGGGAGCAAGGTAGAAGTTTTTAAGTTAAACGAAGGAAATAATTTGTCAAGCCGTCAGAGCTACGTTGGAGCCCACAGTCGGCAATATCCAGCCAGCCCAGCTAGAGCCAGGTGAACCCGGCAATGGCCTGTTTAATAGTAATTCCAAACTGCTTAAGCGCCGAGTCGTACTTTAGCTTGTATTCCTTGCTAGGCAGATACTTTCGTGGATATTTAAGAAAATTTTTGAGATCTCGTGAAAAGTATACAGGACATGAATTACACAGGCCTTATTTAGCCATCCTTTGAACTCGCGGGCACGACTCCCGACTAGTAGTGACACTTTTTTTATGATTTATGCAGAGAGATTCTCTTAAATTGTCACAATTTATAAAGCACTCGAGCGAGAATGGTTAAAAGGATTGTTAGACAAAAGTTTTGCTCTTGTAAGGTTTAATGGCCTGTAATTAGCCCGAATTAATTACCCTCCCGGGGTTCGGGGGGATGGTCTGAATTTTTTCCCTTACTACTTTATTGCATCGTATTTTTTATTGCAGCATTTTAAGACTCTCTGCTAAGCTAATGGCATACATAAATTATACTGTCGGCGGTTTTTTTTTTCTAATTGAGGGCTATTTTGCCTTGAGAAGAATATCCGGATGAAAAGGTTCCGCCCTCTTGTAAATATTTACTAGAAGAAAATAAGTTTTCATGCTACAATAAATGTTTACACATTTCGGCAAGCAGAGGAAGAAAAAATTTGAAAAAAAAAATGTTATGGTTATCCCGCAAGAACATCACCTAATTCCTCATTGCTAATGACGCGTGGAAATGATTTTGAAACTTTTTTGTGGGCTTTCGCCCACCGATTTGCTGCAAATAAAAAAGTAATAAACAAATAAATCTCCTAATAAATGAGATCCTCCGGCGTACCTCCGGTAAGGAAAAGTCCGCTTCAGCAGGTTTTCCCGAATGGGAGTAAAAATTTATGACCCCCGTATTTTGCACACGCCCAAGAAAGTAGCGACCTAGAGAAAATCTCAAGAAAAGTTTTAATCTATTTACGGAAGCAAGAGCGGGCATCATCTGGTTTATGTCCTCCTAACCCGATAGTAAAAGTAATTGCCCATCCTTGTACCGTCGAAGTGCCCGCTTTGTGCACATGACAGGCTCCCGTATTATCCCGGAAAGTGTCCCATAAAGTGCCTGCCTCCTCTTATGGATAGGTAGCAAACGCCAATGTATCATCCTGCATTAGAGGCCCAATAAAAATACCCAGGCTGCTTCTGCAGAATTTATGCCTTTCTTAACAGCGTTCACGAATGTGTCAAGTTGTCAGAATTTCTGGCTAGGCTCTGTACAGGGCGTCCCGGGAGCGCTCACTTGTTTTATATTTCATTATTTATTTTCGCTCATCAGACAGGCTACGTCGAGGCATTAACCACCCGGGCATGATTTACTTGTCTAATGTTTTTGATTTGGCCTTGCAACGCATCCACGTCCCAGCGGGCCACTTTTGATTTTTACCCGGAACATTTTGGAAGGACTAAAAAATTGCTACTGCTAGCACGGCTGCCATTGCGGGCTCCGGAGCGATTACTTGGACAGGCGACATGGCAGCGGGTTTTACAAGCACTGAATAAAAATTCATAAAACATATTGCTCGCTTTCCCTCCTTTCCCACATTTATTTTTCTTTTATTAAAAATTCCAGGTGTAGCACTCACGGTTATTAATTCCTTTCACTCGGATGTAATGCCAAGTTAATCATGAGCAGAACAAATTTGATAGAGGCCTTAAGATCGAGTGTCGTTGAAGGATATTGTTAAAATTCCCCCTTGCCGTAGCTAAAACATTTTCTTATTTAAATGGAATTGTTTTATTAATATTTTGAGAATAATTTGTGGAAGATTGTTCATAAAAAAGACACTTTCGTGGTATCCATCACAATTATTCCTGACAAAGAAAAAAAATATCCTCTTAAAGAAAACAAAGAGGGGCTTATATTTTCTTAATTTTTTCTAGCCAAATTTTCGTCGCAGAAGGACAATTATTTGCAATAGAATCGATTTTTATTTGTTGACAAAATCTGACTTGAATGTTTATTCTTAAAATATTTGAAGTATCGTTTTCAAAAAAACTTAAACTTAAAATTAATTTATTTTATTACAATCAACAAGTATAATAAATTTATTCAAATGAATAAAAAATGATTTCCCATTGATACGTAACAAACTTTAATATTTCTTTCATAAGACCGATTTCTTTCCTGGATTAATCACGATCCAATAGGCTCTAAGAAAACTTTAAGTCTTATGAAATTACAATTTTGGAAGTTTTGTTTCGAAAATGAGGAAGCAGAAATGTTGAACACACATACATGAGGTTTCTAAAGACTTACACTTTATAAAATCTTTTAGTTTTCAGAAAATTTTTCCAATATGTTTCGAAGATAATTTTGTAGATGCATTTTCCTATCTACCTACAATTGAAGTTAACTAAATCTCTAAGTAGATCTAAATTTTGATTCAAATACCCATACTGAGACTAGCACATTCTGAATTGAAAGCCATGTAAAAAATTAATTAATTCTAGCTATAACTCACTTTTGTTTTAGTAAAGACGAGTACTTCTTGTGGCTTTTGATGACAATTGGAAGGAATTTGTCTACATCTTTTGGATTGGTATCGCGTAAATGTCGAAATTTGCCGTGCAAGAGCAAGAAATTTACAGAAGAACAAGTTGTTTATACCGAAATTGGATTCCTTTTATTCGGTGGCTGCCAGGATGGCTTCTGTTGCTTTACCTTAGTAGGTTACTAAAGGAAGAACGTTTTAATGCTCTAGTGGGCCCGTTGCGTTGTTTTATGTTACAGGAGTCGATACAAGAAAGGTCGTTAGGTCAGTTGCAAACAGCACTGTTTTCCTTGAGCATGCAATTTCATAAAGCCGAAAACTGCTTTTGACTGCATCGACAGTTCGTAGAGTTCGCCAAAGACCATTCGACTTCCTTGGCAAACAATTTCCCAGCAAACATTATGTATGCTCCAAATACTCCATGTCATCGTATGCGCTAGCAAACTTTTCAGTATAACTAGAATATCAGGAGCACTGGTTGTTCCAGTATAGTGGGAGTGCACTTGTTGACAGCAAAAGGGACTTTTCTACCTTCTGTTGCCCGTAAAGCACAACTCTTGATAAATGGAAAATCTGCGCTCCTTATCGGGGAAAACCACAAAATTCTCTCAGGATGATAAAAAGATAGTCTAGAAAACTTTGTTGTCAGGCGATAGCTAGTGCATCCTCGAATATCTCTCCTGGAACTTAATCCCTCCCAAATTTTCGCCTTAATTAAATTTCTCGGTGCGCACGGTGGCCTCACCACAAATATGTTCGGAACTCTCACCTGCTTCAAAATTTATAGCAAAACTTTTCCTGCTCGTGCAAAAGCAGCTATGGAACCCCGATATACCGAAATGCTCGTCGTCACTGTCTTCGGCTGTCGTCCTCGGTGCCTTTCTCTGAAGACGGAGCATATGAAAATTTAAATCGACTCCTTTCGCCTTTCTTTCGTTTCTCCCAACAGGATACCGGCGACTTGGGGGATGCATGTTTTTCATCCGCGTCCTGATGTGGGTTTTTTCCTCCTCCGCCTCTATCTCCGGCTATTTTGTTGTGCAGACGGAGCACGACGGTATCCTATTCTTCGCAGGTTATTACGTCTATAAAGTACAACAAAACTGCAAGGCTGTGTATGTGCCGAGTGCGGGGGGAGGATTTCCAGGGGCGCCAAGAATAAACAAAACGATCGCGACGAAATTGGATAAGAAAAAGAACGAGCACAAAGTTGCTGTGGGTTTCCCTGTCATGGCTCGACACTGCTGCAGTTGGCGATTACGGGCGCGATAAGACGACTTCTCAAAAATTGGAAGGGATAAGGGTTGAAATTTGCGTAATTTTCCGATAAGTAAATCCAAATCATTTTACACGATACACCAATCTTATTTTGAATTTAGTTTCCTCAAATTTTGCTTAAAGAGCCCTGATAAAATATCACGATAGTTTGGCCCTTAACTACATTCCTGTAATTTACACGGAAATCTAAATATAACACGTCAACCAGTGAAGGATTAATGTGGCTAATAATGTTAATATAAATCAAAAAGTGTTGAATAGTCAACAGGATAATAATTAAATAATACCAGAAGAGGGCAGAGGGTTTTGATGGTTTTCGGTGTCCTTAGCAAAGCTGGTTACAACAACTACCAGAAAACGTCTATCTCTTCCAGCATTCTGTTACAATTTTAACTAAAACCACACAATTGAACCGTTTTTCGTTTCGTAATAATTCAATATTTGGATTCTGAAACAAATTTTAAAAAAGTCTAGTGTCAGGTGTTTCTTGTGTGTGTGTTTATCTCCGAAATTTGTGGACTAAGCAGTTTTAAATTTCTTTCATTGGTAGAAGGTCTAGTAATGATTAATAGGAAAAATTGAGCGAGGTTTCTAATTTCTACAATTATTTAAAAATTAGTAATTATCGATTACGAACCAACTTACATATGGAGTTCACGAAGTAAACTCTAATCAGTATTTTTGTCATGCTAATACCAAAAAACATGCATACCTACAAACAAAGGTGCTAATAAACTTTTAATGGCACTTATAATAAATGTAGGAAACCGTGGGTATGGGACTCCTTCTTGATCGTTTGTTTTTCTTCACCTGAAAAATGTTTAACCAGTTTTTAAAACTTCTTTTCTGGGGATTGCAAATTCAAAAATTAAATAAATAATTAAAATAGTTCATGTTTTCGAAAAAAATTGAAACATATTTTTATAAACTGTAATAGTAGGAATTGTCCAGAAATTAATAAATAAATAATTAATAAATTTTAAAGTTTGCATCCATTGTTGCGTTTTTATAACCCTTTGAATAAACTTATGACATTTTTTTTACATAATCATTATGATGAATATTCATAAAAATATTTACTATCAGTGCCCCGAGTGCGCACAGACCTGGCATCCGTATCGAAGTGATATAAAGTGTTAAAATGACCTCACCCCCTTTCAATTTTTTCAAATTCGCGCAAATTTCACAATTGCTCAACAAAATCCCTTTCATTCCTCTGTTTTCACAAAAACCAAAGCGACCGATGAATGGCGAGTCCAGGGAGGGGGGAATTCACGCCGGGATAATTATTTAATTGGGGCAAACTCGGAGCAATTCCCGAAAGGAGGAACTTTCCCGTTGCTGCAGTAGCGTCAAAAACCGCAAAAGCATCGGGCTTATCTCCCGCAGCACAGCTCAATTGGAGCGGCCCGCCCACCTCCGCGTCCGAAAAATAAATGATGATTTACCGACCGCACCCGGGTCCCGGCGCAATAAGTGCACTGCAATTGAAAACAGATTAATCTTCGGTAGTAACCTACGGGCGAGGGTCCGGCACGGATGCACATGTCTCAGGGCCCTCTGGCCTGGTGCAGCCGGGAGTCGATAAATCAAGCTCGTCATAAGAATTAATTGGAGCATGCACCTCGGCCGGGGCGCCATAAATTACCCCGTCGCCCCGCGAACGGGGGAATTGCTAAATTATTCTGCAGTTAGTTAATTACGTCCAGGGGAGGAGTTCTGGACACCAATTCTGGGCTTCGGATGTTCCATCCTTGTTCCTGCCACAATAAAAATTCATTAAAGAGTCGGAACGTAACAATTCAAAAAAGGGTCCCATTTTCCACCCGCGCGCCCATTTTGCGGTCTTTGCCTCACGCCGGGGAATCCCCAGATGGATTCATTTCAGTTTTTGTCACTTAACATCATGTCGCTTTACGGGCAACATCTTTTTGTGTGAAATGTTCGTAATAAAAACTTATGGTGCCTTTCTGTGTTATGGCACTTCATAACCAACATAATTTGGGTCGAATTTCACATAGCGCAACTATGACGATGGCGCCAACACGAGCGGAATTCTCACCACCATTCAGAAAATAGCAGGAACATCGAATGGGAATAGTGGGAGACTATACCAGCCGTACTGGTAACCAGACAAGGGGGTGGGATGTGCCTTTCCAAAAAGAACTTCACGGATAAGTGGGATTTTCTTCAACGATCTCATTTAATGGAAACGTAGTGTAAACCACCTTCCTGCGGACGGAAGTGTGTTTCGCATTTATTTAGTTTTGTTTATGGGAATTACATAATCCCGAGGACATAGGAGGCTTGGTAGCTCTTGAACCGGAAGGAAATAGGATCCTCCTTATCCCCGTGTAGTACAAAAATACACACTTTGTAAAACTTAATGTAGAATGCCGATATTGCTTTCTCACTGGAGCCTTTTAAAACAAATGGCCGGAAATATATTTAGAGATATTTTGTTATGCAGTGAGACTCCGGGGAACTCTTTAAATGTCTTTAAAATTTATTTTCGACTGGCTGTAGTTCGTTATATTGAATGGCATCTTAATATCCTTAAGGTAGACATTGAATGTAATAGAAAAACGATATTTTAATATCAAAATCAAGCGGAGATATGTTTACGATCTTTAAAAATAATTATTTAATTAGTAGATTATCAGAACACACAAAATAGACCACACCTGGTTCTAATAAGGCTGAAATATTTTTCTTCTGCAAGTACAATTATTAAAAATTAATATAACGTACAAAATACAATAGATGAGCAATATAAAAATAAGTAGACAGATTTAGGTAAACACCTAACTGCAATTATAAGGGCTCACAATTTTCTAACACAGCAAAAATATTTAAATCTTGAAGTAAATAGGGCGCATATTCACGTTTTCATTGTAACATTAATTAATTAATATTCATGTTTCTTCATTGTTGCTTAAGATAAAATTTTGTTCATCTACTACCTTCGTTTGTGTCCATAAACATCAATTACCTTTCTAGGTATTCTTATCAAATAATGGATATAGATAGATATTCTTATCAAATAATGGATATAGAATGGCTAGAATGGCTACAATTTTCTGTAATTCATTCACAAAGTGCTATTAAAATTAATAAATCGAATTTTGTAGGTGTTGGATATAGACCAATCGCAGAACTGAAGAAATATTCGACAGTTAACATATTAAATTTTAATTTTCATGAAAATTAAGATTTTATTTATTTTAGAATTGTAATAATTTTATTAAAAAATCAATTTGATTTTGTAAGTCACGAAACGTACAATTTTATAATACTCGCTCTTTGTCTATTCCAACGTATTCAACTCTATTACACCCTTGCAAAAACCTTACAATTGATTACATTGGATAATACAACCCCTTTTTATAAATTCACTGCAATATAATGAAATTCCTTCAGCCAGAAAGTGGCAATTTGAGCGCCCAGGTTCAACATCATTTTCCCGACAGTGTAGCAATGGGGGAGTAAGGACTCGTGTAAATTAAAAGCCCGTCACTCCCATGTGCCCACCACCGTTCAGTCCCACCACCGTCCGTTCTTTTATTTCATTTTATCGATTAAATTGTTGTACTTATGCTGCACGCCTCGGTGCTTTCAATATACAAAACTAAAGTGAGTTCACGTAATTAATTTCAAGTTGATTCAAGAGGGGTCGATTTATCAGACCAGGCAGTAAAAATTGCTCCCGCCATTGCCTTTACCGCTGTTCCCGTTGCGGGGGACGGGTGGGCGGGCAGAGCTGTTGCTCCACGGTCTGCTCCGGGGACCACTATACCCATGTATTGAGGAAAGGAGGTACATCGCCATTAAGAAGATCATTTTGCTTGCCGTGAAGTCTTGGAAGGCAGGCCATTAAAATAACACGGTCATGGCATCAAAGTCGATTAATTGTACCATTAGGGGTAGTTAAAGTTTCCTCCGGGGGAGAGCCAAAGATATTTCATTGCCTTGGACTAGTAAAAGTTTTTTGCAATTAAAACGTTCCTTGTATTGCTCTCATCGGACGTGCATATTCCTTTTTCTCGGTTTTCACTTTAAACTTTGTTGTGGCTTGCAAATTCGATCCGTTTCGCTTCGTTGACTATGGAAATAATGGCAAAAACGCGGTCTGTGACCCTCGCAGGAAGTGAATACAAAAAAAAAAAATGGAGTGCACAATTTCAAGATGTCCGTGTATTATTAACGAAGTATCGTCTCCAGCAGAGTGACCTTTTTCGTTGGTTCAACAAGTAGAAACAATGTCGCTTCGTTGCTTTATTTCTTTTTAAACATTTCATGTAAAATATTTGCACTAAAAGTAATATGTTAGAATTTAGAATATAAAACTATTAACTTAAATGACGGTTAGACAATACGATCAATAATCTAGCCTAGGTATTTGATCATTTATAAGAAGTTAAACTAGATTGAACTAGGTATTAGTTCATCTATTGAAAAATAAAAAACTAATTTAAGAAAATTTCCTGATTTAATTAACTGATATTACGTTTAAAAACAAACAATCATTTTATCTATGATACGTAATAGTAGATCATCAATTTACTTAGTTTGTGCTTTACTAGATCTGAGGAACGTATTCTTTGCTTAATGCGTAAGACACCGCGCAGAAATTGCCGGTCAATCCTCGCTTGAGAGGGTCCAAGATCTTCAGAAAATGGAAGAAATTATTTACCCAGTGAACGAGAACAACTAAGCTTTAATAACTTTTAAAATTCCAGCTAAATATGGCTACTTTTTTAACTGACTCATCTATTTTATTTGGATAAACCAGCCGTAATTATTAGAAGTATGTTAGACTTAATTAATTACCATATTTTATGTGGAATGACTACTTGTAAATAAAATAAATATAAAATATAAATGTAAACAAAATCAAATCAGGCTCAAGTAAAATAATCGTGCAAACATTCTTACCCTTTTAATTCCATGTCCTTGTAATTTTTGAACAAAGAAATTGGACAGAATTTATTGAAGGGTACAATGCGAGTATATAAATTATTTTTTTCTACATGTGTTAACAAAAATGTATTTTATAAACATTCTTGAATATGCTTAAATAGTCCTAAATATTTTGGTGCCCTGTCGAATGTTGAGATTGCTTTGAAGTTACAATCACAGCATACTCTTTTTTATGATTTCAACCTTTTGTACATAAATAAAAAAAAAAAACATTCTAAAATATTTATTAAGCATCTTATAATAAATTTTCTGATTTCTTTTCCAAACTTCCGCATAAAAGATTAAAGTCTATAGCACAAATCTGAGTTAATGTGGCACTTTCTATTCAATTATCGCAGGCAGTATGACGTATTTATTTCAACAATAGCTTTCCACATCAAGGGGAAACAAACGGGCGATTTATTACATCTCTCCGTGTTTCCAAGGCCCCGATTTGCGAAAAAAAAGATTCTTTTAATAAGAAATTGAGTGAATTTCCGTGCTAAGGAGTATTACACAAAAATAACAACAACAACTCGGCACAGTAGCAGAAAAGTACGCAGTCTGTTGCAAGTGTGTCTGCTTGTTTTCTTAAACCCGGGGCGCACAAAGAGGAGCGAAATAAAAATTCCATTACCAAAATGGAAAAACGTACAATTGCTTAACCATAATGGAATTCACTCAGTTTGATTGGAAATTTTATTCGTGTGCAGGATTGGGCGCTAGGTGAGGTCGGATCCTCTAGGTGCTCAAGAAAAAAATAGAACGGAGATTGTAAAATCCCATAAACACTACAATTCCACTTAAAGCGTCCCTAAGATCCCCATCGCAGAAACCCTCCCGGTGCTAAGCTTGTAATCAATTTCCTTTTTGTCTATTTCGCCACGCTTTCCCTCCTTAGATCTTGCGCTTGTCTCAAACTAGTTGTTTGCCCTGATTTAACGTCTCGGTGGAAAACCCTTCGAGGGAGTGTGAATTTGATCAGAGGTCTCTTAAAGAAAATGCAAAGTGAATCTAGAATCGAGTGCTAGAAGAATGAAAAATATCACTAAGAAACATGGAATTTTATTTTGCACGATAGAGCAAAAGTCGACCTTGCTAATCAACAGGATAAGTAAGGGTTCCAGAATTAAAAAAATGCACGTGTAGTCGAAATAAAGGGAAACACGTAGCCTAGCTTTGAGTCATTATACAAAAATTCGTAATGAATTTAAGCTATTAACTTTTAAATAACACTTTATACATGCATATTTTGTGTTCTTACAAACACTTAGACTCATCTCTTAATTCTGATACAATCTATCAGTGCATATTAAGCTGATGTTATAAGAAATTTAAAAAAAAAAATTCTTATTTTCATTCCACAGTACATCAGGGATGTTGGGTTAGAATTACAAACCAAAGTTACAACAAGTCCTTTCAGCACGAACGTATAAAAATGCGTTTTTAATTCGATTTCAAAAATACTCCATCGTTTTTTCCTTATGTAATTCGTTGTTGATAAGCTAAAATTCTAATTACTAAAATTCTTATAAAAAAATTTATACTTTAAAAAATACTTGGTTTAAAAATGTTGTTATGAAACGCTTGTGAAAATTCAAAAATTCAATTTCAATTCCAAAAACTGATATTTTATGGTCATTATAATTCAATAAATAACCATAGTTATGGATTTTAAAAGTTTTTTTTTTTTTTTTAATTTACGAACTCTCAAAATTCTATGAAAAGTTCTAATAGTGCATGTTGAGCATTCAAATTTTTACAAATTTCTGTTAAAGTAAAGATTGCATAGATTTTGCAAAAAACTTGCGAAAAAAAAGAATTTTTGGAATAGTTTTGTGGGAGGGTGGACTTAAAAGAACAAACAGTTTTCAAATTTTTGTTTTTAGATTTTTCAAGGTTTCACATATTTTTTCTTTTAAATGAAGATAAAAATACACCTTTAAGTATTACGTGTATACGTTTTATTACAGTGTGAAGATTGTGTTAACTTTTGTATTTCAAACGTCTTTTAAATTCAGTCTCCTTTAATCATTTCTCCGTTATCACTAATAGTACAAATTAATGGTAGAAAACTGACATACTTAGCGTAGAGTCCGAAACATTAAGGAAACCTTATTTTTCAGTTTTCGTGCATTTGTCCGCCTCTTACAGCCAGAGATGCAAACGAGATTCAAAAGTTTTTTAATTAATTTTTATAAGGTTTTGCGTCCAGCTCATTTTTATCTAGGCAAAAACTTTCTTTTTCTGCTATGATTTAGCCCCTATCATCTCTTAGAAAATAAGTAAAAAACTTTGTATTTAAATTATTTATTTTCTCCCCTTTAATGAACTAATTGCTTCCTCTTAATTTCTAAACTCTTTTGATAGAGCCTGTGTGACTTTGAATTTCGTCCGTCATCTTACTTGGTCAGCTTACTTAACACGTTGGCACTATTTAAACTGCACTTTACCTCTGTCCCCATTAGGAGTCGTACTTATATTAACTAGATAACTAGAGCATGAACATTCTTCAAAGACAAAGCATAAAAAGGAATGTTTCCAGCCTCTTAAACTAAGCTGTGCGGCTTAAAGGTGCATAAAGGACATTCCCTCGTGTATAAGCCTCCGACCGCATGAGGAGATGAAAATAAAAGTCCCCTTGCGACGGAAGGTTTAAGGAAATCATTACGAGCACATGGGTGCATTGAAGCTGGCAAACCTGCAGTATAGGATAGACATTGTTATCAAGGAGTGAAAATACGATCTAATCATGAACTTTGTCCATTCAAAACACAATTTCGACAGAAGTTTCGAAAATTTGTGTCAAAATGGCCCTTCGACCCGTCCTGTGCCGATAAAATTCCGCAGTATCAGCATTCAAATACAAATTTTTCTTATCGCCTTGGTGTGACTTCACTTATATCTTCTATGATCCTCCATATCCTTCCCTTGGTTAAATCCGTATTCTTTACGATACTGAGGATATAATTTTCCTGGGTTTGGATGTCACCGGGCTTCGTTCGCCTGGGAAGTCGCTTTAGTGCAAAAAAGTGTGTCACGTACATAAAGGGGACTTCTCGACTCGAGATAGGTTGACTACAGCTCTATAGACACGGCTAGGATGTCTTTGTATACAATTTTTTTTTGAATGCAGTTTACCTCGTTTTTTTGCAGTAATAATATCGTCGTTCCATAGAATTCCCTGAAGCTTCAGGTCTTTTCCTTCATCCTGTCCCCATAGTCGGTTGAGCAAATAAAGAGCAGAGTAAATCCCATGGAGTGAAAATTGCAAGGGATCTAATCACTATTAAAAAAACTCCTAGAGTGAAAAGACCAAAGTATGCAAAAGATAAGAGTTTTAATTTGTGTGGGAATTGGCTGGCGAAGAGCTTAACTCCTTCGCTTTTAATTTTTTAACGACGGCGATAGTATCTTCAGGGAAATTAGCGTTTCATACTGGCACAAATACTTTTTAAATATTTCGCGCAACTACGGTTCTAGCCGTAGGGGAATTTATCTCCAACATTTTTTGGAAGCGAAGAGTTCTCAGCTTAGCTGCTGGCTGACTTTAAGAAAATGGAAAAATTAATAGTACATCTCTCCCTATTGCTTCAGAAACAATAGTCGCCTGAATGAGTTGCTCAACAGGAGACCATCCAAAGAGGTAATATCCCCAAATTATATTTTGCGAGAAACCTGTTCGGCCTCTACACAACTTCCTGCGGCAAATTGCCAGCTTCTACCTGTCTCCTAGGAAATTTGAAATTTCCTTCCTCATGTAGATGACTGTTATGAAAAACTTTCTAATTTCGACATGAAACTGTCCTGGGATTATGTCGGATCTTCTACTGCTTTCGGTGTAGAAGTTGGGAGTGAGACGTTTGAGGCAGACGTCAGACGATTTACTTAATAGGCGCTAAAGTTTTATACCTTCGGGGCTAATATCGCAGGTACTGTACGAGCTAAGTCCCTGCGGTACTTTAATGCTGTCGCTGTAATGTTTCAACGCTTAATAAATGTCCCCGACCTTCCTAAGCGCACTGTCACATAAAAGGATAATAAAATTCAGCATAACTCCTGAAGGCCCACAGGACCTGCGGGGAGCGGCCTCCGAAATGCCACAAGTTTTTATGACGACAGAAACATACCTTTTTGGAGTTGTACCTTCCACTTTTCGAGGGTGGTACATGGCCAGTGGTACATGGGCTGGGTGAAGTCTGTTCTTTATGGTGGCAGACCACAACACTGTATTTTTTCTTTACGGTAAAATGTCATTAAGTGTTACTTACCCTCGTCTACTTCACTTAGAAGATGGAACAAAAGGACCTTGTGTCGCCCTAAAAGATTGATAAACTTCGTGATTTGTTCGACCCAAACTATTCACACTCCTTCGCAGTGAATCTGGCGGGATTTTCGCGGAGGGGGACAAATTCGAAATTTATGGAGCGCCTGGTGGATCTGTGCCACAGCTTATCTGATTTCGTGCATTCAACTTTCATTCCTCATATGCCCCAATTTGATTAATGGTTTGATCTTGCATGCCATCGACAGGCTACAAATGCCGGAGCATTTTTCAAGTCAGAGCTTTCCCTCGCGGGGAATGGCCAGGGATCGCCTGTCACGGGGTATGCTGTTCTCGACCAGGATTAGTTTGAACTTCTGAAATGAATTGAATTCCGCTTTAGTTTGTGCTTAAGCAGGACGAAAGTTCCTTCTATCCCACCAATCTCCTTCTCCCCGGCCACTTTTCTGTCCGATTTATTATCGAACTTATCGAACTGGCCCCGAGGCGTGCTCCTTCCACATTGCGAATAAAATCAAATTCAGTTTTATTCGTTTGAACTTTCTCGTCGAACTGCGGCCATATTTTCCAGAATTATTGCAAATAAATCAGCCGCAGAAATTCAAAGTTTCATTACCACAATTCGACTGGTCGCCTTAGTTCTAGTTTTAGACTTCGATGATTCTATCCAAACCCCTGGACCCTCTACGGTGCCGGGTAAAAGCCTGGCTTTCGAACGATTATATCGAAAATCCAAAAAGAGCTTATCCACTTTGGGGAACATGCACATCTGACGGCGGGAACAGACCTGCATATAAAGGCCTATCCCAATATCGCTTATATGAAATTTTAATCTGTCATATGCACACTGGTATAACAATAGCACACGCTAGCTCCATTAGAGACCCCGCACTCTTCCCATCTGACAAAGGGACGACCCACCGGCTCTGGTTTAAACGATAATTATTTTTGCGCGGGAGGTGCGCGAAGAACGGGACCTCCGTGTCGCGTCGCGATAATGCTCGGCGGTCGGTTTGCTTGATTAAGCAATAATGAGGTCACGTTACATTAATCACGATACACTCGAATCGGTGATAGAGTGATAATGCCAGTGATAATGGCACTATGGCGAAAGCCGCTGTTCCTATAGGAACACAGGAACAGGAGTGGGCTTATGGATTTATGGCGAATTGAGTAAATGCCATTTTGAAGGGATTAGTCACACCCCATTGTGGACGAATTCGATTTTCTTGCAATAAACAGAGGATTAAGGATGTCTCCGATTTAAATTAATTTCCTGGAAGAATGTGAATGTTAGGGGAAGATTCATGTCATTGGACGGGGAACAGTAAATATTAGAAAGATGCTTCAATCACCGAAGCAGGAGAAGCTCAAATTCCATGTAGCAAAATGAATTCATGGATATTTGGGATGATGGATTACCGGATTACTCACTGGCAACATTATTGGATAAGAATGGACTTAGCACATATGAATCGAAGAACTAATTGCTTATAAAGGTCTACAATTGACGAAGCAATAATAATAAATTTTTAAATGGAATATACGTTCAAAAATTTAAAACACCGAACACATCTTAGTAAAAACAAATTTACTAAATCAGTCACCAAAATATTTCGTAACGACTTGATCTGATTTTTTCTGCAATCATCAAAAATCGGTAGAAAGCTGGTCCTCTTTAGAAGGTTTTCATTATATAAAAATTTTTGGGAACTTTTATCAACAAACTCCTCATTAATCAATTTATATTTTGAACTAAACACTACTGTTTTTTAAAACCCCATAAAAACCTCTTAATTTTTACTTTTATCCTTTTTTTTATTATTTTACAAGTTCATTTATGTGCAGGTTACTTATATTGTAGGTTCCAAATCAAAATCGCGAGAGGGTTTCAGCATTTTCTAATCTACTATCAAGTAGTATGCAAGGTGGACAAAAACTGTAGACTTTTATTGCTGGTTAATTTATCTACTTGTTAGATTACTATGACAAAACTATTCCACGGATCTTTGCAACACGTTGACTGCTAAAAAGCGAATAGATTAGCTTTTAATATAGATCATAACTTTTCATCAACAAATCGTGGGTTAAATAGCGATCCAAAAGTCCTTATTTAGTTTTTGAACTAATGAATTTCAAACACTAGAGTATTTTGTGCAACTTATTAAATTCACAGAAAATTTGTCAATCAGAAGAAGAAAAAATTTGATACAAAATGAAAGCCTTTGATTTTTGCTATGCGTTAGTTGTGATGGCCCAAGGATTAAAGAAAACAAGAGAAAAACTTCCACTTATTCGGGTCGTCATTGCTTTGAGCGATAAAACTGGGTTGATTCCTACCAAGCGGAGCAATTTAGTTGCAATAGTGCAGGAGGACGTGAACGCCCTGCTCTAACGAATGTCATTTCTAAAGAGCGAGCGTCAAAACATTGAAATATATTCACGAGTTTGAAGAATGACAACACTTAAAAATACGGACAGAGTGATGAGGAGCCCTGTCGCCTCCCAGTCACTCCATCCAGAGCCCGTGGAAAAATATGCAACTTAAGCAGCCCCCGGATGCGGTGAAAAAATTCTCCGCAGAGGGTGGAAATCTGCAGAAGGTAGGTTAGGACTAGGCTGGTTAGGTGGGCTAGATGGGCTTAGATGGTACCAATGCGATTGTGTGTGTGTTGGTGCTCCATCCTCCTGCTCGCCGACTAAACAAATTGAGAGCTTATCGTCCTTGTATTGCTCCCGTGTGCCGAGGCTCCTCAAATGCCAAAAATTGAATTGAATTTCCTGTGCCGGGGACATTGAAAAATGACTCGGAAAATGCTTTCAAATGGAGACATTTCTGGCAACATTAGCGTTCCGCATCCATTTCGGTGGCGAAGGGACGTACAATAATTTGGAACGGAGGGCTGATTTCTATGGAGCTCTCGGTTTCCGGGACGACTTCCCCAAACCGGGTTACTCCCAGATTTTAATTTATATCGAAGGAAAACTCTGGACTGTAGCCGTAAGTAAGTCGACTGTGACTTGCAGGTTGCTTTATATTTTAATAAGCGTATCAGGATTCAAACAAGATCGAATAATTGGAAGCTGCCTAATTTAACATCAAACCCCACTAAGGTATTACTTGTCGCATGTTAGACACAATTTTTAGGTCAAGATAAATCGGTTTCATGCTAAGGATGATGACGATGATTAAAATGTCGAAGAATAACGAACGTCTAAGAATTATAAGCTAAATAAAGGGGACGACAATTAGAGAAAGAATATGTGATTAATTAGTAGATGCTTAAATTATAAATCGTCAATGACGTGACAACTATTGAATGCGTTCCAACAGACATCTTGACCCGATATTTAAGTTTTACGATTCGCATACGCAGCCGCTAGTTTTGTATACGGTACACACAAAATTCATAATATTAATAATAAATAGTATGCTATTTTATTGGAAATTTAAATTTTTATTATTAAAAAAATATACTTAATGAATCCAATAATTCTGTGGATGCATCTCCAGATCTGTAGTTAGGCCCCCCTCGTAGGTCTTTGCGAGTTTATACAGAAAATCTCTCTGACTACTTGGCGACACAATAACGAGGCCTGGTCGGTCTACGTGATAGTATATGATATTAAACTCTTTCAAACGGTCAAATACAGAGCTAACAGTATTTCCGCGTTTTGGATTTATGGTGTAGATGTAATAGGCTCTGAAAAGGAAGTACATCAACGTTGTTTAATTAAGAAAAGAAAGAATTAGTGGCATCGGATTACCGTGGTTCTGCGAGAATTTCAGTTAGCGTGAAATTTGTGATAGTTGTTCTTATGCTAACTGTCGGTGTAGTCTCTCTGTCAGGTGTTTTTGTAAAAGGATATTCTGTTTTCATTTTTGGATACTTTTCTGTATTTGCAGTCGTGGTTTCTTCAGACTCAGATTCTGGAAAGCTCAACATTGGAAAAGTGTCTAGGTTCGGTTCACTTGTAGTTCGTGTAGTAGGTCGTCGGGTCTTATGAGTAGAGGTACGAATCGTAGACGTCCCTTTTGTACTTTTCCTTGTTGAAATTGTAGTAGGCTTTTTCTTTGTGGTAGAATTTGGAATTTTTGTAGGTTTAGATTTTGGTAATGGTCGTCTTCCCTCATGTCCTGCTTCACAAAAAAGTACTACAATTCCCAGTAATATCACAACAACAACTAATTTCAGAAAAGCACAATTTGCCATTTTGAACAACGAATGTAACAGTATGAAATCAAACAATCGACTTATGATCACTATTCGAAAATTTTATGTTTTATAAAGAATTTTTATTTGCTAGTGATTTGCTTGTAGGCATATGAAATTTAACTATGCAGTAAAATACGTCAACTACGACCACTTCGCGTAGGTATTCCAAAACTTGTGGGTCTTGCCGCACTCAATCAGTCTCAATTTACTTAACTTGACGCTTTTATTAACAAGATTACTGTACGAACAAACTTTTCAGCCAGACGAGGTATGCAAATATGTGAACGTATGTATAATTACTCTTCGTTCCTATCAAATGAAATCATTTTATTTTTATAATATTTCAAATATAATTAAATTAATATTTAAATTTGGAACCGAAGAGATGTACAGAGAAAAAGGCCTTGTCAAAGTAATATTAATAAAATTTTTAAATCAATTCAGCAACTCTTTGCCAATAAAATTAAAAAATAAGCATATAGGTAATAATTTCGTAAAATTAAAACTAAAATTAAATTTAGAAAACCACCCGTAATTTAAGAGATTTTTAAGAATAGAAATGCATGAAGTTAATAGTTCTTTCTACGCCAATTCTTTTTACGCGTATTTTTTTAGGAACGTATTTATCGTGTAAAAAGACAGTTCGGTGCATATATTTTTATAACTTTCATAATAGTTTCTTGCCTTTAATTAGATCATGAAAAACCAAAGCTTGAAATGTCTTCTTTATAAAAATAAATAAAAAGATGTGAAAAATATACGCGCACATTTCTTCCTATTAAACTTCTTATAAGCAATTATTATCATAGTATAAGATTTTGTAAATTTATGCTTAACTTTTTGGACTTATTTGGTACTTTAAACCTAGATGGATGTGATTTTTTACATATTTTTATTGACAAATCCAATATAGTAAAAGTTAGGTATATCTACTTCTTCGACTAAACGCTGCAAAATCATTTCTTTCAAGCCAATGACTATGAAGGCAGTTACCCCTCAACGGTTTCTGGATTAGTCTTTCCATTTCCAAAAACTTGTAACTATTTTTGAATCTAAATTTTCATAAACAAATCATGAACAAAAGAGGAAATACGTTTTATTTTCTTGGTGTTTAATTTAAAATTTATTTAGAGTTCCAAATACAACTTCTAATAGACGCAACTAGGGGAAAACACATGGATTGTATAAATAACATTAATCTATAGTATTTTTGAAAAATAATTTTTCGAATAATTGATTTATATTGAATGTAGTATACTTAAATCAAATTCAAAAATATCAAAATTTGTATATCTTTATAGCTTATAAAATTTAAATTCTGGTTTTGATGTAGTTCTTTTCCTTGGTAAAACTTGCCCAAAATTTTGTATACTGTATTTTCATAATTAATTAAAATCTACGCAGCCAAGTTACAAAGGATACTTTAAATCAAAACCTATCTTCGCAGATAAAACAAGAGCTCTCAATTGCTAGGTCCAGGTAATATTATATAACTTTTTAAATTTTTTTTATTCTCAAAGTTTAATGTAAAACAAGAGAACTTTCAAAGACGAATTTCTATAAATCCAGTCTCAATAACTTGGGTGTGGTTTTCTGATTAAAATTATAAAATCATGGTAGGAATTTTTTATACTCGTATATTTTTTAATATTCCCTTTTCATAAACTTTATAAAATTTACTCAATGTTATAAAGTAAGGGGTTAAGAGAACGGAGTTGAATAATTTACGATTATATTAAATTTAAATTGGTTTGCAAGGTGGAAAATCAATGCGTATTCATCCATTGGTGATAGAAGAATAAGATGAGATTCTGGATTTTGCAGGAGAGTATACAAAACTTTGTGGTTATCGAAAATGGCCAATATATCAGATGCGCTCAAGGATTCCGAAGTTATATCATAAACGAAGTAGTTTCTGAAATGGTGTTAATGTTAAATCAAAAGAAAGTTTTAAGCCAATTTGCCTTACTGCCATTTCCTTGGTTCCTCTGTTGTAGTGCTTGTGACAGGTTCTTTTTCAACCGACGGCCAAGTCGGCCACGAAGGCCAACTAAAGTCTGAGAGGTCTATTGTTATTTTTTTAGTATTTCGAGTATTTGTTTTAATGGAAGTAGGCCTTGGTGGTGCTTGGGTTATTCGCGGGTTTGAAGTTATTTGCGTAGGATTAGGTTTAGGTTTCGGAACTTTAACTGTAGGCTTAGGCTTAGGCCTCGGTTTACCCCGAGGACCTGCTTCACAAAAGAGTATTGCAGTTCCTAATAAGATCACGACTACAACCGATTTAAGAAAAACACAATTTGCCATTTTCACCGATGATTGTTGAAGTTAGAATTGAAATAATCGACTTATGATCACTTCTCCAAAAACTTCCATTTTATAGAGAATTTTTGCTTACCTACTAGCGGAAACTTATGACGCTTATAGGTAGACCAAATTCTAACCACGTTGAAAATAACGTCAACATGTTTAAACACAATCCAAAGATAATGAAAATTCTTTAGATGTTACTCATTGAACGAATTCGACGTTCGTTTGGACGCAATTCGCTTTGTACCAGATAGTTTAATATTGCTGTTTTAAACATTGTTTTAAAATATGACCTTTTCGACGAATATGCGTACATACACATGTATTCAAGTAAACAAGACTGTTTCAATTCATCTACAGGTTTTTAATACCTACGCGTTCTGGTTAAACATGTTAACGTTGATTCTGGCGTAATTCAAATTCATTTGTCCATAAGCGTTATAAGTTTCCATTAGCAAAGAAAAATTCGCATTTGCAAATCTTCCTTAAATTGGTAAATTGCTCATGATCCCCACTTTTGCTACATTCCATTTTCTCATACTCTAGTTTAGTTTTAGGTCAGTAATGCAATGAATGAAAATGCAATAAAAATTCATGCCGAAAAGAACTATAACAATTGTTATTTATTATTTTCAAATTAAAATTTAAAGACTAGAATTATTAATTAAGCTATTTCTACCTTCAGTACGAGACCATAAAAAGCGTTTAAATTCAAAAAAAAAAAAACATTGTCACCACTCTGAAACATTGCGAACACGTGGATGAAGTGGCCCTTAGTGTACTTCATCAAATGTGTGCAGGGCTGCACTTCAGCACTTCGCCAGTCCAAAAAGGTCTAAAAAATTTCACAATTCACACCTCTCATCTCACACCACCTCATCAAGCTGTTAAAAGTTCACGCTGCCGGTGAGCTGGTGCCGTCAATTACGGGTCGGGGGAGTAACAGATGTAAATGGCACCTGGGATTTATCCGTTCCCTCTTTGAAATTCAAAATTTTGGAGAACACAAATCCCACAGTGCGGACTGTGGACGTGAGGTGCAGCAGGAGCAGTGTAGGTGTTGTTTTAAAAACACGCTTTTCATGTTTTCGAGGAACGGGAGCATCTGCAGGAGCACCTGTACCAGGTGGGATTCATTACCTTAACCTTTCCATCGAGTCTGGCACTTCTAACGAAATGACGTGACGTAATGGGATGCAACTCGGAGCAATCGCCAAGGAGCAGTTAGTAAAAATTTTTATTCGCCTCAAGGTCAATGCCTTGGTGCAATTATGCAAGGGGCGGGTGGCGACTATAACTCTCTAACTTAGTTCCTATTGGGGTAACAATCTGTGAATCCTCTAGCAATTAGTCAGTCTACCAATGATATACTCCGAGCAGCATCATCGAGATGAGTTGCTTGTGTCCTTTGAGGGCCTGCTTTGATGTAAATTTAATCGCTCCAACAAAATTGCATCAAGGTGCATGGATTGAACTCCAGAAGTACGTAGCGAGAGCTCTGGGGATCAGCCTTAACCTGTCGGACATCCGTAGAGCTCGCATCTATTAGACCACAAGACAGTTTGCGAAAAAGGATTTCTCTTATATTGTTGCAATTTTGTTCCACCCTTTAAACACGGAAGACCGACTCTTCGCAGGATGTGAATCAATCCAATCAGCAGGTGCTCGACGAGGTGCATTAGGGCGCATGCAGCAATGTGTACCGACCGTCCTCCTCACTTGGCTGAGTGCATTCTACCAAAGGTTTCCTTAGACTTCTGATCTTCCTAGACAACCCCTTGGTTACCAAGCTAGGAAAAATAATTCTTTTTCCGAGATGAAATAGTTTCAAGTGCCAAACTTCCTGAATCTCGCATAAAAAGGAATCCCATCGTTCAAGATCCCTTGGAGGAAGCCTTCCGAAACATATGACGTGTGCATTAGAATCACGACTTTATAAATTTGATGAAATTGGAGATTTTTTAATAACATTTTTAATATGTTTTATAATTTTATTGTATTATACTTAAAACCGATTCAAGGAACAGAAACACACAAAAGCAAAAACCTACAAATAGTAGTTTTGAATCAGATTTTAGGATGCAGGTGATTTTTCATCTTTGCAACATCTAAAAAAAACCCAAGTAGGTTTTCAGTGAAGGGAAACTTAAAAAGTATAGCAAAAATATCAAGTATGGAATTGAAAGGGTAACGCTCTGTCTAGGGTCCGGGCTATGGGTAAGTGTATATTGAAAATTGTGTTAAAATTCCAAATCGATTGGTTTATGTTTTCTTTTCTGTTCCCCTGAAAATTCTTCTTTTCAAAATTAAAAAAAATCTATTTTACCAAATTTGAAACCTGAAAATTGTTTCTTTGAATGTTATAAACTTAAGCCCTCCACGATTCATTGCAAAATTTTCTCTAAGCTTTGAAACAGGTTAATGAGCGTTACAACTTTACCAAACTTCGAATTGAGTGTTTCTATCGAGCCCGGAGAACTCCCTCTTGCTTTTCGGAGTTTAGAACTGTTAGAAAACTTTCAAGTGTGATATTTGTACGATCGTCCTTAAAGAATTCCAAGAACTTTGAATGTTTATCATAGCGGTGTAGGTTGCAAATTATTTACTAATTAATTTCAAAATAATTCAAATATCATTGAAAATGTTTGAGCCTTTATTTTTATTGAGCAGTGGGCAACTTTTCAATTCATGAAAGATTATCCACTTCATTTCGGGTCTTGTAATAGATACAAGAAATTATTTATTACAGGACATGGGTAAAAGGACCAACACATATTTTTGAGATGTCTTTAAATTTATTGAAAACTGTCTAGCTCAGTACAGAGTAGCCGTGGGATTTGGGCAACGTTGGCTTAAGGTAAGTAGTTAAATCTCAAAACAGCTAAGAATCAGCCCATTCTGGATTACACGGTAGTAGGTGGCTGGTATTAGTGAGCTAATAGTAACTCTAACGACTTGAGAGCGAGCAGTTGACTTCCGATTACGTCACTGGAGGACAATCTCGCCTAAATGTTCTCCGGTTTACGATCCCAGTTTTTACTCAGTGAAACAATTTAAGCTTTTGAGTTTATCTTATTTTAATTTTATTTTTCAGTTTTGTGTTATTTTCATATTTCTTAACCAAAACACGAACAAGCGTTTGAAATTGTTTTGTAATTTTTCTTGATTAAAAATACACGTGTTGGAATTTCCGAATATATTTTTATTTTTCAGTAATAACTGCACGCGTTTTCAAAAGTATGTAATTAATTTTATATTTTCTAATTTTAAAAACTAAAAAAACGCCGTTAAAATATTTTCCATAAATTAATACTAAGAGAGAAACATGGCGATAGCGGTAGTATCGGTAAGATGAATTCGGGAAATTTTTTCTAAATGAAAGTTTTTAAAATAATATCAATTAATTTGATTTATTAATTTCGAGGTTCTAAATAAATAATTAATTTTTAAAATCATCCGTCGTCTCTCCGTACTGTCAATTCCTCATCTTCCTCTCTTTGACATTTCTTGGTGTGGTGAATACGCATGTAAACAAAATCGAGCGTGGACGCGAACCACTCGAACAGGTTACACGTCACTTCGCTGGAAAAGGAGTCCAGAGTGATTTCATCGTTTGAGAAAAATCTCTAAAGTCGCTGAGATGAAATTAGTTTTATTAACATTTGCCCTAGTTTTTGGCGCCGCAGCAGTGCACGCTCGCAGTCTAGAAGCTGTTAGTGACGATGATTTGTTAACTCTGATTAAAACCGAGGACAACGTCGTCGTGCTCTTTAGTGTGTCCTGCAAAACCGGCATTTTTCTATAGATTTATTAAAATTCTGTGAATTCTCTAGCTAGAAACAACTGTGATGGCTGTGATGAGATGGAAACAGTTGTGGAAAACCTCCAGGACGACCTCGTCGAGTCCCTGAAAGCGGTGGTGGTCAAATCGCATAACAGCCCGATGGTGAGCATCTACGACCCGACCAAGGAACCTTCCCTCATTTACTTCCGACGGGGGATCCCGCTCCTGTACTACGGCAAGGCCAACGAGGACGAGATCCTCCATGTGTTTACGGAAAATCAGGACCCTGCTGTCAAGGAACTGTCTGACGCTAACTTTGAGCATCTGACCCAGGCGTCGACGGGTGCCACTACCGGGGACTGGTTCGTTTTCTTGTAGGCGCTCTACGAATCTTAGGATTTTTTAAGAGTTCTGTAGACCATCATTCCTTTTGTAGCTACTCCAATGATTGCGTCACGTGCCAGAGGCTGTATGCAATTTGGGAGAGCGTTGGAGCCGCACTGAAGCGGCGGATGAACGTCGCAAGGGTCAACAGACTCGAAGCTGGAATTTCGACGGCTAAGAGGTTTAACATCAAGAAATTGCCGGAATTCATTTTGTAAGTTAATCTACACTTCCCTCTCTAGCTATTTACAAAATTTTGAATTACAGCCTTCGTCAGGGGAAATTCCATCGGTACAAGTCGACCGAGTTCACACCGTCCGCCTTCATCCAGTTCGCTGAAGGTGGCTACAGCAAGGACAAGGGGGAGGCAGTTCCTGCCCTCGGCAGTCCTCTGTAAGTCGAATAGCCGGTTCAATCGGTGCAGATTCAGTACCTTGACTTTACTTGCAGGAACGATTACCTGACTATCCCGCTCGACTTCGTACTTAACCGGCCGTACCTGCTCCTGTTCGGAGTTGTTGGTTTCGGACTGACCATCGCCACGGCTCTCATAGCGAAGTTGATCTCCTCCAAGAAAACGAAGACTGTCCAAAAGAGTAAGAAGGCGAAATGATGCTACTGACGGAAGGTATTCTATTCCTAGTTTAGACATAGGCTCAGTGAGGTTTTTTTTATAAATTCTTGTAAGAAATAGAACTCGATCTTTTTATCAAACCCTTCCCCACTTCAAAAAGTACAAAGTCAAGCTAGATTTAATTTATTCACGGCTTAGCTGCAGTGACAAGTCTAAAGCATTCTTCGTTGACCTCTCCGAGGAACAGCAGTTTGAAGACGTCGTTGTAGAAGTCAGGGTAGTAGTCGCAGGCCCGTTTGCAGTCCGGCATCCAATTGATCTCCAGAAGCTTCGGCTGGACCCGGTCACCGTCCCATGCCAGCATGATGTCGGCTGCGTACAGCGCCCTGGACTGTGGGTTAGACGCAATCCCACAAGGAGCCTTCTTTTTCGTAGCGCACACGAACACCTCATGAAGCATGTCGCACATGGCGCCTTCAATGTTCTCCCACTTGTACTCAGGGTACTGCTCGGCCCAGTTGGTCTCGAATTCCTCGCATTGCATGTGCCTAAGCTCGGAGTCCTCGGAGTAGTTCATGACCGTGAAATGCTTCTCATAGTCGTCGAAGTCCTCCAGGGCGAACGGCTTGTTTGCAAACCGTAGGAAGAAGTTCGTGTAGACGTAGACCTCCAAGGGTTGGGTGCTTTTAAGTAGCACCACGTAACGCACGTCGAACTTCACACGGTGGCCGATCTCCTCGCGGTAGAACAGGACCGGGTTTTCGATGTACTTCTGGGCCACTTTCGGTCCAGTGGGCGGCAGCCGGACTATGTGGGCCAAATCCCTTGTGATGTGGGTATCCAGACCTCTGGCTAGATTCCAGGGCTTTATGATCCAGTGGTTGTCTAAACCTTTCTGCTCACGGTGCTGGAAGTAGCTAGCGAATTCAACTAGCTCCGTTTTAAGGTTGTAGGTGGTTGGCAGCCACTTTGGGAAGGTTTCGAGTGTCTCAGGATCATTGTGCTTTACACTCATCCTGCGGCATGTTATGCTGAGCAGATCCTTGATAGTGATTACGTATTCGTATGGGAACTGGTTGATGAACTTATTGGGACTGTCCCTGTAAAGCTCCTCGAAAGTCTTGAAGTGGCGATTCAGCCACAGGATGTCGGCGTCCTGCTCATTATCCACCAGCTCAAACTGCACAGCTGTGAGATTATTGCTGAGGACGTCGTACTCTGAAAATACCTTAGCAATATCACTTTGCAGGAATCGCACAAATTCTGGAGAACTCTCCAACTTACCTTCAGCGGTTCGTCCCTGCTTATCACAGGATCACAAAGCGATCCTTCTGGCAGAGATTCAGGAACGTGACCAGAAGTGAAATAGTCCTTCTCGGGTTCCACTTGCGTGAAATCTTCCCTGGTGAAGTCCGTGTACCTCCACGGAAGCAGCAAAGCCTCTCTTTCCTTGGCGTCTCTTGCTATGTTTTCCACAAAATCTCTCGTTAGCTGGTCGCCCTCTTCAATGAACTCCGTTGGGAAGAGGAGACTGTAGGTCACTTGGGTGGGAATGTGCAGAAAAGGAACTATACGGCAGTTGGGCTCATCCGAGTGATTTACACCCGATCCCAGCTCGTCCATGATGTACCAAATTGGCATTCTCGTCTCTACGGAGGCTCCCTCCACTTGGACTGAGTACGACTGACTGTACCTCCACAAGGCCTTTAGGATTTTGCCGTTCCTGTCCGGGTCATCCTTGTTCACTCCCATGATGACCGACATCCTATCGGCCAGCTGGAGGTATTGCTCCAGCTGTTGCCTGGCCTGGTTCGCTTTGAACGTCCACGCGTGGTCTATCAGGTAGATCTCGTTCGGGTCATTGTTATCCAGGCCGTCCTCCTTCGACACGCAAACGGTCCAGACCGGGCTCCCCTCCTCCCGAGGAGTGTCCCCATAGTCGATAAGGAGCAGGGACAGCGCCGAGCCGGCATCAAAGACTTCCCCGGCTATTTTGTTGTGGACAGTCTCCCAGAAGTGCTCCGGCACACCCGACGACAGCAGCTGCGGCTTGTGCAGGGCCAGAAATTGATGGTACAAGTTAATCCCATCCATTTATCCTGTAGGAGCGTCTAGCAAACACGTTCTGTTGAAAACTGATGGACAGAACTGTCACCAACTGTGACAATTTGAATTTGACAAGAGATGAGTTCTCTCAGTTCCTCTGTGAATTCGAGGGAAATTTCTCTGTTCCGGAAGGGGAAATTTCCCAATAGGGGAAATAGTTCGTCTAAGCAAGGAGGATTATTTTACGGTCGCAAGGCGTCGTGTTGCAAAGTTAAGGCTTTAAAAGTCGTAAATTCTATTTTGCTGTGTGATTTTCAGTGAAACAAGTCTCTAAATGTAATGCAGTTAACTTGGCCCAAAATGAGGAAGTCTTTAATTTTTAAAATTAGGTGCTTTTGATCTCATACTTGTGGAAAAATTATAAAAGTTTATTGCACCAAGTACCTTCCAACAAACGTTTTTCGTATTATAGCGCTTTATGCGCAATGTGTAGCTGTAGAATAAAATAAAAACGGTCACTAGGAAGAGGTACTACTATTAAACTAAATTTTCTCTGAGCTCCTCGATTTCACAATACCAAAAATCCAGGAAAGCGTTACAACGCTTGGTGGAAAACTGTAAAATATTTTAAAGTTTGATTTTGTAGAGGAATATTTGACCGTAGTGTTAAAAGAGACGTGGGAAGAATAAAAAGATATGATTTTATAAGCCTTCGCATTGCAAAGAGGCAGTGCACGGCAGCTTTTATTAAAGAGAGCACATTTGAGTGCTTCCTAAGAACTCATTGGGGTATCGTTGGTTAAATCGTGCTCGAAGACTCCTAGGATTTTACCCTGATGTCAAACTCAAATTAGAAGACACTTTCTGTAAAAAAGTATACAAAATTCTTGTTATTAGCTTAAAATTTCCTAGAAATTTTTTTACTAGTACGTTGTAAAGTTTAGATGTTTAGTAAAACTTTCAATAGAACTTAAATTTAAAAAACGAATGCCAAGGAATAAGAGAACGAAATAATCTCTAATAGGACATAAAAATTTCCAAGAGCAGTAACTTAAAGTATAGTCTAAATTAATTGTTCTCTTAGCTAGTAATTCTTAAACGAACAAATATAGTTGAATCTAGCATAAATGGTGATCGTACGAAGTCGCAGTGCTTTGCTCCTTTTTCCTTTACTGCAGGACAGCCTTTCTATTGGTATTTTCTGTAATTTTCATGGTTACCGGGAATTTATATAAGAAAAAGAGCTTTCCAACGACGACGGTGTGGACAGAAAAGGCACAGAATTCCTTCCTGCATTTGATGCAATTTTCTAAAGACGCACATAACGAAAAAGTGTAAATGATATAACTTCCTTCAGTCAGCCTTTAAAAAAGGATGCTGTTTGTAATTTGTGCGAAAATCGATCCATTATATCGTCGACCTGCTTGCACGCAATATTAACATGCTCTTATTATTCTCGGCAAAGCGAAAGCGATAGCATGTTCAGATGTTAGGTGTCAATAGCATTTCTCGTGCCATCAAACTCTTCGCCTTAAATGGCCGTACATGGCACAAATTTCTCAAAGAAAGCAATAAACTAACTGAGGGAAAAAACAATTTTCTAATTAGCGAATTGCTCTACCGTACCGGGGACATCTTTATCTATAAAACCTGAGTTCCTATCCTGTCCGACCAGTGATCAGTCTCCTTAACACCTGCAAAAAAATTCCAGCTCTGGCCAACTCTAGAAATTATATAAAAGTAGTCGATGAGCGACAGTCGATCGTCTTTACCCAGTTAAGAAAGATTTCTTGTCCCGAGCCAAAGAAAGAAGCCAGTGCCACGCTGTCTGCTGGGACGGTACTACTCGGGTTGGATCGCCCGAACCATAATTTCTTCTTCTGTCCAGCATCCAGTCCCGGTCCGGTTCGGCTCATTATGTCAAGCGGTTACTGAAGGCCCAGGTGTTGCTGTGATTACCTGCTCAGGTGCCTCAGCGCGGTTCAATAAAATTACCAAAAGCGCGCGATTCGCGTGCACCAGATTATATTTACTATCTGTGGCATGCGGATCAATCCGATCGATTCATTCACCTGCTTCGGTCTATGATAGAGTGAAATGCGCTATCGGACTCTGGTGCTGACGTCAGTCTGATAAGACTGGCCGCTTAAGGGAACGCTTTCTTAGTCATATCACTAATGCGTCTAGCACCTGATCGATCCTAGAATTGCTTGTTTATTGGGTTTAGCTATTTAAGATTAAGATAATATTTCTCGATGGAACTGCGCAGTAAACGTTTTCTACTGTTATTGCTTCCGATGAATGAAAGTAACCCAACCGGACTTGGAGCTGCCCCAGGTTTAATGCAGCACACTTTTAGGCAATTTGTAATCATTTGTAAAAATCTGAATTTCCATGAATTTATTCGGTGACCCAATTGAACTCTGTAAAAATGCCTGCAAAATTCTTAAGTTGGAAAACATTGGAGGAAATTCAATTACTCATATTAAATTAACATCTGCTATGAAAAAAGAAAGCTAAAGCAGGACTAGAAAAATATTTTATAGATTATAGACAATTCAATATTTTAAACATATTTTGAGCCAAATCAAAGCACACACACGCATACATACCGCACCTCGCACGTCACGTGTTTTGTACTCTGTGCCTCGAGCTATGTGCTCCGTTTCGTGCCATATCAAATGGGGGGTTAAAGTCTTATTCTGGGTCGCAGACTGTATTCATTCCAAATGCTATGTTAGTGGAAATACACAAACAGATGTTCTCGTTCATAATGCTGGTAAATGGGACCGTAGCTATCGCCGGGACAGCAGAGCCCCAGGGCCGCCGAGCATAAGGGGCCTCCCCCTTTAAGGTATTCTTTTACGACATCGAATTAAAAGAAGTGAGGTAAAGGGCCGCTCGATCACTTGCTACGCCGGTGCCTCAGAGACTCTAGCTACGGCCTTGCTAGTAAGAATAGATTTGTTTTTGGTATTATTTTGATTCTAGTTTTCTACGCCGCGGACCTTTTTGTAGCCTAGAATTCTCTAATACATGAATTACACAAAATTGTTCTTTTTTTCAACCTTGTTTACTTATATAACTCAAATTGCTTTGTATGATTTAAATGATTTTTAAAATCGATTTATTACTTTTCAAGTTTAGCTCGTACAAATTTTCAAGCAATAACAACAACAACAATCTATCCTAATATACAACAATTATTTTCTTCTTTTCTCTAGAAAATTTTCGTTTATGTCAAATTAATCAATCAATTTAAAATTAGTTTTGTTGTGGCTAAATTGGTATACTTATCAACTCCAAGGACCAGTTAAAAAATTTCAGGTGTAATAAAAAAAAGAAATTAATTAGCACAAGATTTGCGTTTTGAATTTTATACTAGCATTGTCATAAACGTCTTCTGTAAAACGTGTCTTATTAAAAAAACCCGTCCTATAATGTTACCTTTGTGGTACACGAAAGTAATTAAGGCTAAATCAGAAAGAATGCTACTCAGTATAACCCGAATGGTCTCCCATAAAAAGTCAAGAAAAAAAAACTAAACAGTACAGAAAGCAGCAGTGATAATTTGACTATAATTAGAAAACGTTCTGAAAAAAATTTAAATTTCAAACGAATTACTGATAATGGAAAAAACTGTTTTATTTATATAACTCATTTCATGTAGAAAAGTTTGGTATGGCTCGCACAAAAGGTTAACACGCAGACAGATTTTGATTTTCCCAAATTATTTTATTTCTTGCACTTCTGAGGAGGGAATAATGACCCTATAGGGCAATAATGTCGTTAACCCAAATTTTTTTCGGGTGACTGAGATTTATTTTATGAAAGTATCCTTAAATTTTCACTAGTAATTGCCACTTTGGCCTCAAAAGTCCTCCAAAATGTTTTTATTAGCTTAATGAATATGAACCAATTGGAGAATTTTAAAATACTTTCAAAAATTTTTATGCAGCTGTGAATTGAATTGTTTTTCACCTGAAATATGCCAACAAGATAATTAATTTGGTCAAACTTGAAAAATTGTTTCAACCAATTAGTTCGGACAACACGACGTAATTTTATTTACACATTTCGTTAATTACAGAATAAAAAGCACGATATTCTAGACAAGAAAAACATTATTTCCATTACATTGATAAAGTGCAAAACATGCTGCAACATATCTGGAAAAACCGTGTAAAATGTAAATATTATGATATAAAATAAACTTCGCTAGTCTGTACAAGACGAAATTACGAATAATTTTTTTTTTAACGAGCACTAATTGTGCATGTGGGTAATTAAATGTGTTCTGTCACTATAATTCCTATTTTATGTCTTAAAACGCAATAAAAAGACAATTACGAAGATGAGACATTAAGGCATTGGTTTAAACTGGTTTTTAAGGATAGCAACGTCTTTTGGTGCTAATTGTACCATTTTGTAGTTTAATCTCGACCATCTAGTCCTTGATTTTCATATTTTCTCATTGTAAATCTTCTTCGCTATGCGAAATTATTTTTCTGCCGGTAATCAAGTAAAAGTTGTATTTTATTTTTAATACAATTTACTTGCAATATTACAGTCTCGACTGGTTTGAAAAATGAATAAATCCATTACTGTTTGCCTTCTCAGAAATTCTTTTTGAAGTCGAACTCAGGTGAACCGATGAGCTAGCAACAGGGCACAACTGCACGAATTATAAAAAAATTAACCTTGAATTTCAATTAAAATTATAGGGCAGAAAATAATCTTGTTGATCTAGATCTTATCCCCTTGCCCTCGACTTGAAGAATACCATTTCCTTTTATATGTTTGCATTCTCAAAGTATTTTCGAGTTTTTTCAGTATCGAAGTACCATATCAAAAAGGTTTTTAAATTATTCTGGTTATTGGAGGGCTAAAAAATGGATAGGCTAAAAAAATGATTTACAAAATAATCACAAGTAAGTATCTCATATTTTATTGATAATTGCAAATATTACGAGTTTGAAAAACTGCCAAAATCACAAATGTTAAAAGGCAGAAACTAAAAATTCTGCATTTTATATTTTATATAATTATTCTTATCAGTCCCTTTAAAATGATCGACAGAGTGGACAGAAGGGGGATTAAAACATTTTTTTCTGAGGCACATTGTTTGGATAAGATAAAGATAAATAAAAAGCCAAAAACAAAATATAATTAATAAAATATCAGAATATTTGATAAGAATGATTTGATCACACTTATTACTAATTGAACCGCTCATTTACCAAATCGATTAATTTCACAATTTCAAATCAGGAAATATTTTTGTGACGCGCCTTTAAAAAAATATGTTTTAAGTTTTAAATCATGACTTGATTTATCTTATAAAATAATTGCAATATTAAGTTTGAAGTTCAAGCTCGTTTATTAAACCGATGTTTTAAAACAAATGTATTTGCAATTTTAAAATTTTAGGTAAAGTATTTTCAAGTGATCAGTGAGGAATTTTTAATTTTACTCCTATTAAGATTCGATAGCCAAACGATATGCACATATAAAATAAAAAGTAAAAGTTAAGAAGTAGGTTTAATTGAAGTTTGAACGGCTCGAACTTTTAACACATCAAGTGCTTTTGTTGAGGTGTAATACCTTCGGCAATTTTAATTATTAAAATTTTTAATAAAATCGCAAGTAATATTATATACATACATACTAATCAGTTTATCCACAAATAACTTGTAGAAAATGAAGACCCGATAGAATTTTGCATTCAGTTTTCCAAAATTTACTCTGCGTTTTTCAAAAATTTCGATTTCAACCAGTAGAAAATTTCAAATTCCTTTGAATTACATCCACGTATTAATCCATCTATAAAATTACACCGGTAAAACAATAGGCGGTTAATAAACATTGGGTACTTTTAATTTTTCGATGCATCCAAATCAATCCTTGAAAAGAAAGTCATAAAACAATTGTCGAGTAGGGGGAATCACAAAAATCAACGATAGGTGGATGAACCACGATACCCTTGGCCATGGAAAACCGTCCATACCACCTCTAGCGAATCGCACTTGCTCTGCCCGTATGAACTCATCAGTGGTGCAGTGATTGTGTGTGCAGTCTGCATCGTACACTTCCTTAACTGCTGCAGTTTCAGGCCGAAGTCATTACCAAAGGCCTTCTTAGGGCGTGCAAACTTACCTTTAAGAAAAATTTCACATTCCTCAGAGATCAGCAAAGATGCTTACGGCTCTCTGCCAGAAGATAGATAGTCAGTGTGGTGACGAATGCTCGATTCAAAAGTCTTATCAACTTCTTAATAGTGTGATTTACTCAGGTAACGGTGGACCCGAAGATCGGTAGAAAACTCTACCGGCAAGGTAGGTTGTAAAATGGTAGGAGGGCCGGGTCTACATGGCGGGGAAAAGTAATGAAGATGGGTTTCATTGAATTTTCCAGGTCTTTCGTGGACATTGCAGAATTGTTAATGTTACCAGTCGATCCACACCGGCCCTCTACACATTTGCGGTTCTCGCAATCGTACCGCGATCTTGTTATTATAAATGCGCGATGCCCCGTTCTCTCCATTCCATTCGACGCTACTCTTACCATTTTAAATATTCCCACCTCGGTGTGCCCGTTTTTGTCGTTTCTTTATTTTCTTTTTCATCGCGATCGTTGTGCAGATCGCGCGGCATGCTCATGTATACTACCTGGCTGCGCGGGTATGCAGGTATCAGTGTTTGGCAAACCTTCACTGGATCGAGAAGCGAAAACGAGTCTCGTCGGTTTTTTTTCATCGATTTCGTGTGCTATTTTATTTATTAGTAACATTAGCAATAATTTCGTCGATACAATCGATATCTCTTTTGTGTTTTTCCGTTTCAATTCAGTTCAGGTGTCGCGCGACAGATCGCCCGTATTGTGCGATCTAAATCTTCGCCGTGATTGACGATCTGCATCTGGACCGATATATATATATATATTTTTTTTTGTTTCTTTTTTTCGAGCAATTGTTTTTACAAATTGTGTAGCAGTGGACGTGTTCCAGTCGCTATTCAGTTATCTATCGAAATTATTATTAAACAATTCGCCGACTAGATGCGATATTGCACACATTCGTTCGGACGGATTTGATGATCGTTATCACTCTCACGGTTGACTGGAATTATCGCGTGCCATAAATTCGGCAGCTATATGGTGTGACCTAGGAACGATCGTTTTGCGTTGATCCGCGATCTGCCCTATCAGGCCGTGCATCCCCCACCGCTCGCAGTGAATTGACGTTGCCGCGGTCGTTTTGTCTAATCAACGCACCTAGTTATTGTCATTTGATCGACCGGTGATCGTAGCGATCGCGCTGATCGTCATTAAGTGCCGGAAGCGGAATTTGTCCACTTTTTATTATTGCCAAGAGTTCAAGTAGTTTTCTGTAAATTATACGGCTGGTGCAATGCTATCTTGAATGTCAGCTGCTTCGACTTCAGCTGATCTACAGCAGCGATCTTAAGTGCCCCTTACTCGCTAAAGTAGTTTTAATCATTTACAGTAGCTAAAACAGGTGTATAACCGAATCCGAAAGGTGCCCCGTGTGTGGAGTCTCTTAAGTGCTTTCCAATTGCATTTTCGTTCATTCCTAAAACATTTTTCTTGTGATTTTTTCTTTTAATCCTTATTATATTTCGCATTTTTCACTTCTTCGCCTTCTTGGAGTGTTTGATAACGGAATGTTCGAATGCTGAATGCTGTCCGAGTTCGCTTGTTACACCACCACTGGAATCTTAACGTATTCTTAATGTGTAAAATATTTCTAGTGATATCATAAGCAGTTCTTTTGACGATTTGCGTCAGCGTTGATCGACCCTTGATGATTTTAGTTGCACTGATCGACAGTTACCGTGTTGAAAAAGAAAGTTTTGCAGAAATTCTTAAGAATTGTTTTTCTCAATAGTTTTGTTTTTTTTTTTTTTTTACTTCAACACTGTTATGCGATTTGTGAAGAGAAAGTTTTTCGGTGTATGTTAAAGTGCATGCCGGCCGTCGATCAAGCCACCCAGGGGTAAGGTTTTGACCACCTTTTCCATTATATAATTTTGTGTTTCAGGTTTCATTTATCGGTCTCAAAAGCAAACGATTCATTTCTGTGGCTTATAGCCCTCAGTCTTGAGTCTGCCACGGATAATATGCCTTCAGATGTGCTGATGATGATCGATTACTCCTTGAATGATAGTTCACAGCTTATGCTGGCTGCAGGGACTGTTCATCTTTATTTGATTATTCTTTTTATATTGTTTATGCATTATGATTAAATTGATGAACCCAATCTGCAGTCACGCGACCTCTGCGATATGAAAAGGGAACAAAGCTAATATAGCGAAAATTATGTCACATTTTACAGAGTAGCAAATTTACGTAAAACAAAGAAGATTGCACTTTTACTCAACCCCATGATTAGACTTTAAGAAAAGGATTATGTAAGAAGCCTCCAAAAAGTGTCCAAAAATGAATAATGACCTTTCCGTGTTGCCGAGAATTTTCAAGCCATAAGAGAAGAGTAACTTCTTGACGAATCATTTTCAAAGGTGTTAATGTTATTCAAAGGCGAAATTACCGCATTGAAAATCTTGAACATTGTTTACATTAACTCTAGGAAGAGGCAAAGAGATTTCACACAATTTGTGCATTTAGTCTTTTGAACAATAGCCGACGTTTGTTTTGAATAATGCGAAATTTTGAGAAGTCGAGATTGGACGTAACATTTAACAAAGGAATGGCCAGATAATCTGTAAAGTTAGTCTAAAACAATGTTAGATAACAGGTTGAGAAAAAGCTGGAAAATACATGCTTTGCAGTTATTAGTGATTACTTTCAAATTTTCTGAATGCCACTCTTATTTTCGAGACATAAAAAGTAGAAATCAAAGTTTGATGAAAATCTTGTTTATTATTATTAATTTTTTTTTCAAATGTGGACTTTAAAAGAGTATAAAAATTATAAATAAAATAAATAATTTTCAAAAATATGACACCAGTTTCCAGCAGTTTAGCGCGTGTTTTGTTTTCTAATTACTTTTGGGAGTGTATGACTCAATTTGTAATTTTTAGCTATGACGAATTTTCTGATTTTATATCACCTGTTATCATTGGGTTTTCGTGTATCGGGCAAGATTTAAAAAAAAAGTGTAAAATATGCCAGACTTTAAAAAGGTCTTGACTTTTAATTTAAAACGCCTACTTCTTATTATTTTTCGAAAATGATTTAATCATAAACGAGGCTCTAAAAACTATTATTCCTAATAATTATCACTTTGTCAATATTTGTAATAATGGACTCAGTCTCAAGAAATTATTTTGTCTTGTATTTGTAAAACTTGCCTATTAAAATTAGTTAAAGTTCATAAAGCTAAGGTTTTTATAAGGTGCAGAATAATAATATAACTTTTCTTTTAAAAGTGATCTGATCATTAATTTTTATGAAAATTAAGATTACATTGAAATTGTATTCCGTTTTTGTTCCTTTTCAAGGATAAAATTTGTTGGAAGCACGAAACTAAAAGTCTTCTTTATCAAATAGTCTTTTAGACCTGAACATAGTCAGAAATGTGCTAGTGTTATATCCTTGATCTTGTTTTACTCCAATCTCATTTTCTTTCTAACTTTTAAACAAGGCTATTTTATTTATATACACTTTTAAGTATAAATTTGTTAATTAGGGTTATTAAATTCTTGACAACTCGAGAGTGCCTTTATTGCTTTTATCCTCTTCCGGGGCTAATGAATTTATAACGAAAATTTCCCAACCTATGCGATTTCACGGCCTTTTTCATGAATTTGATAAAAAATCCTTAGGCGAGGTAATTCCTTTGAAAGTGTCTTAAAAAATTTCGATTAGATAATGATTCGCCGCCTGAATACAAAAATGAACATGATAAGCTACAGTTTTTTATTGGACAAGTCATAAACGTCTTAGAAAATGATATAGGCCTTCTTAATTAGGATCAAGTTCATTGAACTGATATGCCTAATTTTATTAATAATGAATTGCTCAGAAGTTAGAATTT
The DNA here is from genome assembly GCA_001932985.1 of Proctacanthus coquilletti. NCBI lineage: Eukaryota > Metazoa > Arthropoda > Insecta > Diptera > Asilidae > Proctacanthus > Proctacanthus coquilletti. The sequence continues at coordinate 356,016 of MNCL01000098.1, read as the reverse complement.
ATTTTTATCAAAATTCTAGTATTGTTTTTTAAAAAAAAGGAAATGTTTTATATTCCTTTTAGTAGTATCTACGATGACTTTTTTGGAAAGGACAAACAAACGTCTAAAAACTTGGAGAACAGACTATGTCACATTTTTCGTATTTTATGACGTTACCTTGAGTTTCAGCCTTTAATTCGAGCCACGCATGGAGCTTGCCAGACTTTTCATTATTCTTTTATGTGGAAACCAGTTAAAAGAATTTATTTTTTTATTTTAAATTTTTTTTCGAAAACCTTACTTATTCGAAAAGTCTACTTTCCAGATTCGTAATCTGTGGAAGAAATCTTGTTGCAATCACCTCAAAAATATTGACCATTGTAGTTCGAAACGTAAGGCGCGATATTTTTTAATACCGGCCATATCCCCTTTTTGTCGTGACTTAATTTCCTAAAGATTAATTACGACTGAAGAATGCGTTACATGGACAAGTTTTTCTTCGAAAATGAAATACCTTTTAAAATTGCAATTGATATTAAAAAAAAACAATAACCAAAAAACAATAATTAAAAAACCGGAAAGTAAACTAATCGGCGAAACATTTTCTTTTCCCTTTCAGCTTTTTATCTGATGGATGCACGGATCGCATCAGTGGTGCACCAATTTCTTCGAAACGAGCAAATGATCACCTTTCACAAGTGCAGTAGCAGAAACGAAGAAGCAAACCGAAACTGACAGACTCTTTTTTTGTTCTCTGCCCAAAAAAAGACTTGGAGAGCCTGCAATTTTGGAATTTAAAAATCGGCCAAATAACATGGTACAGACGGACAAAGTCAACGACCTCATACAGATAACCAGAACCGCGTTAGCAAATCCACCATCTTTACCAGCTCAAGGGTCGGACTCTATCCACATTCTGGCCCCGGAAATAGTACACCTTTTAGCCGAAAGTCTCCTCTACCTGTGATAACAAATATTTGCATTGGACAAATTCTACTAGTCCCCGAGAGCCGCGTTCATAGATTCAATCGGTTGGCCAACTTTTCGATTGGACCGGCTGATCCACATATCTGGGCGGCCGTAGCGCGCGAGCACCCAAGAAAGTGCAGGAGAAAATTTCACTGCTCATTCGATTTTTTAGCACCTTTTTCCCTCTTCTCTCGCTTTATTTATTTTTTATATTCGTTGTCAGTGTGTTATCGCACTCACCTTGCTAAATATTCGGCCATACTTGTCTTATCCGGTCTAGTAATCGCTGGTAGCCACTACTTAGTTCGGTGCTCCATTATCGGGCCGATTGAACACTTGCTGTTACGTGAAAGGTGAGCATTTTGAAGTTAAACGAAGAAATAAATGCACAAGCTTCCACCTGACTCTTTCAGTACACGGGATCTGTTGGTATTTGCAGGTAAGCTACTAAAATTTATGATTTAGTTTTAGACCACCCCTGTCTTCCTTATCATTATTTTTTTATTAGTGACTTTCTCTGGTCGTTTTTTTTTTCTTGATTATGTTATTGCAAATCTTCGGTTAAATTTATAAATTCATGTCATCATGGGAAATTTCAATTTCGTTTTATTAGGGCTCTTCGTTGCGATTTCGCTTTATCAATTCGAGGGAAAATTTCGCTTTTTAATTAATAAACGAAATAATTAGAGCATGAGGAAGTGACCTTTGCCGTTTGAGGCGGATAGCGAAACTTTTCAAAGATATAACAATAGTAGTAAAGAAAGTGAGGATACCATACAATTTGATTTATAGAAACAAGTTATAGGATTTATTTTAACGTGACTTTCAACTTTTAAAACTTAGACCGCTGTTTGTTATAATTCTTATAACCTGGTAGTCCACCTTGTTAAGTAAGCAGAATTATTTTTCATACCGATTGTATGATAATGCATAATACCATGCATTTCCAGCTAGAAATATATTTTGTCTATTACATTTTCAGAGAGGCTAGTAGAAAATATAGGGTTTGTAATTTGAGTACTTCGATCAATTGGATTGTATTGATTTCGTAATCAAGCAGTATAAGTTCTAGTCTATCGTTTTTCTTAAATTTTCATTGTAATATTTTTCATGATTTTCCGGAATATCTACTTTTATATTCTGATAATATTTAAATAATGATAAAGCTGTCCAGACGTAAGATGGATGAGCATGATAAGCGTTGCGTACATATCTATACTTTTTCTAGGTGTCACAAGTCATAAACATTTCACTGACTTTTTATTCCAATTTTGAAAAGTGGAATTGTTTTCTAACAAAAAGTATCAGATAATGTGATATTGATTTTTTTCGTCTATTATTCACCACCAACTTTGACTTTTCTCAAAATTTTCTTAAAGACATTTTTAAATTTTTAAGAAGATCCTCGGAAAGTGTTGAGAAGTTTACATTAAAAGGACATATATCTTTTAGACTTGCACTTTATTAAGCCACAAAATTTAAATTCGAGCTTTCGTAATTTACCCCTTTGATTGAGCTACAACTTGCGATAGAAGGACAAATAAATAGAGATCGAGGCGATGTGCTAGTTTTCCAAATTTGTTATAGAATACTAAAAATTAGACTTCAGATACTTATAGGAATGCTATTTGAGTCGTTTAATTTGAAAATGTATAAGTTCACTTTTAAACAAAATTTTATTTCATATTATTTTGGTCTATTTTTAGCTTCTACATATCTAAAAATGTGTGAAATAAAAATTTCTTAAGAAATGAATTTATACCACTCTAAAATGAAACGACTCATTTGATTTTCTGATTGAAAATAAAATCATCAGATTGACCAAATAAAATATATCCCTAGTCAAAATTTTTGAAAACAAAAAATATGCTAAATTCGCGAAATGAAAAATTCCACGTCAATAATGTGTAAATAATAAGTTTCCATTCAAAATCTGACTAAATACACTGAAAAATACTTTAAAAAGCCATTTACACCTTAAGGTTACTTGAAGCCAGCATAAACGCACGAAAGTAATGTGAAAAGTAAATGTGTGCCAGACGTTCTATTGATAAGAGGTACAATATAAGTAAAAATAAAACCGCATCTGTTTGGTTAAATAAACTCATAAATTAAATATGATACTTTTGCGCGTTATCCCTGAGGAAATCATTGCACGTTCGCAAAATGCCTAAACGATTCTTCTGTGTACTTTTTACCTGTCTGGCTATTATCTTTATTATGGTTACATCATTGAGTCCAACAATTCATTGTTCATTGGCGGGTTTTGTCTTATGGTTTTTTATTCACGGCGTGCCGCGCCGCCATCATCGTCTACAATTTCTCATTCCCATTATAATGCCGGCAGTCCCGGCGTCTATTACAGAGTGCTGTCACGAGAGCGCATTAACATTCATCGTAAGGAGTTTACCTGCCTCCCCCGGCGAATAAATTGAATAAAAAACTTTCACTAGCCATTCAATTTTGACAATAACGCCAGCCTGAGCATTCGCACAGATTTTAACATATTCGCAGTCACGGTATGGCCTGTGAATGTCACGTACAATTTCCCATTCGACTGTATTACCTGTGGTATACCTGAGGCACGGTTCCGTAAAATTCACCTGTTCTACGATGCGATGCCGATTCGGAATTGGGGGACAACATCGGCTGTTTACTTTGAATAAATTGATTAACATATTCTGGTACTGGTGGTGGTCCCTTTTGTACCTTTTATTATATTGATACCTTTCCAATTTCGGCTGACAAACTGTCCTTCATACGTTAAATTTATCCGGACCAATCGAAATGATTACAAATTGTGACCGTGGACTTTAATGGTTTTTATTTATGGTAATCCAACACCCAAGTAGCCGGTGCAGACTTTAACGGTATGATAGAAAGATTTAATACTAATTAGAGCCTCCGTATGTTTATTATTTGCATCCATTTGAATATAAACATTCGAATGGGGAGACCATTTTGAAAGGTTGCAATTCCGGAAGAACCGGCTTCAAAGTCATTCTTACAGTACTTGAAAAAATCGATGCTTAAGTTGTTTTATCCCAGAAGTTCTTGCAGTAGAAAATTAGAATTTGATGTAGCATTAGAACTGCACAGAAGGTTAAAATAAGACTCCGAGAATCTGAGGTAAAAAAGGTAATCTGAGTTTTAGGTAATTGCAATCACCTTGAAAATCTGGTTACCGTTCATATACCGGTGCCTTTGAAGTCACGTGTAAATTATGCGTCCCAAAATGACCCTGGGGTTTATAACCTTAGAGTTCGTACATCTACCCTAAAAATGCCACTTGCGTTTTATTAAAGAAAAAAAAATACTTGGAAATACTTATCAATTAAATTTTCAATTGAATTCTACTGAGGAAAATCGCGAGAAGTATTTTGTAAATATGAATAGATTTAAAATCCACTAATGAAAATGTGTAACATAATTTAAAACACCAGGAACAACAAGCTAAATTTAAGCAATTCAAAAGTGTTATATTTTTTCCAGCTAATAAACTATGCAATTTTTCATTACGTGGTTTTTGACGAACTAAAAGTACGAAAATAAAAATGTACATATTTAATTTATCTGAAAATTTCATAAGGCATTGCTTTTAATGTTTCCATTATTTTCAATTAAAATATTTTGGGGGGAAACCCGAGTAGTGTTCTCGTTTCCGTAGGTTTCAATGAAACTTCTCCCTTAAAATTGTTATGAATTTTTAACACTCAATTAACCCTTTTTATAAGGAGTTGAAGAACTTTAAATATGTTTTTTTTATAACACGTTTTTCGACCTTGAATCCAGCAGACTCCTCACGCGATTGGTTTGAAATTTTAGCGATTAATGACTAAAAATTGTTTTGTATTATTTCTGTATTTCTTGGCATATTATTTTATTCAAGAATTGATAAACATTGAAAACCAATCTTTCGATATTAAAACTGATATTCCACCCTAAAAATTTTTCGTCGTGTTGTTTTTCTTGCACAATATGTCGGTATATCGCGTATACGTCAATCGAACAGGTGCGAATAGAAACAAGTGGAATATCCACTTCTTTAATTATCTTAGGAGTACTATGACTAAATTTATATTTAATAAAAGTCAATAATTAGCTAACAGATAAAGGGCAAAAAAATTCTCGAATTTACCTGCTGGTATTTTTAATTAAAAGTTCAATATTTCAGTATAATTTTTTAAAGTATACCCCACTGGCCACATTTAAAAACCCCAAGTAGCTATAGCAGTTTTTAGACACATTCTACAGATCTTCTTTTTTCCTGAGAAACTTTAAATTACCAGAATTTTATAAAAATCGAAGAAGTGGTCGATGCAAGAATTTTAATGAAATTTGATGAAAATTCGAAAATCTATAGAAGTTTGTAGTTCTGGGGAAAAACGAATTTAAAATTTTCCTTTTTAAATCTACACTTTAAGAGGTTATTTTACTCTATAATTTTCAAGAAATCGGCTTTGTTTTCCTTAGTTGCAACTTTATCTACATTTTTTAAAACTGTTCATTTAAGAATTATGAAACTAAAGTTAGTACCAGGCCGTGCATTTTTCAGCTATTTCGTCCGCAGCCTTTGTTTATTCTATGCAGGTGCAACTTCAAACTAGAGCATAGGACTTTCATCCTAGAGTTTCGAGTTCAATTCGCTGTTAATTCAATTATGAAAAAAGTTAATAATATAATTTATTTGTTAGCATATATTAAAACCTTTTTCGTCCTTCTTGAGGGTACTGCCCCCTAAAAAGCAAAATAGAGGCAACAGGTTTTTCCAAAAAAAAAATAAAATCTCCTTGGCACGTTACCATAAATTGGCAAATCACACAAAATCTGGTGCATATTGCGCAACATTCGATATGAGAAAAAATTAGCACTTTATTAGGACAATATCTGCGACATTTGTAGCAATTTTCACACATTTTGTTGAAATTATCGGTCTCGCAATTGTCTGCTTCGTAACGCATTGTTTAGCAAACATTAACCATATTTTTTTTGTTTTATTATTTTTATCCAGAAGTGAAACTTTTCCATACATTTTAATTTAAAAGGAAACATGGAGAAAATGTAACAAGAAAAATTCCGACTTTGAAAAAAATGGCGTGCTTGACAATGGTGATGAGTTTTTAATTGATGTTATTAACTCCAGAATTAAGCGAATTAATTGCACCTATGTTTGCGTGAAATTTTTAAGCAAATGAGAATATTAAATTAATTTTACGTGATGAGAGGGTGTAATTGTAGCGTTTAATTGAGGTATTAAGGAAATTTTATATTATTGGCCATAATATTTTTGTGTAAAATTAATTGCATTATATTAAATAACAAATTTAATTTTGAGTTTAATTGCATTATTTAATACTAATAGATTAATTTTGACGAATTGATTTTCTTAAATTTTTTTTAAATTAAGAAAAGCAAGGTACTTTCAACTATATCTGAATCAAACAAGTTATAACTGACTTGAATCAAACCCAAATTCTTATCTATTAATTTTTTGATAACGTGTTATTGCCCTTGAATAACTCAACCCAATTTCGAAGCACGATAAGGTCATATCGATTGTTTGTGACCGTCGTTTTTGTCTGTTATTGATGCCCTAAGCCTAATAAATGGGCGCCACCTTGGAATACCGAGATAACTGATGCACAGGTAAAATTGTAGACCATCTTTAAACCTTGCAGTAGTATGTATACACCTTCGCGAAAAAACTTCAACACCGTTTCATGTCGAAATGATTAATGCCGTCATGTTTCGAATTTTGATAAATGTCTTCTTAGCGGGACAATTTTTGCAGTGTGTAGTTTTGACTTACCTGAAATCACTGCTAATGGTGAGATCACATCACGTTCGGCAACTTCACTACTGTGGTTTTCCATGAAAGGCGAAAATGTTGTTCAGTGAACGATTTCCGTATTGCGGCTGTTTGATTAAGTGCTAACTTGTTATGAATTTTTTTTTGATTTTTAAAGATAATTTGGCTTTTTACTATATCGAGTTTTAAAACAGTCTTCTTCTTTTTTTAATTTTAACAAAAATATTTCTTGTAGCTGGATTGAATGGATGATGATTATGAGGGCAGTAACTTTTTTTTCAGATTTTTTCATAGATTTTTCGAATAAATTACCCATTGTCATAAATTTTTTGATTATTATGTTGATGGCATCAATAATATTATTCAAACGATGCAGAATAGTAAAATACCTTGAAATTTTTTTTTTGAAAACAGTTTTTTTATGCAAAACAATGAATTTAATTCTACTAATTACGGCCCGTGCAATTGCACCAGCTGAGCAAACCATCCGTAGAGTGACATAAAAAAGACAAAGAAAGGAATTTAAAAAAGTCATTTGATTCTTTTGTAATGTAAAGTTGAATCAACTTCATGCAAAAAGCCACAATCAACAAAAGAAAACAAAATTCCCAACACTCAATTGCGTAATATAACAATTGCTAAGAGCCGGCAGCAGCGGATTGGAATTAACCTATTCGACAGTGGCCGGCAGGCTAATTTCAATACCTGTGATAACCACTCACCTGAACTAATCATCGGCCCCTTCGGTACCGTTTGCCATTATTGTGGTGCGAACTTTTTACATATCATCGCGGTCATCCGGCCAGCCAAACAAGATACACTGAATATTTCAACTGTCTGGTATGCGACGGCATGCGCTGGCATGGTTTATCTTCAACACCGTCATCACCATCATCGCTGCCATTGCGCTTGTTGCCACCGCCGTCGTTAGCAAGTTAACATTGTCGGCGTGTGTGACTGCCTGACCTGATTACTTCGAATTTCAATAATTTCAGTGAATGTCAGGTAATTGGAGATTTTCTATGCAAAATAGCAAGCCCACAAATATTCTGGCTGAGGGTTTGTCAGGATCGCTAGCTTAGTGTCTAGAAATAATATTTTTTTTCTCTGATGTTTTCCCCTGTCTCCCACGGTGTAGTGGTTAGACTGCATTGAGGTAGGTCTTTGATGATTGATGAGAATGATGGGAATTTATGGAGTTGCCTCAAATGTGGGTGGAATGTTTAACATTTGAATGTTTCGTGGATTGCAAATATTTGCTTTCATCCTTGCCAACAGAAATCGAAAACAACGCAAATTTTTTCAATGTTAAATGATTTCTTTCACCAGTTTTCCATTTACGAAAATTTTGAAATCTGTATTAAAATAAATTTAAATTTAAAAAAAAAAACAAAACATCAATAGAAAAATCAAGAATATCAAGATGTACAATAATTAACACGAATTAGAAGTAATAAATTTTGCAAACATATTTTCAGGGACGAATTGAAAACGAAAGATTCACTGCTGTAGACGCGAAACTCGATTTTAATGGAACAACCTGGCCGGGCACATAGTGCACAAGAAAACTGGCGCAGGTTGCCACTAATTAAAGGAAAACCAATCCAATCGTACTAACGAACTTCCTGCACAAATAAAACTAAACAGAGTGAACCAGTTAACTGACATTTCTAATTCCCCTTATGGGCACGGACCGCCTTAGAAATTTCCTATAAGTCTCGCTTCGATCAGTTTGTCAATAGGCAAGTACTTCAGTTGATTGATTTTGTTTTTCCCCGAGGTTTCCTTCGTTTATGTTCCTCTGATATTTAACTCGCCTTTTTTATCGGATTAGTCATTTTTGTATAAACACACAACAGAAACCGGCAGGAAAGGTTTGTTGTACGTTACGGGAAATTGAATGTCAACTGGTTTTTTATTCGTGGTCCGGATTTAATCAATGCAGAGTCCTAATGGCGCACGGCGCTCAAAGTGGATTAGTGTTTTTAATCCGACGAACCATTGGATAGGAGGAAATTTGAATTAATAAATTATTTTTACAGCGCGTGGAACAAAAGTTACAAATTTAATCATTTCTAGTATCCATACAGAATAGCATGTGATAAATGGGGCTCATTTTTGATACCTTTCTTTAGGATTCTAATACAGTGAAATTTTTGGGAGATGGCACCGGCTGGTAGCACGAGCTTTTGTTTAAAAGGATGGGTATGGGTGATAAAACAATCTTTGTGTAATTTATGAAATAGAGAAGGTGATTAACCCAATGGGTATAAGAAAGGTTAATTGACAATGATGAATAATAAACAAATTTTGCAATTTTAAATATTGATATTTTAAACATTAAACATTTTTCCAAGGATTTTGACAATAGAAAAAAAAAAAAACTATCTAAACTTCTGATAGTGAAATGAAAACAGAAAAGTATTAATTTTACGAAGCTAAGCAGTTTGATAAATAGTCGTAATTTCTATTATTGACGTTTTTGGTAGTATGACCAGTTTTTGTTTCCGTGAGTAATGAAAACATATTGTGAGTAAATTCGACGTCGCTTTTAATTAATATCCGGTTTTAAATTAAGGAATTAAGGAATAGTCTTTGATTTCTGCATGGATACAAGGGAATCGAATTATTTAAAATGATTTTCATGACATAATTTTTTAAGAGTACAAATTGTTTTTTGCAAAAAAACGAATGTGTTTAAGTTGGAGAGAAGTTTTAGTCTAGTACGAGAAATTGTATTACAAAGTATTGCTAATGTGCGTCAACAAACGGCAGTATTCATAAGTTGTTTTATTAAATTGGAAATTAATTTTTCTCTGGACAGTAACCTGCTTTGATTAGAGTGTTAATGATTTTAAGAGTATATTTGTTTGATAACAAAATTATTATTACATAGCGAATAAATCAAGGAAAGTAAATACGGTTTGTTTTCATTAAAATTGGAAATGGTAATTGTATGACTAGTGCTCTATTTTACTCACTTGTAAAAAGTTGTAATCAATAAATAACAAGAAAACAAAACTAAGAAACAGAGACTATTTTTAAATTATTTATAAATTATAATATATAAATTGTATAATTTTTAGAAATCCTATGTTTGACTTGCTTGGATTTTCGATTCCGAATGTATGTTTTAAAATATTCAACAATTTGTTCTTAATTATTAAAATACATGCTTTTTTTGATATTTTTTCCCAAAAATAATAAGTGGCGCGTTTTCATAGTAGCAAAACAAAAAAATTACTTTCCCACGAATTTTGAGTGCCAAAGGTACCCTTAGAGAATTGTTTAATGTATTCAGGCATATGGGAATGAGTAGTTTTAAGGACCTCAAAATGATTTTTTCCGGATTTTGTATTGTCTGGTTTTCGAAACGTAAAATAAAAGTACTTTATTTCTATTAATCTATTAAAATTTAAATTAATGAATGTTAATTGGTGTGCGAGGTTTGCCAGGTTAAGTGTAACACAAAAGATTGGTAGTCAGTCTGAAAGACTTATTTCGAAAGTTGAATTGCTGTAAACAAAAATAGCGAATTCCATTGCATAGGTCTAAATTCACTGAAACTTCCTAGACAATTCCGACGTGGGTAGGGAAAAAAATCGACGAGTTCTTTTCTCTAAAAGCTTAATTAAAGTAATTGAAATACCTATTCCGTTTCGTACTTAGTCGACCTTCTGAGCGGAGCTATGGTCTAGTTACTACCTGCAGTAAAAACTGCACCAAAATATCAATAAAAGGAAAACTCAGAAGGCATTGGTAAGGTGTTCAAGGTCCCTGCATTTTCTCAAAGCACATTCCGTACTCTACTCACGTCTTATTGATTCTTCTAATTTCATTCACTTTACCCGGAATATGTTCAAATAACAGTAAAGTATTCCGGAGGAGCATCTACATAACCAATAACCTAATTGTAATAAGGTGACCGTGCGATGAATTTTCGTTTTGTTCGGAAACTTAGTTTCCCGATTCCGCATCATGAAGACGTGATGTAAGAACACGGATTATCGAAGAACGGTGGTGAAGGCCGTTCTGGAATCCACGATCGGTAGATGAATGTTTCTTCAGACCTCGAATGATCAGCCATTAAGTCAATACGCGCGTGTATTGCTCCAGCTTGCCGACGACTGGAAATGTTTTGTTACATAACGTTGAAAAAAGTTCTGTCGTTTTCTAGAGTTGCATACAAAACATCTATCAGTGACTGATCACCTTCTTCTGCCTACTCGTACCTGGGAGAGGCTTCTTGGCCAACCGGTACAAGTGCGCTACTAAGAACTCTGAGGTGTGATTTAAATATTCTCTTGGACTTGCGACTTGGTTACCAGTCAGTCGAGGAAGGCGCACACCGGTATATTCTAATGGTAATGATGACATGTGCTGTTTTCGTGAAAGCCTCATCGATTATTCGGAACTCATGCACATCCTGGATTATCCGCATGCTATAGATATCCGATGCTCGTTGGCAACTGGAGGAGACTTTTTCTCATTTACCCCTTAATTACAGCTATCAAGGTAATCATGATACATCATGGGCTTGTCATCGTGCTTAGTGCCTGGTAATTTGTTGCTAATAGTATTTTTTATTAAAACAAATTAAGGCCTTATTCGTTTCATGCTTCATTTTATTGCAAATGAGAAAAGATTAAGATCTTTTAGATGATTTTTACATATGACTTTTCTTAAAACAGTAATTATCCTGCCTTTAATTAATTTGCTTAAGAATAGCTTATAGAGTAATAATATTTCAATGAATGTAAAATTTGTAGTATTATTAACAAGACTTTTAATATCACATAACTTTTCTTATTGAGGTGCATAATGAAGTCTATAAAAATTTGTGAAATAGGTGATTTGAAATTCCTTTAACTTTTCCATTTTCCGGAAAAAAGACACAATTTGCCTATTAAAATTATTCTATTACTTACAAGACTATTTTTTTTTACAATGATAGCTTGATTTTATTACACTCTCGTAGAAACCATATCATTCAGTTTAGTGTTACTTTTATAGCGGCTAATTATAAGAAAATTGCTATTAATTTCAAAAAGGAACTTGTGATTTCATCTTTGCTTTCAATTGTATTTAAAATTCTGTTTAATATAAAGAAAAAATAAAAATAATTTGCTGAGTTCCAGTCTGAATATAAAAAGATCATCATGTTATTGACGAGTAGTTAAAATTCAGCCAAGTGTGCTACAAGTTTATAAGAAAGCACGTACTGCAGCTTTTAATTGCGAAAATAAACTTTGAATGTTTTATGAAAACTGATCAATGTTGCATTACGCGGAATGGAAATTTTCTAATTGATTGTTGCAAAAGCCATTTAACTGAAAGTCACTTAATTGCAGCTAAGCCAGAGATCGAAAGCAATAAACAATTTCGGCTTAATAATGCCGGCAGGCGGCCTCGTCCCATCACACGTCTTGATCTCAACAGAAACTCAATTTTCAGGTTATCTTATAAGGAATTTTTACACCTTTAGGCAAGATCATCTAACCTTAAAAGAAAGTGGATGCAACAGTTTAAAATTTCTAAAATAATACTTTCTATTTGTCGCAGAACTGATGATAAGTCTCGTGTAGTCTTCCTTTTGGAGAACGACATTGTGATGTCAGCGAAAATCAAATTATTGCTTGAGACAATTCGATCATGGAGAAAGTGGATATAATTTGTTGTGAAAAATTTTTTGGTAAAATTACGCAAGAATGTGATAATTCGATGACATCATCGATGGCTTCGGTGTTTTTCTTATGGTAGACCTTTTCGCCGATTTGGAGCAGAAAAAATTGTTTGCGTAATATTTTGGAATTGAAAGATTCGATGATTTAAGATTATTTTGCTTGTTCAAAGATGCACTGAAGTGAAGAAAAAAATATTTACTTAGAGTTCTTATTCTTATTTGATTTAGATTTTTTAGAAATATCTTTGAAGCGGAAAATAAAAACGTAGACAGGGGCAATGCTATCTAAAATTGCAATGCTAAGGCAGTGGAGTTTTCTGATTTCTTAACTGATATAAGACACGCTTTAATTTAATCTAGATTTTTTCTTTAATTAATGAAACACTTAGCAAAATATTTTTACATACACCGAACTATTACTTTTAATTAATTATTTTACTTGTATTTTTCATGGCATCAATAGAGATATATCGAAATCTAAGTCTGCAATTTTTCCTGTAGGCGTTACATTGCATTAAGAGAAATGTAAAATTAATTTCTTCTCGGAAAATTGAGAAAATGTAAAGTATTAATTCTAAAAATAAAATAAAGGAAGTATCACTGAATTTGTATGCAAAATGAGAAATGTCTCAGCGGTTATGAAAACGTAGATGATAAATTGGGAATTTGTATTAACGATTTAAATTAAGTTTGTCATCAAAATAAAAAGAACAAAATTATAAAAATACTTTTTCCTGTTTTTACTACGTAACCGAGAAAAATCTGAAAAAAATGAATTTAATTAAAATCCTCCTAATTGCTAGTTTGTCTTTTTAGCAGAATCAACCAAATTGTACCAAGAGGCGCAATTTCCTTTCCACCACATGGGAATGACGCATGCTTATCACAACATAATATAAGCTTTCAAATTTCACGTAGAAGACATTAAGGGCTCATAAAAGACTTTCACTTTTGATAATGTCACAAATTGACAGCCATTTGCTCCTTATTTTTTCATTATTGTAAATTAAGTTAGCGTGCCGTGTAAATGTCTTCTCGCGTCATATCTTTCCTGCGGTACACCGCATCCAATTGGACTCATTACCTACCTATTCGGTAATACTTGAAAATTTGGAAACTCCCAAACGAAAGCGAAAGCTTTAACAGCGGTAATGCTACTTACGGTGTGCAGCGTGACTATTAAACCGCTGTGTCGGGATTGATTACATGTCGACCGCCGTTGTACCTTCGCCGACAGCGACGGCTTCATAATCGCGTGGGATAAATTTTATTGACATAGACAGGTAAATGGGACCTCTTTAAAACATTTTTTAACTTTTTAACATGTCAATGAACCGATTTTTGAATCCGACATCAATTTTGTCCCTGCTGCATGGTGACAGTCACTTTCTAGTGAAGTTAAGTCGCTTTGAAGATTATTGAACTTGACTGCACACGCCGGGAGTACCTGTATACCTACCTATGCCAAAGAGCCAGACGATGGTGTCGCGTCGGTATGCCGCACCTGGTAAAGGTTATGCAGCAAGGTCGCGTATGTATTGTAGGCGGACGACCGAAAGAGAAACCATCGACTTTTACACCTGATTTGATTGTAATGAGTGCTAAGATTAGATTTACCAACCGAAATCACTTCCGCGGGAAGTGTTTCACCTTGATCGAAACGAAGAAATGAAAGCAAGTTGCGATTGTTATAACAATAAGGGAAAATGGAATTTTGTTTTATGGTTTTGTAGCGTGCTGCGGCTTTTTCTAAAAAAAGAGGAGAATGCACTGTGCGCAAATACGAGCAAAGTTTTGTTGTGCTGCAGCGTGGAAGCAAAAAACACTAGCCATAGCTAAGACACGTTTAGAATACGTTGGCCCCGAATACCTGTGCAGGGCAGTAAAATCCAGCCAATACCGCATTAGCCGGCTTCTAAGCGGTCAGTGGTTTACGTTCATTCATTTGGCCGTCGCGGTATCCAGGGACATGCTTCGCCAACTCGCCGACCACACCGGCCACACTGTTTATACAAATTGTTGTTGTTTCCAACAGGTTCATTCGTACTTCATGATGATATCGTTTCTGTTTTGATTTTCGGGCAATCATATTTTTATTGACACTAAAAATTCAATCATTGTTGGAAGTAAAAATTGTTTGTTCTTAAAATGCAATTTTGCAATTTATAAAGAAAGTTTCTGCTCGCTTCAAAAGTAATAAAAGCCGACAATGTAGCTGGTTACCCAAAAATAAAAAAATATCCTTTTTATCTCTAATCACTGGCATATGACTTTGATGATAAACCAAGGAAACCCTTTCGAAATGACCACAACGAAGAGAATTAAAAACTCAAACAACTCAAAAGGGAAACTTCGTAGGCGAATGCCAGTTTGGCTAACTTTTTCCATGACTACATCTTAAACTCTTAGGTCTAAAAATTATCCGTGATTCTTAGACTTGATTTTTAAATTATTATTGAAATATCTAAGCTTAGAATATTTTATTTCAGTTTCTATAAGAAAATCAGGTTGTTTTTTTTTTATATAAAAAGGTACTTTTTGACAATGTGATGCTTATAGATTGAAGTTTATCCTGTTTCCTTAAAGAAATATAATGCAGATAAGAAAATATTTGAGTTCATTCAATGAAATAGTGAAATGTTGAGCAAAAGATGAATATACCTTAAAATAAAAATATATGGCGATGTGTACATGAAAGCTTATACAGGGTAGATGCTATCAAAACACAAAATATAACAGGAAAAAATTCAATATTAAAGACCATACCCATGAATAAAATAATTAAAATTGTATAAAACACCATCAGAGTCATTTTTTGGTAAGATTCACAAAAAAATCTTCCTTTTGATGCCGGAAGTCTAGGTCATACGTGACGGATCACCACGGTCTCTGGTATATTTGAGTCGACACTGAGCATTGTATCGCTTACAAAGAAAAATTAGTTTGCATTTTTTGTACTCTTACATAACTTCTTCTATCAAGTGTAGTAGTGGACAAGTGTCAAGATGACCTACGAAACTAAGAAAATGTGTTAAATAGAAATTTTTAGTGGCTGCTTAAAAACACTTTAAAAATTCGGTTTTTTATAAACAAAAATTTGACTATTTTGATTAAATTGCCTTAAAGAGTCGAGAAAGAAGGCTAAGGCTTTACTGTCGAAATCTGCAATTTGTAAAAATATTGTAAACGAATTTTTTTTTTTTGGTTTTTATTATCATCGCATTACTCGTAGTGTCCTGATAGACATAAAGCCTGTATACGTCACGAAGCACGAGACATATAACGAAAAGCACGTGATGAATGGCACAAAACACATATAATAAATGCAACACGGCCCATAACACGTGCCATGGCACATGACGCATAGCGTAACACTTGATATAATAAAAGTAAAAAGTGCAATATTTCAAATTTAGAAATTACAATATTTCGAATTTTATTATTTTTCTCTGAAATAGGCACTTAAACATTAACTCGTTTGTTTTATTGTGACCGCTCATTAGACAATTTGCATAAAGTCGTAATTTTCCACTCAAAGAAAATTGCAATAATTTTCACCTTTTTTTTCTTTTCCATTTCAGCTGTAAACAATGTTAAATTGCACTGACCTAGCATGTGTATTACATCATCATCACTTTTACGCGCATTTGCATCATTTAAAGCATCACCTACAAGATGACAACGATAACACAGGTAAGCGAGAAGAAAAAAAAATATACATTTCACACTTTTACCCCTGTATCTTTGCGTGCCGTCTCGAGTAATTGCCCGCCGCTGGATTAGGTACGAAACCGTAAATATTTCTCACGATAAATATCAGTGGCATGAAAGTGGCATACCGCGGTACCATCGTTGCGGTGTCAGCGGGACGGGCAGATTATTCCTCACCGGTTCCATGGCGGTTATTGTCATTCGCCAAGGGCTTTCGAAGTGCCTTAATCCTCGCCATGGCAGTTAACAGGTAACCGCGGTGAGGTGAACTGCTGCTGTGCAATATTTTTGCTTCTTTATGGTTTGCCAATCGGCAACATTCAATATTTACCTTACTAAATATGGATCAATTAGTTGAGCAATCTCCCGAATTTAGCCTGGACCGTCTAAGAAGTTGCGATGCGCTTTGCAGTTCTTTCGGAATTGTTAAAAATTTCAGCGGAAGACGTTCTCAAGATGAGATTAATTGTCGTAATTCAATTGGCTTTCTTCCTTACGTCTGTGGCCTGGAAGGAAGGTAACTTTTATTTGGGAATTTCTGCCATATTTCATGTTGACATTGGCCGACCTTCCCAAAAAAAAAACAAATCTTACACTACACCTGAGAGTGGCCAGCTTTTGTATACCTCCATAACTTTAATTGCTGCTTCTGCGACGGAACATAAAATTTCCGGTTCTTCTTGGAATTAATCGATTATATTTCCCCACCAGTCGATTGCAATTTATATTTAACTAATCTGCGACGAGTATCTGCGAGGCGTTGCAAACCAGTTTTCACAGATTTATGGGATTTAAATGTTTGCGACCGTTATATGTGTATGCGGATTAGGTGCGAATCGCTGAGGTAATTTCGTCGAATATGCAAATGTTTGTCGCGACACATTTCAGATGATTTTTTTCACATATTACACTTTTGTGTAAAGATCAGGGTTCTTTGGACTTCGAATGCGTGCTATTATTAGTGATTCATATTTATTATTTTTAAATCTCACGAGGGGCTATTTGTTTATTATTATTTTATGTTTATTGGCCGTTTGATGATATTTTAAATTTATTTACTTTTGATGAATAATCTTCAGGAATCAATTTTGTTCTATTCCATACACAATCAATATTCATAAAAGATAACTAAATTCTGAGATAAAAATATAAAATTGTATATACATTTTTCTAATAAAGAGGTTTTTTAAATTAGCAATTATTATAAAATTATTATTACTGAAAACCATTCCCTAGTCTTTACTCTTTAAAATGTTAGTATTTTTATTACCTAAAACGGCCTAAAAACAATGAATTATCGGTCTTAATTTGAGATCCTGACATTTTCTTCAATTATCAAATGAAATAATTACGTTTAGTTTCTGCGATGAATCAAACACAGAATCGTTTTCCAGGAAAAAGTGCATGCTTAAATGGAATTTTTCTTCAAAAGTTTTTGACAGAAAAATACTCCAATAGCATAAAAAGTCGTGATTCAAATGAAGAAAAAACAGTTATAAAATAAGCATAGAAATTATTTTTTAATAAGCTCGTATATTAATAACAGACCTGTGTACATGGTACTCACTTTTAACCAATTAATTAATTGATTAATTATGTACTATTTATAAAGACAATACTATGTACATTCTGTAAAAAATTTTATCCAATCACATCAGATTTTTACAAAAAAGAAAAACATTAAAATTTAATAATTGATTTTTTTGTATGTAAAAGTGTGTAATGTGTAGCAAAACAACAGTATGCTACACAAATCTTGTTACTGAATCAAATGAATTAAGTGGGTTCTTGTATGTCGGACTCTAGTGAAAGAATACCTGCAGTAAAAGAGACCCAATGAATTCTGCTACTTTTCGAAAGATTAACGAAAAGTTGTAAAGCCTAAGAAATCTTTTCTTAAGCGTTTATGTTAAATGTTTGTAATACACTATTATTTTTCCACAAAGATTTAAAAATAGTATAAAGGCAAGATTTTCCATCTTTTTCAACACTGAAATCTTATGTAGTTAAAACGCCCGCAAAGTCGACTTTAGAACACACAAATTATTATATTAATACAATTAACCATTTTATCATTGGGAACGATAATAAAAAAAATATGGAATTTTGGGGACCTTCCATTTGTTGGATTTGCCATAGCGGAAATTTCAGAAGTTGAGTGGAAAATTTGGACATTTTAAGTCTATAGAATTAGCTATTTTTATTTATTTAAAATTTTAGTGAATTTTCTATTAAACTTCAACCATTTTAAGGAATAGGTTGTAATTTAATAATGCTTGAATGAGACTATCGCTTATTCGTATGGTTTTTTTCTGAATTATATCCCTCTACGGACAAGCGTTAGCCAGTTTCTAATATTTCATGTCTTTGAGTCTCTCTATAACTATAAATTAATGCAAAATTGTTAGTCAATAATTAGAAAGCTCATATCAAGACGTCAAATTTACTCTTCAAATAAAGCCCACACCTTTTGATTTCTACCTGCAACTAACTATGTTTAACTATTGCAAAAACTCTACCCCAAAAATAAGCTCATCTGCAAAAAGTCCCAAGGTCCGAAAACTTAAAAGATCCGACTGAGCGTGACGATAGTTTTTTTATTAGAGGACAGAAAGCAGTAGAAAAATAGAAACTGGAAAATGTTTGTTGACCATCAAGTTCCGTGGTGTCATCCATCAACGTGCTGTACCGCTTGAAACACATCCGGTGCCACCGCCTGTCATGCACTGCATCTCCGGCAAAATAAATTGACAAAAAATTTACAAAATTAGAAAAAAAGAAAACTCATAGATCCCCAAAGTTGAACATGACCAAAATTGAGACTTAGTTCCGCTTTCAGAGTTAGCGGCATCAAAAAGCGCGAAAATCGGCATCATCACGACCAAGAAGGAATTCTTGAGGGGGTCAAAACCCAAGGTGTTCTTAGCGGTTATAAAGGTGATTTGATTGAAAAAAGTACTTGTTACAGCGACTAAACGTAAAAGAAACGGTAAATTGCCGGCGAAAAAGGTATACGAGCACAGCAAATGAGCCTTCACCGTGAAAACAAGGCTGTTCTGGCTCTGCTCGGAGCATATTCAATAAAGAACTAATCAGTGCAACCATCGCACTAACCGACGACGGTAGCGTGACAAAGTTTGGGCACAGTGATGCATTTGGTCATGTCTTGGCGGCCAATGTTCACCTTGGAGGTGTAAAGGTCAGTTTTACTATAGAACGAATTTTTTTTCTAGTCTTTCAATTCGAAAAACCATTTACCGTTCTAATTATCCGCTGATTTATTAAAGCCTTTGAAGTCGACGTCTTGTTTTGATTGACAATTCGATACGGTTGCGGAAGGTCAGGTACAGGTGATTTAAACAGCTGTTTCCGATTTGATAAATGATATTTGCGGTAGCAGTCGTGCCTTACCGGAACCGTTATCGGATTTATTCCCCGGAAATTTTCATTCATAATGCGATTGAGATCTGGGAACAAATTGCAATAATTTGGATTAGCTTTTAAATGGATTAATTGGAAAATGATTATTTTCAAGTATTTCCATTTAATTAGCATATCTAATAAATTTTCTAGTTCATGTTTTTATATTAAAATATGTTTTTCAGTTCGACTCAAACCCTGACCTGATCTGTGCCTAAAAGGAGATTTTTCGGGATTATTAATTGATTAAAATTAAATTAAATCTATTTTTGTTGTTTGGTAATATTATAAATTTGTTTAGTTTTTTATTTTTCTCAATTTGCATTCGAGCCAATCGAGCTGGCACTCTGAGAATATTTAATTACCCTATTTGACCTGTTTCAAAATCCAACGATTATCTGGGGCACAGATTTACCTATTTTATCCAGATATTTATATTTCAGATTAGCATATACCTTTTATCTAAAGTGTAAAGTTCTAGGCAACAGCCTGTTTCATTGAATATCTAAACAGTGTTTTTATGAATTTCGAAGGATTGCAGCATATTTGCCTGTGAATTACGTATATAAATACCGTTAAAATATTCTAAGGGTCAACACAATTCATAATTAAGTTTAAACTTTGCACAAAAATCATCTGTTTATGAATAATAATTTAATATTTACTAATTATCAATACAAAAAAAATGCCTCCTAATGAACGAAAGGGATCCGTTAAAAGAAATGTTTCTCTTGCTTAAAATGCATTAACCTTTAAGCCATGGTCAAATTTTCAAAAAATAAAATTCATATTAAATAAAAGTGAAAAGAAAAAGACAAAAAATTATTATTGTCCAACAAACTACAAAAGCTTTTATTTGGTAAAAATGCAACCGAACTTGTTTGAGTTTTATTATTGACTACGTTTTCGGCGCATCTGCATTTCAGTGGAATTTTTATAAAGTTTTATGGTTCAAAAATCCTCCTAATCCCATTTTGAAGGTATTGCGACGTTTTCTAATTATTTTTTTTTTTTGCTTTAAAAGTATCTGCCCGTCGTATGTAGACAATGTGGGAGAAATACGTAGGAAGCTACCGTAAATAATTAAGGAAAAAATTAATGTAAAAATATTTCTAAACTCGTTAAACACGAACAAGCTCCACAATTTTCCATAAAAAGTCGTATCGAAAAGATTTAATTTAAATAAAAAACCAATTCATCTTGAAAACAAGATAATGGACTCGTTTTACTATTTTCTTTGTGTTTTTTCAAATAAAAAACTCTAAAAGAGTTCGTTAAAGTCCTAAAGAGTGTATTCTACTCCAAAAATATAATACAATTATTAAATACGACGCAAGTTAAGCGCTATAGGTCACCATGGAGCAGCAAACAATATGGGGCTTGATAATAACTTGATATTAAATACTATGGAAAAAAAAGATAGCCACTAGCGTTTCCGATTGGATAAGCCAAACTCTATCTAAATCGCTTAACTTATTCCAAAGAGCCTGAACACGTGTCGTAATACGTGTTTAATGGTATAAACAAAAATATTTCAATTTGCAAAATATCGCCAAACCTATACCAAAGGTTAATAAAAAGAAATTATCATAAAAATGTGTTAGGAGATGCGTTTAGGCAAGTTTTTATTTAAAATGATACGAATTATTCATTTTTGCGTGATGTTGAAAATTAATTAAAATGCAAAATAAATTGTTCTTATGTGCCGTGACACTGACGTATTGCCAATTAACCTAATGGACATACTTTGCGAAATTAATTCAGCAATGTCGTATAATCACGAAGGGAAGTTAAGAAAAAACTTCTAAAGGAAATCGTGTAAACTTCTTCGCCGATCCGGCACGAGTCGATCAACTTTAAATCATTCACAGCCCAGGGGGCCGCAAATACCTCTGCCACCGACTTGAGACCTCAGGGTACTTGGGCAAAGCGAAAAAAAGTGAAAACGCTACCTGTCTAACCAGCCGCGATTTTCTCTATAAATATCGTTAAAAGCTGATAAAATATTCACGGTGCTCTGGGTGTGCTTTCACTTTGCGAAACAAAACTGCAAAAATCGTGTCAAGTGCATTCTGGCGAAGCGCGATCGAGTCCTCCCCATATAAAACCCCTCTCGCGATAGTTCAGGTGAACGCGATTTATAGTACCGCCCGCCCGTTCCTCCGCGCAATCTCAATTGTCATCTAATCTGCGAAGAGTTCAATACACTGAAAATGCATTAAGGTAGCAGAAACCTTGACTAGCCCGCCGAAAGATTAACCTTTCACCAGGTGTACGCCAGATATGGCACTGGCGGAGGCACGCACACGCATTCCTCATATCAATTTATGCGATCAATTAGTTGTCGCGATGATAACGCGTTCTTGTCTCGTGGTCGCTAATTTATGTCTTTTTATTCATTTGAGTCTGACTTTTGATTGAGCCCCTCACCCTCGAACTTGAGAGTCTCGAACTGGCAAGGTTCTGTCGTCTACTGTTTTTCATTTGACAAAATCTAAGATATCGGAACGACATTCAAGAATTGTAATTATAATATGAATTCTCCTCACGGAACTGCGGCAAGACGCAAGGCACGTTTAAGATTGTGCACAACGTTCTCTTCGTTTCGCATGGAGCAACCTCCAAAGTTCTTTGGAATAGTCGCCGCATGGTTCTTAGTGAGACGGCAGAGCGCTTTCGACTGTCCTTAGAGTGGAATAAATAAAAAATTTAATTGCGACCGCCAACTGCTTTTTTATACCCAATATTTTCTTTGAATTTCTGGGGGATTTCCCTTTACGGTACTTATGCCTTCACGTTTCTTAAAGATGCCGAGTAACAGGCGCTAAGCGATAAACACGGGTTATCTTATTCGTGGAATGGGATTTTGCATTTTGTATATATCGGACATCAGAGCGCCTGGCGGGATTGCCAAAATTTAGTTTAACTTAAAAACGTTTGGCAAGTGAAAGGAAAGTTGAAAATAGGGAAAGGTGTGAGGAGAGTGTTAAGATAGAGAGGTATATGGAAGTGGACTCCTACGCGGAAGCACGTTAAACTTTTGACAGGTTTTGGTCGAAAAGAAAGAGGTAAGCTCTAAAGTCTCTACAGATATGCAGTTTTTGGCGATACCGTTTCTACAGTTTTAATGGGTTATGTGATGTTTTTACCTTAGCCTTTATTTCTTTTTACATGCCAAGAAATTCCCATAGAGGTCAAGCAACTGTTACATGACCATTGCAAAGTGTGCAAATATTTGCTAGGTCGTTGTCTCCTAGAAAAAAAATTATTAATAATACTACAATATTCACTGTTTATGGAATCATCGATGCTAAAGATATTTAAATGACCATATCTGATGTTTTAATTTGTCAGGGGCTGTTTGCATGGAATTTTGATTGCGAACGCATGCATTCAACAACTCCACGAATTAGTATTGAATCGATTAGCATAATAGTAAAAAGCAACTCCAATAAATTTCTGTAATTGTTCCACATTGTGTGCAAATTTTGTGCCACATCAAACGACCGATCTGAAATTCTGTCCTCGAAACTTCTCAAGAAAATTAGCACCTTCTCGACCCTCATACCTGTCGAGCATACTTTTCCAGCAATGATGCATAAATACTAAAGACCACTTGTAATGCCGAGCATGATTGGTGACGAGCACTCCTAGCAGTGCCAGCGGTGTTCATCTTCTTGAATACCTCCACTCATTACCTGTAGACATAAGAGCGGTCTATGTCGACAGGTAAAGCGCGATTCAAACCGTGCACAATCAACTCGACAGTGCGAACAGCTGCGATCGATCTATGCTGAGTACACCTCACGTGTAAAGTGCTCCATGACTGAAGCTCACCTTGACTTAATTTATTGAGTGCGTTTCGAAGCGCGGTGAAACAAGAAAAAAAAAGGAACTAAGCAAATTGGAGAAAAACAACCAGAACTAGTCCAAAAAGATATTTTTACAAATTGAGTAATTTTATTTAAAACAAAATATAAAATCACCTGTTGTGGCGGCCGTGCTGCTGCTTCACGCGGCCAAACCAGTCACTCGACGATTCGCTAGACTCTACTATTTCTTGGAAGTTGCGCTTAAAGACCCGCTCGAGGGGAGGGATCTCCGACGATTCGGGCTGACTGAAAGTTACTGCACTTTTGTGGATTTTACACGAACGATATGTGTAAAAAGTTGAAAATCTGGTTTAAAACGGCACAAAGTAGGTACCACGATAGTCGCAGATGGTGACTGGTGACGTCTACGACGATGCTTAACATGCTGGTTTCGCCAATTTCGTCAGAAGCTTATTTGAAAAACTTTCGAAACCTCCGAGAGGCTACTGGGTCCATGTGCCTCTTTTTCTAGTTATTTTTTTTCGCAGATTTTTTTTTTTCTAGAAAGAATGAGGTTTTATATACGGTGAAAGGGTTAATTGCATGTGCTACTGTTTGTTTTCGAGTTGCAAAATTTTGTTATTCGAGTTCTTATTAAGACAATCGGAGTAGATTTATAACTGGATAATTTTGAGACGAAAGCGCTTTTCCTGGATTTAATTTTTAATTGCAGTTAACCACATCGTACGACAATCTTGATAAACTTATATTAAACAATTAAGTAAACAAAAATGGCTCTAACTGATGCTAAAGTCCAAAGCTGGGCGACGAATCAAAACAATCAAAACAATCTCGTCTGTGTTTACGTCAACCATATCTGGAAAAGTTTAAAATCTTAAACTCCGAACTAGAATTAATAGGTACAAGTTTTGGCCTTCAGTTTTCGATAGGCAACGTTACTATTTTTAGACCATTTTACAACGCCACTGTTAGAACTTCTTATTCTTAACTGGATGAGAGTAGGAATATCCAACGTGAACCAGGTTAAATATGTAACTCAGCTGACTGCCTCGAAAGCTATCCAAAATATCCAATGTAATTCGGATGAAACTTTTCTGATCGTTATTTGGAGTATTAAATATTTTCGCAATAATAACTGTTCTAAAAAAGCGATGCCGAAATTTTTTTTTCAATTTTTTAAATAAGCGTTCAGCCTTTTAATTAAAAATTGCTTTCCAAAAATTAGTGACCATTATTACTTTTAATAATTTCCTGAGGATGTGTTATCAATTATGAAAATATTCATAGTTCCTTGAAAGATTTAAAAAAAACAATTTTTTCTGTTACAATTTTCCATAATAATTAAGGATTTCTTAAACACTTTACAAAATTTAAATATTTCACGATAAATGCAATGCATGCAGCCACTCTGAATTATGTCCTTCAAGTTATCTACTTTAACTGCTCCCAAAAGTTGCATACATGCCACCACTCCTTAAGCGAAAAAAAGACCAAAGTAATGGCCGCATTAAAATTGTTGATGACCCGAAAAGAGTCAATTTACTTTTGGCAACCACAAAAACATCCATTAATCGTAAATTTTACTCAATTTTATCACTAATTGAAACCGATCGTCGTAGTGTTTAATTCAAAATAAAAATTTTTCATCGAACACTGAAGGTGAAATCATAATTTAAGGCAAAAAATGAAAAAAAAACTGATTAAACTGAGAGAAAGAAAAAGTGACGCTGCATGATGCCTGAATATCAGTTTCAGTTTTTAATTAAGATCAGTAGCCTACAGTCAATGGACCGTGGCCTCCTGGTGACTTAATAATTAAATAAGTGTGAAGTAGGAGGTACTTTTTCTTTAATTCATATTACCCTTTTTCTGTTTTATTTTTTCTAATTTTTCTAACTTAGTAACAAAAGAAAAAATTAAGCGTAATAGTTTTAATTACACACCTATTTATCAATCTTTATGTTTAAATTTTCTAAATATTTACATATACCAGTCAAACTCCAAAATTGCAGAATTACCAAAATTATTGATAATTAATAAATTTTGGCGCGCAGACACTTCTCTAAAGAGCCGCTTCGAAATTTTAAAGGTGTTCTTAAAATAGCTTTCTTATAACTGGTTAAGGCAATTATAAAGAGAATAATAAACTCGATTAAATTGTTTATTTTCCTTTTATTTTCTTGGAAATATCGCTATATTGTATAATAAACAGGAAACCCAATGCCTGTATTTTTTAAAAGTGATCTCCAAACCCGCAGACGTTCTACGACAAATAACCCCACACAAATTAAAACAATTTTTAGTATAAATGATTTATTTTCACTCATCGAAATTTTTGAAATTTAAATAACGTGTTAGTATTAGGAATTAAACTTTTAATTTTATTTACTTGATTTTGGTATTATCTTCATCGGTAGTTATAGGATGCCCAGTTCTACAAGATAGGCTAGATTTCATAGTTTCTTTGCTTATTTACTACCTTCTCACATTAAAACTGTTGGACATGTTTTAGCATAGCTTCAGATAACTCGTAGGTCAACTTGAACGATAGGCTACTTTTTTGTCTATTAAGTTCTTTGCTGGTGATCTACAGCTTTCATTTTTGAAGGTCATTAGCATCGGTCAGTTCTCACATAAGAATTGAACAGTGACAAATTTTCTAGCCGGCTTAGAGTACACTATCATATATTTATTGACTATTTATCAAAAAAAAAAAAAAAACCAAGATTTGTATACAGCGTGTGAGCAAAAGTCTTCAGACGTCTTGTTCTAAATCGTATACAATTTACTCAAAATTGAATTGTAATTGCACATAATATAAAATAAAAGTATCTACCGAATTTTTTTAAAAACCTCAATGCTGTCACAAATAGGATTACCTCTTAAATGTCGGAAGATTCCAATTAACTTTCTAATTATAATTTTTATCATACCTTTCGCGACAGTTTAGCGCCATGAAATCAGTCTCTAAATGTGAAATTAAAAACACATATCCCTGTAACGTCACGATACAGAGTTATTCATAGAAAAATGTTCACGCAAAGTAATCATAAATGCAAACAAAAAGTGGCAGTATGTGTCACGTGTCGGCAGATTAATCAGCGAGTCACACCTTCTTGCATGACAAAGCAAACCTGGCTTTAGTTAGCGTGCTGTTAGCTTTGCATTTGACTCATTTCACGTTTAACATACTTTCAGGCAGTGCAGAAGTTCCGCAAAAAAACAACGCAATGTACTCTTTATGATTCTTTTTTTTTTAATTACAGTCAAATATGGTTTCTTTGCATATTAATTAATTATCCAGATATTTCTGTCAATCAGTATTTTTTACCGTGAAGGATTTTTAGGTCGGGAGTGTGAAAAATACAATTCTGTTGACGGCTTAAAATAACTGAGATGATTTAACCAGCCTCCTCCAAATGGAGAGGGGTCCTTTTTTGTTCGATTCGTCGAAATACAAAGTCCAAATTGCGCTGTGGTTACATGTCAAATATTGATAAATCACTTGCTAATAAATTTCATTTTAGCCAGAATCTTCTGAATCCCAGCGAACTTTGCCTTTGCAAGTTTTCTTTGACTTATTTTTTTTTACATTATGACTAACAGCGCGAGTTTATTCAAGAACTTGGCATTAATTAAGAGCAGTCGATATGCAAATTGGAGTGCAACTATTGTTTTATGGGCCATTATAATTTACTGTGATTAACGTGAGTTAAGAGGAGTAGGTATTTTAAGCTTAAGTTATAAAAGTTGTTGTGAAAATCGGAAAGTCCACGGTTTGTGTTATTAATAGAAGAATAGAAGGCGTTGAGTCGCATTAATTCGCAAGAGTACACTTGTATCTTTTAAAAATATGTTAATTATGTACAAGTTAACATTTTATATTATAAACAATGATGCAAATGTGTTATTTGAGTTTTTTATTTCAGAAAATTTTACGACAAATGATTAATAAGAAAATTATTCATCAAATCATTTGAGAGGCAAAAAATTTAACAATTTAACAAGATACACGTGTCGGTATATAAGATTCATGAATATTTCATGTTGCTACAGTTTACATAATAAAAAAATTTTACTTAACAAAGGCTCTGAGATCACGTCAGTTGAATATTTCTAAAAAATTTCCGCTGTTAACGAATTTCCGCTACTACGAAAAATCGTTGACATTTTTGTTTATCTAGCAACGTTTAAGGTGCAGGTAATTTGACGATATTTGCCCTCTTCTAAATACCTAGGCGTAAATTGAAATCTTCACCTTAGTAAATCGATATTTTAAATTGTTTGTTTGTTTTGCTGATAAATGTTTAAAATTGTTTGAAATACTATTAGCGTACTTAGTCACAGATTTAATAAAATGTTCAAATATTTTGCTGTTTAGTTTTTAATCCGAAAGAAGTAAGTGTTCTTGAAATTTGTTCATTTTGAAAGGAAATGTTCCCAAGTTCTATCTATTCATTAATAAATCAATTAATTTCACAAAATATTGATTTGACTACGCTAGTTGAAGTGAGATTTCAACTATAACAACAACAACAATAAAAAAACACTAACAATCAACATCATCAATAAAAATCAAAATTTGCATAAAGAATATCTGCATCGTTTTTAAACTTTTCCGGAAAGATTATAATTTTAAAATTATCTAATTAAAATCTTAAGCTGAAGTCCATGTGAGTGGCGAACTAATAGGAGCCTGTAGAATTTATTTTGCCATTTTGAAAGTATAACTTTTGAGCTTCAGAATTTAGAATTCGGTTAAAAGTAAAAAATTGTTTATTTTTGTTTTTTGTATGGTTCGCACAAACATTAATATGTAATTTATTCACATAGTTTCACTTTATAAATCAACTTTTGCGGATTAAAAATCTAGTCATTAATTATTAATTTACTGAAGAAAAGATCAATGGGATGTTGAACGTTGCATAAAAAAATATGATTTTAATTGTGGAACAATTCATCAACGTTTATCCTTATACATCGCGCCTTCATACTCCACAAGGTCGTTTCGTCTAATTCGGCATTCAGTTTATTACGACATCCTCGGAAGTTGTAAAATTTGCGCAAATGGTAAACAATATCATGGTCATTTCCCTAATCTAAAACAGTACTGTCAAAAGCAGAATATGATCTCATTAGAATTCTGTTGTCATAAAAACCTTTACAATTCCATTTATTCATTCAATAAAACATGTACACTACCGCGCCATATTCGCGTTCGAAGTTTATATACTTGTTTTACTAGGGTCAAGTTTGGATAGTGGCAATGAGAAATTTTTACCCGCCACTTTGTCTATAATTTGCTTCCATTTGTTAATTTGTAGTTATTGGTTTATTCTAATTTGAACAGTTTATTACGTTTTTCACGTTGTACGAATTTTAATGGCAGTTTATTCGTCGACTTTTAATGCTAAAAAAATGACTCGAGTAATGCAAGGTAAAGTAAATTGAACCCGGCGTCGCAGCTATTTTAAAGCTAGAGGACTTGGCATGTTTTTATGTGAATTGAGATAAAATAAAATTCTCCGAAATGTACCTAATCTTCTTTAGTATTTATACTGTTCCACAATCAGAACCATAACGGATAAAAGAGAAAATAAATTTAATAAGACAGCAAAATAAATGAATAGCAACCACGGTCTGACGCCGACAGGAGAATCTTTTTAAAACTAGAGACCAACGACGTTCGCGAATTGTTCACTTCTCTTAATTTGCGTATGATAATGACAATCCCCTTAGTCAGTTTCCATTTATTATTCATAATTTACTAGTTTGTGCCTGTTTTCTTCAGTTCGTACCTTTTTTTTTTTTTTGGAAAAAACTGAGATTAATGATGAGGTAGAAAATTTAAAAAAAGTTGATATTTAACAAGTTGCATTTTTGCTATAGAAAGAAGATTTTATACACCAGAAAGATGATTATAATTATGTAATAAATATTCTGAGTTTGTCCTCTGATTTAAAAAAAAACATGTGTGCTCTATTTTTGTTACTTTACTTTTAAGATCATAAATCTGTGCTATTACATAAATTCACTTGAGAGCCTCATTTTTGTATTTTATAGTTTTTTCTATTCGTTTTTGCGTCTTTTAATTTCTCTACTGATTCGAAAGTATTTGACAGGTTTTTAATAAGTTCTCATATCAAATCAATAAATTAATTCTGTTTGAACGTTATCAAACGCTGCATATATTTGTCTTTTGTCTGTTTTTCAATTTTAATTATGTAGCTTCTATTCATATTAACACATATCTTCAAACAGGAATTAATTATTGATCCGACTAGAGGTATGAAGTCTTACCTTATACACCAAGAACTGCATTAATATTTTTTCTAGAAAATGAATATTAAAGCAATACACGTTTTTTGCCCTCGTAAATATGAAACTTGTTAAAAAGTGACAAGGTTAGAATTTTTTGTAAACATTTCTGAATAAAAAGATGGATATTCAAAATTCTTGTTAAACATTAACGTTCCTTAGAAAATACGGCTTGAATTTGCATACTGAACTCAATTTTATAGTGTCGCTTTACACTTATTTTGAAGCCTAAGCTTTCTCTTTTCTGTAGATATGACCTTTGTATTCTGAAACATTGAAATTATTTATGCACATTTATGTAAATTAACACAAAATCAGTCATAGTCCCCCAAGTTACACTTTTGAGGTGACAATTAGAAAACACTCAATAAAACCTTGCCCATTCAAGTAAGTATATTTTTTCTAAAACTATGCAACTGACTAAGTTAGAATACTCGGGAAATATATAAAAATCAGTTTAGATCCCATAAAGGCTGATTCTTTTCAATGCTTTAATTATTAAAATATATTCACAAGTAATGTAGTATTATTACGTGAATACACTTAATGGGCCTTTTCAAACAGTATTAATTGAGGTAAACAATATAAGAAATATTGCTGGATATTTTCTCAGTATTAATAACTAGTTATTTTTAAAACTTTCCACTGCTACGTATTTACATGGATTCTATGAAATAAGCCAAGTCGTTGATAATTTGAAAAGATAATCCACTTAGTGGGTAACGCCTTTGGTAGCGATTTGTTGATATTATAAATGTAAAATCAGTTTCTAAATGGTAATATGCAAATATCCAGTTGCTGCGTTACATAATAGCCGTCGAGTTAGTTAGCCTCATTTATTACACGTCTGCAATTATATTGCCTAATTTTGCCGGTAAATTTCCTATCTAAGATCACTATATGATGATAAGACGTGCTTTTGTACATGGGCTTAATTTTAGCCCCATTATCCTCCCGCCGGGGCAACAAGTTAATAAATATTACCCAACTGATTTAATTGGACGTTATTCATTTGTCCCCTTCGAAATAAAACGTTTTGTAAAATTCGTGACCATTTTATTAAATCTTCACTTCAGTCGGTGAGATCCGCAGATGTGAAAAATACAGGGCGATCATGCATGATTTATGAGCGTCTTTGAGCCTTCGGACACATCTGAGAAATGAAAACGTTTTGTATGTTTCGTTTAAAAATAGGTGTTATAAATCGCGTGATATCTCAATCCTAGTTGCGGGTTATCTTTACACCCATACAGCATCCCAGTAAACATTGATAAACTGAGTAGCGCCAGAAAACATAAACAATATCCATGGCTAATTACCCGTTGGTAATGGTGGTAATGTTCGTCGCCCGCCATGCTCAAATCAACCTGGACGGACGCACCTCTGTAGTGCCGAACTATTGACTTTGGGTGCAATGCCAGTCAACCTGGCGATGTGGAAAAGTAATTGTATTTCCCCAGCGAACAGTAGACGTGTTGTTGTAACTATTGTCACAATTGTCACCATTCAGGGCGTACGTTCGCTTTGTATGACACCTATGCTGCTGCAAATCGTCCACGACAAGTTTATAGGCTGTGCAACGATTTTCACGGCTACACTCAAGGTGACGACGACGGACGGCCGCGGGGGCTCTTTTAGTCGCGTTTTTTTTCTTCGAGGGGGGAAAGAATAAAAATGAAATGCATAGCATAAATAACAATATCGGCTAATTAGTAGTACTCATTTCCTGTTTTTATTCCGCTTATGAACCTATCGACGGTTGTTGCGAAGTGCTTTGATTGAAAAGCAGGCGTGGTTCCAAAAGTTGAACCAACAGTTCGGGCAATAAGGAAGCCGATGATGCACGATGTTTCTGAGCACCATCGCGATAGCGGGAAGTACTTTAAAACTTTATCCGGAATGAAAAAAATGAAATTATTTTTAATTTATTGTATATAAAGCACGGTCAGACAATATTGAATGAGAATCACATTTTTTGATTGGAAAAAAGATTTAAAAACTACGTATTACGAAATGTTTATGACCTTTCCATGTCTCCGGTAGATTTAAAATAGTGTTTTAAATGCCGCCTTTTGTACGCCCACTCTATAAAATACGCTTCCTTATAAGTAAATACAAAATTTAAAAAAATAGAAAGTCAAAAAATTTTGTACAATAAATCACTATAAATTTATCTTCGAAGACAAGGAAAGATAAAGGGCGTGCATTTTCGATTTTTTTTTTTCGTTCGTCAATTTGTAATGTAAAAATTTCTTTTTATATAGATCTATAATATTCCCGCCTGCAAAGAATACTCTCTTCATCCAATTTTTCACCTTAACTCTAAATAAAACCTTTTACCATTCAAATCTGCAATATATTCCTAAAAATTTAATCATGCACATAACTATGAAGTGTTTTCTGTCGAAAAGACAGTCTGCTGGTGTGTACCGAATTTGGTACACTTATGTAATAGAAAATGTTTTAACATTTAAGAGTGTTTAGAATTTTAAAATCTACGGCCTTCTAGTAAAATTAAAACTAGGGAGTGACGAAAGCAAACCATATTTTTTTAAAGCACTCAAAACATTCTATAATTTAAGCATTTTGCGAAGTATTACAGTTGAACTGGTAGTCTCTACAATTATAAGGGTTATAATAATCTATTTTTATAATTATTTCGCTACATCTTGAAGGGAGTGCGCACCTCACGTTGGATTAAAATTTAAACCTAACTGCCAATCTCTTGAGTTCTTACGGTTAGTAAAGTCAGCTAGTAGGTCTAATTAACTGCTTTAACTACTGAACTGTTGCTATAGACGTAGTTTTAGAGATTGTAAAAACTCTGTTTCATTTCATACCCACCGTAATTAACTTCGTTTACTACTTATGCTCTTTTATTGAGCTTGTATTTTTATGAAATTCGCAAATTATATAACGATATCGATTAAATAATATGAAACGTTGTAGTTGCATCCTATTGGAACTCAATTTATCAGACGCGTGGAAGGTTAATTTCTTAATTGGAATTTTAAGAAGAGACGGGATGTTGAATAAAGTGACCACCATACCCTCGTACTAAGTATCTTAGAATGTTATTATTTGAAGGACTAGTGACGAAAAACTAAGATCATTGCCCTCTGGATCGAATGCTAAATTCTTCGCCTCTAGCCTCGCTATCCTGGCCATTTTTTATCGTATAAATAAAATTCTTCTCATGAAGACTACGTACCCTAAAATTCCTTTACCCTCACCAATCATTCTGGCCAGGGCCAAGCGATCGTTGCATTTATTCGAAAATTTTGGCAAAATCACCTAATGATCTCCTTCGTCGCCTTCCCTTTTCGATCCATTCCGGGCGAAATGATACGGTGCGCTAACACGGATCTCTCTATAGAAGCGCTGATAAAATCTCAATGAAATTTCGAAGGTAGAAGTCAGTGTCCTTAAGTCTCCTGGACGTGGTATTCGCGGGAATCGATAAAGACCGCAATAAAACCTATAAAAGTTTCGCTGCACCGTTGACCAGAGCTGGATAGAGGGCATTGCACATGTTAGCGAAAAGTATCCCGCGATAGCTGGGTGATACATTCATCAAAACTCTCGCGGCTTTCGCTTTGTTACAGTAATCACCTGTTTGATCATCAAATTCATTCTTACCTGTCTGCTCTCCTAATTGGTGCTCAAGTCTCTGTTCGGTGTGCTTGCTGTACGCGGGCAGCTCAAGCTGTCGTCAACGCTTTAGACTTTAGAGGCTTCTGTTACTTTACTGCGATATTTAGCTTTCTGTTCTTATTGCCTTTTTCCAGTTGTTCAAGATACTGCGCCCGCGAGGTTGATACAGCACCGCACTTAACGTTATAAAGTAGCTGCGTCTTATTCTACGTCTTCGTCTTAGTTGTCTAATCTAATTGCGGCACACAACAGAACCGTCTCACGGAATCAAAACGATTGATCGGTTCGATCAAGTGTGCCAGTGCACCTGAAGAGCATCGGAAAAAGCATGTCGGTGATTGGTCTAAAAGTTTCGGTACGGACCTGGTGACTGTGATTTTTATAAATAATAATAGTAGGTAATACAACTGACTGAGGTGTTAAATTTATTGATTGTCTATAGAAAAGCAAATTTTATTATATTCTTTTTGTTCTTGTGATTTGTCTGATACTCATACCGGCTGTAAGTGATTTCCGAGCGCTATCGACCGTTGCGCTTAATTATTATCTCACCTGATTGTCTGTGGTTATCTCAAAGTATGAATGATTCTCAGTGAAACAGTGCTGGAATTGTGAAGGCAATAAATTTAGATAACATTTTTACGATCTAACGTCCGTACGAATCTGTGCTATTCAACAGAAGCCTATGTAAACGCAGTTCGAGTCGCGTCCTTTTCTTCTAGAATATTTTCATAGTGAAATAGTGAAATAGAGAAAGAATTCTTATTAAAATTTTCCAACAAAAAAAAGGCAATCGTTTTGTGTGTACACCTGTATTTTCCACACATCCTGAATAGATAGATGTCCTAGGATTACATCAATCCTTAAGTGACATAGAAATTATTGCAGCCAGACTTCGATACATTGCCCGAAACTGGATTTATTTGGGAGCCATGTTGGAAACAAATCAAGCATACAGTCTCGGATAGGTAAGGCTACTACTACTAAGTACTTCTTCAAGCGAATCATTTAAAATTATATAAAGTTTAGAACACCTTTGTGTATAAAGCTTTTAAGAACTTCGACGTATTAGTTTTTCTGCAAATTATATGATTTATTCCGAGACGCAGTCACTCGTTTGGAAAAGTCATAGACTGCATCCACAAAGAAAATTTTTTTTACACTACGTCAACATCGTTTGCATATTAAGTCCATAAAAACAGAGGGCGATGGAAACAACAACCTCTCATTGCAGTGTTGAAAAATATGGAAAGATTTCTAAACAGTTCAAAACTTGTTGCCAAAATTTATTGCCAACCAGACAACAGAGCAGAGCAATAATTTACCTCGAAACCACCCATCAACACCTGGTTAAGAAATCATCATCATTCACTTCGCAAAGATAGAAGCGAACAAATCTGCTAGATTAAGACAAGAGCCTCAGATAAGATAGCAGTCTTGTAGCATACGCAAAAGCTTGAAATGTCATGTAATGGGGTGAAAAGGGCCTTTACCTAGACTATAAAGACTCTGTAAGGCATTTGTCACATTTGTCGTTATCTTTGACCGCATTTAAGTAAATACAATAATAATATTTTGCCTTTTTATGGGATTTCACGTGATTCTACTTTTATTTGATGGTACGTAGTATTTGGTACGATGATTTTCGTGCGATTCGGCTTGGTATGCGGTTTTTGTGGGTACATTTTATTAGAGCAATTCCGGTTGGAACACTCCAGACACCTTTTGTAGTCTTAAGAGTATAAAATTAGACACAAGCAATTCTTAAGAAAATGATATGGTCCAATGAATACCTTTTTACGTCCAGTAGTGTTTCTAGTACTGAATGAGGTATTAAGTCAGTGGTTCAAGGCGGATGTAGATCTATGGACTAAAATACCGCAGCTTTCACTCTTATCAAATTCGATAAATCTGACATGAAACACGTTCTTGTATGACACAAAATATTTTCTGTGTATGGTCAAATGTTTATGAGATTTTTATGTCTTTAATTTTTCAAAGAAAAATGTTCAAGTTAAAGTAATGAATACATACTTTCTTTTTTACAGATTTTAGTAATCATTGTTAAAAATTTACGCAAGGAAACAAGTTAAGTAGTACTTAAAACGATTACTTCGAACTTAGATGTAAATAAATTCAGATAAAACTACCTATAAAAAAGTGCGTTTATAAACACTTCAGTAATAAAACCGGTTACTAAATTTTTGTAAAAATGTCTAGACTGATAAAATAACAAGTGGGCGAACTCTTCAATATTGCTTCATTAATATCGGCATACGTTTCATGAATTCTTCAATTTATGGCCTTTTCTTGTATATGTAACACTAAATTCCCACCGGTGTTAACATTTATTATTTCATTGCAGTTATCCTAAAACTCAGATTTGATGGCTCATAAAAACATCAAAATGTGCATTTACATCTTATCAATAAGCTTATTCTAGAAACAAACATTTTTTCATCTTTTGAAATTACCTTGAACCACTCGTTACTTTACCCAGGCGTCTTTTTTTATTGAATAAAATTAATCACTTGTGAAATTTATTTTATTTATTTATTAAAGCTTTTTAATTAAAATCCATATTTTGTGTCATGATTTTGGACATCCAAAAATATGTTTTGCTAAAATTTTTAAATGATATATTTTGTAGAAATATGAATTAGCCTATTTCTAAAATGTGCGTGTCATCGTTTTTTAGGTTTTAGTAAAAACCTAATTTTTATTTTTAATTTTACTTGTCCGTGTATGTCCGTAGATGTTTTCTGCGTTAATTCGTAACATTGTTTAATTTTGGTTTTTCGATTCCTTATATATTGTGTTTAATTTATGTCGTATCCTTGGTTGGATTTAAACTCAATAAATTTTCTACTTTAATTAATTTTTTCCCATTCAGGCGAGTTTTTGCAGTTAAATAATTCATTAATAAAATGTAAAATAATGCAATCTTCCTTGACTCATTCAGATCATTTTTATTTATTTTTTATTTAGATTTTGTTTCATGAATAACTCGAATTCGTGCACTTATTTTATCGACGGGTGTTAGGTCCATTCATAGATTTCAGTATTCAAATGGTTAGCGTCGACAAGTGTAACGAATATCTCTATGGTTACTTTTTCTATACACCGAACTGCTAGTCACAATCGAATTTGAATCCCAGTTTCTTCTCTTTATTGAATCTGACCTATATAAAGACAGTAATTAATGGTATACCCCGGGAGAACTATAAATTAAAGGCAATCAGTTAGCGTTCACATTAAAATCGACGTCAAATAGCCTTTGCCGTAAGTGCCAACTAGAATTGCATAAGTACTTTGAACTATTTATTAGCCCCAATGCGCGATTACAGCAATCATTTTATTGTTGCTAAATTCACCTTCCATAGAGGTGAGATAAAAAAAAATGAAAAGAGAATATGAAGTGATTCAAAGCAATGGGACGACAGAAATCTTCCGGCAGAAGATCTTAATTCATTTAAATGTCTTTTCCGCGATATTCACCTGTCAAGTTCACTGCTTCCAAAAAGCAGTTTCTGTTTCTTCGTTGTTCCCTTCCCGCGGCCGCCCGACAGGTGGCCCCAGGTGGAGTATGCACCTCATTCTTCGGCCCCATGTCTTGGCTTTTAGTTTATCCAATTTCTCAGAATCTGGCGCTGTCTTAATCTTTGACGCGTTGGAACCGCGATAGGTGTCTGCCATGCCAATAAACAAATTTACGTCTCTCGCGCGGCGGTGGCGCGGCACGTTTGAGAAGTTGAGACGTTGAGAGTGTTTTGACTTGAAGAGTTCGGTAAAGTTTCCACGCTATCTATTGCGCAAATCAACCGCAGTTCAATTGGCTTCCAATACCAGTCGTGTTTTTCTACTGGTCGAAGATTTACTTGAATGGTATTTCTTCGAATTTTATTACGGAAGAACCCATTTCACGCTACTAGTGCGGGGGATGGTTAGCAAGCATTGTTTTTTGTGGTCATGTCGTCAATGTTCAATTCTTACATAAACTTTCGCGATAAATATTCTATTGTGAATTACAGAGATAGGTAAAATCATCCAACGACCCCATTACCATCGGCGACAAATAAAGGAAATACCGGCTTACCTGAAACGTGGCCGGATTAGATAAAAAAATCATTGATCTGCCTATGCCGATAAGAGTACAATCCATACGAACAATAAAAATCAAAACTGGGAAGTGGGACATACTGAATGACAGTGTTGAGTACCAAAAGACGTGTTCCTATTTAGTGGAATTACCGAAAACAAGGTTGTCAATTGGTTTAATTAAAGGCAACCACTGCTTTGCACCTGAACAGGTATTTTGTGGCACGTAGTGCAAGAATGTGCAGGTTCCTTCGAAAAATGAGACCGCCTACCTGTAGGTAAGAGGAAAAGGTAGTCCACGGATCAATTCATGCACAATTGACCTTGCAACAACCAGTTAATCCGCTAGCGTCTCGGAGTGCAGTAATACACGCAATTGATGATGACCTTAGCAGATTTGCGGGCATGCTCAGGTACAAAGTCTTATGTAACCGGGAAAAAGATGAACACGCATCGATATGCAAATTACATGGGCTCCAACACTAATCCAGATGGATCTATTCAATTTAGATCCATTGTGATGTTGCGATCAGCGCTAAAAGTGATGTCGGTTTTTATAACTGCCATTATCGTTACCTTTGTGCTCTTTTAATTTATATTACCTTTTTTTTGCTATATAAATTTTTTTCTTTTTCTAAAATTTGCCACTTGTTCCAGCAAAATAAGCGACTTTTTGATTGGCAGCGTGATACGAACTCACCAGTTTCACTTGTTTATTTTGCACGCGGCTGGCTAGAGTAATTTTTGTGTTCAGTCACAGGCGCTGTGGTACAGAAGGGAAAGACGAGAGGGAAACATTTTGATAAATATGCAATCAGAGCCAGACTAATAAATCATAACCTCATTGCAGGGTTAAGGCCGCCTTAGTAGTGCATAAACATAATTTCAATTAGATCGACATCACACCACATCACGCCTGAGAAATGGAAATATTTCTCTTTTTTTAATTTTTAGCTAAAGCAGTTTCCTTGGATGTATGCGAAGTGATTTATTGCCCATTATCTAAATCTATTGATGGTTTTATGAACTCACAATATGAATTTTTGATTTGTTGCTCATCCCACTGATGAAATTAAAAGTGGTCTTGAAGAGCGAATGGGAAATTTGGCAAACATGTTTTTTTTATTGCTATAATCTTATGAAATGCCCGCGAAAGAGTTTCTTTTTTTTTAATTTTCCATGAGGGTACAACATGTGCGATTTCGCATCGTCATGATGAAACCTCTTTTTATACGCATACCTACAAGTTTGTTTTAGTTTGAATGAGATTTATGCTTTTATGTCATATCGAAAAGGTATTTTCTAATTATACTGGCAATGTGATATTTTGATTTGAATAAAAGGCTGTTTCTAAATAACCAAATGTAGTTTCTTGTAAATCCCAAATTTGGATTGGCGATTATGACGAGCTGTTTTCTCAGTTATCATCTAGAATAAACTTGAGAGATATTCTATAAATTATAATCTTTAAAACAGAATAAAACAGTGTTTAAGTCAAACAAAAAAGGAAATTTAACAGCCTGAATGCGATACATTAATGCGAGTCTGATTCGAAATTGATTAGTTTTATTTAGATTCTATAAAATCTTATCGAATTTCAGTTTTTTTTTATCTTGATTGTTTATAAAAATAAAAATTCAAATAAAGAAT
Source organism: Proctacanthus coquilletti (assembly GCA_001932985.1). Classification (NCBI taxonomy): domain Eukaryota; kingdom Metazoa; phylum Arthropoda; class Insecta; order Diptera; family Asilidae; genus Proctacanthus; species Proctacanthus coquilletti. The sequence goes on along the minus strand of MNCL01000098.1, from coordinate 316,892 downwards.
TGCTTATTGATTTTTCAAGGACGTTTCAACTTATAATGAATTTAACAAAAGATAAGCCTGCAAGCCTTACTTCCGTGTCATTCGATTAATTGTTATTGGCAATTAAAGAAAAGGTCCACAAGACTAAATCACCATTTATACTGATCAGAATTGGAACTTATTTGCATACTTAGCTATTGCTACACAGGAAATTTCCTGGCTTAATTGACATTGCAATGGGACTGTAGAAGTAATTACAAGAACGATGAACGACGATTTATTGCTTCCTTAATGCGAAATGATTCAAGGTATGAGAACCGATTTAATCTCTTTAAAGACGGAAATTTGGTCGATTAAAGGGGTTTTCTAAGAGGAATCAAAAGTAATTGCTAGATACTAGATTTGGAATTTTTTAATTTATATCAAACATACTATTCAGATTTTATGAAAAAAAACAATCATTAAAGATCAGTGGAAGGAAACGACGAATGAAAATGTGATATAATCAACTTCTAGATCATAAATGTATATAAAATAAAAATAAATAAATTTTGTATAATAAACGTCTAGATAATAAATCTAACAAATTAATAGTGTTCGCATGCGGCATTTTGATGAAGCCACATATCGTGCTTTACGAATTTCATTAAACGTCCAATTAACACGTGATATAAACTAAATCATATAATTCATGAGACAGAGCTGCCCCGCCTTACTGGCTCACAACCGATGTCGTCCATAACGCCATACTATTTCGCTTCATAGTCTCGAGCCAGTTTTAAATGTAACTCAACGCCAAACTCAAGAAAAACAAGTTAATAAAGATTTTATTGAAATGAGATCTTCACACGGAAGCAGGAGAATTTCCTCAAACAAATCAACTTCCCGCCTGGCCCGGAGAGTCTTATAGTGCCTTGCCTAATGAGGCTTGAGGCGTGATCTCGTAGATACCTGTGCAACTCACTGAATGGCTATTGCTGCGGCTTGAGATTTTAATACCGCGAAACTATAGATCAACGAAATCTGCTGCATCATTCGGAAAATTACTGCGACTCTTCGCAATTTACGAGTACCACAAAAAACTAGAAAAGAAATGAGAAATAAAATAAAATGTTTTGTGGAATTTCACACACGCCAGAATAAATTTTATTGCAAATAAGGAGTTACATCTGTCCTTCTACTGAGTTGACCTAAAAATTGAAAATCTACAATTTTAAAAAGACTCGACCAGTGACTCACCAGTGGCTCATGGTTTTAAAAAGCGCGAGACAATTTACGATGATAAGAAGACAAAATTAATATTACCTCATATGAATAAAATATTCGATTAAGTGCAAATTGTCTAGCTCAGTGACAATCAACGTGACTGAAATGGAATTTCACTAGTTATAGAATATGAGAGGAGCATAATTACAAAAGCAAAATGTTTGCACGACTAGCTCAAGAATTTCAACTCTATTAAAATGAAATGGAGGATTACATAACACCACGTTTTTCTTTCTGACTGACTGATAAAAGGGAAAGACTTTTTATTAATAGAAATTTCTCAAGAACTCATTATACAGTTATTTAATTTAAAGTAACAAACAGATGAAGAGGTAAATTGACCAAAAAACATAGATGGCTTTTTAAGGTAACCTATCACTTGACAGCAGGGAGCTCTTTCAAAATCGGTCCAAAAACCTTTGTCCATGAAGAAACAAACAAAGGAACGGATAGGCAGACAGAACAGAACCTATAGAACAAAAACCTATAGCCTATGCCTTCCTGTTCACCACATGTACCTTCTTGCAAATAAGGTCAAATTCAGAAAAATCAGAACAGAACTGATTCTAGCAGTTTTCAAATTTCGTAGTACACTGTTACAAACTTGCAAGTTGCCATCTGATCAATTTCTGAAAATTCACTATCCTAAAGTATGCGAAACACTTGTCGGTACTCAGCTGTTAATTAAGAAAAAGTGTAATTTTCGAAAGAACAAAAAGGTTATTCAATCATCATTGAATGACTGTTTGATGATATTGAAGTCATCCCCTTAAAGAGTGTATAGAATTTGATGTTGTCTTTAATTTATTATCATATCAAGATTTTTTTATCTTTCGCAGAAAAAAAATAAAAGTAAAAAACGCGCTAATTCAGTACTTAAATATATTTATAGAAAAAAATACAATAATACATGTGATCTATACTATAGTCATATATACTGGACACTTTAGTGTTAATTAAGAAATAAAATTTACACGGAAATGGACGACCGAACACATGCTTGTCCGTATCAATTAACACATGTCATACTTTCATATCGAAATCTAACAAAAATTCTGTCGGTTAAAGATATTTCGACTTCATTGAAAGTGTGATCGAATTACTTAATAATTTATAAAAATGAGTTGTGTACTCTTCCCGTCGTTGTATAAATTTGGATACGGAAATATTTTTAAGATATTTTATTTGTCTATATTTGTTTTTGTCATAATATTCAGTGTAATCTTTGTGTACAGTGAATACAGTGATTTGAATATAATTCGCAAGAATCGCGGTTACGAAATACGGAAGTATATAAAACGAAAAGTGGATCCATGTTCTGATTTTTATGAATTTTCATGTGGTAATTGGAAAAAATACCGTGAGCCACTATCCCCAGCGAAAAAAATTTCAAATCAAATTAAAAAATTATTAGAAGAACCTTCAAATGTCACAGAACCTCTTGGTGTTAAAAGTGCGAAAATGTTTTATACTTCGTGTATGAATGTGGATAAAATTCAAGATATTGGAGTAGAACCGTTAATTAATATTATCAATAAACTTGGTAGTTGGCCACTCTTAAACGATACTCGGAGAAGTGTAAATATGGATTGGCTTGAGATTTTGTCAAAAATTAATTTGTACGGAATAAATGTTTTATTTACTGTAAAAATCCCAGACGACAATAAAAACGAGATTATAATCATTGAAGGTGATGTATCTCTACCTAATAAAGATTACTATTTTCAACCAGTCAAAAGTAGATATCTGAAGGCTTATAAAAGTTATATCATTAAAACACTTCAACAATTCGGAGCTGAAAAAACCGCGACGGAAATTAGTGAAGATATAGTGAATTTTGAAAGCAAACTATCAATGGAAAATCACAGTAAATATCGTGACACAGTGCCTCTAGCAATTTTATTGAAAGACTACCCCCAAGTAAATTGGACTAAAGCTTTCGATGACTCACTTGGTATAGCAGTGAATAATACCTTCATAATAAGGACACCTTCTGCTCAGTTTATGAAGCAACTACATATGGCAATCTCGTCAACTAGCAAAAAAACAATCATCAATTATATGTTTTGGATGTTTGTTAAAAAATTTCTGCTATACTCAGGTGTAGGATTTAGTCAGTCACTTGTGAGAAACAACACGATTACGGAACGATGGACGAAGTGCGAACAAGAAACTAGAATCTTATTTAATACTGTCGTTAGCAACTTGTACATAAAGAAGTTTTTCAATGCTGAAGTGAGGGAGGCAATCCAGAATTTGATATTGCTCATAATCACGACTTTTGAAGATCTGTTAAAGCAAATGAAGAGTATTGATGACTTAAATGTTAAAGCTATGATGAAAAATTTAAACATTTTAAAATCGTTTGTGAAGTTTTTGGAAGAACCAACCATAGGCGATAACTATGACAAACTGTATGAGGAAATCATTATGGATATTGACAATTACTTGGGAAATAAATTGAAGTTGGCAAAACAACTTACCCAAATTAAAATAGTAAATAAAACAAGAGAAATAAATTTGTTTGAACTTTCGAAAATAGTAGAAGCCTTGCAATATCCAAGCTACCACTATTTACTGCCAAAAGCCGTGAATTTTGGACAATTCGGGGTAATGCTCGTTCAAGGTATTATTCACGGGTTTGATGACTCTTCTCAGCACAGTATGCAATTTTCGAGATCAAATTCTTTGAATAAGACAAACTGTCTGATAAGTCAATTCAAGGAGAACAACTTGCTGGGATACGTACCTCTAGATGAATTTGTTTCTGACACCATCGCGTTGAAGACGTCTTATTTGGCCTACACGAGCTGGTTAAAGGAACAAAATTTCGATACAAACCAATACGAGACTCTACCTGGCTTGGGATTCACCGGCAGGCAATTATTCTTCTTGAGTTCAACACAGTTGTTTTGTAAATCGAATAAAATAAGCAAAAATAATATAAACAAATTTCGTGTTATGGTAGCTTTGTTAAATTTCAAGGAATTTCCGAAAGAATTTTATTGTCTTTCCGGGAATTTCATGGACCCATTAAATAAATGCGATTTATTGTAAAGTAATTGTGAAATTGTTTCAACATTTTCTATCTAATCTTTTTATTTATTTTTAAACAAGGGTTAAACATCTCTTGCTTAATTATTTGATTCGAATTGTAAATATGAACCTTATTACATTAAATTATAATAAATATGAAATAATATAAAAAAATAAATTAAGTTTACTTTTATATATACGTACAAATCATTTATGTAGAATTTCCTTATTAATAATTACATACATACAATTTTCCCATATAAATTAAATGAATCAAAACAAAAAATAGTCGTAAAACTATTCAAAAAGTAGTTTCCCTGAAAGCGAGGGAACTTTCTCTGCTCGTATGTGAATATATCCGACTATCACTGAATTGTTTTCTTGCATTGTCTTGTACCGGTTATTTAACAAACATCTCCGCCCCATCCATTAATAACATTCATTTCTCAGATGGCTACTATCATTGTTTCCACTTATCGCGGTCACGATTTGACTGAAAATCTTGTCTATACACAGAAAAGACACAGCCGAGGAACAGTCTTCAAAGCACACCACCTGGCCGGTGCTACTATGCCTAGGCGCAGTGAAAATATCTCGGAACCCGTCTCAAGTTCAAGGTAGAAGCTGCAAAGTACCTGCTTACCTTTTGGTCGTTTTCCTCATCATCATCATCATGATATTTTTTCCATCGTCGGGGTTTATTTTCTAACTTTTTTTTTTGTTTGTTTGTCGCTTTTCCGTATTTCTTCACTTAATTTGAAGAGGTTTTGCCCAACAGGTAGAATTGCATTGTGTGCAATCGAAACACGAGTTGGATTTCGCAACTCATACGACCGATACCTGCTTCAGTACTTCGTGTAGGGCAAGATGCTCCCTCTTATTGCTTTTACTTAAATGCCATCATAGTTCTCGACTTGTTTTTGTCGATAAATTTCAATTACCATTTCGATTGATTGCATAAAACCCATTCTTGCGTTAAATACGTATTTCGTATGCAAGTCAACATTTTAATCATTGAACGCCAGCCGACACGTTATTTTTTATGGTATTCGCTGAATTCATCCATCTTAAGGGGAATTTCCAATATTTGTTTACGAATAGGGGAACTTTTAAGGAATTATTATTTTCTTTATAAAAACATTAAATATGCAACCTTTTTTTCTGTTTTAAATGAGTTTTTAACATTTTTTTACCAGCAGTTTTTTCATGGAGTAGAAAATATGTCTTAGGACAGTTCGTGATATACAAGTAATTAAAAATGCTTTTCTTTTTATAGAATGAAAGTAAACTACGATTAAAGCTAAGATCATTTAAACTATTATAAAAATCGAAATTACGCGAAGAATACCGAATGTTATTTTTATTACTATTATTATTATCACGGTTATTATTTATAAGAAGTGTGTGGGCAAAGATATTCTCAGAGTTTTATTAAAGTAACAAATGCAACAGGAATGTAATAAATCTAAATAACTTTTTATCCACTTTTTTTTAGAACGAAAAACCATAATGCAAACAAAACGAGTATTTCAGGTTCGTTTTATTCCGATCATACTAGAATTAATGAAATTCGTTGACAGAAATTAATACAATTAAAATCACTTTATGTGCCATAACTCCTCTAGAAATTGATTTAAACAATTTTTTTTTTTCGATACTACAAATAATTATAATTAAATAAGTATACAGAGTAAAGCACATATTTTATAACGCAGAAAATGTTAACTTCAGAAATTCCAATAATTTGTTTGTAGTTAAAACACGTCGTAAAAGCTTAGAGGCTTTAAATTGCGTATTTCTCAAGGGCGTTTTTTATTTACAGATTTATAATACAAATAGTTCAGTAATAAAAAATTAAAAGCGAGCGATTAGAACTCCAAATAAATTATAATAATAAATAATTTATAAAAACCACACCGCTGTGAGAGATACATTAAAAATAGATGGAAAACGCCATGTAAATTATTTTGTAATATTACTTTACAAATACAGCTTCCTTGATACTTATAAAAAAGAAAATGGAATTTAAAAATAAATCAATCTATTTAGAATTTATTATTATACTAACAAAAAATAAGTCGAAAACCAATGATCCTTATATAGATAAAAGATATAAACGTCTTAATCTTCAAAGAAATGAGATACCTCACTGAAAAATTTTTATAGCCACGTAAAATACACAAGAATAAGTAGAGAGCCGGAGAGTGAGTCAGAGAGTGACGTCAGCGGCGGCCAATTGAACCTCAGAAACCAGTTGCTAATGCTAAAAGGAGCTGGAAAAATAATTTCGTTGCCTTAAAAAACACCCGTCCACTTTTGGTTGGCTTTCATTGTTTTATGATAGTCAGGTTTGATGATGCAACAGAAATGAAGTTAATAGCAAATCGTAATTCATAAAAAAATCAATTGTTGTTAAGATGATTGTCAATAGGTAAAGAACTAATTAAAATTTTATTCAAAGGCAATTTAGAAGAACTCATTTACCCGACTTTCATACGAAGTGTTCTAAATGAAAGTGAAAGTGCAACAAAGCAATGAAGGTAATTGTTGGCGCAATTGACACGGTTTTGTGAAACGTAAGAAGAAGTTTCGTTTTCAACGGATGGCGTCTCGTATGCTGTGCAACCGGCTGCCATTCAAAATGTCCCAGAAGTCAAGGGTTGCACAATACCCCTGTTTCCCACTTTGTCGTCGTAGCAGCAATACACCAGCATTCACCAGAAAATTTCCAAAAGACTCTTGACTAAACTGAGCTGCTTAGAACGCTAGAGTATTTCGCCAAGTATGCTGCCGCTATAACAAAAATTTAATTGGCGACGTGCTGTTCATGATCAAAGCCACGGCGGTGCTTAACTGCACCCAAAACAGGTCTTGAATGCAATTGCCAACCACTTTTACACCACATAGTCCATAATATGCCAGTGCTTTTAATGCGCCCGTAAACGGTGCTTGCGAATAATACTGCACCGTACAGGTAGGAGCATGCATGTAGGTAAAAATTCCGTACCTACTTGGGTAGCCCGAACAAGTACCCCCTTTGGGCTCCACCTCTGCCGCCCTATAAGCCATACACAGAATTTCTTCGCACGTTCGCGCAAATTTTCTCTGATTTGTGACATAATTCCCGGTACGTGATGATTTTAAGCTGCTCTAAACCACTTTTGTAACGGAAGGTAATCCGGTGCCAAGCTGATTTTCACGGAAATCTTTCGTCCGACCGGCGACCGGCTAAGAAACCTTTCCCTAGTCACTTATTGTATTTTTCCGCTACTACCGTCGTCACTGGAAATCATTTTCGCATAATTGATTTTACAGAAAACCGCAAACATTATGTAATCAATGGTTCATCGCTTTTCATGTGACAATGCTGCAAAAACAACAGTACCATAACTAATTGTTCCTCCGTGGTCAGGTAGGATGAAATAGTACCTATACCTGGTTACCCACTAACTGAGTTTGGCTCGTTTGAAATTCAATCAATCCGGGAAACGGAAATTATACTGGCAATTTCTTTTGATGATATTGGAAATAAGAATCAAGTTTTCCTTTGAGATCAGCTTTTTCTTTACTGGCATTTCGATTGCATCACTGATTTACAGGGACGTAGACGTGATAAGGTTATTCGATATTTTAACAACTTTTGACTGATTTTATAAACCCAATGATGTGTAATATTTGATCAAAGTATTGCTTGTTTTATGATTGGCTAATTGTGAGTGCAGAGTTAAGAATATAAAGAATAAATTATTATTATAACATTATTATTTCTGTTTAACAAATATTTTTTCCAATCTTTACTGATATATTTTCACTGCGAAAGGTATAATTTAATTATTTTGGAAAATTAGTTTAAATCTAATTCTTTTTCTGTGATGCGATTAAAATTTTCCTTTCTTTATCTGTACAATATTTGTTGTAACTTTTACAACTTTTTATGAAATAATGTCCATCCTGCGTAATATTTTAAAGCAGTTATCTATGGATATAAATTTTTGTAGTATATTTGCAAAATAACGCTAAGAGAATGGACTACATCTATTAAAATAATGGATAAGATTTGGTCGAGAAAATTTTCTATATAGGAAAATTCGTTGTATTATTCATACGGACAAACTAAAAATTTATCCCAGTTTATTTCTTCCTTGTCTTATACTACTCCGTGCGTTCTCTTTAAATTTTCTTGGATTAAATCCTCCACTTCCTCATACTTTTTAGATCCATTGTTTACTTTGCAAGGCATTCTCTTCGAGGTTTGAAAATTGTATCTAGTTTTAAAACGGATCAAAGAGTTCAGATGTATCAATCGGTTGCCGTTGCCTTGAAATGTGTACGCACTACTCTCGCTCTACCCTGTTCTAAAAATTGAGTGAATATTTACATTTCGTTAAGGTTAAAATCCATCATAGCTGTCCCAAATCAAATTGATAAAACACGGACTTGTATTATTATCGCTTAACTGAAGCAGAAGTAGTATATTAATTACTTGGCTTGCAATAAATCAATCTATTAATCGGGCCAACATGGTTTTTGAATTTTTAATAACTCAGCTCGGCCTGGAGCGGGTTGAACCAAATAGAAAGTCGCAATTCGAGCGAGTAATTGGGTACAATTCCCCCGCAGGGAAATATATCTCCGGGCACCTTCGGTAATTAGGGCATAAATCGTGACAAGGAAAGTTACATGGCTCGTAAATAAAATCAGTATTTCTATTTTACCCGAACGAATTTAATAACCATTAAAATCACCACAACTTGCACTTGTGTTTTGGGTTCATGGGACTTCCCACAGGACAGTTAAACTCATTCGAGAACTCCCTGGAATTTTGAAGTGTTCCGATGATGCGATACTTGTGCGGAGTGTGTTTGTCTACGTTTATTCTGGCTCGCATTGCTTCAGGTTTATAAGCCATACACCACATTTGAGTATAACCTAAAAAGAACAGTTGATTCCTCGTAAATTGCAAGCCAGGAAGTTGTTCCTCTTCCACAATTTCAAGTTCCTCTTCATCCACCCAATTTTGATAAGCCTTGTAAGCATATAAGAGTCCTCCATTGTCGGCGATATTTTCACCCAAAGAAGGTGTTCCGCGGAGCCTTTGACCCAAGTAGGTGTAATTATTGTACTGTTCAACAAAACATTTAGCACGTTGAAAAAATTCCTCCGTGGTACCATCCGTCCACCAGTTAATCATATTGCCATTCTCGTCGAACTTCCGACCCAGGTCATCGAAACCGTGCAACAACTCATGTCCCAGAATAGTACCCAATTGGGCAAAATTCAAGACTTTAGGCCAATATGAACTGTAGTAGGGAGATTGCAGGATACCAGCTGTGATGTAGACCTTATTCTTTAGAGGTGAAAGATGTGCATTCGCTGTGATAGTATCGAAATGATCAGAATCATCTATCTCAGTCTTATTGACACTTTTACGAGCCTCTTCCCTCAGAAACTTTAAGTAGTTCAATTGATTCTCAAAATAGTGTTCGCTGTCGATATGTAGACCCTCGTAATCTTCAGTAAGTTTCTCCTTATCTAGAACAATTCCGGAATATCCTATTAAGAATTCTAACTTCTCGAGCTTGCGACGAAGTCCCTCTTTGGATATATCATCTATCCAAGCAAATTTCTCAACCGATTCTTGGAAAGTATTTTTAATCATCTCAGACATTTCACGAGCACCTTTCTCCTTGTCCTCATTAAAGTACTTTCTTACATACTGCGAGCCTATTGGAGTCGCAAAAATATCTTTAGTGCTTGTGAGGCACTTCTTCCATCTCTCTTCTTTGGTATGAGGACCTGCAATGGCCTCGGAGTATTTGTGGAATATAGCATCAAAACGATCATCTGTGTCTCTCATAAACAGGTAGGCCATATTCCACATAATGTAGTTAGCAATTATCCTTTGATTTGTGTTTTCCATAACTTCAAATAAGTTAGAGAGGAAAATCCTACCTACTACGACGTTAGTGCTATCATTCACAGAGATTCCCATACAGACTTCTATAAAATCGGTCCAGTCGACCCCAGGGTGGGTATTCTGTAACTGCTCTACCGTCATCGGAACGAAGATCTCGTCCAGATCTAATTGCAAATTCCTATCTGCTGTACCTCTTGCCACATCTCCTTCCAGTTTGATAACTTCCTCTGTAAATTGCTCGGCTTTCTCTTCATTAACACCAAAAATCTTAAGTGAATCAAAAATTAGATCCTTGTACGCGTTTAAGTGATATCTCTTTGAAGGATCGTAGTAGAAATCTTTGTTAGGTAAAGTTGTTTTACATTCCACTATGTAAATCACATTTTGGGAGTTATTTCTAATATTTCTGTCAATCGTAATGTCCATCATGGTACCGATACCATACTCTGCCTTAAGTTTCTTAACTACTTCAATCCACTTGAAATTAGCTCCACTCCAAGTAGGGTCTAATACGGGCCATCCTCCCAGTGATTTTATGAGGTCTAGAAATGGTGTTAAGCCTATTTTGCGACGTTGATCCATATTGACGCATGAAGCGTAAAAGTCCTTTGCTAGTCGGTCCGTTGGCCAATCTTCATCGTTAATCGGTTCCTCTACCAAAGTTACGGCTTGTTCAAGTAATTTAGTACTAATAATGCTCATTTCGAAAGTTTCCACATCGTCGGACGGTATAGGATGATAATCCGGCCAATGACCACACGCGTAATCATAAAAATCTACACACGGATCCACACTATCATTTATATATTTCCACATCTCTTCCGCGCGTCTCGTACGCATGATCGTGGTTTGTCCCTTCTCGGTGTTAATATAAATCGAGCCCAACGTTAGAAGGCCCAACATACTAAAGAAGAACAGCATTTCTACTATCACTCGGGACCACTATAACTTGTAGGTACTAGACACGTCTTTGAAGGAATACTTTGTATAATTCCAATTAACGACTGCGACTGGCTTTTATTAGCGCGTAGCTCGAACTGTTGTAAGGTCCAATTAATTCATTGATGTTCTGTAGCAATTCAGAAAATGAAAATGATCTTGTTGTGTTGTTTCTTTCTTTTTTGATAATTATGGGTTATCAGTGATGTCATATTCTGAAATGAATATCCTCCAGATGTGGAGCAAAGTGTTAATTAATAATAGTAATAAATATTAGCACATGTGCTTTAACAACAGATAGGATTTTTTTATAAACATAGCACGATTATCAATTCTGGTTTTATTTTTGTACTAAATTGAAGCCTATGAGCTCTCAGGAGACTTGAGATCTTTATTTTGATTTCATAACAAGTTATTTTCACCTTTCTTAATTTATGTAATGTGTGCTGCGTCATGAACCTATTTTCTGCTAGTTTGAATTATTTTTATTAGTTTTTAGTATGTTTTATATATATATACCTATTTTTATACCTTTTAACCGGATTTTAATTTTCTACGAAAAAGACGTCTATTAAAACAACATATCTCTTGTACAAATTCAAAATTCAATTTTATTATTATGTATTCGAAGAACGCGACTCAATAAGACTGAATGATTAATCAAGTATTATTATCGCTATATTTTATATGAAAGATCGCTTAAAAATTTATCTATGCTTATCGTGACCCCCCTCATTGATTTGAATATTGCCTCTGCTAGTGCGTAGTGTACAATTTTGTTTAATTGTATTTTCTGCTGACGATTGGACGCAATTAAATATACATTTACGCTTATCATTTACACATGAGTATATTTTATTGTCTATGTGTTCAGGGAAAGCAATTTGTTCCAATTATCACTGAAAAACGTAAGCTCTCGGGAGAAATTTGATCTTGTCAATTTAACCGATGTAGCAGATGCTACAAACTTCAATTCGACTTAAGCAATTTTCCGTCACAAGAAAACTAAGATCGTTTTATATGAATTCATTAAAATATGTTCTAAATGTAGTATCTCTGTAGGAGTGATCAATTGATTTGCAAAATTATTGCGCATATATGGCGTTATCGCTTTTTTACAGAAGATATTTCGTTCTGCAGGACTAGCAAAGATGGATCGTTTTGCACATAAGACTTCAGCTTGCATTGAAAAATGTACATACCTATATTTATGTAATAATATAATTCGAGATGTATAATATTATAAGGCTGATTAAAGGCAATAACATCATAGGCAAATTAGTGCTCACTTAGCGATCTACGTATTCTGTGAAGAACTGATTCCCACATGAAACGAAATATATTTTTGAAATTTTAGTGTCTCATGTTTTTCTACGATTTTTACTTCAATTCGATTAAATGTACCAAATAAGATCAACGTGAAAAAAACCTTCAAAGTTTTCCAAGAAATTTGTAAGAGCTCCATAATATTCTTAGAAACACTAAAATCCAGTTGATACCAATTACACTACCTTATGTAACTGATATCCTACCGGAAATACTTGAACGACAATTAGAAATAATTAAAGTGTAGTTGTTTTTAGGATAAATCTAAAGATATTATGCAAATTAAAAAAAAAAATTACAAAGTAAATCTATGACAAATACACGAGAAATTTGTAGCGCATTTGTAGACTATTCTCTCCGTCATATCCAATTTCTGTAATATCTAATTGATATGGAATAATCTTTATGATATTGCATTAAGAAGGGAAGTTTGAATAGTCACGGTTATGTGCAGTTTTCTTAGATCTTGTTACGTAATAAAATTGTTTAATAAAAGTAGTAAGCCAGTTCCAAAGTTGCAATTCTAAAATAGATGAAATAGTTGTAATGTCATATTTTAGAAATACATAAAGCCGTATTAAAATATTAAAAAGCTATTTATAAGTAGATTGAATAAATGTTAACAAACACTATTTAACTATCGTCTATGTCTCTCAAACACTTACAAAGACGATGAAATAATTAATAAAAATCATATCTTGTTCTAGAGTATAAGGAATCTCTACTCCTCTCTAAAGTACATTCTTACCTACTAGAAGCCTACTGGCAAAAAGAATTGTATTGTCTTTCAGGTTTTTGTTAAATTTTTCTTATTCGCTGTGTGGACCTACAAATCACTTCGGAGTACTTGGAGACAACGCGTAGACAAAACCCTATATGATGTAGTTTTCAACTGCCCTTAGATTGGCTTTTCCACACATTCATATGCGAGTAAAACTGCTTCGTCACGTTAAATTGTCGATTCAAATGCAAAAAATTCATCTCAGTTTTTGTAGCTATTACAAGTGCTCTAATTTTTTAACATTGTACTCTATTGTATATAAATTTCTAGATTCTTTAATACATAAAAGAAGCACGATTTTCGTACCTTGCGATTAAATTGATTTTTGAAAGGTGACGTAATGCAGCGTAACATAATTTGTATTCATAATCTACGAAAAGACGTTTATTAAAATTATATAGTACTTCTCCAGATCCAATATTCTTGCAAATTATTATAGTTATATTCGAAAAACACTAATCGAAATTGCAGACTACGATTATTTTTATTATTTTTTCATGATTTTATATGATTCTTTTTTCTACGTGTATTTCTTGTAACATCACTACTTAGCTGATTTTTCGAAAACAGCCTATGTCACTTCGAAAGATGGAAGTTTTCGAATAAAAAAGGGCCTACAACTAAACAAATTATCTTTTTATAATATCAATAAATATAAAAGCAAATTTATGTTTCCAAATAATTGTTCTAAAGGCTCTTCCTTCTCGATATGACGTAATATAAAGATAACACGAAGTCTGTCTGTAGCTCGAGAAGAATTTAGATTGGCGGCGGAGTAATATTTTATTCATATATCTTACAGCGTTACGTTGTACGTCTAAGTGGTATTCAGAATAAAAAAACGGATAAATAAATAAATTAGCTTAATGAAATCTGTGCCGTAATTCAATTCTCAGACATGGTAGTGTCTTCATCTAAGGCAAAGAAATTCTATTCGAGTTAGAAAACGTTCGTAGTCGCGACCAAAAAGGTTATCCCAAAATGTTTTTCGCCCTCAGCTTATTAGGACTAGTGACGCTAGCGTCTGTCTACATAAAGTCCGACAATTATTTAACTTCTATGATAAGATTAAAACGCGCGGATGAAATGCGTAAATATATCGACAAAACTGTGGATCCATGTAATGATTTTTATGAATACGCTTGTGGCAATTGGGATAAGTACAATCCCATTCCAGAACATAAGAGCGAAGCTGATGTATCAACATTTATTGATATTAAAATTATGGAACAGGTAAAACAATTACTGGAAGAGCCGGTCACAAATTCCAACTGGCCAACTGATAGATCAGCAAAAATCTACTATGCATCCTGTATGAATATGGAAGCCCGACGTGTGGAAGGACTAACACCCCTTTTGGATTTAATACAATCCGTAGGTGGATGGCCAGTTTTAGACAATACTTGGAGCTCGGTCGATTTTAATTGGATAGACGTTATAACAAGAATTAAAGAGGTATCTGGCATAAATGTCCTTTTCCACTCATATACTGGTATTGATGTTAGAAACACTAGCAGAAACGCTGTATTTCTAATGGAGACATGTACTCATTTACCAAACCAGGACTACTATTATAATCCTGCCAAAAGATATCACCTCGATGCGTATAAGGAATTAATGTTTGAGGTTCTCACGAAACTCGGAGTTGACGAAGACAAGGCTATAAAAACTGGAGACGAGATCCTAAAATTCGAGACGGATATTGCGATGGGTACAACCGACTACAATAAATACTTTGATATATCTCAGTATTATGTCCCAACCAGTTTGCAACAGCTAGAACCGCGATATCCACAAATAGATTGGCGCAGTTTCTTTAAGAAGTTCACCGGCATTTCGGTGAATTATTCAACACCGATCATCGTCGGTGGTCCAGAGTACATTCCAAATTTGTTTCATGTGATTTCAGCAACAAATCAAAGAGTTGTTGCCAATTACATAATGTGGAGTGTTACAAAGTGGATGATGACTAACCTGGATGATCGGTTCGATGCTATCTATCACAAATATGAAGAAGCGGTTTCGGGACCAAGAAAACGAGAAGAACGCTGGAAGAAATGTGTTCGACTTGTTAAAGCAGAATTGAGTCTACCCCTAAGTTCGATGTACATTCGAAACCATTTTATTGAAGATAAAAAAGTCAAGGTCTTAGAGATGGCTGAGGAGATTAGAGTCACATTTAATAGATCTGTTGAAGCTATAGATTGGATTGACGGTGTTACAAAGGATCGCTTATATGAAAAAATAAAGAAACTGAATTTTTCTATAGGATATGCAGATGCAGCATTAGATCCGGAAATTTTAAATGAAAAATTCGGTGGTTTGCATATGGCGCAAGATCGTTATTTTACAAATACTTTGCTTTTATATCTAAACAAAAAAGATATTTATGCTAAGGAATTCTATAAGGAGCCTAGAAAGTCTGTCATGTTCAGTAGTGTTACTACAAATGCGTTTCATTTCTCCCACTACGTTCAAATTGCTTTTACTGCTGGTTATCTTGAATATCCCTATTTTAGTAATTATTTTCCACGATCTATTCAATTTGCAACGACTGGAAGTATACTTGGGCATGAAATAACACACGCTTTCGATACTGGCGGTCAAAAAGTGAATGCTGACGGAATAATCGCAGATTGGTGGACGCCTGGTTCAACCGAAAATTTTAAAAATCGAACAAGGTGTTTTGTGGATCAATACAACAACTATAGCGTAAATGGACAAAAGTTACGAGGAGATTCGTCTCTAGGAGAGAACATCGCTGACGATGGAGGTCTGCGAACCGCTTACTACGCTTATCAGAATTGGGTAAAGGATCAGAATGAAGATGTTTTAAAACTGGAAGGACTCCCTGGACTCGATTACACACCAAATCAAATTTTTTTCCTAAGTTACGCTCAATCGTGGTGTAAATCATACAAGCCAGAAGCAATTAGAAATTCCATTAACACAGATATTCATGCCCCGCCTAAGATGCGTGTGATTGGATCTCTTTCGAATTTTGATAAATTTTCTAAGGAATTTCAATGTCCTCTAGGCAGTCCCATGAATCCAGAACATAAATGTAATTTGTGGTAATTGAATTATTTATTATAAACATTAAAGTTTGAATGATTCAGTAGTGTTTATTTTCCCGTACCTTTTTGTGTACCATGAAGTCTATACCACTTACAAATGAGAAGATTAAACTCCATTGTAATAAGGTAAATAAATAATAGAGAAGCAAGTTATCGAATTAACGAACAAAGTCAGCAATTATTTTTACATGCATCATCCAAATTATTATGTAAATAAAAGAAAAATTTAATTTCGTGTTGTGAATGCATTACTTGGAAATTTTAAAATAATGTGAATTTTTTAATTGATAGTTGATATTTTTAACCGATATTTGCATTTGTGTGTTACTTCATGATTTTCAGTTACGACATAAGAAATTATTAAATATCTGTGTATAATGACAAAATTCAATGTACACGTGTTAATTCAAGGATTTTTGCTTTAAGAAATTAATTAATTAATTTCACAGAAATTAAGTATTGAATGTAAAACAAGATGAAAATTCTATGCATAAGTCTAACCTGCCGATTTGTGTTGCATCAATGCAAACAAATCGTTAAAAAGAGAAAAAAGCTAACATAAAAATGAATCCGTGTATCAATTTTCCTTTCTAATCTAACAGAACAAGAAAAGGCTGTGGGAGGTGAATTATTTTCGAATTAACAAATAAGCAGTTGTCGTTAGTTAAAAGATCCTACCGATAAAACTTCAATAACGATAACGAAATTGTCACCGCTTCCTGTTCAGGTTTGTTCCTTACAAAGATTTGTTGATTTTTCTAAAGATACACAGTGCCTTGCGATAAATCTTTAGTTGAATTGTGCTTTAATTGGCTATTCATTATTCCTCGGACATTTCCGCTGAAATGTCTGCATCTTGAAGTTTTTAATTAAAAATTACAATTTCGTGATGTTGCGGTCCCGCCAAGGGTAGACTATTCGAATGACTCAATCCGTTTTCGCACTTATTTATTTGCATTTTTAATTAAATCTTACTTCATTGATTGAGTACAATATTGAGAATAGTTTTCCTTCTTCAAGTAGTCGTGATACTTGTACGTTTTACTAAAACAGTCAAGTGCTATAAGCTACAGACAAGATAAGATTTTTACTATTGGAATTTTTGATATTTCATAATTGTATTACGTCTTGGTTTAATTGCATTGATTAGATAAAATATTATATTCTCTTGAGTGGAGATCACCGATCTTTCTAAGCGTTAAAACTTATAAGGTAAATTACCTTTATACTTTGGCAGTACTGATAGATTTAGACACATTTTTTTGATAATATGCTTAGTCATTTCGCTACCATCATCAGGAATCTGCTTTTGATTGGCATTTAAACTCCTAAGCTAATTAAACACACTAATGAGACAAATTATCTTTAACCATGTTCCGTGCGGAAGTGCTCGCGGCGAATAGCATTGATCGTATCATCATTAGCAAGCGATCAAGAAAGGGGCTGAACACGTGGTTTCTAAACAATGACCACTTAGTTCGTGATAAGAAGTTTTTATGTTTCTCGCTTGTTTTTATTTACTTACTTCTTGATTACGTTCTTAATTTAACGCACGATTAGTTGCATAGTAATAAGTCAGTTTGCGCCATTTTTTTTCTCAGCATATGTTGCCGCTTTGATCCTCGTCGTTTCTTAATGAGCATTAAAATATGATTAGTGCTGCGACTAATTGACTCAATGAATTGTAACCAACCCTGTTTATTGTCTATTAGTCTATTCGACTTTAGCTCATTTATTTACTTTTGGGTATGTCACGGATTTATTACATGGTAGTAATTAAACGTGAATGACATTCCTCCATTTTCTGACTTGCTTTACTCGCTGTAGTAGGGAAGAAGTAAATCTATTTGCCACACCTGTGTTTATACGAAAATTTATATTATGTATATATTTATACTACTGCCTACAACAAAATTCGAAAAATGTACCTACGAAATATAGAAACCCTAAGGAAGAAAATATGTTTTTCCAAAAATATTTTCATATCATCCGAAATCAAATCAATTTCTTTCTCTTAAGTTAATACTAAACTGCAAGATTGTCAATATGAATATGATATAAAAATACACTACGATGTTGATCACTTCCTTAACACATTTGAATTACACTGATTACTACACACGACTGGTAAGTACCCATTCGATTCGATAATTGAAAACATTAAACTAATTAAAATAAGTCTTAATCACAATCACCTGTTACAATATCCATTTATTCTATACAACAAAAGTTATTAAAACGTGATCAACAGCACTTTGATCTACCAAAAGCATTGTTTCGTCTCCTTGGTCGATTTATAAAGCTACGATTGCAACGTGATTATCTCAAATTTCAAATCTAAAGATGTTTAATTGTTGGCGCATTAACGTGCTAAAGTTATTGAGGTAAGATGAAAACTGTATTATAGGATTAATAAGTTTTTATTATCAATTAATAAACTCCCTCCATTATTTTCTCAAAGCAGAAAAGGCGAAATAAATGGCGCATTGATTTACGTCGTAATTAAACTCGTTAAATTTTTATGTAGTGTATAAAATGAGTTTTAAAATCCACCAGATATGCATAAAATTCAAACCTCTAAAGGTCTTGTCAAGCACTTAATTTAAAGCAATATTGGTTCGATAATGTCCAATTAAGATTAAAATGGAGTAAAAACGAGCAAAAATACAATGTTATAAAACAATAATTTCACTATCCACATGTCGACTTAAAGGTTTCCACTTTGACTTTCTCACAATTCATCTTGGCGGTAATAGCGAACTCTGTGCTACCCACAATCTGCAAATGAAATCTGTTTTTGCCTTTCTGCAACGTCTTTC
Source organism: Proctacanthus coquilletti (assembly GCA_001932985.1). NCBI lineage: Eukaryota > Metazoa > Arthropoda > Insecta > Diptera > Asilidae > Proctacanthus > Proctacanthus coquilletti. The sequence goes on along the minus strand of MNCL01000098.1, from coordinate 297,752 downwards.
AGACTCCTCAGAATCTCCTGCTTGATAAACATGTTTGCTGTGATAAAATCTAATTGAATTCAATTTTTTGCGGTAATCTGAATGAGTCAATCAACGCAACTTCGACCCCTTATAACAATTGGCGAAATCAAGTCGGCAACACAGGAACTATTAAAAATATCTTGAGTTTATGCAAATTATGTGATATAATTAAATTTAGCTAAATCGACTTTATTGCAAAATATGGCACCCGGTTTTTGCTTGAATATTTTGGGGATTTTTTGGCAATTAATTCATAGCTGTGACGAAAATCCATAATCGAGCTATCATAATAATATTTAATAGCTTTAGACAAACAGCTGATGAATGGAGGATAAACAAAAGGAAAAAATTTTCTTTTTATCAATTTTATGAAGTTCAAAATTACGTTCACATACTTCTGATGTTTGACATCTTACCGGGAATTTTATGACATTACAAAATCAGATAAGATCAAAACATTTATCAATAAAGAAACGCTAAAATACATGTCCAAAGATCAAGACCATTAATAATTGCTTATCCAAGAAGCAAAAAGACAAGATAAAAATAATCAACCATCAGCAAAGGAAGAGACTGAAAAATCGCCTAGAAGCAGTCGACAGTGAACAAGCAGTTTGTGACCTTCTTAAGTGGGATCAATTGACTACATCATCATCCTCAGAGGTCGTCTACATGGTGATCTTTTTTGGCGAATGATTGTGCACAACGCATCGTGTATGTACCTACATGACACACGTATGGGCGATGGTCTGTAGCATTGGTGCTGGACCCGTTCGCATTAAGGGGAATTAAAGTGATAACTCAGTGATAATAGGAATGTTCGCGAAAATCTTGAATTAAGGCAGTTGCATCATTGTGTACAGACCTTTGGTCAACCACTCTTGGATGAATGACGTTTTGACTGTAAGAGGGTGCTATTAGCATTAATCTCATTTTTTCGATTCACATTGTAGATGATAGGGCAAGTGAAATATGAAGAGTTTTGAAATGTTATGGCATATTTCGGAAAATTAATTCGAATTATTAAAAGTGTAGTACGTCCATGTAATCTGAAAAACAAACTGCAAAGAAAAGTAAAATTTTTTTAACTTACGTATCTTCGGTATAGTAAAATTATTAGTTTTTTTTCCATAATCTAAAGGTTTATAATCTTGAAAATATGTAGTTTGAGCTTTAAGAATAATTATGCAAAATTTCCAATTAATATAACTTTTTTATTCTGATCTACTTTAAGCTTAGATATTTTTAAAGTAAAGGTCTAGCTCTCCTATGAGCTTCCATTCTGATTCCACTTACATGTAGACCCAAATTCGTTACTTCCTAACTTGAACATTTTTATATACCAAAAAAAAAATTAATAAAATCACAAATTTTAAATTATTAAATTTAGAACAAGATAGACGTATTTAGAATTTAGAAGAATTTAAAAAATTTTTACACAAACTCGTTTTATATTTGAATTCCATTTTTAAGCAGTTTAATAAAACCATTAACTACATTAACTCCAGTCAGGAAAATTTTCAGCATAGGTATTTGTTTACACTTAAAATGTTGTTCTTCAGTTCAACTATGTTGTATTGTTTAATTTAAGCACATTGGGAAAGCAAGGCGTCTTTTAGCGCAAGGTTTCGCTCATTTTAGTGCTAATAACTCCATAATTCTTTTTCTTCGAACAGCAAATGGACCAATTAATTCCAGGACATTGCGAAAAAATAAATGTCTATTGAATAATTTCCTGGAAATGAATTTCTTAGTCTGAGAAAGCACCCAATTTGAAAATTGTTTAATTTTCTACGATGAATTATAAATTTTTGTAAAATCGATTAATTGACGTGTACTTTGCTGTGGGAACTATAATTAACAAAAATACATGGAACTGCACAAGTATATTTAGAAATTAGACCGGATAGAATTGAAAGAAAGGCTAATTTTAGTTTCTAAAACCTTTTTTTTACATTTAGATACATAGTTACATATTTCAGTATGTATTTAAATTTCATTTCGATCATAGCGTATCACGTACTTCCACATTTCAATACGTTTGATGCTAATTTACTAATTTAATTTAATTAGTGTGTTTGGACTGTATCAACCTGATTTCTTAAAATCACGTTTTTTTCACGTGGAAATGGTGTACTCAAAGAAAATTAAATAAAACGTTTAGAATACTATACGCAATTAAGTTGTTTAGAATATTGCAATTGTAACATATCAGCAATTAACCGTCAATCAGAATTAGCATTTGGGATTACCCGTCAATGTCAAGTTCAGTGCTTTTATCCACTTAACTCCCTCTAATTAGCTTGCGTAAACTTTTCGGCAGGTATCTCTTAATCACCGCGTAATTGGAGCCCTCAATTAGTGCTCTTATTTGACGTACGTCCTTATACACATAACGCTTGAAATGAAATTTTCGGCACGATATCTTTATGTAGCTAGTGCGTCAAATTACTAAAAATAAATCAAACAATAGATGCTTCATTTAATATGTTATTTTTGGTTTGTCTCTATTTACGGGGGTGCAATTGCACATGATAAAATCTGAGCAAACAAGTTTTTTTATTGTTTCATTTATTTTCACCTAAGTAAAACTTCGTAAACACTCCAGTCAAAGACCTTGTGCCGGATCCTAAATGGAGTCGGAAAAGTAAATTTGTATTAAAAGTTAATAAGACCCTTATTACGCTCTATTAGCATATCAGATGCGTCAGTGGTCAGTGAAACCATTGTCTCTGCAACATCCGAAAGCTCGGCCGCCTAGACGACGCATTCAGGCGGCACGTGGCCTCATCACAAGGCATCTTAACCACAGGTATATCACAGGTTACTATTATTATGGTGAACACGGAATATGGCGTCTGAGAGCAGGCCGATCGAAGCCACTCTTAGATTAGCATAGCAAATTTATTATCAAAAAATGGCTAAGCAAAACGAGATAGAAGGAAAGCACAATTCACAATAATCAGAAAGGCTACGGCAGCGTTGGTTTGCGGGTATCTCATCGGGCAGATAAAAACTTTTCAGTACGAAACTGACACCTCAAGACATTGCTCGCGGTGGCCGTGATAACCGAGAATAAAGACTAACGAGATCAACGCGTGAGCATCTTAAGGAGATAAGTGCCGTCCGCGGCGAAATCGAATTCGACCCTGGTCAGTGTTCTTAATCTTAATTTTTACGTATAAGTGACGTGTAAACAGCAGACTGCGGTTTAATTAGCGTCACGCGCATGTGCAATAAGTGACCGCCAATTAGTGTGTGTCCCCAGAGTAATTAAAATATGGGGATTTACCTGCGTCTATAGTTTCAAGTTCTTTAAGAGAGTATCGACACGATTCTTTTAAAACACCTTTTGTTCCATCTTATCTCCAAACAGAGGTTTTGAGTTAAAGTTGGTCACTTTGAGCTAACTTATGCTAATTCGGGCACAATACCTCCCAGACTGGCTAAGGCGCTATTGAACTTTGTCATTCGCGCTGAGCGGTGCTCGATAAGCGCTAATTTGTTTATATTTTCTTTTTACCCTCTTTTCATCTCTGGACTGCCAAACCGATTAAAACTCAGCTCGATTGCTTCTTTATGGCTTGATATTGCTCTCACGTGACTTACTGAATCGGAATCGATGGTGATAGAGCACTATTGTTTACGGGAATGGAAATTCATTATAAATTTATTATGGGGGCAACCAACAGGTAGACTCGTACGGCAGGTGTTGAATGAGTGGAAATTTCTTGGTTATTAAATGAAATACCTTCAGGAAGTTTGTTTTTTCAATACTATTTGCGAAGAATTCAATTATCTTATTAATGGCTTTTATTTAAAATTTTAACAAGATATGGTCCTGAATTAGGTCAATTAGATTCAAATTAAATTCTCCACTTATTTATTTCAACTCTTGATATTATTAGGACTCTGTTAGTACTTTCTGAAGAACTGTGAAGTACTTTGTATATATAAATTTATTATGTATAAGGTATTCCAAATATTATTAACTAAACCACCGAAAATGTGTAGGGTAGATCCATGACTCAATTGAAATTCTTAATTCAATTTATTCAGGTTGAATTTGTGGGAAATTATTGTTTAACCTCTGCACCCATGTTCTTGAAAAAATAGAATTATTTACCAGTTATTACCAATAATTTTCCTAACAAGCGCGATAGATGATTCAGCGACTTTTTACTACGAGGTAATAACACGAGTGTAATTAAGAGTAAACAATTTATTAGATTAAATAATTTATTTACATATTTTAAAGAGGTTCTGACTGGCTCAACGAGTTTTAAATGTATTTTCCGGGAATTTTTGATGTTTTATTCCTTAAATACGTAGAAAATTATCAAAAATAGTTTTTTTAAATGTGGTATAAAATTCTGAAAATTAGTGAAGAATAATACCCAGAGAAGTGGAGGATGCTTAGTATTAAAAATAGAGAATTCTGGTAATTATTACACAACTCAAAAAGGACTTTGGCTTGCGTAAAATTCTTATAGGCATTTTTAATTAATTTTTGAATTCAATATTTAAGATTTTGTAAAGACAAATGTTCTAACAAATTTAAAATTGTTGATAAACTTTACAAAATAAGAACATTCTGTATAAATTCATGAAATAGGTTGAAAATAAGCTTATATTGTGGGCTATAACATAAAAATAACAACATGGAAGGGAAAGTCATAATTATATAGAATTTAGATATTCCTCTCTATAATTTAAGTTAATTTTACAGGTTTCATGAATTCTAAAATTAAAGTGATAGTTTAGGAGTTTATTTAAACTTTGTTCTTCTAAAGATTCTCAAAACTAGCAAGAAAAACATTTACCTTTGAATATTACTTTTCCAAAAACAATTCTCAAGTAACGAAATGAAATCATTTACTGATTTAGATTTAGAGTCGCTAATTATTTGTAATCACCGTGTTTTGATAGCAATAGTAAGATTTTATTTATATATCCATACCAGATATTTTACTTCTTCCAAAATATTTTAGGAAGATTTTAGATAAAGCAGGCATTCCCTTTAAAATAAAAGAAATAATCTCGTGGAATTCTTCTCACAAGCATTTCTAAGAACATAGAAAACTTATTTCATGATTAGGAACTGCTCAAATAGCTCTTTAAATGCCCGTAGGTGTCATTTGCGATCGTAAACAAACCTCAGATCAAAGAAGAAAATCACAAAAATTTATTGATCGCACAGATTTTTCGCTTATGCTACAGAGAGCTGTTAATTGCGTTTCAAATACTGCTCCATTGGTTAAAAACGTGACTTATCTGCATAAAAGAATTTTTTCCATAATATTTATCAAAGTCCAAGACTTTGTAGATGTAGATTTGAGAATTCGTGCCAACAAATGAACGAAACTAATACAAAATTCTACAATTTCTTGGTATTCGATTTTTATGTATATTTACTACCTGACATTTTTAACAATAAAATGTGAAAATATTTGACGCGGTTAAAAAGGTCAGAAAGAGACCCATTCCACGGGATTGTGGAATGCTTGCCTTTTCCTGTTCGTGTAGAAATAGATTTCCGAAGAAAAATAAATCGAAAATTGTTTGTAGTTGCGAAAAAAAATCAATGTTTACAGGTAATTGCTAATGATCATAAAAAATTTCAAATAGTAAAACTGATAATGAGAAAAGATACTTTATGGGGCCGTCTTATACAAAATCTATTCGAATTCTTAATAAAAATTGCATTGCATAATATCCCTGTATATAATTTTAAGTCCGTACTTTTTATTAATGAAAAAATTAAAATACCAAGTATTGAACAGAATAGTAATTATCCCCTAAATTTGCAATAAACTTACTTTCACTTATCTTTATTAATATTTAACTGAGAAACCATAAAGCGAATTAAAAACTCGTAAAATCAGTTTGTCGACATTTCATTTTTACTCAAAAATAAGTACGATAAATTTGGGTCAATGAATTCTTAAAAATCGTAACCTGAACTTTGTTTAAATTTATAACTTTGCGACGAATAGTTTTCGTTCTCAAAAAATATTTTCTAGATCTTTTATTTGTAGAAATTGCACGGCTGATAATTGGATTTTCAAAATTCTAACGAAATATACAACAAAATAAAAAAATGAATTGTTTTTTGAAATTATCGGTGTGTTTATTATTTCCTCGAGGATGTCGTAGTGTTCAAATATTATGCAATATGTAAATCCATGTTATAAATTGTCTACATTTCTTTATAGATTTTATTTTATATCGTAAGGAATAGTTTACTAGGTTATAGATAAACAAGATCAACAATCAATTTCCCAAAATTTGCTCATATAAGTAGCAATTGCCTAGTCTATGGAAGCAAAATGTAAAAGAATGATCCTAATGTGAAAATGTTTATACATAAAAAAGAAATATAGTAAATAAAAGATTCAAAACACCTTCCATAACTTAATAAACAAACTTTATTCCTCCATTTATAGACCTTCGAGAAAAATGAGACATTGTCAAATTAATAAGTAAACATCTTGAATTCGAAAAATGGCGCACTTCAGTCCAATAGCTTTAACTGATGGTATTAAGCCATCTCCTCCATGACTGATCAAAAGGCATCCTTCGATATTTCACACCCATGTAAATTAACCATGTTCTTTATTGTATTATGCAAAAACAATTTATCGCATTTTTACTAAATTATTGTGTAAACATTTGAAATTGTAGAGGTATTCACATGACGAGGTGTTCCCGCGATATCTCTCAGAGCAGCCGTCTTTATGTAATCCGTCGTTCAATAGCAAGAGAAGGATTCTTGCTATTATCAACGACAGTGTACGATATAATTATCAGGAAAAGTTTTAGTTTTCGTGGAATTTTGTAATAAATAACAAAGAGGATCGATTTTTATTTGTGAATAAAAGTGAACGCAAACACTGATTTTTTTTTGTAATTTCCCGAAAATAAGATATGAAGCTGAGAGTTGTTATTGGATTAGCACTTGAGAAAGTCCAAAAATACGGAAATTCGACGCAACACATTAGAGGTAAGAATAATTGATCACGAATTTTTAAAATAGCATTTTCTTTTATCTTCATCTACATGTGTCTTCTTGTTCTAAAATGGACATTCCTTGTTAATTATCTTTATCACTACTACTCCTATTATTAATTAATTCTTGTTTTATTAAATGTCTGGCAATAAAAAATCTGATAGTGCTTATTTAGCGCTAAAAATAAAGCATAAATCTTATTGAATTATCTAAAATAAACCTTCATAAAAAAGGGGATTTTTTCTAAAATATTTTTACAAAGTTAAAATAGCGTTATAATTAATTAATATTGTGCTTCAAGCATATTTTCCTAATCGAATAAAACTGGCATAAAAGTGGTGGCATTTCATAAAGGAAAATTATGTACTAGATTTATGGGACTTTTTATTAATTGATAGACAGTCCGGATGATTACAGAATCAGGGTCAAAGTGGGAATCGAACCCACTAGAATTGTGAACAATTTATCCTATCACTGATCTTCTGAATTTCGTTTAACAAGTGATCTTTCCATGTCATTTCCGTATTAAATAATATCATCTGGCCGCAAGGTATCATCTTACCTACGATCGGGATACTTAAATGGAAGGTAATTATATTATGTAGCTTAGACACAATAATAGTAGGTATTATGTGAAGATAGTGCTCTTCACACTCGATAATATCTCGAGTGGTAAGATAAATCGTCTGCCTGCCAGTGCTAATTTAATGTAAATAATCGCCGCAAGGTATTTGTTCAGTAAATATTCTCGGGAGAATGACATGGAATATCGATGCCTACCTGTACGTATCCAGTTATGAAGAATTACCTGCTTAACACTTTATTGAATTTGAAACGTTAATTGGCCTTAAAAATCGATCGTTGCGGGCAATCAATAAACTCTCCTTATCGATGGCACCCAACTTGTGTACCAATTAACCAACAGTTAAATAAAGTAATTCCACATTCTTCCACCACACAGCAGAATTTTTATAACTATTACATAAGATTTCTGCAACGGCTAGTCATTAGAAATTCTTTATAATTCTCACATCAAATCCAGTTTAGTCTAGAACAGAAATTACTGCCAAGAACATTTCCATCTCCAGGTAGGAAACAGCCTTGAGGTCGGTCATTAAATTTTATTGTGCAGCTCTGGTTCTAAGACCTCGTCTAAGAAGTTTTGTCGATCGAAACGCGATCGATGATCATTTCCTAGGAGAGTACGGAACAAGCTTAGCGTAGCATAATAATAATTCATGCTATGCCCTGCCTCCGCCCAATGCCACAAACTCTTGCTAATCACAGGTAGTGTAGGTAAAGCGCGATCTTAGAATTACTTTGTGAAAAATTACCGTTAATAACAGCGTGCAAGGTGATAGATGTGAATTCTAATTGCCTCCAATTCTCGGCAGCGTGAGGCATTTGAATTATTTTGAAAAGCGCAGCAAAAAAAAAAACCGGCCTACCTGTGTCCTAGTCGCGAGTAACTATCACTTGTTGATACTTCCGCGCCTTGTGACCAGACGAGAGTGCCATGCAATTTGTCTTACCAATGGTGGAATAAGATAAACACCGAAGAAATATAAATATCGAATAAATCAACAGTCTTAGAGTTATCTTACTGATCAATCTCTTCCTTCCTTCTTTTTTTCCAGCTCTGGGAGATGGGAGTGACGTAGGAAGCGACGACAACACCCAAGGTCTTCTGAATGATACAGGTAAGGGAATTGCTTTGTTTATTGACGCTAATAAGGCATTTAAGCCACTTTCATACCTTTTTTACATTAGTTACGCGTCTAGAAAATTGAATTTGTGATGTTTAGTGATTTTCCCATTCGTAAGATCATGGAAGTAGATAATTACTAGAAAAATTCTATAAAATTCTCATTACAACGGTTGGTCTTTAGAAGAAGCCATTTCTATTGTTGTAGTTAAGAAATTAAGTTGCTAATAATCGCTCTTAACAGGCTTACTTCGAATTAATTATATTTAGATAATTTCGTTCTGTTAGCAGAAAAATTCATTTTTTGCAACATTGTGCTAATTTGTCGACTGCCATTTATTTTATTTATAATTTAAATTTATTCATTAATATCAATTTAAATAAGCGCGTTTTGATATGATTTTATAAAATTTATAAAGAATTGTGTTTTATACCTTTTATAGGGTTTTTCTGCAAGTTATTCATTTTCTTTTCTTTTTTTTTTTAAATAAAGATAGTGATCGATAATATACTACTGAGTTCTGAAGCAAATTGGGCTACATACACTTCATTATTTCTTGTTATATAAATTTCTTTTCATTCTTCTACTTTATAAGTATAATATAAACATCTTTTGGTAATACCAAAAAAAACATAAAAGTACATGCTTTGGAATACCTCAGTCAATTTTTTTAAGAATTTTATAGTTCTGCTAAAAGTACAGCGTATCCTATGGAAATGTGCTTGTAGAAGAAGTAAAAGTAGGCCGTTCGTAAGTACTAAAATTTCAAATAACTTTTGTGTCCTCTTTATTTCAAAATTTAAACCTAGCAATGTAGTCCAAAGGTTTAAACAAATTTAATCTGAACTCGCCAGTATATCGAAAACTCCTACTGACACCAATTTTTAAATCCATTTCATAAAAATCTCATTTAAATTTTCGTTGAAATTTTCAAAATTTATTTTGTAAAAATAAAACATCGACGCATAAACATTAAAAATAAAATTACAAGCAGAGTTTACACATATACATAAAATCTTTTTATTAATTCGTCTAATTAAATTGGCAAAGTATGTTTGGTGAAAAATTTGTTTAAAAATATGAAAGACAAAAAAATGGAGGAATTATAATTCTGCAAATTATCAAATCACCATGGGGCGTTCAAGTGCAAATTGTGCTTTATTTTAAAAAGTACAGGCATTTTGTTCTTATTAATTAATACAACTTTTGTTATTTGGGATAATTAAAAGAAACTAGAACATTTTTTTGTGCAAATGATGGCAGTATGAATAATAAAATCATTTTGAGTGCTAAAAAGTGAAATTAAAAGGGTTATTATTAAAAAATGCCTGTTATTAAAAATAAATGTACAAAACTTGAATTAAGTCGACCAAATACCTTCGATTTATTTACATATGCCATTGTTTTGATTATTTGTCATGGTTACAGGGACTGTGTGCAGTCCTTGAAGTGTTCCTCCTCCTGAAATATCCCGTCATCATTGATATAGTGAAGATTGTAATTAGTGTTCCTAGTATTAATAGAGATATATTCTATCTAACTAGGCCTCATACTAGAGTTATAGCTCCGATTGCTCCTGTGAGGGGTCATGGGCTATAATCTACTAAGTGATAGGGGTGGTTTGAATGAGTTGACCTTAGTTTACTGCTCTAGAACAACGGCAAGCACGTAGGATTGAGTGATAACAGGGCATTTCCTAGTAAAGTTAATAGTCAGACTGTTAGTGTTCCTGGGCGAATTATATTTCTAATCGTTTCACTACGTACTACAAAAGGTATTACCTGCAGTATGGTGTTCCTTGGGGTGCTAAATGGGCAAATATGCGTTGAGTGTGATTAACTCATCCCTAAATTATAAAAGATATTCAAATCGGCAGTGCTGGAGTTAAGGATTCTATTAAATGGCTTGTTCAATTTGAATAATTGTTTTATTTCTTTCATTGTTTATTTAAAAATTGTGAAGTTGACTTTCTTGAAACGTTTGTGCATTTGAGTTTGTTTGCATCGATAAGCAAACCACTGCACGGCGTCTGATGCCACATTTTCTAAAATTCTATAACGCGAGTAATCTTGAGGATCTTTTGCAAAATCTGGTTCAAATTACTTTTAAAATTCTTACAGTATAAACGAGCAGCGTAATAAAAACATTTAAAATAAATTAAAAAATTAAAATAAATAATTTTAGATAAAATCATGAACTTTCTGATCACCTTGTTTAAGAATTTTCAATCCACAAAAGCTTACAACTCTGGTGCAAAGATGTGGAACCTCAAAAGCTTCGGATAAACAACTTTCGACGAAAGCTTAATGTTCTTCGTTTAGATAAGCTTTCGTAAGCTTTAACGGTAATTGTTCGTTTTCTGTCTAACTGTCCTCAAGTTTGCGAGACTCGAAGCTACCGTTAAAAGTTTTCTTTGAAGTGTTATAAGCTTTGTGCTTTTTCGTTTTTATAAAACTTGATTGCGTGTACCGACCGCAACTTCGAAGAACTCGGGCTCACTAGAGCTTTTCGCGGCTTTAATTAATCTTTACGCCTAAATTCCTATTCCATAATTGAACTTGGCATTAGTTAATTATTCATCTTCCCCATTTTACACGTGGGCGCGGGGAAACGTGTGGTAATATTTCTCCATGGCCATTTGGACTATTTCCAAACAAACGCATATCGATCGAAGCAACAAGCAGCGGGGGCCGTTCAAAGGACACAATCAGATAAAACAATAATTTTGTGGCCTTCTATAATTCGACTGGGGCTATATTGAATTGAATCGAAAACACCTGAATTTATTTGAGCTATTCACGCGCGCACCTGTTCCATATGCTTTTGTATCGCACTAACGACTTATTTTTCACTTTTTTCCAGATTCGGAGCTCTCCTCCTTGTCGCATGTCGGTAAGTATTTATTTACTTATATTTTTCTTCAAAAAAGAACTCTTCAGCTTTGGGTTCGTTTGGTATTAGTTCTTATGGTTCTATTTAATGGAATTCCCACTTCGGAGAAGTCGATATCTGGTCAAAACACAGTTGCGACAGTTCCTTACCTCTATCTTGACACGACGTAATTCCCAAACAAGCTGCAAATAGATTTTCTGCCAACCGCAAGATAGACCGAATGCTATATTTACACAGAAATTCATTTTTATCGTGAGATAAAGTGCAGGGCCGTATCGAAATTAGAAATTCGGTCCAGAAATACGCACGTTATTCACAATATTCCACTGTGGGATCGTTTGAATGGTCCATTTTTCTGCCATCGACCGCCCGGTTCGTCTGCATATAATAAAAATCTTATCACCGGGCACCGGGTTGGCAAGTTGAAAATTCATCAACCGAGCGGGGAGTCGCAGGGGGGATCATTTGGAGAGCTTAGCAACACTGACCCGACTGTGATTGTGATTACACCTCCCTGTTCCAATAAACGAAGCATGACAAGCTCGTTGACTTTCGTTATTATTATTTCAATTTTAATGCTCGGAACGAATCTATTTTCAGTCAGTTGCAGCTTTTCTTTTTTGCCGGACGACGGTTATCTTTTTCGAAAAAAAAGATAAATTGTAAAAATGCCTAGGTGAAGTTCAACGTCGATAAGAAATTTTTTTAACGTCTGCGACTTTGATGTAGTAATTCATCGTTACACTGCTCCTACTCAGTACGAGAAATATTCGATTTGGTCTTTTTTTGATTATCATTTTAAGACAAATATTCGGACAAAAACAACATCAGAAAGCGGCTAAGTAAGAAGAAGGTAATTAAGGATTGTTTACGGAAAAATAGAAAGTTTTAATTTGATTAAACAATTCGGGTTATCAAAAGGTTCAACTTACGTGTGTATTTCTTAAAGAAATTCTGTTCAGCTGCCTTAGTTCTATGTAATTGGATTTTGTTTTTTATTATTTCATATTATTATAAGAATTTTATAAGAAAGGAAATTTATTAGACACGGTAACAAACCACTTGCGATTAATTATTTTTATTATTTTCTTAGAATAATTATACTAATATTATTGATAATTCTTGTTTGAAATTGTAATTCACAATGTTTTTAAAAATATTCCATTGCATGTTATCAATAAAAAATTAAAAAAAAAAAAATGATACAAACTAAAAAATGTGGCTTTTCCTTATAAGCTGCGTCCGAGAGAATTAATTTTAATTATTTAAAAATAGCCCTTATTACTTTTAACATTTTTTGTTATTTTAGCAGTAAGTTTATCATCAGTTCCCATTTAACTTCGTTTGTTAAAGCATAAAGTAAATAACATAAAAAAATTTATGTAAGATTTTATATTCAAAACAAATTTTGTTATTTTAATTTTATATCAATTACAGTAGGCTCCGAAAGAAAAACACCTCCAACTTGAACAAATTGCGCTTTATAATTATCGTGCAGGAGTGTGTACATAAACGCGTACTTAATGTCTCACGTGCGATTCGGATCATTTAACGTCTAATTTATAAAAATCTGTTTAGTAAATAAAATTACTGTGTTAAACTTCCAACACGAAAGCTGTAGCAAATTGCAAATACTTAGAAGCTCGTAAAATTCAAATTGCGTGTTTCCTGTACTTACATAGAAATAATTCATACGCGAAATATTTTATATAAGACTCGGGAAGACAAGCTTCGATCTTTTATATATTATAAAACGATATTCTTCTTTCCTTGTACTGTTTCACGTTTTAAGGACAATTATTTATATTAGCAAATTTATTAATTTGAAAAAAATCTAACAATGATGAGGTAAATGTCGATCTTTAAAATATGCTGACCTTTGATACTTTCAACTTTATTTTTGGAAATGTTCACTGTAGGATTAGATTTATTTTTGGATTAATCTATTTTTTTATCTACTTAAAGGTAGGTTCATAGATCCCGAAATATCATACAAAATTCGCATTAAGCATTCCCAGCCGATATTCCCAAATATAATCATTTTAACATAATCCCAATGATCCGCTTTTGCAATTATCATTGATTTCATAGTCCTCATCACTTTATGATCGCTTCAGTCTTAATCAAGGTGCACTTATAGTGTCAAAGACCTGCAGTATAGAACGAAGGCCAACACTATCGCTAGCATAAATCTGATTCTTAGAATTTCGTTTATAGACGTGTCATCAGGATGGTTGAGTTCACCTCCCCCATCATTAAATGAGGGTGATATTAAACCAGAAAGAACGGCGATAATGTTCCACGTAATTAATATGATCGATTGGTTGGATGTGATAGCCCGAACTATAGCCCGACCATCAGTCATAAGGTTATATCATTTATATTTAACTATATTTTGTCAAACAACCCATGCACTTTACTCTCGAGTGACAGTACATTTTTCTCCCCGACTGAATGACTAGCTCATCTCAGGGTCACTGCAGGGAGGAGGAAGTAATCAACTTAGTTGCAATTTTGTAATACGGACGCCAGGTGAAGAGTACCTTGTCAGCTGGTACTTCAACGGTTAATATCGGCATTTTGTTATATATTGAATCATGGTACGCGTTTTATCTTCATATTCACAGTTGCGCAGAATAAATATTTGCTCGAGTGATAGTACGTGAGGGTCTCGGAGTTCAGTGACGATCTGCTACGAAATGTGCATAGATGGTCTTCAGAAGAATCTGATCTACAACGTTAGTATTCATTTTGTATTTTTAAAAGATTTTTGCCCCATGTTACATCCGGGCTGTGCTTGTGTTTTCAACAGAACTGGCTGGCTCACTATGCAAATACCGCCAATAGCTGGGCTTGGTAAAAAAAAAAAAACATTTTTTATCACGGCGACATTAAACCGACTATTTGCAAAGCAGGAGACATTTGAAAGCTCTTTTAGCGAGTTTCTGCTAAATTATGAATCAAACTTCCTCGAACCCACTACCGCCGTCTACGCCTCGTCCCTGAGGGTACCATAGTGCGAATTTCATTCACGTACCCAGCGAATGATTGCAAATTTTGCCCCGGTACCACGGTCCCACTTGTTGTCGACGTGCAACGACGGATTGCTATGATCTTTTTAAGATCTTCGTCACATGAATGCGCTAATCTTTGTCTATTTCTTGTAGAAGGTCTGATTTTTTTAGGATTTTATGTAACTTCTCTCTGTTGTAATTTCTAAATATAGAAAAATAAGTGGTATTCACGGGAAACTACCTAGTGACATCTTTCAACTTTTGCAAATTTACTTCTAATTATAATAATGGTGTTTTACACTTTCCTCTTTAATTGCGTAATCGTAATGACTTTAGTTTGTATACCGGTCAGATCAAACCGCTTTTGATCGCAAATACTTCAGGGATCCATAGAGGTGAACTCTAAGAATCAAAAAAGAGTAAATAAAAAGTTAACGAGGACAAACCCGCTTCCGTCCGCTAGCTCCTCATATGCAATATATGCGACTTATGTAAAGTTATATGTACCATAATGAGTGTCACAGATTTCGAAGTTAATTAAACGCAAGCGACAATTATGCACAGAATTATGTAATTGTAATAAAAGCTCGTTGAACCTTCTTTGATCTTAGAGTGCGAAATGTCCGAAATATTTCAAGGAAACCACCCACATGGCCGTAGTGAGTAAACTTCACCCCCGGGGAAAATATGAATAACATACCTGTTCCAGTAGGCGATTGTTTGTAAACGATGGCCACGAGTGCATTATTTTTTTATCTTAAGACACCAATAAAGTTAAGAAAGCCACAACTAAAATCAGCATGAATATGACTACGTAATTGACTTCTCTTGGACGAAAGAGGAGCATAGACAACGAGCGCTGTTATTCAGAAAATCAGTTTTGGAGTATTAGGCTATAAAACTGATGTAAACAGAAAATTTTGCAAATATTCTTTTTGAAGTTCGTAGTTGAGGAAATTCTTGCGGATGATAGAAGACTGTATTTTTAGCAGGGGTTTTGATATAAACCAGACTATCTTAAAAATGTTTGTAGTAAAATACAAAATGTCCACAAGTACATGGATTATAGGATTAATGGTCAAACAAAAATCTAATCTGAATATATTCGAGTATGATTCAATTTTAAGAAATTTCCTTTCTTACAAAAGTCTTTGTTAAGTGCCCCTTTTAAAATTTAGAGAAATTGAGAAATCTTTAATCCCTTTACGACAACGTAATCTAAACAACTAATACATTTCGCAAATGGATTGAGACAACGTGCTCTTGGTAAACGTACAATAAAATGCGAGTGTTTATTACATTTTCATTTATGGTATACCACAAAGATTTCATGTTGATAAAAACAATCGCGAATTTCGAAATAACCAGCAATCCCCGTCTGTTAAAATAGATCACGCGAATTGCATGTGAACTTAATCAAAGTGCTAATTTTTCTAGCATTTGCCGTGGTCATGTAATAGACCTCAGGAATTATTTTTTGTATAGTCCTTTGGGCATAACGACAAAAGTTTTCTGGCACAATCTGCAAGACATATTTCTTCTAAGATAAATTTTATTATTCTATGTGTAAGTTCTTCATAAACTGACCAGCGCCCACTCGCAAGTATTTGAGGCGAATTTTAAGAGAAGTCTGAATTTTGATATGGGCCAAGTTGGCAGAGCGGGCAATGGGGAGGAATGGAATTTTCTGCACGTCACAACCTTTTATTCAATTTTTTATTTTTTTGTTTTGTTTTGCCTCTTCTTCTAAGAGAAAAGAATATGAGAAAAAATGTCTCGAGAACTTGACAAATACTACTACTATTAATTATGCAATAGGTGTAGGATTATAACATCTGGCTCATTTATCATTATACTATGATTGTGATTTTATATTTATTCAGATTTAGTCCAATCTGACATTGAAATTTTTCTAAGACCATCTGTTTCTTCTTATTTAACTTTTAAGTTCTAATTTTATTTTATTATTTCATCAGATTTAATATTATTTCCTTTACTGATTGGTCTTACACACTTTAATTGAAAGCAATGAAACCTTGCGGTAGTCTCCAAATCACAATAAGGTTGATATTTATTGTTTAGCTTAACTAAACATTTCATTTTCACTTCATTTTACGCGAAAGCATTAAGTAACTTTCCAGTACTACTGACACATTCCTCAATTTTTCAGTACTTATAAATCATTCAAAATATTTCAATGGAATTGATCAGCTTGAATTAACATTAATTAACAACTACAAAACTGAAAAAAGACAATACAAATTACATCGCGTAGAAATTTTCTTACCTTTTGTATATAAAATTGTTCCAATGCTTATTATATCATAAATTTATTAAAATGTTTTGTGGTCGAAAACTTAAAAAGACAAAAATACGTACTTTTTGTTAATTTTGTTATTTTCCAAAGACACCTGACATATTATACACGAATTTTGTGAACTACACGCCTTTCCTTGGTCCATTTCTTTTTCGAAAATTGATGTATGCAAGTATAACTCGGTTACGTGCCAAGATCTAGATAACACTGGGCAATCTCTTGTAGCATATTACTTAGCAAAATAAATAAATGCGAACGTAAAATGTGTTGTAAACAGATAAAATTATGTATTTATAGACTGCAGTTCCAACTGCGCTTTGTTAAAGCGTTCTACGTGTTGTGAATTGCGTGAAATCTTTAATCAAGGCATGAAATTAAATGAAAACAATTTTTGGAACTTGTTCTAACTAACGTCTGTCCAGACTAGTAATAAATTCGCGTGCTTCAAGTGCTACAATTAAAAGAGCATCTGTATAAATAGTGTGATGTAGCAAAAGAAACTGGTCTCAATTTTTATCCACTATGAGCAGAATTTTAGAATTAAGTTTACAAGTTTTGTATAAATAAGATTTTGAAGTAAAGAAAAAATGTAAGAAGGATTAGACGACAAACTTTTGGACAATGTATTTCGTCTCTTCTCACTTTTTGGAGGACTAAATTCCTTCTTAAAAGATGCCTGTCCCAAAAGTTTCATTTTTCTAAGTTTTGAACTTGGCTGGATGTTTATGATTCAAATTAACATCTTAAAGTCCCCGTGATAAATTTGAATAAAAAGTCTACCAGACCCATATTTTATTCTGGAAGGGACTTCTTTTTAAATTTGTTTCCAATGCTAGTTTTTTGTCAATTTACCTTAAACATTTTTACACTATTTTTAAGACTATTTAAAATAATTTTTTTTCGTTTCTGGTAAGGTAAAAACAATTGGAATTATCCGAAAAATCAAATTTTGTATCTAAATGACAGAGTTTTGTTTATTTTCATTTTTCAACAGTTTGTTTAATAAGCAACTTTCTTCGCTAATTTTGAAAAACAGGTATTTATTTAAAAAAATTAAGACGAAATCTCCTGTTCGATTTTACCGAAAAAATTAATTATTTATAATTGCTTAGTTCGACTGTAGAATCTATCCTAGACATTAAAAATAAAAGTTGCTCGAGCCTGATAGAACCAGTTTGGTGTTGGATTAGTAATCGAAGCGGGGAAGTTTAATATATAATATCCAATTTTCTTAGTATTGTTTCTGTAGTAAGTTTTAAACATATTTGGACCAGATGAATTGTTTATTTAAAATAAAATGTCTATTTTAAAAACAATGCACCTGTTGCATTTTAACTAAATTTTGGTGTTTTAAATGAAAGACATAGGCTTTCAATTTCTTTAATAGCATGAGAATAGCCCAAATGTACACCGTGTTCCCGAAGTGTTTTCGTATTTCCATAGTACACGATAATCGTATAGGCAAAAAATATCATTGATTAGTTTTGTTTACAGTCGTGATGTTTTAATAGAAATTTTTTTCCAAAATACCGTGAAAAATGCGAAGTTTGTCAACAAGTTACGTTCACGTAGTAACCTTTGGTAAATCCTTGTGACTGCGAATAACCTCGTAAATATTTTTTTCCCACAAACTTATTTACCACAATATTAAATTATTTTTGTCAACGTAATTAAAAATTGAGTTTCAAGTACAAATAGCGTTGCCAACTCAGAAGTCACCCGAATGTTTCTAAAATAAGCCGAAAACAAAGGACCATATTCTGCTCCCTTTGCCAAAAGTCTAGGTACATGCACGATCCGAACTATGAGGCCCGGCGTGACGTCAACGGTTGCGTGTTGGACGACTGGGCAGCAACTGGTGCGACATAAATAATAAGACAAGACACTGGTGCTCTTCCTCGCAATTGTGGCGAGAAGTACCCACGTCGTCATAAACTGTTGAAAACAACAGCCGCAAACTCAGCCGACCTCAGATTCAGGCAAGAAAAAGTCTGTCAGAGACAAAGTGCTTATTTTTTTCTCGGCCCCAATTGATTTTCGCTAATTAATTTTGGCTGACATTCAAAGATGAAGTGGCACTTCGGGAAACACTTGTCCCAATCTCTTTTATTGTCCCAGGGGGGAAAATGAAACCGCGATTTTGTGAAAGCAGCACGGCACACCGAAGTGTGGAATAATAAAAAAGCATAATTAATTCGTAGTGTGCTTCGCAGTAGTGCCTAATTTTAATTTGCTTTCCATGTCGTCGTAATTTGCTTTCCCGAAATCGCGTATTTGGTCGATTTATTTTAGTCAGAAATGTAAACAGCGCTTTTTTCGCCGAACATTGAATTCTGCTATTTTCCATGTCTGGTTAATTTGCATACTCTTTCTTACCTGTTGCCGCGAAATAGATTTTGTGAAATTTGCCCTCTTGGCTGCAAGCAATTTCCTCCATGTTTTCGTGACTTGCACCAGAGCATCTTTTTGCCATAGAATTACTTTTTTGAAAGTGGTGCCCGTCTTTAAGACGCTGCGGGAGATCAAGTCCACCACATTTGTCATTCCTTTCATTTATGAGAGGCTACAAAGGTGACTAGCATGTAAAATTTTGAAAAGCTGACATTTAAATTATAATGTAAATTTTTGCAAGGTTGGTACAAAGATAAAACCCGCAAAAAGTTGAGGTAATGATGTAGTGCAGATGATTTAATTGATGGATGATATCCGGGTAGAACGGAAAGCAATTGTACCACTATAAAACACATTACCTAAATTACTAGATTACTTCAGGAAGGTCTGGATTAACAAAGGAAATTAACATAACAACTTCATTTCCTGGTTAAGACTTCAATATGTTAATAATAGATTCTTAATCAAAATATTATAGCACACGCAGAAAGGAAGCGCTAATTTGTATATTATCGATCAAAACTATTCCCTCCAGTCAAATCTTGTATTGTTTTTTAACACGACTGATCTCTTCAATTGTCAAGATATTTACCCTTTAATTAATAAAAAACTGAACGATTAATTGCATTTTTAGCATTGTTGAAAAAAATCGTCCACGGGAAAGGAAAGGTGATGTAGATGAGTGTCTAAAAATATAAAAGCAAAGAAAGTGAATCATTTTATTTTTATTTAATTTTCGAAGAGTTATGCTATCAATCTTTAGATTTTACAGTCAACAGTTGTTTATTTTTAATTTTTTTTTTCTCATTTTCTTTAATTAATTTTTCAGAGCTATATTTTTAGATGTTTTTCAGACTTTCTCCAGTATGTTATTTATTCTTATAAAATCACATAAATATAAAATTAACAAAATTAGGTAAACTTTTTAAAAAATTGTTGAAAATCTATTACACCGATATTTCGAATCTTTAAGCGGAACCACCTGTGGAGTACCTTCTACCGACGAAAAAAAAATGCATGCAAATTGATACTCTACTGTTTTAATCTCGGTTAAAAAGTTATGTACTAGAAAATAAGAAATGCATATATTTTGTAATTGATTTAGCGTAGTTTATGGAATACACGAGTAACAGAAAATAGGTAAACCCATTTATATTCATCGTTTAAATCCTGATCTTCTCTAGACGGTCCATCCATGCACCATCAATACTCTTTCCATTTTATAAATCAAATCGGACAAAGTTTCAATGACCCAAACTTCGAATATATATCAATTTATTAGTATTCTGGGTGAATCGGATTTAATCGGATTTAAGGCGAGATACGTGCCACATCTTAAGATACCCATCGATAAAACGGATATTGTCTCATACGGTACGCGACCGTAGCTTCGTATCCAGTCAAAACAATGCAGAACGTATTTATCTGAATTCCGCGATCAGTCACATTGAGGAAAGGAGAATTTTTAAGATATTTCACGTTTTAGTTCAAATGCGTCTCATATTTTGCATGGCGTCATTAGTAAAAGACTGGGGTAATGTTTACCAATGGACATTTTGCCAAAAGTCCACGTCGCAAGTATGTCGTCATCGATTTCGTAGAAATAATTGCGAGCATGTGACAATACGTGCTGGGAACCGGTGACGATATGCCTATTTTTAGGTAGAGAGGAGCAGCTTTTTAAACGCGGCACGCATTTAGCTTAAACATTGTTACGTTCAAGAATATTCGAATGGAAATGTCGCCAGAAGGCCAATGGGTAATTCTCCCATAAATTGCGAAAGAGACGAGCTCAAGTTCAATCAAATCCATTATTCCGACCCGAAGTGCAAGTAGAATGGGCGGGAGCATTAACCGAGGGAGATTCAACGACCTGGAAGTGTCGGTATATACGTCTCCAATAATAAACATATTAAAAATGATATTTTGGGAAATGTGGTCGAAAATTGTGCAACATTTGCCGACATCGCGAAAGCAGATCGCGATGAGTTATTACGACATCCCGTGGAGTTAGACGTGTGTGGCATCATCCAACAAAAGTGTTTAGTCGGTCAACTTTGACGTCAGAGGAGCCACACCGACTTCCTCACCGAGATTGAGAAACAAAAAGGAATAAGGGGAGCGTACTAGGAACTAACTCAGCACATGGATTAAGATGTTCCAAGAAGCTGAAAGTTTCCCAGCACGGCTTTCCTTGTGCGATCCATTTATAAAATTATTAACGCGCCGCGGCTTTCATTGCGACCGAAATAGAGTCCGATACCGTGAGCCCTAAG
Organism: Proctacanthus coquilletti; assembly: GCA_001932985.1. Classification (NCBI taxonomy): domain Eukaryota; kingdom Metazoa; phylum Arthropoda; class Insecta; order Diptera; family Asilidae; genus Proctacanthus; species Proctacanthus coquilletti. The sequence continues at coordinate 276,126 of MNCL01000098.1, read as the reverse complement.
TGTTCACACACTTAGGCAATGCAAACTTTTTGTGTCCAAGAAATGCGCCAAGACGTGGAGTACCGACAAGAGACGAGGCTGTAGGAGTCTCTCATATGGCCAAGTCCATGGACATGGGGCTTCATCGTCTTCGGCGTCTGGGGCAATTAAAACGAAGCGCTAAAAATGCCGCGTATCGCACGCTTCGACCAGTCGATCGTCTTATTGTTTATTTTTCCATCTTCTTGAAGACGGAGTGTTCAAAACTCAAGATTCTTCTATAGTAATTTATGGAGCTTTCAACTCAGGCATCTATCAACTGAAGAACCTCCCGACTGTTTGTATTTTTAGCACATTTGAAATAATCTTTTTTGATATATTTTCATTTCAGTGTTAACATTAAAGAGTCAGTTATTAATTTGTGCTGATTTTAAGAAATTGGGTCGCTTTTTTGGCAATCTCTATAATGTTTTGAATTTTAATTGATATGTTGATTTTTACTTGTGGAACCCATTCCCTGCTAAGTGATGTTGAAATTGAGAATTGCTCCAAGGTGAAGACAATTTTTACGACTACCATAAAATTGGAAAATTTTGAAAGTGCCACACGTGTAAGATTTTAAATTATTTAAAATAAAATTTTATGCAGGCTACAACAATAGAAAGGGATTATTTTATTTTGATTAATATAATTTCGAATATAAAATAAAAATTAAAATCAGAAATAGGGAAAATACAATTGATTTGAAATGTAGAGATAACATTCATTTTTTAGCGAAGGGGCAATAACTTTTGAAGTAAATTTTAAATTGTTTTTGAAATCTATATTCCTTTCTAATATCCCACTAGTTTATTCTAACTTAAACACGTTAAAGGCATTTTATTAATAATTTTCGAAACGCTTAAGAAAAAAACACTTTACCACTTTCTAAAAACATAGAGAACATACTATAATAAATAAATATTTATAATAAATTATTAAATAATAACTAAGTGTTTCAATGAAAAATTCTGAAAAATTTTCTCAAGCAATGTATCATTGATTTTTTCGAATTTAGTCACTTTATTACTAATACGATATATTGCTAACTTATGTATCATATATTTAATAAAATATTATTGTACTGAGCCTGCGTGCATGCTTAATTCATGTTTTATAAAAGAAATAAAAATTTTCTTATCAACCCTGGGAATAATATGTAATCTTAATTAGCGAACAACGATGTGCTAGAGGTCAATATTTCTTTTCAAACAATAAATAAAAATTCCACGATCGCCCGATCATCGCCAGATCACTGATCTTTAGAACTCATAAATTACATTTGCATGCATTTGTACAAATAAGAAAATGAAATCGGTTCCAAAAACCCTGAACTTCACATAGCAACTGAGATGCAGTATTTCCATTCATTAATACGATATAGACTGAAAAATAGAGAATACAGAAAACTGCACCAGACTGCGATCAACAAAAACACATCCGTTGAAGAAATAGTGCAAGCTGTGATCTCTAAGCATGATCCTAAAAATACAACAGTCGGTCAATGTAATAATACCAATCTCAGCTCTGGGGGAACTGGACCGGAAAACGACAAAAACACGAAAATTGTTTATTTTAACCGGGACCTGCTTGCGTGAGAAAAACATTCCTATCCGGAGATAACCTCAGTTCAGTCAACAAGGGGCATGCTATGCAAAAATCCATAGGCATGTGAAATAATATGAATATTCTCTGTCGTATCAAAATATGCTCATAGGAAGATCGGTGACAAATAAACAGACTTTCAACCCCCGTGCTCTGTCACGGATATTTGTGAGCTCAAGTTTGTTTGTCTCGGGACGCGCATGGTCGACCATATCGACCAATAACTCGCAACGAAAACGATTTACCCCCAGGGGCAAAACTTTCCTAGTTGTTATCACCTTACAAAAAATTACAAAATATAAGGTCTCTCTGTGACGTAAATTGATAAGGCTCATTCTGAGTGGAAATTTTTAATTAGAATCGTTTAAACGGAGGAATATCTGAGAAGGGAATTGTTTTCATAATGATCTTATCGTAGTGTTCTAAAATTAGTGTTCATAGAAAATGGAATTTTACGAAAAGTACATTAATGTAATAATACTATCACTCATGGTGGCAAGTAATCTGAAAATGATGAGCTAATACTTCAAAATCACTGATTCATGGGATAAGTGCGATGAGCACTTATCTTAAGGCCAAGGAGACTGTTTCAAGGTTTTTCGGCGTTACAAATTGAGGTCTAGGGCACGTAAAAAAATACCACAGAGTAGGATTCTTGGTTCGAGCCCAAACATGAAAATATAAATATCACATTAAAGTTCAGAATCGAAAAAAATATACTTATAAACTAAACGTACGTTTAGTCTCCTAGTTTTACTACAAATCAATTTATTTTTTGACTTCCCTTGAATTGCCTTGGACTTCATTTTATATCAGTACGTAAATTTTAATGGTGACACAGATTTTTCCCAAGTAGACAAGATGTCTCCTGACAGTGCCTGAGCTCTGGCAATGGGAGCCATTTATCTTGGATTCGTTGTTTTTGTAAAACTTAAATCGTTCTACAAAGGCGGCGGTTTCAAGTCATCTCGAAGGTTTTCACTTTGTGTTAAACAAATCTGACAAAATATTTAAAAGTATGTTTTATACATAAAATGGCCGACGACGAGTTTTCACTCAGATTTTATTTTTACAAGATAAATACACTTCTCAGGAAAAGTGCCCGACGATGAGAGAAATATTATTTGATCTGCTGAGCGAGATTCTATTTTTACTCATAGTTTTATGGAACTGGTTTAAGATTATATTAATTAATAATAATTATTTTCAACCTGCTCATTTGATTGCCTCATTAAATTTTAATCCAACTAAAATTAACAATATAAACATTTACAAAAATGGTGCCCGTTTCGATTTCAATTTTAAGAAATATAAGAAAATCTTGTTAACAAAATATTTGCTAAATATAAAAAGAAAACCGTAAAGCATTTTAAAATTATTATATTTTTTTGAAAAGACGACAAATACAAGCCAACCACAACCATTCAATAAGACTTATACTTACACCTGTGAACTTTTAATCACAACTCAGTCTTGCAGAACCTTTTCACAAAGCGAGTCAATTAAGTGTACTATACCAAAGGCTAATTAGGAGCTACATTTAACTGATGGCCGTAGTACGTTTTGACTTAAATGGATTTACAGTAAAAATATCAGTCTATTAGTTGCGTAATTATTTTCTAGAAATAGGAACGAATTTTCTAATTGATTTGTTCTCTTTTTCCAAGTGACTAAGTGGTTTTAACATTCCGGATTCAGTGAGCGCTCGTGTAGAACTACAATGAATTTCTTATTGATAATTTTCGCTTGTTCAGGAAAAGTAATACTACATTAGAAAATCTTAAGTCACTCTAAAGTAGTTTCCTTTTCATTTTTTATTTTCATGTAGAGATGTTTCGATTGTTAAAAGTTTCTTCGCTTTGGGAAGTTATCACGAAATCAATTCAATTCGTCGATATATTAAATGAGCCGTTTATTTTGAAAGTGGCCTAAGTTTATTTTTAAAAATTTTTTTTTATTTCACACACGTGCGTATCAAAAAAAGTCAAAATAACACGAAATGAATTTGTTTTTAAATTTGTTTGTTTTTAACACTTTAACTTTGATAAAATTGGGATGTTATTGTACAACAAAAGATGTTTATTTAAGCTCTTGCAATTGTAAATTTTGTGCCATGAATATGATTTCAGTAGGTATAAAGCGCAATTATTTTTATTATATATAAAAAAGTCTGTTGTCTCCATTATAAATTTTGCAACTGTTGCCTGGAACATAGGAGGCCACCAAGTAGATAAAATCGAAGATTCACCATGTTATAAAACAAATAGTTTATTAGTTTATAAAGTTCATAAGAAGACAGAAGAAACGCGGACGGAAAGGGGAAGGATTTCTTAAGTATTTTTGAAATTGGTAATAGAGTGATGTATAACGTCTTCAGATATCTAGGCCATACGAAGAAAACGAAAAAATACTATAAAGAAATAAGGAGGAGAAAAACAGAACAGAAAACGTTTAGACATGGAAAACAGGTGAACAAAAATTTATCACGTAGAGAGTGTAAATAAAATAGAAGCTTTAGGGAATAAAGGAATCTAGTGAAAAAGTAGTATGCAAATCATACGAATTTTTTTCTAATCAATTTAGAACATAGATCGTAAATTTTCGTCGATTTAAATGTTTGTTACTTACATCATGCTAAAATTCTTAGAGCGTATTTTACACACCTTGACTGGTAGGTGGTATGCAGGTGAACTTAGAATATAGGTAAAACATTTCTGCCTTCGTCTACTCGTCTGTCTAATTATTATAGCAGAACACGAGATTGTATAATTTCTCCCAAGCGAAGCTGCAGAAACATTTTATATAAATCTTCAAATATTAAAAAAATTATCTATTTAGCCATGTCTTCAAATTTTACAATCGTCTTTTTCCCAAAGTATAAAAGTTCGTTTCGTAGAAAAAGAAAAAACGAAAATGAACAGTGGTCATAAGCCAATTTCCTAATCTCGTAACTTCCCTGACGTACAACTGGATATTCCACGAAATAACAAATTTTATTTTATATGCAAGCTCTTCTAGCGTCCAAAGAAAACAAACGTCTTAGCAGAGATCATGTGCCGCTTCAAATTCCCGTCCCGCGACGTATGCTCCATATTCTAGACAAATGCAGGCAGTCTTCCGATGCATAACAACAATATCCGGAAGGCCAACTTCCTGCATGGTTAGAGAAACGAATCCAGACAAAACCGAGGTTACATAACAATATTGCGAGATTACCGTGTCCCACCTTATCCAATTACCTGGCCGAGACCATTTCCTGACCTCAATATCTCCGCGGAACCGGGTCAGATCGGGCATTAAGCGCCACCCTTGGCGCATCGCTCCAGCTGTAAAGGCGATCGTAAGTCTTATCCAAGTCTGGCGAGCGACAAGAACGAAGACGGGTGGCCGCTGTAAGACGGTGATGTGAAATAAATAACACTGGTAATGACGTCAATTTTTATAGCGCATACACAAGAAGTATTTTTTTTCGAAAAATTCAAGGAAAATCGAGGAAAATAAAACGCCCGAGGAGACTAAACACAGTTTCGTTTTATTAATTGGCATCTTCAGCAGGCGACAGAATATGGGGAGCTAACGAGTACTAGAGTGCGATTTTATTAAAGATTCCCAAATAGTCTACCCATTGTCTAAATTTAGACGTCGCAAGATCTATTTTCGCGCCAGACCACATTGGACGAGAGTAAGGTTGCACACAGATCGTGTAATGGATGGCACTTGCTTTTCGCGGCGAGCAAAATTTTCACTGAACACTTTCGAAGTGCTGATTGCTTGCAGACTTTTGCGGGTGCTTATGGACCCCAGACAAGTGAGCCAGTGTAAAATTACGAGAAGGCGGTACTCGTTGCAATTTTTGATATTCAGTAAAATATTGTAAGGTGAGGAGGAGTTTTGATTTGAATGAATGCATGAAACCGCACATGGGTTGGACTTTTCTTCTGAAAAGGTGCCAAGGATTGAAAGGTAAAGAAGTTCACTCAGATCGCATTAATTAAAAGGAGGTGAAAGAAAGGTTGTGCAATTTTGATTCTAGAGCAATTCTAGAGCTTAAATTGTGTCTAAATTCGTAGGTTATATGTACGAAGGCAATTTAGAAACATCCATTAATTAAGTAATAAATTAGATCCTACTTTAGCACATACTGCAAAATTACATATTTTTATACTTTGACTCTACTAGACGAAAGGAAAAGTACCTTCATTAAAATACCTATCATAGAGTTCTAGCCCTTCTTCTTAGAATATTTCTTTTTGGCATTGGCTCAAGCGTTTTACATTAATTTAAAACAAAAAATAAAAAATATCTCCAAACTTTTTATTCTATAAAGTTTTCAAGAGGTAGGCGTTTAAGAAAACGACCATGATACGAACGACCATGCCAAGAATGGCATTTCCGGGAAAAGTTTGCTATTCTGATCAATGTTTCTTAAAAATTTTAATGCGATTTCAGAAAGAATCACTCGTTCTTTAAAAATATCACGGTCAAAAAATTTGAATATTATTTAAGAAGATTTCCCGAAGGATATCATGGGGGAACAATTTTTATTTTTAAAAATTCACCATGTCTCTGTAAGACGTATTTAAAGAATTCTTCATCCAATTTTAACGAAATTACTCAAAAGTGTCATGAGAAAGTAAGAAATTTAACACTTCATACACTTCGTCCATCTGTCACTAACCTCTAGTAAGTCACAGCTAATTATCATGAAATTTGTCGATACTTTTTAGAGATGTATATTAAATCAAAATATATTAATAAAATTTAAATGTACATTTTGATTTGTACCCAAAATATAAAATGCTAAATACTACAAGTTGTCTTTGAGAGTCTGTGAGAGGCGTATCTTTAAAGAAATTCAAAGTATTAGAAATTATTTTAGCGCTCTAGTTACGCACCGTTAGACTATAAAATTATTTGCAGTGGACATCCTGAGTTTTCCATCAATATTATAAAAATCTGAAAAGAAATTATCAAATCTTATCATGTTTTTTAATAATTACAAAATAGACATACATTTTCCGAAAAAGTTATTGCGATTGCCGTTATATAAAAATTTTAAAATCTTCGCTGGATTCTGGTTAATAATGCAATGTTTAGATTTTAATATTAACGTTACTAGAGAGTTAAGTATAAAATAAGAGATGTTTGCAAACACAATGCCCTTTTGGAACTTAAACATGTTATATCCTTTACACCCGAACTATATTTAATAATTTTAAAATTGTTTTTCTATAAAATAAGAAGAATTACTACGATTGACTTTATATCCTCTTATCTTTCCGTGCAAAATTTTTATATAAACAAACGATGAAAAAAATTACTTTCTTTACAATATCCTACTCAGTCATTCCATTTTAATTGTAAATAATGTCGAAGCCAACGAACGATGGATTTTCAGTTCGTACCACATTTGTACCTAGTGATTTCTGTAAATTTTAAAAAATCTCCAATTCTTTGATGTTCTTAATATTTAATTAAGATAAAGAAATTTTTAATGGATCATAAGATGTACACTAACGATGAAGCAAATCTAAAAGTTGCCGTAAACTCATCGTACAAAAACGAAACTTTCTATTGGCATAAATCCTGACAATTGGAAAATATGTTCGACATTTTCCCAGCAGGTTTTAACAATATATGAAATTTTCCGCTGTGACGTCAATTAAATCTTCGATTTATCGACGCATAATTATTTCATCGGTCGATTAAAACCCTAATTAACAGCATCTGTACTAAATTCTGGCCTAATAACTTAAATAAAATCCAGCTCCGCTAAAAACAACTCGTGCACCTCGATATAGCTAGCCAGCGGGCTGTCTACGAGGCATCGCCTATTTTTGGACCATTCCATGGATGCCACTTTGTCTTTTCGCCTCTATGCAATACGATATACTTTTTTTCTAAAAAGCAATAATATTTATGTTTTTTCCACGCCGCGACTGCTGGGAAAAGACCATGAGATTTGCAAAAAATTTATAAAAACTGAATCATCCCGCTACGGTCTGGATTTGCGGTGGCGTTGGATGCGTCATTCAATTGGAAATGTCCGTCCTTTTATTTATTGCTTACTTCCTAATTTTGACCGAACTTTGTCCTCGACGAGTGGAATTGGCTGCGTGGCAATTAGCCGCTATTTTCCTTAATAACCCCGCAGGTATCGTTCTCTAGTCGTTTAATTAAAGTGCGCGGTTAATGGAATTTGTCACGAAAGGCGACCGACTAAGGCCATCGCAATTGTAATCATTTTCTGCTTTCTCTTGTTGTAGTATGAAATAAATTTGTATATTTTTGCTCAAAAGGTTTCCATTTCGCATTTTTACAGACGCTCCCAACGATGTCATTTACATGGTGTGCGGGGTGGTCATCGCCATGCTCCTGGTGGGAGTCATCATAGTCCTAGTTGCCGTCACAATTAAGTAAGTACCACCGGAACTGAAATTGAAATATTGTATTTAATTAATTATTCGATTACCGTACGCGATAAATCAGTCCGCGGAACGCAATCACAGTTCAGTGTCATCATGCAGGCCGATTAACCGCTTTATGTGGTCGCGCTGCGTCAGGTATACCGCCTCTTTTGCTTACTGTAACGATTTTAGCAGGAAATACCTGTTCCAGTCTACGCTTATGCCGTTTTATGTTTACTTGCGTACGACTACCGTTTTCATATGAACGCCTCGGAATTCTTACGCGTGTGCCACATTGTTCCTGGTCGCGCTAAGGTAAGATCAATAATCCGCGGAATTCGCGATAAAGCCGCCTGGAGACGCAATTCACCTGGCGTATGTAGGAGGTGGACTTAGCAAAGGGCCACAAATAAGACCCAGAATGGATAACGGAGCTAATTATAGCTACCACTAAGAGACGAGGAATTTAGATATATAGATAGCCGATTGAGAGATTTATTGTCTTTATTAACTGGATAATTTCAGTATCGGAGATATGCGGATATTGGCCAATTGAACAAAATCCAGACTAATCAGGTAGCCAACTGTTACGCTCTAGAATTTCTTAGATTACTTACCAAGGCTTACGGAAAAGTATGTTGGATGATATCTCTGGGGATTATGGTTACTATTAATTAACAAGTTATTACGTTTCCGTTTGTTTTGAGGTCATTGCTTTTACGAATGTTTTATCATCTGAACCTGAGCTGGGTGTTTAGAAAAGTCTTAAGGGCATTTGAACAAAACTGTCTTCTCCTAAGTTCTATTAAATACACTATACATGGCATAACAGTTTAAGTAACCAGTCACTCATTCATCATATTTTTTGTAATATAAAACATGTCCAGCCAGCTCAGCATTTGTATGTGTTATAGGGAAAATGCTATTTATATATAGCAATCTTCCATTTTTTCTTGGTTAGCTGCTCAAGTGATGAAATATTTAGGAACACTTCATACCTTTAAATAAAGTCATTTCAAATATTATAAATAAGCAAAAAATTCTGGCACGTGCTCACCAAAATTTTCTCTTATAGTTTCTGAATAGTAAAAAGGCGCAAAATAATTCTAAGGACAAACATTCTTCGATCATAAAAGTCTTCGTCACCATAAATCCTTGGGAAAGCAATAAAACGATTGATTTATATAGAGCGATATAATTATCAAAGACTTAATGAAAAGGTGTCTATCGCATTTAATTGCTGCGACGATAAGAATTTCACACGTGCTGTCTCGTCAGACTGCATTTTTGCTCAAGTATGAACTGAAAGAAATTGAAATTTTTTGAAACTAAACTGTGCAACGATTACGATGATATATTTATTTTTATGCTAGATATGATTGCAGACGAAATCGATTAATCCCACTTTTCAATTTTCGTTCTTTAAAAATTTTTCCCGAAAATAAATCATTCGGCTTTCATTTAAAAATGTTAAATATGAAGATATTAAAATCTTGTATGGTGACTAAATGGTAAATAAAATATATTAAAAGTCAATAATTTCCTACTTTAAATTTTTACATAAAAATACGTACTTAGAATTTATAAAAGACGCCTCTACGACTTTAAATTTCAATGCTTATTATGAAAAGATAGACTTTTTATACAAAAAGCCACTAGCAAGATCATCCTATTTCAGTTGTGTGTTCATAAATTTTTTAATTGCTAAAAGAAATATATTTTTAGAAGAAAAGACAAAAAATACATTTTTTGGAGTATTTAAATTGCTTCATTTGTGTGATGATATCTGTTGAAATAAATCTTTATTTAAGCATTTCGCAGAATTTGCATCATTTGATTCACATTCACTAATCCTTGAGAATGTCCTTGAATCATTCTACATCCTGGAGACAGACTTGAGAAGTAACTGACTTTAAGTAAAAAACAAATGCATCCTACACACGTGTGCTTCTGCGTTATTATTTTCGTCAATTCCCAGAAATCCATTTATCCAATTCTCGTGAATGGCAAGGTCTTTCAGATGTTTTGAACAGCTGATTCAATACCTTTAACAATACCAAGATATGTGAGAAAAAACTAGCGTCATATTCATTCTCTATTGTCATCAATAAATTCAATTTTTAAAACATATACTTAGTTCAAACAACACATGCAGACCAAAGAGTGTATACAATTGTAGTGTTAAGCATTGAACAGACTAAGGCAAGCGAACCTTTTTCGTCTGCATACGTGATATGCAAATGATATTCGGAAAAGTAACACGTACTTACTTGTATTAATAGCTTTAATCTTTGAAATTTATTCTATCGTAAATCAATTCATACTCCTGAGTACAATTATGGATTATCTAATTTCATGCTTACAATAAGAATTAGAGTTAAATGTAAAAATTCTAGTTTATGTTCAGTTTTCTAGAAGTGTCCTTCTTTGAAGGACAATGCCCTCCGCCTACCTATAAAATTGAAAACATCTTAATAATAATTGTTTGAGAATTTAGCCACCGGTTGGACACGAGTTCGATCCTGCCATCTAGAAAAATCATTCTTTTTTTGTCCCCGTCCAGATAGATTTCTACGCCGTGCTGTTCACGGCCATAGTATAACAAAATCCGTCGCACCGATGTCCAGAAATTGATGTCTCGCGTGAACGAAATTTACAGTGGCAATGTCAAAGTCAAGAACGTTCCACGGACTTGAATAATTGACATTGAAGAATTATTAGAAATTGATAGGCATTTATCCGTGGTTGTAATGAAGGGTAACTGTCCGGCATGGTGTTAATATTCCAAAACAGCCACCGCGCAGTCGACGATCAATAAGAGGGAGTTAACAGCACAGCCTACCGCTGGCGGCGGCCCCTCTTAAATTGTTTGAATATCAAAAGTATCGTAAAATTTGCACAAGGCCGCACAATGGAACCGAATGAAGATTTTATAAATTACTTTGAACTTTGCAGCCAATCGATAAAATCCGATAACGACTTGCGACAAGTTCGGGAGATTGTGATCGAACCTCTTACGAGTAGATAGAACTGGTTTGATATCGGAGAGAGTGTTTTGAAATAATAATAATTATAACTTATCTAAGTGTAAAAATTTCATAACAAAGGGAAATCACCCTTTGTGGGTTTCAATAGTTTTTAAATGGCAAAATTAGCCGCTGTCATGCGATTCCACGAATTCTGAAGCCGTATTTATAGTCGCACCTGTGAGCTTATCGTAGAAAAATTATACAATCACTTGAACTCACCTCTGCTATCTTAGGTATTGGCAACTACCTGGAACAATAATGGGGGCAGTAATCGTCTCGTTAACTAGCCGGCTTAATCCGACCAAGACGTCGATTTCTCCTGAAATGAAGAGCGATTTCTCGAGCAGCGCTTAAAATAGCTCCCCCGCCTTTGACGGTGAACCTCACGACTGGAAGTTGAGCTCCAGATTTCCCTGACTGAGTCATCAGCCTCTGAACCGTGGAACTTTTATAGACTGCTCCACGGGAGAGTCGAACTGATCCTTTGCTTTTCCGTTTATTTATTTTAGCTGGCCAAATTACTACGAGAGTTCCCGACACACCTTCCAGATGGCCGGTGTATAGTAAAGCTCGCCATGATTCATTTTGTGCAATTAATCGCCCTCGTAGTCGCCGCTGGAACACCTCCACCTCGATCTCGATCAGTTCCAGCCACAGAGTCTCAAAGGTGCTCCGCGCTGCGAGTGAATAATCGCGGCTCGCGGATTACAGGGATTGCATAATTTTCGTGACACACGACCGGCCCCAGCCGGGCTCTCTTGGTCAACAATTTCGCGTCCATTGTTTGCTCCGGGGTCCAGTAGCGGTGTCTATTGCGTGCCCCGTTCGACCAGGACCGAGGGGTTCCAGCAACAGATGGCGGGCTGTGAACTGCGGCTCGCTTTGAACAAGACTTTTCGCTAATTGACACAATTAGACTCAATTTCCTTTGTAAATATTTCGGCATTTCGCAACGTTAGATTGTGGGTCTTATTTTTAAACGATGAAGACAACGCGGTTCTAGGAACACGAATAATGGAATGGAATATTGTGACACTCATATCTACAATTTACTCCTTTCTTTGATTCAGCAATACACATTAAAAAATCGCCTATTGGTGTTCGTGGCTACATTAACACATTTAACTAAATTTTCCGAAATAAACCAAACCAGAATAAAAATTTAGCGAAGGTAACAAAGATAGGCCCTGTTTCATAACTAAGCTCGCTTCAACAAAAGCAAATCCCGCAAAGAAATTGATTGGTTTACTATGGTTGGCAAAAATAGATTTGTTTCATCGGTCTTTTAAATCCTCTTAGATTGAAATTAGATGAGGATGTACTCTCTCCGTTAATCGTAGTTATTTCAGCTATATGAAACTTAGTTTAGGCTTATTTTAAAAGACACTCTATGAAATTTATCCAAGAGTCTGGCATATCTTAGCTTGTTCTAAAATTCGACCGCACCAGCCCAAGAGAGCTCCTTTTCTTTAAAAAGGACTAGTAAACATTATTTTTCATGTACGTCTTTTATACTTTGAGCTACACTTTAAACCATGTTCTTGTTAAAATCCCTTTAAAACAATTCGACAAAATTTTTGAAAAGTATTATTTATAAGAAATTTATTTATACATAATTTCTAAGAAGTATTTTATGTAATAACATCTACTCTACAAAAACAAAAAAAAACACAAAATCAAAACTTATATCAAAATAATATTTCGTGTACAGTACTTAGCCATGAGCACAAAATGTCTTTTTTAATTCTTTGGAACGTAATTGTAAAATGGTAATACACGGTTGACATTCTTTTGTTTTAGTAAATTTAATGTTACTTTTTTGCGGTTTTTAAGTTCAAAAAAAAAAAAAATTTATGCAACAACTTGGCTTTTGCTATTAAAAAATTAGTGTACATTAAACAGAAATATTACTATTTCCTTATACCCATCTGTTTTTAACATGACTGAGTTTTGAGCTTTACTGCAGATATTAAATAAATTAAAAAAAAATGTAATTATCGAAGTAAGTACGACATAATCCACTTCAACTTATCTCTTAATTTTTTTTTTTAGCTTAATTATTCAAACAACCTGCGATTCTATAATCACATTCTTACCTCTATCGTTAATTGTACCCTTTTGAACGAAAGTCGATTAAAATCCCATTCTTTGGAACCACTTTACAAAATCAATAAAATTAAATGTGATTACGATAATAGTGATAATTATTTTTAAAACAGGAAGAAAACAAAGAAAAATTTCATTCATGCCATAACAAGAAAAATTTTACATTTAAGATATAATACTATAAAATATAAATAACATCTATGTTGAAATAGGAAACATTTTTATCAATAGAATGTTAATACGTTCTAGTTAATCAATTTTCAGTATCTGAATTGTTTAATCCTACGATTTACGCGTTACGTATAATTTCTTCTGAATGAAATTTCGCAAGTTGCAAACGTTATTCAACTCATTAGATTTTTTTTAATTAGAATTTAATCCATAAATAAATTGATTGCTCTTTAAGCTACTTAAGAATTATTGAAATATTTACTTTAATCATTATTCTGTGAACTATTTGCTATTATGAAGTTATTTTAAAACTACGAAAGCGAGTGGTTTTTACATAAAACATAGATAACAACATCGGATATATCCGCAATGGTTTGTGCAAAAACAATGCAATAAACCTGCATTCTTTGATTCTATTCGGCCTTCAGCATATCTGCGTAATAACCAAAAGGCAAAACGAAAAGCCCAATTTGTCCTAAAACAGAGGCTAAGCGTTAAAATAAACAAAATGTGCCAAAACATTGGCAACATTACGCAGAAACCTAATTCCTTGCTAATTTTCGAGTGCATGCTTATAAAATTGAGATGTTGATAAGGACAGGTATCAGCAGGGCTGCGCAGTAGTAGGGTTTCCATTATTTTTTATCCCCATCGATAATTCTTTCACCTGAGCAATTTGTCTGATTGCTTCAATGTTCGATAAAGGGGCTTACCATTGAATTAGCGTTTATTTCAGGTGCCTGTTGTTTCTCGCTATTGTATCAATAATAATTTCGATTAAAACAAGGAAATGCGACTGTCGCCGTATTATTGATTCTTTTGAAAATAAAGGCAGTAGAACAACTGCGTTTTATATTCGGGTCCCAAAGGCCATGTAAACAAGTAGTTAATGTTTGATTATTACTTAAAATATTCGCCTTGAAGTGGATTAATATTTTCCCCATTTTCTTATTACTTTCGGTCTTAGCGTGGGGAAAGGTGTACAAACAATGGCAACACGACGAGTAAGGTTTCTACAATTAAAACTTCAATATTTCTGAAAATAAATGTATTGAACATGAAATACGATAAAGAACATTTTTTTTTTTAAAGTAGAAGCACAAAAACGAGACGAGGCTTCTTTACACTTCTTCGGGAAAAAAAAGGTTACGAAAACCTTTCGCGTATGCTGCTCACATGCATTTTAATGTGCGCAGTCGGTTATTTATGAATTTCCAAGAATTTATTGAGTTAAGGTAATTTTAATGTATACACAAAAGTCAGAAAAACTTTGATAACGAAATAACGTGTCCCCCATGCGCAACAATTGCGCTTTTTGTTACAACGCAATTGCATCCAGAACAAAAGCTTGGCAAATGTGATAAATATGGTAAAATAGAAATAACCACTTTAAATTTTACACCCTGTTCGTGCTGGTAAATTCTTTAAAGTCTTACACAATTCTAACATTACATAATTTTAATACCACACTAAAATTGCGTATTACACTCTATCATTAAATGTGAGTTTTTGTGATAGAGTAGCTCTTACACGACACAATCATTAAATTTACACCTTGAACACGTCCTATGCACCTTCTAATCAATTTTGCGTTGCAGTTTTAATGTTTGTGAATTCAGGCAATGTTCAGTATAAAACCAAATATGAAAATTGATCAATTCACTTATATCTTAATAACTCGAAAATGATCTTCAGAGCATTTGGAGTAAGGAAGTTCAACATCTCTGTGAAACTTAAAAATGGGGATCTAACACTTGTTTTAATGTTATTAAAACAATTTTCCTGCGTCATCTTGTTCGCAAAGAGAACTTTAAAAATATGTTGCATGCTCGCAAGCAACTCAACGTCGACGTAATGCCTCCCAGTTCTTACATCAGCAGACCACTTAACGAGTTGAGTCAAATGAATGTTTAGAAAACATAAAGAAATTCGCGAAATTCAAAGACCACTTGATCAAAGACTACTTCGAAACCATTCTGAAACGATTCGATCTCACTTTTGTTGAATTTAACTCGCGAATTTCGGTCATTTTTCTCGAAAGAAAGCATCAGATTGCAGTGGATTTTAGAAAAGGTGCGAACCAATTTAATACTCTTCATCTAAATCATCAAATTTTAAAGGTAAACAACAAACAGAATACTAGAAATAAGCGATTTATTCCTATGCGAACTGGAAAAGTTTCACCAACTCTTATCATACGAGCGTGAATTTCGTCTATAATGTTGCTAAGGAAAGATGGTTGCGTGTCACACGCTTATTCAGTCAACATTTTCCCAAGGAAGTTACAGAGGAACTTGTTTCTTTTACATCATCTTGAACGCACGCTGTGATGTTATCAGTTATGGAGCAAAGGCAAAATATTACGTACAATTGCGACCACGCACAGCAATCATTTATTTATCGAGGACTTGTTGACCAGTTCGCGTGCATTTGTCGCATCTCTGCTGAACGTACACATTTGCATGGGCATGAAAATAGCCCGCGACACGTCGCTTATCTGGCGGCCGGTTATTATTAAACCCAATCAAAATACCCAATAAATCTGAACGACTAATTGCAGCAGCACGCTGATGTGTCTCGACAATGAAAGTTGGATAAAAATAGGGAAAACCACGTGTCGAGAGGATCACATAAGCGGCGCACTATTGTCCTAAGAAAGCAGTTCCGAACATGGGACTTGGACAATGTTAGAAACAAAAGCGAGTCGTCTTGTAAACGCGGGCACGTAAACGAGCCAAGATCGTATGAGTTCAAACTTTTCGTGTGCCACCTTTTGTCACATGAAATGTTTTATTTTATGGAGGTGAGCACGATTCAAAAAAAATCGACAAATGTGCGACGACGACGGTACGTTGCCATGCTGGGGATAGTAAAGAACAAGAGGTGGAGACAAAGCTCTTTGCCACACGGCGTTAAATTGAATAAACGCAATTGGGATTTTGGCGTCTTTGGCAAATTTCGGGAAGAGGTACTGTGGGACTACCGGCGGCGGTGAGTGTTCTTCGCATGTTTTGGAACCCTTGAAAGTTCAAAGACTTTTAGAGGCCCGCATTCAAATTTTCTTCTGTTCGTTGTCTTTTTACGATATTTCAGATTTGGCGGCAAGGTCGACCACATCGCGGTTTTTACATTTCTTGATTTTTTTTTTCAGTGGAAGTACGTTGACCGATAAAGCGTGCTTTGATGAATGCGGCACAGCGTCAATCTTTCTTTTAGTTTAAAAAAGCAATTGTTTGATACAGGTTTTGAAGAAATTTCAAAACAAACTTCAAGATGCTCAAAAAACATGATATATGTAATATAACTTTCAAAATTACTAAAAAACCTTTTATAATGCAATAAAAATATAAAGTCACAGCTTGTATAAATGAAAGATTACAATTTACATGAATCTAAAAATTTGCATTTGGATTAAAAAGCACAATTTTTTTTAATAACAACAGATATTTTATAATAAATATTTTATGAAAGGAATATCAATTTATCTTGCAAACATGTTTTGAAGATCGTATATTACTTCTTCAGAAAATTACGAACTAGTAGAATAGAACTAATTTTATACACAAGAACTTAAAGCAGAAAAATATTCATCGAATCCGCATGCCGTCGATTTGCTTCAGGTTTTGTGTAAATTATTAATATTCTTTTATTTATTTAGTGTGTACTTTCTCCTTTGCTTATTTACATACTTTTTTTACTTGTTATAAAATTAAAAATAAATTAACGAAGCTCCCAGTTTTCATAAGTAAGAAAGTGTTAAAATTATTTGTACTTGTTTGGAAATTATACACGCAGAATTACTGAATTATTGCTAAAATTTTGTTTCTCTGAAAGATCAAAAATGTCTTAACTACTTTTGTATTTACTGACAAAATATCACGCTGAAAGACACAATTCTAATAAAATGGATTTTCAGATTTAATTTGCTTCAATTTTGTGGTAAATCTGCACGTTTTTGTGTTACAATATTTCTAAAACATTTTTCAACAAAATTATTTATTCAAATAGTATAAAATGCAAAATTGAATATTTTTGCTAACAACACTTTATTTCTAGAATTTAATATTTCCAAAACTTTATTTTGGCAATATTAGAAAAGGCTGCAGTGCTTGTGTCACGAAGATTTGCCAAGCATTCGTCTAACTAAAAATGCAAAAATTAGCTTAAATTTATTGTTTTTTATTTTCCTTATTTTAATTTTAAACTACTAAAAATACCGCTGAGGGACAGAAGATGCTTCCTTTATTTGTATTTTGATCACAACAAAAAATTTCGCAAAAAAAGTATCACAACATGATCCCGATTTGCATACCAAATATTTCCTGTAAACCCCTTTAACGGCCAAAAATTGTCAGTCGCCTATCTTTCATTCTAATAAGTCTCAATCCAGACGGCTTCCTTTTGATCAATTAACAAAGCAAAAATAGAACACGAAAGAGGGCCAGACAGTCATCGAAGACGCCGAAAAAAATGGTTCACATCGGCTAGAGATGGTTATAGACGAAATTCTGCGAACAAAAATAAGAAAAAAATCTTAAAAATTTCACTTCTCACCAGCAATCAGACTTGGGACTAGTGAACCCAAACAAATCCCGGCTCAGATCCTTAACTGCCACTTCGTCGGGGTAACTCTACCCGAAAATTTTGCAGACACAACTGCCGACCCTCTTCTGAAAAATCTTTAAGAAAAAGCGAACAAATCGCTTGCGATTACGGCGAAATATAAAAAATGTCGTCAGGTCAATAGCTCGCCGGATCAAGGCTGTTGCTCAGAGCCACTGAACTGCCGGTTCGCTAAGAAGCAGTTGCCGGAGAAGAAGTCCACAAAAAGCTCTTAAGACGTTTTCCGTCTTCTTTTCGGGGTATCGGAGCACAAAAGAAATGCTAGTGCACCTATCGTTCTACTGAATGGTTGCGAGACGATCAAGGTCGGTCAGCTAAGGAACACAGGATAGTCTAAGAAGAGTTCAAAGTTTCCGTATGTAAACGAAAAAAAGTCCTTGAGAAGCAATAACAGAAGATTTACTGCTTAGTAGCAGCAGTCCCAAAATCGATTTCTATGTTTCGGCTAGTCAGTCTCTACTTTAATCGAATATAAATTGACGAACAGGTGGGCAAGGTATCGCCGCGGGCACGTGAATTTTCGCTTTGATTGTGTTTCTAGACAAAACCGACAACCCCGCAGAAATGTTTTTGGCAAAAGTGAAAGTTATTCGGATAGATGGGACGAGACGTCTTGGAGATTTCTTCCCTTTACCCTAAAAATACTTGCGCGAATCATCGCCGTCTTGATTCAATGCAGTAAAACGTTGCACAAATCGTTCAAGGTGCTTGACGATGGAATTCAACGTGGTTCGACTCTGGGAGATTTGTGGATCGTGTTGGCACTACTTTCTTAAGAAGCTCAAGCAATTGTATGAGTGCCAAGTTGCTGAAATTATTTAGTTCAAACACTTTACATAAGTAGGCAAAAAATAGCGAACACTGTGCAAATAGTGCAGAAAACGGTTCGAAGGAATTCCACCCATTGTTCTGCGTTGAATAGTTCCCTTAACGAACAAGAAAAAAAGCTTAGATAAAATTAAAACTATCTAAAACGATACTTCCTTGCGCCTGAAATAGACAACAGTGAAAAAATAAAGGAATAAATAACTACACGGTCTGCACAGGGCAGACTACTTGATTTTGATTAATTTGTATGTTTACGAGAAAATGCCACCAGAACATCTCGTACACTATCCGAAAAGTAGAGCAGAAAAGATAAAAGTGGCGGGAAGGATTTGTCGGCACACTATTTGTACTATTTGCCCGGTACCAGTCGCGAATCAATCAAACTACCGTGCCCTGGTGATCAACGGATGATTTGATTGATAGACATAGACGACGTGTATAAGTGTAAAAAGCCATTTCAATTGAATTTCAAATGTTTGATCTTTTTCAGTGCGTTTTCGTTGCGCTTACAGTCGCTGTTTCATGGCCGGCGACTGTACTTGAATTTAATGAGCTCGTACCCGGTGAGAGAATGTGTAAAGTAGTTTGTGATTCTTTGATTAATCACATGGTGACATGAAATTGTCACGTTTTTATATAATATCTGTTGCCAATACCTTTTTAGATCTACGCTATGAAGAAAATTAATGGATTTGAAGCCAATTACGTGAAAATTAGTCTATAACTACCATTAAATAATAAATTATACAATATTTCTTTCACTAATATTATAAAAGAAGACTGTGCGCATTTCTTTAAGAAGTATTCGACTTAATTTGACAATTTCATTGTTTCAAGAGTAATTTAATGCAAATGGTCATGTTTGGGGTATGTTTTCCAATATTGACATGCCAGAAGACACGTGCCGTGATGCAAGGCACAAGAAAAAAGTTCGGCTTGAGATATATTTTTCGTGGATAAAGTCACGGTTGGCTAGTGAAGCATAATTTGTAAATAATGATAATTGATGTGATATTATTATTATTAAATTGTTTTTGTTGTTCTTAATTAATTTATGTGATTCTTCACCCAATTTTTCAAATTTACTTACAATTATGAAGAAATATTTAGTTATAGAAAATTTCATTCAAAGTACAGGGTACGGAAGAATTTAGGAAAAATTTGAACAAACAATTTAAGTTAGTATATAGTGTTATTAACTAGAGCGTAAACAACATTACACAAGTAGCAATTTTTTATATTTTCAAACTCGATGATTTTTCTAAAAGGAAAACTTCTTTTTTAAAAGAATTCGTATTATTATTTGTTAAATTCAATAATTAATTCCGAATAAGCATTTAACAATTAAAATACATTTTAAACCATTTAAAGTTATTTCAGTTGAAACTGAAAGAAAGTAAATTTTATAAAATTATAAGAGACGGGATGTAGGAGAAAAATTATTAATGATAATAATTAATTGTTATTTGTTCCGTCCCAAAGTAAAAAGATCAGAAAATGACATTCCGAGAGCTTAAAAGAAACAGAGCTTAGTAAAATGAAGTATATGGGATTAACGAAAACCTCAAACATGCTTCGGGCACCAGAAGATAACGACTTTTATGCCCGTGTTTCTTGAACTCGAAAAAAAGTTTTTAATGAATCATATTTCACAACTTGCACGGTTAAAACAATAAGAGTTAGGGTAACGCCACATTACTCGAAACAAAGCATTCCGCGCGACTATAATTCTCATAATATTATATTTAAAAAAATAGACTTTGTGTTGGCATTAAATTATTTAAGACGAATTGTAAACATATTCAAAAGTCTTCTGCAAACGAGCACATGCTAATTTCTAAGTCTTCCTTCTTTCAAGCAACGAAAAAACGAGATAATTCGATTATCTTCTCACTTTTAATCTCTTTGTGTTGGAATACGCTCGTGCCATTATCCGGTGTACTATCTTTAAAGTAAATAACGATGAAATAGCATAAAAATTAAAAAAAATAATAAAACAAATCAAGGTCAAAAAAGGACTTCCGATATGCTCTTATCAAGGCCTAGGATTTTCTACAACTGAACTCTGAAGAATTGGCAATTGTTTCAAAATTTTGCAAAAAGTTTACATACAAAACGAAAAAACAAAATGAATTTTTAAAAAGTGCTTGACAACAGGCAAATTGTTCTGTTAAAGTGTAAATAAATAAGTTTTGTTAAGAAACTCTGTTTTCAAGAAAAGAAAAAGACTTGCCCTTATCGTAACACAGCAGAGCCTGGCAGGGGTGAGCAATATGCAAATGTTTTATTGATGCTATGGCATCTGTTTTGTTTATTACGTGATATGTTCATTTGTTCAAACACATAAAATTTGATACCTTTGCATAACGCTATCTCTGCAAAGCTAGTCAAAGAAATTCCAACATGGACAAAAGTATGTCACGATCTGGTAAAATACCTGCGCTCCTGATGTTCAAATAAAAAGTAGTATTTACTTTGTTTATAATCTTCCATTGATCAAAACAAACAGCGAGGGTATAAATTTGGTTTTTATGTTTGTTTGAGTCATCTTGTAAAAACAATTTCGATCCCATTATTTGTTTATAGCGCTCGTGGGAGTGAAATTGAGGACTATTTACGTTAGATCGATCTTAAAATGGTTCTGTTGTTTTATCAGCTCAAGGAAAAAAGTCCAAGGGTATTGAAAATGTTTGTTTTCATACTTATTTATTATCATTGTGTTTCATTGAGAACAAAAATTTAACTTTACAACGATTCCTACTTGGCCTAGGTTAGGAATTGGAATCATTAAAGTATCATTCTGCCTAGTACCCAACATGCATGTGTTCTATGTAAATTTTAAGGGTAATTCCCAATTTTTCCTTAACTAACATATTCATATGGGTAATGATAAGGAAAAGCAATAACTAGCAAACCTTACAAGAGCTGTAATTGAACATAGTACTTGTAACTAGTCCAAAATAAAAAATGCCCTAGGTTTTGCACTTGTGGACTAATAATAGCAATCAAAACGCTCTTCTGAACTATCAGCACTTCATTTCTTCTACCCTCTCAAATTACACATTTGAAGGTATACACCTCTTGTCCCATGGTAGTGGTAGGCTCGTAAAAATAACCATGTGAATCTCTTCACATGTAGGACCAACGGGCTTCCCCCTCTCAAGTGGTCTGTTTCAAGGCTCAATCAAGTATTAATTAGTTAATGACATCAAATAATATTAAAGACGTGCAAAGGCCGGCAACCGATAAAAACAAACCAATTCTCAAGCCAATTCTATGGTCCTCAAATTGACGTCAGATCACAATTAAATACATGCAGTCAAGTGCCATCCTTAGTGGGAGAGCAATACGTGACTTAGAAATTAAAAGGTGCCTCAAGTCGCGTAGAACACACCCTAATCTTTCAACGCGATTTTTTTTCCTTTTTAAATCTGTGTTGTAAAATTTTACACAGTGCTATTAACAAAATATTTAAATTCTTGACTTTGAGCGCCACCGCAGTACTTCGCGCCTTGGTACGTGGTCGCTGCAATGTCAAACTGACTTCCGCTCCGGTTACTTTTCATCCAGAGCACGGCTGCCCATAATCTTGAGATTTCTGAGATACAAAACGAAAATACTTCCACTTCCGAGCACACGTCGTCGTCAGGTGCCGGCTGGCTGGGCGGCAATACTTGTCCAATTCGAGGACGTGGCGTGACACGCAGTGAACTTGCGTTTCGCTTTTATTGCAGCTATGAAAACATTGTAAATTTTAAGTAAACAACAGTTTTACAGTTCAACAATTCGTTGTTGTGTAAACAACATTTTTTTCGAATTTCACCTGACGACAATAAGACCTTTATATTGGCCTGCAAAAGGTAAAGTAACGATGACTAGCAGAGGTGGATGCTGATGGCCCTCGGTCATTTCTCGACTTCGCTCACTTTTAAGACGCGCGCATATTTTGCAATGCGATCTGACTTTCACGGCACAGTACAACCTGTTCTAGCAAAAGGGATTCATTAGTCAGATTCATTAGAGAGGTTTCCACTTCTCTTCCGCAAAAATGTGTAGACCCAATCGTTTTACGAAAGTCTCTTGAATATAAAATCACTTACATCAATTGCTTTAAATATGGTAGTCGTCACGAAAGGATTGGAAAATGTCCATAAATGTTCAACGCTCGGATCTTCTGGCTTCCTTTTACTTTTACCATATTTGCATGGAATAAACTAAGCGAAATATTTAAAAGTATTTAAAATTGAGTCTTTCTGTTTCGTACATCATACGTACAGAAGAATTAATTTTACACGAGGTTACATACTTCCCAAATTTAAAGATACTTAGCTCAAGCAATTTGAAGATTTTATTTCGTAATTTGTAAGAGCTTTAGAAAGCCTCCCACCATTGCTTTGTTACAAAATGCTTTACTTTTTTATAGGAAAATGAACGAACCTCAATTAAATGAAGTCTAATCGATGTCTTTTATTGACTTTAATTTTTTTAAAGATAATTATCTAATACTTGAGGTGTAATTTTGCCAAGAATGGAGTTTTTGTAATAATTTAGTATTATTCAAGATATACAAAAGTTTTTATTCCCTTTTTATTCGTATTTTTTCTTAAAATGTTGAATGGATAAATTTGGCTTGCATATTCAGAATTTATGGAATCCTAGAATGTAAATTCCGTAGTGCTCTCATGCACGCGTAATTGAGTGTCACTTAAAAACTGAAAGGTATGCATGCGCAATAATTGGTCCGAAATTGAAAGAGAAACTTAAGTTATTTTTATCACACTTTATTTGTGATTATCTATAATCTATATTTATATCAAAATAATAATGAAATACTATTTTCTTCTTTTGTTCAATTAGTTCAATTAATTATACCATAATTTCCCACAACTGGTGTTTGGAACACTAATGTGTGTCTGCCATGTCTGCATATAGGGCTTCGAACGATAATTACAATTCTTCTCAAATAGCGCTAATGAAGTGTTTGTCCCAAATAGCGCCTTTTGCGTAAATGCTCACATATTTTTAGAGTGGAAAGTTTTTTTTTTTGGCGCAACACTCGGAAATGTTTACTTTTTGGTAAAATTTTCACGGCAAGCAAGGAAAATTAAAAAGGTTTAATGGACTTATCTGTTAACCACATTGTGTCACAAAAACTGGTAGCACCACGATAGAGTATAAGTATAATTGCGAACACATGTTCCGTATTTGGATAAATTCGCGGAAATCGGGCTCACCGTAATGGAAATTTTTGTCTGCGGCAATTGCTGTTGTCGGATATTGTTTACCTTTCCAAGTACCATCAATCATTTGCAAAAAGTCAAACATTTCCTGGCTCTAATTTTAGATCTGTGAATAAGTCTTGAACAAGTCCTTGTGTGAATATAACGGCTTGCGACCAATTGCTCTTTCAAAACGAATGGAAATAACACCAATTTGCAATAGGTTGGTCCTCCAGCTGCTGGCAGCTGCCTCTAAGGTCAATAGATATTAAAAATTCCTTCCTCAAATCACAAACGATCAGTTTCACCTTTCGCGATCAATTCACTTCGCAAGTACTATAAATCTTTCAATTGCTCTTCCATTTGTAGGCACAATTGAAATTTATAACTGGTCAGATTTTAACTTTCATTGGCATTGTTTATCCACCCAGCCCAGAAGAACGATCACCCGAGGACAGCTAGCCTACAAAGTTCGAGATCGTCTGATCAAACATCATACTGGCCGATTAATTCAATGAATACTGTGATTGGCAATCGAGGACCATATTTTGATCATGGTGGCCCACTTTTTGACTTTTGGAAGAGTACCAGACCTTTCATTTTATCAATTATATTGCTATTGCGTTAATCAGAATGTGGACCATCTAAGGCCTAATTAGACCAATTGGGCGCTACCTTAACCTAAGCTAATACTATTTTCGTTAGATTTGCTTTGTAGAGCTACTATTATTAAAATTCTAAAATTAATAAAGGGTAAAGACTATGAAATTATGCATCTACATATAAAAACTAAACGAAATAAAAAAAATCGAATTCTATTCAATTGTTCAGGTGGTTTCCACATGATGATTTAATTTTATTGAATATCACACGCACTTGATCAGGAAATTCATTCTTTAAGTAAGTCTTAAAAATCTTATTTACATTCGATTAAAAATAAAAAAAGCACGATGACTAATTCACATATTTTACCAAATTCGTAATATCTGCTACAAAAATAAAAAGCAAAAAAAATTAATCTCAAAAGCCAAAGAATTCTTCAAAGACAGTATGTCTGAGAAATATGAGATAATCGATTATCAAATCACACCAAGGTTAAATTTTAATTGTTTCTGATGCGATAATATCAAATGAATATGTTTAGTTCCTTAAAGTATTGTTATCATGTTTTTTAAAAGTCCTCATCTTGATAGTATTTATTAAAGTGATTAACTTGAATTATGTAAAAATCTTCAGTACTTATCTTGAAAATATATTTACGAAATTTCCTTAATATAATGGCATATTTTAATTTTGAAAAGATTTAATTAGGTTCGATTCATATTTTCCGAAGGAATATAATTTTACTAAATTCACCTAAAATTTTTTTCAAAATTAGCTTAAATGTAACGTAATGATCGAAGAATTTCCGAATATGCAATCGGAAGCATTTATAATTTGATTTTACCCCTGTAAACAAAGTAAAATGAATTAGCAATTAGAGGTCGATGGCATTTAAATTTTTTCTATGGAATTAAGAATTGAACGCAAATTAAGGTGTCAATTTTGCACTTATTTATTCTCACGTGAACATTTAACATTTCGTTTTGGAAAATTTTTTTCAAGTCACGTTGTAAGTGGCCACACGCGCCTACCCTGTTACCCTGCTAAATGCTACGCCAAATAAAAAAAAAACTCAAAATTGGCAATTGAGTCGAATAATTGAGACGTAAAAAATATTGGATTGTGAGGGCGTCGAGCTTCTTACAACCTTGCGCCTCGTTATACTTTTTCTTGAAGATCGTATCCAATGAAGGCGAACGTTATTCCGGAAGTGATCGAGAAATCTCTGCCGTATAAAATTTCAATGTTGATTCGGCAGCCATTGTACAATTGAGACGTCCATTAATTGTTCGATTTGAATATTTTCTCATGATCTTTATTTAGCCATCTTTATTTAAACAAAACTATTTATCCATAAAATTTTCTTCTCAATGTATTTTTTTTTTTTATTTATCAATTAAATATCCGTTTCACTAGTGTGAGTCGAGTGGCGATAGTTCGTCTTCCCGAAGCACCGTCTTCAAATTTCGCCTGGAAAATTTACTCGTCTTATCGAAGAGAAGACGATGCCGTAGATTCGATTGAAGAAGCCCGTTGATTCGATGTAGTGCCGACGTAATACAATACGCAGGAGCATAAAGTACCTAACATCAATTTATTGTGCTCTGCATAACTCGTGGCTAGTGAAATCCAATACGTGATATAGCACTTCTAAACCGAAACATGTTGCGCGTGCAGGCGATTTCTAGCAGAAATCAAAACGGTCGAATAGCAGCACACGTCAGGAGCGTAATTTAAGATATCCTGGCCACCGATAAGACATCAACCCGAGTATCAGATTTATTGTTTGCAAGTTTACTAAAGTAGTAAAAACTAGCTCCATGAAAATTTATAGGAGCATCTGCTTACACAGCAATAGCTGAATGTTCGACTATCTAGTATAAATACCAAACCACTACTCAGTCAGCACTTGCTAGGTCCAAGGAGGGCAGTCGCGACTGACGTCACACCCTTACTAAATATTATTTTTAAAACAGTTCAATTATTTGATGCGTTTGTCAAAATTTGTTTGATTTCTCAACAGATCGGTCAGTGAATTGTGGACTTGGCTAAAAGTAAACCAATGTCTGTCCAATTGTAACCGGATAAATGTCCACGTGCGTTAAAATGTTTGTCGTTAAATAGGGCTGAGAGAAAATTATTGGCAATACTCAAGCTCACGACGGCATTCGACACATTATATAATGAAACCGTCACGTTTTAACAGGTAACGTGCTCTTTGTAGTCAGGTGAAAGTCTTCTGGCGCGTGTCAGGGCGCTTCAACTTTAAAGTGATAACTGACTCATCCTTGAGAATTTTTTCGCTTTGAAAAATTGCTCACGGCTTAAAATGGGAATCAAATTTCGCTATAACGTTTGCATTTCACTCAGATCGGACTGTAGACAAAACAGAGTGCAATGTGCTCGGTCAGAACTCCCGGATACCCAAGGAATTTTGTCCCACTTAATAGGAGCAGTCCTGCATGAAATATAACACTCTGAAACTAGTACTGTGAAAAAACTTTTCCACGTGGATCTAGAAGCTGATAAGGTCTTCGCTTTATTTGCTAGTTAGCTACGTGATAGCGACTCTTGGATCGCTAAAGGTGCGCTCTAAAAAATAAATGTTATTTGTTTACAAATACGCATCTAAAAGTTATCATAAGCACTTCGGTTTGAATAACGTTAAACGAAAATTATTTGTCTTTCGAAATGATCGAAGAATTGCTAATTCCTCTTTAATATTGACAAAATTGTTTAATTATCAAAAAAAAAATATATATATATATATATATATTAAAATTAATTTAAATACAATTTTCAATGCTCAAACTTAAAATTTGACCCGTTTGAATTTCACTTTAAACCGGCAAACAAATTGTCGTGTCTTATGGAAATTTTAATCAAATTAAGAATTGGTTAACTCAGAAAAAGAATTGGTCACCCATTTGAGGTGATACTTATTAAACTATTGATTAAACACTAGTTTTCATATTAAGGGAGATGTGAATTTGTTTTTTTTTAATTTCTTTTTATTTTACTAATTTTCATTATTTCTTTTTTAATTTTTTAATAAGAAGATTAGTTGTCTATCAATGCGTTTGATGTTCCCAGATTACCAATTATGCTCGAAAAATAAAAATAGTCATATAAGCAAATCTTATTTGAATTTAGCCGAAATTAATTGAGTCTTTCTAATTCCAGTTCATGTGAAATAAATTGTTGAAATAAATTTTAAAATAGTTTTCTTGCCCAAGTTTATTGTTAAATTGTTTATTTTACGTATAAGAAATCAGAAATGAAATATTAATTGAATTTGATAGAAAAAATCAACGTTTTCAAAATAATTTTATTTGTTTTTTATTTTATTTTATATTTTTGTTTATTTTACTTTGTGTTTATTTGTTAATTATTATCATGTATCATAAAAAACCAGATGATTTTCATTTGACCTACAAATAAGATTGAATAATTTTCTAAGACTAGAAATGAAACCAAGATCACCTTTAACATAACAACAATATCTCAGAATTTGATTAGAGGAATCAATAAATCAATATTAGATTCATATGTCCTCTTGTCACTACAATTAATTTGCATAGATTTTGAAAAACACCTCCTGATGAAACGTATTCAAAGTCGGAATTCCACCTCCATTTGATATCTAACGCCAAGATACAATTTTTGTTGTCATGTGGCGCTAACGTATCAAGCTCTCCATAATCTTTGAGGAAGTCAACAATCTTTAGAAAAAAGCGATAATTTCTCACGAAAATCTAAATAATATTCGCATGATCGATGTGACAAATATTTTGTTAAGATGCCCAGTGTATAATGCAATGGCACAAATAAACAAAATCGGGTGGCAAAATATTTGCATTTTATATAAGCGTTTTCATGTTGGACACTGCTGTCTCAATCGAATGCGATGCACAGGAAGTCTTTGCATTTAAGGTCTCGGGACCATTTGAGGACAGACTTGCGCGGTGGTCTTTTCAATTTAGCAAGTCTAAGTAGGGCTGTCTACTGGAAGCAAGCATACTTATCTCAAAAAGTCATTGATCCAGCACGTTCCACTTATCGGAATTGGAATTGTTGCCTTCTGTTGCATTATCACAAAAATTTGATTATTACCGCTATATGCTATCGCAGGATTTTCCAGATCGTTCGGGAAAGGTGATAAATATAGCCGCTTTTAACAATAATCTAGAAATTTGGGACGTTTCCGTTTGGCCGGGATTATTTTGAATCATTGATAACGCTGAAGGACAAAATTTATTTACTAATTCTATTTCAGTTTGACAAGCGACCAATATAATTGTATCAATATTCCTACGATGGATTTTTTGTGTGGAAAATTCAAGGAAAAAATCGACTGGCGCCTAAAATTTGAGGCGCAGGACTTAATAATTGGTGATGACATACTTTTTGGATTTTCCAACTAAAATTCTAGTTTTTTTAGTTACTACAAAAGTCCCAAGAAGAATGCCAAAAAAAAACAAATAATGCCGTGATTTTACGCCACAATTTGTAAAACTTTGACTCAGAGGGGCTAATTAGATGTTAATTAACAATTAAATCCCCGCGACTTGCCCGGATTTTATTCACCTCACCGGTAACTTTTCAATTCACTTTGGTCTGCTATAAAACCAGTTTACAGCGGATTAATTCATCGTTAACTTGATTGAAGCATATTACACAAAGTTTTTATGATGCCAAGACATAAATTTTACTATTTATCTAGAGGTGGGGTTTTTTTTTGCCCTTCTCTTTTCCGAAAATTAATAATTTTTGTGATCTTTCCGGATATTGTTTGACGACACACTTTTGATGGATTTTTAATGTGTTTACACTGGTTTATCACTTACTCTGGAACTCTCTATACTTAACCCATGACGTCAAGTAAGCAACGTTATTTTCTCTTTGATTTCTTGAAAGAAACATTTCTAGTAAAAGAACACATATCGAACATAAGACGAATATCTTTAAAAAAACATTCTGATGGCCCTCAGTTGACACCGCAGCTTGGCAACAGAATATTAAACTAAAAAAATAATTAGGGTAAGCACATGACTCACAAGAACTGAGGATCATTGACATGCAGACTTAGGAGTCACGTAAGGCAATGGCAAGAGGTGATATCGCCTAATGTTCAAGATTTCTCTACGTATCGTACGTAATAGGTCTGCTGGGTAATCAATTAAATCAGCATTCTTCAGCTGCTGTACGGACTTAAATTTTCCCCATTGTACAGATTCTCGTAGCAGACATCCTATCCTTGAGAAAAGAAGCGTTTTTTGCAATTTCATTCATAATATTTAATTACGATTTCTGGTACGAAGTAGTATTTTCTGGACTTTACCGTGTTTATTGGCTCTATTTGTTTATACCTTACGCAAGTATAAAATCGAGTGAATTGAGTCTAATTTATAATTATTTTTCTTATAACCCAAAATACTATTATAATGCTAACTATTTATTATTAAATATTTTTTATTTAATAGGAAATCAGGTGTGCAACTTAAACAAATTTTCCTTTATGTTTAGTATTTTGTTCCTCCATTTTCCGAAAACTTGTAATTTTAAGTAGACAAAGTCCAAGAATAAAGTTTCCATAATGCCAACATATCAATTTATACTTTTTTTTATTAATAGCCACAAATATGATTAATATAGATAAATATGATTTATGTGTTTACTTTTGGAAGTAAGACTTTGTACTAAAATAATTATAGGGAGATAAAGACAATAAGACAACCAACGTACAACTATTTATTTGGGGTTTTCTAGTCAATTTAACAAAGTCCTAATTAAACAAAAACTTTGGAGCTATTTTCGTCAAATGTTATTTGTCGTATTGAATTTTTGGAAAATGAAAAAATACTCATGGCATAGCTTGTGTTTATATAAATAAAGGTATCCAATTTATTATAATTGCTGTAATTAAAATTTTCATTTATTTACTTAAAAATTTCACCTTCAATGCCGGAAAATGAAGTCTCGTAAAGCAGAAAAAAACAATAACAATAAATAAAGTAACATAAAAAATAAGATTTGGCACACAGGAAGTGACTTCAACTATTAAGGCATGTCTCACATTTTTTAAATTGTTTTTTATAATACTACCAGTACTAAACCACTCAAACCAAACACCCCCAAGAAAATAAAAACCAAAAGAATATTTCATTGCGCACCGCATGTGGTTTTTGCAATACTTCCAAATTATAGTGTTTATCAAAAGTCCAATAATAAAAATAGAAAGGAATCTTCAATCCCAAAATAGTTAGATACCACAGAAATAGAAGTTTTCTAAACATAAATCTTTTCGTCATTTACATATAAAAATCCATTTCACCTTAATTTATTAGGTCTCGTGACGCTATTTCTGCGTTTTTATATTTTGCACCAAATTTTGAAATTTCAAGTGATGTGTCCAATTCATCGAGAAAACGTGAATCACAATAATTTTGACTGGGCAAGATCCCCTTACTAAGCCATATAAACAAATTACGTTAGTTGCAGAATCAACAAACACACGTGAACACGTGAAATAATGCAGCGCTAGTTCAGATTTAGGCATTAGGAAGTAGCTAATGGCAAATAAAAACACTTAAGTGACATTTGTTATGGTTGGTTACCCGGATTGAGTACGACTGGCCGATAGTGTGAAGGCTATTCATGACGCCTAGTACGTAAGCGACTGAAGGTTGTGGTATTGTTAACGTTGAATAATTGTGAAATCTCAAATAAATAGAGCAGAACAGGCGAAATTTTCTCGAAAGTGTTAATCCGAAGATGCTTTCCGCGTGTCAATTATTTATACTTGCATAAAAATTCAATTTTGCATACTTCTTCAGTAACTCAAAGGCTGAAACGTGGATGAATGAACAATTACCTGTAATCCCTGATATATCTTGCTTATTCACATTAGCTACACGAATGTAGACCACATAATAGCTATTTATAGACCTTCTTTAACGTTTTTACTCAACAAAATTACCCAAGAGGTTCGTCAAAAATTACCAGCCGCCGGTAGTTTTCAATAGCCCCTACTAGGAGTACCGACACCTATGAAGACAGCCAAACCTCAAAACGTCAGCCGGCACACATTCATCCCACCAAAATACCATCTTAACATTTTACTGTGTGCTCAAGATCGAAGATATCCGTGAGAAGTAAACCCCCTGAAAAAAGTGAAAAACATGAAAATTTCCAGCACATCTACACCTGGAGACGATCCGCGTTGTCCATTATTATGGACAGGTGAAATAAATGCAGTCGCACTTTACACCGTAACGTGCACGGTGACTGCCCATTACAAATACGCGCGAATGCTCAGTTACATCGTCCGAATATGTGACGCACGATAGCACCGATTTACCAGTGTATAAAACTCGTACATGTTAATTGGCCTTTGAGTGGATGTCATGTTTCATGCTTCAGTCATCCCGAAAAGAAAAAACCAGAAGAAACAACAACAAACTCCAAATGAACGTATAAAAGTTTATTTCTTGGCAATCATTTCACCAGTTGATCGCACTAAACCCGCGCCGAAAGATACTCGTACTTACCTGCAATCGCGGTAAGACTTAATATACGAGAGCGGACTCGAAGCTTGAAGATCGAAATGCTCATCGGTTATTCAAAGTGACAGAAGACCGTTAAATTTCGAAGGATATACACTGTACCGGGCGCTAACCCTTCTTCTTGCAAAGACGTGTATCATCTTCAAGTGGGATAGCCGCGATCGTCCAGACAGGTTGTGTAACATAACACATCGAAGTCGCTTAGGTAACGTCGAGGTGCAAATAGAACTGCCCTTGGTAACGTGATACAAAACGAGTAATAGGATCCACCAGCGACGTCGGATTGCACAACGTGAATATACGCGAATTGCAGTGAAGCAAAGGAAGATGGAGGAAATTTTGGTATTTCTGTATTTCCAAAGGTAATTTTTATTATCTCTCACATTTAGCCTGATCGTTTTTGGATCCCAATTTCCCACTTAGAGGCAGTTCAGTGCAATCAGTTCAGTCTTTGAGAAACAGTTTTTAAAACCTCGAGAAAATAAAAATTCAAATCGAAAGGCAATACTTTCACATTGAAGTATTTTTCTTCCGAGTTAAATTGTTTACTTTACTTTTTCATCTACAAGATGGTTCCAACTTATCGCGTAGCGGCTGACTTTAGATGTCATTGTGACTTACGTGCCTCAGGCACAAATTTATCGTCGCTGGTTTACGAAAGCACAAGAACTTTTGCACAATTATTATTGATCATTTTTCAACGCATCTCGAATAAAATGAGCTGGCCGTAGGTCAAGCATTGTTTACTATTCTGTGTCTCTAGGATATTCTAGCATATTTAGCTATTGATGTATAAACGAATGCTTTCAAAGATTACTAACGTCGTGTCATTCCTCGGCCAGCTTTTCTAAATCCATATAATTTATATTTCTAGATTTTTCCACCTGCTGTGTAGACAGTGTAACTGATATATAAAAGTTTAGCATTACTGAAAGCGGATAGGCGTTTCTACGTCTTTTCTCAAAGTTTCAAAGTCTAATACAAATATTCATTGAAATCTTCCGTAAGCAAAATATGTAAACATTTTATTCACTTTCTGAATTGAATCGCAATTTAGGGCAGACTAAAAATGTAACACCTGCCGTATCAAATATTTAGACTCTTACCTGCAGGCGTAATAAAATATCCAAACCACCTGCTACTGTTTTCTCTTTTTCGAGTATTGTACTGCATTTTCTAATGTGACTCCCATTTCAAATCATTGCACCAAATTCAGTTATATTATACACCTGAACTGCATGAAGTGTTAATGTGTTGATTTACTGCCATTGAAGAAATAAATCATAGTAAGCCCCGCATGTACACATCTGCTGTATGGTGTCTAATTCCACGATCCATCACCTGGACTACACCGTGTTTGTGACATTTAAACTAGTTACCTACCTGGGTTGATTAGTTTCTATTTTCTCTCGATGGGGGATTAACAATAGCTTTCTCACGTGTTAGACCACACGATAATTCGGTTCGATAGAGAATTGAATTAATTCACGTCTTGGGAAATTGCGGTTAATAACTGAAGAGCTAATGAAAGAGGAAATAATTTCTTTTATTGGTATGTTGTTACAAAGCTAACCTCATGTCTATAATTTTAAATTAAATAAATTTTAAAACGTCATTATTTTCATCAACTCCCAAGATCACAAGATCACTTTCTGCAAAAGCCTTCAATGTCTTCATACACACCAAAATATCTTATGATTAAAATTTCTTTTAAATTGAATAAACGCACGGCGTGCAATCGTGTTCCTTGTACAAATCGTATGCACAGTAGGTGAAGAACACACGAAATAAAGAACAATATTTCGGCCTTAATGCTGTGAAGTTTCCTCAATTATTTAAACAATTCAATTTGGAAGTAAACAAGGAAATCAAAATAAATTGACACACGCGCGCCAAGTGGTAACGCATCGCTCTTAATGAATGCCGCAATGAGACGATTTTTTTTCTACGACTTATGCGGTCGAGTGTTATTCCAAGAATTTTATTTTCACCCTACTAAAAATTTAATTAAAATACAAAATAGCAATTGGAGCTCAGGGAGATAAAGTATGAGAAAATTTCTATGATAAGAATTTCTAAGTAACGTTTCAAGTGATTCATTGGAAATAATTGTGCTCTTTTGGAAATTGTGATTTCATTTGCGGGGAATTATTTGTTAATAGTAGAATATGACACCACCTATACATGAACCACGCTTAGATTATTCTTAGAATTAATTATAAAGTTACACTGGCTGGTAAGAATATATAACGATATCAAAATGTTCACCTTTGATATTTTGCCTACTGTCACTAAAACATGTTCGTTCAGAATTCGAATCTAATCGAATGAATTAATTACCTATACTAGTTCAGCATATTTCAATACACCAGTTATACTAAGTAATACTGCTTTATTCCAGTTCTTTATGGCTGATATTTTCCCTAAATATAAGCATTTTTAAGTTTCCATCATTATCAAAGAACAGAATTCCAAAAATTGAAATCAATATGAACATTTGTATACGTTCATATTACCAGAAATGTCCTATCTAGCCATAGTTGCCAGCCAACGTCAGACTAGCTCCTCAAGATATATTTACCTTAAGCAAACGAAATGCCAGAATAATTAAGAATTCAAAACAAAATCATTGGCTTGGATTACATAAAGTCTACGATCACTCCAAGAATATATATAAATATTTTTTTTAAATAATAAAGCTGCCTGGGGACATCTTATCTTTCAATAGACGAAAAAAAAACAAACGATTTGTGTTTGGAACTAGCTTTGATCCATCGTTTAAAATTACAATGAGACTTGAATGAAAGTTAGAAATAGAGTCTTATCAGTTAATAAGTATGTCGACCTTTGGAGCGACCCCTTAAGAAATAATTGTAAATATAAATTACGGAGATAGTAGTAACGAGATCAGCGTCACACCTTTTGCAGAATAAGGTGTGCACTGATCGCTGCTGGCGATAACTAGTTTAGCTTTAGGAGTGATGATAGAAAGCGTCACCATTTATCAGTTACGTCAATTGGCCCAGTAGTCGCGTAGAAAACAACACGTCTTTTGGTTTAATATAAACAATTTTCAATCGATCGAATTTTTTCGCAATATTTACACAATTTGTGAAAGAAAAAGGAAAACGTTCCTCCGCTACAAAATAAACAGAAAATTCTGACTAACTCAGCAAGAAAGAGTCTAGAGATTCAGTACAAAACGAAGGGCGATTTAATCGTTAAAATTTTTTTATTTATTTCACCTTCTTCCTGCCGTAATACTTCTAGTAATTAAACATTGAAAACTCTAAGAAATGTTTCTTAAATCCGTGAATTGCGAAAGTAAATTTATTTGGGAGTAGCCTAATGCTAAATTTTCTCTAAAGATATCAAGTTACTTATCGGATAGACTTGAAGTCACTGTAGTAAATCAAAGAGATAAAACGATAAATTATTTCGCATATACCCCCACCACGGCGTACATCGCACACGCACACAAACGAGTGGGGCTAAGTTTAAGTGCGATAAACCAGCTCGACACCGCATTGCGGAAGTTAGTCATACGCTAGTTTTGGGGAATCTTTTTGTTTCGAAATATACGATTATTAAATTATATCACACCAAAAGCTGGGCTTGACCATCAATGCCATTCAGAGTTTTCCTGAAAAATCCCATTCCAATTAATATTGTCGCGCACCACGGGCAGGAAAAAAAAATGAAAAGAGTTTTATATTTCGTGCTAACTGCTCCCCACGGTGATTAAAGTTGTATACGTGGATTATCAGTCGATAAATAATAATTATGAAGCTTTTATGGACATTAGATTGCATGTTTGCTCGCCAGGGTAACTACAGCGGAAACGTGTTTTACTGCGGACCAGTCATCATGTGGTACACGTTGTATTTGCGCTTCAAAAAACGCTCGCAATCAGTTCTTGGTGTGCTTTACTGAAAAAATCATTAAAAAAAGAAATATATCATCTAAGTACAATAAGAGAACTTCGGAAACGCTTTACAACGTCTACACGATATCAAGAAAAAACGGCCAATTTCCGCGTAGATGGGAACTCACAGCGTCTGATAGAGCCAGATTCTGGGAATGATGAATTTATTCCTCTAAAACGTTTTTTTTTTTTTGAAATTCTTCTAATTAATTTAATCAGCATCGATATGCAATTTTTTGCCATAAGAGTTAGTTGGGAACTAGTTAAACAGGCATTAATTGCGAGCTGATTTTTCCTTTATGCGCGAACACATCGGAGCCGTTCAGTTGACCGTCGTCGGTTGGACGTTGACCATCAAGGCCCATTATGGTGAGAGCGGTCATCCACCCGTCTGGACAATTGTTCATTATCCTGTAGGGTAACTTAATACAGTCCAGACGGGAATTAAGGAGAAACGCGACGCGGCGACGGTTTTCTCTGTTATCCCCTTGTTTTTGCTGTTTTATATGCTTTATTTGGAAGGGTTAAGGCCCTTCGTGGGTTAGGGAAATGACGAAGAATTTTGTTGTGTGCGAATACTGTTGATTGCTATTAATTATTAACATGAATGACCTTTAACGAATGTTATATGCTTTTTTTAGTTAATTAAATTTATTATATCAGTAAATGTGCAATATATCAAATCTAGTCGGTAGGTACTATGTCGATATCCGTAACAAAATTAGGATCAGAATCCGAAACATAGTCCAAAATAACGTTTTTAAGTTTCATGCTAGTTTTTAACTTTGTCCCTTTTAACACAATCGGACACACAATCTAAAAATTAATCCAAATTAGTTTATAGGAGTAACCTTTAGAAATAAAAGGTATGGCTTTTGACTAAAAAATGTAATCCTATTGCTAGGAAGTATAGAAAAAGCAATTTTCGCCTCTTTTCACCCCCTGAAGATGGATTTAAAGGAAATAAAATCGGTCCTTCTTGGTATTTGTGTAAGTATTTTTTGTTTCCAAGTCCAAAATTTAAGACAATTCTGATGAGTCAGCCTTAAGCTTTGATCAACTCCACGATATTACGTTTCTAAATTTTAAATCCTACAATCCAAACCTATTGCCTTAAACACCTTCTTGCACGTTCCTTTATGTAAGTATTTTTAGTTAACAACTTTAATAAAAAAAGCAAATTACACACTTTTATTCATTTAAAAACGAATTAATGAAATACAAGTGTTTCTTCTCTTAATTATCCATTATACGATTTTTATCCATCAGCTCTTGTTGTGCAAAAAAGTCCAATGCACGTAATTTCGTTCACTCGTTTTTTTTTAAGTATAATTAACTTGTAG
Organism: Proctacanthus coquilletti; assembly: GCA_001932985.1. Classification (NCBI taxonomy): domain Eukaryota; kingdom Metazoa; phylum Arthropoda; class Insecta; order Diptera; family Asilidae; genus Proctacanthus; species Proctacanthus coquilletti. The sequence continues at coordinate 238,684 of MNCL01000098.1, read as the reverse complement.
TCCTACATCCAAACAGGTTTATCAGCGATTTTAACCTTAGGTACAAAAATAAACTCTTACCCAACGGTTACTTTCTATAACAAATAAAAAACGGCACACGCAAATTTTAATTGTGTTTAAAAATAATAATTTGCATACAAAACGTGAACCCCATAAAGAAGGAAATTACCTATTTTGACTAGGTGAAAAACTTGAATAAGAAAGTACATATAAGATTTTATTTTTCATTGACTTTATCTTTTCAAGTTTAAAAAGTCGTTTGAGGTTTCGTTCTCTTTGTTCGATTCACCATTCGCCGCGAAGTAGATAGTAGTGAACAATTTTAATTTCAGAAAGTTGTCACGGCTTAATTTTCGCGTTTCTACTTCCGCCTAATTTGTTTATTTTGTGCTTAGTCAATTACCACCTAATGGCACTTACTTCTACTTCCCATGTTGTCTTCCTACCATGTTGTTTCTAATAGTGGCATTAAAAGTTTTCTTTAATGACATGTCTGCGTGCGTCTATTGATTCCTAAGACAAACATTGTGCCAATTTGCCCGGAACGTAGACAATAAGATTATTGGTGAGGCGATCAAGGATATTCGGTAGACATGTTGGTATTATGTAATTAAATGCGGTTAGAAGTTATTAATATCGGGAATTATCTAGTAACTTAATTTGCTCTTTGGGTAACAATTAAAGGATAGATGGCATTCTAGTGTACTAAAACTTTGAAGGAGTTAGTGCTACAGAGAAAAACGTATATCGCTAAGAAAACTAAACAAATTTTAAAAACATAATGACAGTATTTTACTAAGAACTGAAAAATTCCCCTCAGTGGCTTTAGGATTTTTGAAACTCTCAAATAAATTTCTGAGCCCAATTTAAAATCATTTAGAAGATCCAGTCTAACGACTTAATGTGACCAGGCCAAAAAAATTCGCATACATTGCCATTTCGTAAATTTTTCTAAGTAGAAACAAAGCAAAGCAAAAAATCAACAAATATTTCTATGATTTTATTTTATTTATTTATTGTGAAAATATTTAATCTTTAAATACGGATTAAATTGATACATAATTTCTGTGATATTCTATTTTTACATTTTTAAGAGTGAAAGTAAGAAATGTTAAAAATAAAATATTTTAAATTCAGAGAAGATGATAGAGATAACAACTTCTCATTAAACTGCTTGATAGATTCTCTTAGATCATGGGGCTTTCTAACGAAATTCTGGAGTTACAATATGAAGCCACCAATTTACAAGGATGGTTCAACTATCTCACATTAATTCCTAGTAAAATATCATAAATTTTTCACAAAAAAGTAAATTACACAAGGAAAAAGCGGCGTTGACTCTTTAATGAGCTAATCGCTTTTAAATTTTAACGAGTTGCTTCCTTTTCCTTTACTTCTGCTAAATTTTCTTTTACATATTTCCAAAAATTTAAACATTCAAAGCAAAGAAATGTTCAAGCAGCTGGCAGGGACCCCATTTATAATTTTCCGGCAACTCCCACAAAATCCCATAACAAAAAGCAGTCCATGTCAGCTCATCAACTGAGGGAGCTTCCCCTGTCTTAAAGACTTTTCTTTTCCTTAAGACTAAATAAAAGACAGCCACAACCGAAGCAATTTTCCGCTCCCCATCTTGGGCGAATTTGAATAATTCGCCAATTTTACTCATGCCGATGGAGTTTTTGTTTTATTAATTTTTAAATGTTCTATAACTGTCCCGGTGCCGCCGGTACAACTGTGTGGACCAGGTAGCGCGCGTCTACCTGTCGTCTCTCTGTACCTCCACCTTCGAGGCTGGCTTGTCTTGTCTGTCTGCTGACCAAGCGTCTGTTTTTATTTTGAATTTTTTATGGCGGCCGTGAGAAGCCAAGCAAATCGTGCAGGAAAAAAAAAAGCCCCAGCCGAGCGATTGTTGCGAATTTCAAATGACTAAACCACAACTAGTTCTGATACTTGCCGTACCTGGCCCGCTAATAGTAGTGGGAAGGTGGGAAAGGTAGGTGGTAATGGCGGTCAGCTGACTGATAGTGGCCGCGAGCGAGTCGCCGTATTGGGCCAAGTGGAAATTACGTCCGTTAAGAGCTGGATGCTGTTTCGTTATTCGAAAGAAAGCTTATTTTCCTCCTACTGCGACGTCTTACAGGAGCTTATCTCGATTTCAAGAAAGAGTGCGTAAAACCCGTATGAGCGTTTCGAGAATCCCCCGGGCCCCAAGTCAGCTGTTAATTGCCCGCGGCCTGGGATCCGTTTACACTACCGGCACCAGGGAAACGGGTGCGCGGCAAGGAAACAATCGAACAGAAAAGCATTGAACGCGCGCTGCCACAAAAGCACCAGCCGCAAGTCTACAGTACACACTGACAAAAGAGTGACGTCGCCGCGCTAGTCCCGTATATAAAAGCGAAGCGTGTGCCAGCCAAGCTCTCAGAAAATCAAGTAGAGGCGGCCGTGGAAGTGGTTTTCAAAAGTCAGAAGACTAGAGATACTCCCAAGTGGTTTATTTTAGTTTGGCTAGAAATTCGCGCACAAACGGTTTTTTTAGCTAAGAATATATTTTCAAATAAACGGATCATATAATCCGATGGAAAAGAGTTTTCGATTCTCAACAATTTTAAGGCGGGAGTCGAGGACACCTATTGTGATTCTTCAACACTGTTTCGTGTGTGATTTGCTCTAGAAGAGCCTCGATTTTGTAAAAAGTATTTTTTAACAAAAATCAGTTGAAGTTCTAGTCAGAGATATCCCGCTTAAATTGAACGATTTTAAGAGCTGAAAATTTCTAAGCCTAAAAAAAGTAATTAGTGTGATATTATAGTAACAGATGAAAATTAAATAGAAAAAAATCTCCAAACAAGTGATACAATAGCCGCACTGCGCTGAACTGAACTGTGATATTTTGTTTGTTCGTTTTTTTCTGTGAAAATTGAGAAAATAACTGAAGCAAATACACTTAATAACACTAAAATTAAAAGAACGTTTATACAAAAAATAAGAAAAATGGTTGGAAGCACCGGAACCTTAATGACAATGCGTCTTGTCCGCAGCAAATTACGGAAACGAGATGAAACATCGGTTAGTCCGGTTAGTGTTGAGGCACAGACAACGACAACAACGCAGCCACCGTCAACAGTACCATCTCAGGTTTTGTCAGCAGAACAAACAACACAAAACAATGCACCAATCGCCTACAGGCAGAACCCATCTAGCGTTTGGGTATTCCCACCTTTACCACCTCAGCCAAACATCTATTGCACCAACAATCATGTAAGTAGCATTTGTTTTACTTCTTTGTTAATTTTCTACAATTGGTGTAGCTAGTGTTCCATAAGATGGAGTATTTCGAAAGTCCTAGTTCTCTAGAAGACCATGACACCAAAAGCAATAGTAGCCCGTTGACCATTGCCGTAGAACAAATGTCTACAATTATTATTATTCTATTTTGAAAAAAAAAAAACACTTTAAATTTGTACTTGATATATGGACGCACTTCAACCTGCATTTATTTTTCTTAAAAAAAAATTACCAATACCAAATTAGAAAGTTCTCATTTGAACGAAACCACGCGTCCTGTGCAATGTACCATCTACCCCTCGTTTACAAATGCAGCCGTCCACTGTCTGTCCGGGTCTCGATACATCCTCCGCATCTTCAAAAAAAGGGAGTTCATTGATCGTAAGCCGCTCCCTGGATATATCCCAGGAAAAAAAATGCAACCCAGCAAAACCATCCTCAGCCAAGTCGGGCAAGTTCAACAGACGAGTTCAATGGTTACACTCCGACTGGTTTCAGTTTTTTCTTATTACAAAAGAAGGTTTATGCCCTTCCTTCCAGCGAAGAGTTCAGTTCCCTTTTGTGCATTTTATACTACACTTCATTTTGCGCCCTTGCCGCTTGCCAGATTTCTTCGTTTTTTGTTCCTCCTCGAAAAATGTGACTGGCCTGCATGCGAGCAGAAAAAGGTTGGAATGGTGGTTGGTTTCCTTTCCCTTTGGAATTTTTATGCCGGATAAATGAACAGGCTTAAGTATTTCTTTGTTGGGATACTATCTGGCTGTTTCGCCAGCCGGAGAAGATGAGTTTGGAAGGCTGTTGCCCTCATTGGACGCCGAGCACGTCCATTGTGAATGTGAAGCGTGAGAATCTAGAATACAGGGTACAGTCAGATCACACCATTTGGATTGCAAAACGTGAATTATGTCTTTCTGTATGTTCGAATGATCGGTGATATTTAAGGATTATTTAAAATTACAAAAGACAAATCGTATTGTAATTGTCAAGGCTCCAAGAAATTTCAATTAAAAGCTACAGACGAAGCCAAGAAATGCAACCAGATCACCCTGTGAGCTCGTGAAATATTTGGCTGTAAGCTGAAAGGACAGATGTAGTTGAGAACAGGTGCTTCGTAACGTTATGTAGCCGATGTAAGAGGGAGCAACACATTCGTCTTTGCGGCAGTATTTAAACAAGTTCAGCAAATACATTGTTGTCATTTGAATGCAAAAATTTTACGAAAATGGCTTGAAAAATCCACAAAAATTTCGATAAATTAGCAAAAACGATTTTATTACTTAACAATCTACTCAAAATCACATGCAGCTGGACAGAAAAGATTTTGCTATGCAGTCATCTTCCTTCTTAGCATTACGAACAACATCGTAAATATTTACGACTGGTTTCCTCTAAATTGTTTATTTTTATATTTAGACAATACAAAATTATTTCAGTAAATATTTTTATTGCTGAAGAGTTTTGGTGCAAACAGAGCGCCATTTCTTAAAAGTGGTCAACACGGGCGACGATCAAAAGACCATGGAGTTGTTGCATAAACGACTATGATGTTTTTTTTAAACGAAAACAAAAAAATTGCTGAATTAAGCAAGGGTAAAAGCGAAAATACCATGATATCGCATAGAATGATAAATAATCTTTCTTTCAATAGTAAGAGGACTGTTAGCAAAGCCTACCAAAAGAGAAATACACTGGAATATTAATAATATTTCTTCTTAAATCTTTAAACACACAAATTAAACTTTTTTATATCGTGGAATTATAAATAACATTGTAACAAAAAAATAAATATAAAAAATGCGATGAATGTTGCATAATTGGTTTTTTAAAAACCATTTTTTATGCTTCATGGATCTTTTATATCAGCCAAGCGGTACAATGACTAGCAATTCAAAATAGTAAAAAAAAGTATAATTTCCTGCATGATCTATGGAACAAATTGCAATTCAAATCATGCAAAACAGACATACATGGCAACTGTCTTTTTTATTATAAAATTAGTAAAAAAAAGAAACCGTCGCAACAAAGAATCGACCTCATAGTGGTGGTAGTTTCTCGACTGGTACGATAATTTTCGCATGGGAAAGGCGAATCGAGAACAAAAGCTATAGGAAGTCAATCAGCCATTCGCTGAGTTATCGCAGGCCGCCAATAAAGTCACTTGATGGCAAATGATGAACATGCCATCAGAACCGAATGGCTAAATAGTTGCTGTAATAATTGAACGCTGAATTCTCAATGAATTTAAATGAAATTCAATTCAAAAAAAGTTTTATTATTTTTATTTTCAAAAGATCAACCACAGAAAAATCGGTGACGTTCGAAGTATTGTTATGATTGTGATCCTTGAGGATTCATAGAAGGCTTTTAGATCCAATTATCACTGCTGGCGGGATCAGTTCGCAGAATTCGAAAACCGTTTGACGTGAAAGTTAACGTTTTTTATACGATTGTGCTTAATACCAGAGTTTGTTTTACAAGAAAAAAGGTATCTAACCGAATCAGTTGGAGAAAGGTTGTACAACCATAATATATGGCGCCAATAAAACGATCCAGAGCTCATGTTCCCTTTAGTTTCCAATACGAAACAAGTTTTATTCCAAGCCATGATCAATGATCTTTATATCCATGGCTGGAATTTCGCTTTTTCGAACTTCTCGATTTATTAAGGCCATATTAATTTAATTATTTATAGAAACTCTTGATGTATGCCTACGGATATGCAGTTATTTACTCTATTATCTGAACGATTCAATAGCTGGAAATATTATTTCGTAGGAAAATTATATGTGCTTGAAAAAGAGACACGTTCGTATTGTACTGAAAAACGACGAATGACAGCACAATAGCGATCATGGTCCAATCTCAGAATAAAAAATAAAAGTTCATTTTTCATCGTATGAGCCACGCGATATCAGTTTTCGGTGGCGCTTGATAACGGCCCAGCTAAGAAATAGTCATCGTAACCACCCGTACTTTTCAGAGAAATTGCCATGCCTTAAGCACACAAACACATGACAGCCTATCCAGTGGTAGTTTAGTCTCCCGGGGACATGACTCAACATATTTCTTGTAATCGTAGTAGATTTCTTACCCAGAAAAAAGCTGCTTCAGTTATCAACCGAATTGTAAAGGTACTCTAAAGTGAAAACCTCTACGTGAGTACCACCTAAGAGCACTTCAAACTGGATAAAATGAGCTTAAGCTGACTGCGCATGGATACAGCATAGAGCAGAATATGCGCAAACATCTTTTTAGGAAAACGACTTAAATTTCACTCTGGCAATGCTTTTCGAATGCCTTTTAGCCGTTAAAATGATCACTCAGATCATTTTCAGAGAGATGTGCCACACATGTAACAGAATTTTACACACACATCATCACAATGATGGATTACTGAACTTTGGCTTATTAAAATGAGTTTTATAGGCCAGAGATTTTCTTATGAGCTGTGCTCTCGACCGCGATCGCATGTAACTGTTATACAAGTTTGCGAATTACTTAACGGGACCGTCGCTTGACGACATGATCAGATTAGATCTGAAGATGCAATTGAAGATTCAGTTATGCGCCGTTCCAAAAATTGCTACAATATTTTTTTCCAGTTAAACTTTGGACCGCCTTTTATGCATTTATCCAACTGGTAATGAGTGAAATCACGGATCGGGTGCATGGGACCTCTGTTTTAGAGAAACCGGTAGTCAATTAATACCTTTGTTGGGTAGCCGCCATATGGTAGCAATTAAGGTGTTGGCAGAGAAGGTGCAGATTGAGCTAGCAACATTTCCCACTGCCCACATTTGTATGCCTTTATCTCGCAGATTGCCGCTGTAGCTTTGGGTGACACAGATTTTTTCGTGTTACTCAATGCAATAGGAAATCGCACCCATGCTGCCGTCACTGCTCCGCACCCCTCCCCTGCGTGGAGGGGAGTGCTTTAATGACTCGCTTCTCAGCCTCAACTGAATTTTATTGTAATTATTAAGGTTACCTGGATTACTTTTTGCAACGGACAGGGAAAGGAGATCGACGGTTCGGAAAACAAACAAAATGAGGTTGAGGCTGCTGTCATGACCTATAGGCAACCACGTGGAAATAGCGTGTTCTAGAATCGAAATTCGCGCGCTTCTTAGCTATAGTAGTAAGTAGAAATCTAATAAAATTAGATATCTGTTGCTTAAGAAATGGTGAAGTGGTGATCGTTATCGATCGGCACAAGCACTTCGGGGCGTCATCATAATCTCTTGGGTGGCATGTAGAGTATTCGTTGCTTCGTAGTAGCAGGCGTCTAGTCTAGACGAAAATTAGATACAGAAGACCACATGGAAAATCAGTGGTCAACCGCTCAATAAATGGGTGGGTTTTTTCTTTTTTGGTTTTGGCGACTAAGCTTTTTCTAAACTCGTGAACTGAGTTAGTAACAAAAATCTATTGAGTTTGAGTACAGATAAAAATTGGTGATATTTTTTTTAAAACCCACCAAAGAACACTAGCTGCAAAAAATGTTTGGTAAATTATGTAAAAGTTCAAAAATTGATTAACTAACAAATGGTTTTCTATTTCTTTCAGGATGCACTGAATCACGTGAACGAGAAGAATGGTTTTAAGGGATTCCGAAAGCAATTTAGCGGTCGCTTTAAGCGATTGGTGGCGAAAAAATCGCATGAACCTGCCCCAGCAATACCACCTGAATTGAAACCACAGCTCAAAACGATATATGTTTATTAAAAACAAAAAATGCACAAACACACCAGACAAAGAAACAATTTTGTATTATTTAAAAAATATGATAAGAAAAGGTAAAAACACTTTGCAAAAAAGATACTATTTGATAAGGTTTAACTTAAGAAACATTATTTTCCTTCTGTTCTCAAAACAATGAAGAAACAAGATTGAAAACCAGTCCAACTATTGCGGTAAGGTCTTTTATAAGTTTTTTTAAGTTCCAAAGAGAGAACATGTTTAGTATCATTCTTAAAACAAGCAACATTGGCCTAAAACTTGTACTTTAGTGCTTTTTGTGTGATTGTTCTTTTTATATAAAATGACTTAGGAAAAAAATGCAAGAACATTTTCTTATTGTTTTTTTTTTTTAATAAACATGTAGCCGAGAGCTGTGTAGGTTGCTTTCCATGAAAAATGAGAAGGTAGCTGACTAAACACAACAAAAGACTGAGATGTACCAGATGTATTTTAATTTATGGGGCGATTCTTACTTTAGAAATCAGCTTACTAAAATCTAGAATGGACAAGAATCTGTCAGAGTTTTAGATGAGTATACTAGAGAAACAGAAAATTTAATCAAATGATTTAATCAAATTCCATTGCCACTTGACTTGTCTAAGAACGCTGTTAAGTAATAAAACAAATTTGCAGGACATAATTTTTATTTATAAATTAATTAAAAGCAGAATAGGACATGCAAAAGGCATAGACGTTGTAATGTTTTTTAACTGAATACTCTGTTGTTTATATACAAAATAAAGAAGGAAGATGCACATTAAAACATTACACTATTTTTTACCGGCAGGACAAGACAGCTAGATAAATTCTGTTACACTGAATATCTTGTTTTTGCACAAATTACGTCACGAGAACAAGATTTTTCTCAATGTTTGTACGAAATCAACTTGAACTATGTCAATTTTGTGACTCATGCGCCCTTTAGAAAATGATTCAAGAAATGTTTGTAAAATCACATCATGCCTAAATGCAAGAGCACAGTTGTTATATGTAAGTAAGGAAAGAAAATTATTCACTCACATTGAGTGGGAGATATTATTCCCTTAAAATAAAAGAATTGTAAAAAGATTTCCTTTAAAGATTTATTAAATATTAAAACAAGAAGAAAAAGAAAAAAAAAACATAAACTATCAATTTTATCGATTCATTAAGTTCAGTTTGTTTTTATTTCCTAAAATTTTACAGTACCGACAATGAACAGGTGAAGCTAAAAAAAAAAATAATAGATACAGATTACAATTACAGCACAGTAGGAGTAATTTTGTCCTTAATAATTTATTTTTCTAATTACAGTTATCATTATTTGTATAACTACTGTCCATTGTAACACTTATTTATATTATCTGTAACTGACGCATGCTGAAAGGCAGTCGATTGTCATTGCCCTTCTTTATGTTTTCTTTCATTTATTATTTTTGTTGTTATCAATTCCATATAAATGCAGTATTTTACTTTTATTTTGGAATAAAATTTTCATAATAAAACAAAGAAATTATTTAAAATATCCCGGCTTTTTTATTTCCTTACTTTGATTTCATTACTTTGGTATTTTCTTTGTTGTGTACTTTTCTGTTGGAGTTGTTGCAACTTTTGTTTGCCTTAAGTTGAAACATTGGAAATTGTCGTAATCAAAAAAAAAAAAAGCACATCAATTGCTATAGTCTAATTTTAGTAATTTTATGCAATCGAATTTAAATAATTCTCAGTGGAGTCACAATGGAGGATTCGACTTAGACACGGATTGGACATTTTTCTGCTGTAAAAATGATCTCTGCTGTGTGCAATTGTTCACCAACACAATCCTCAAATGTTGGTTCTATGAAATTGGCATTGGCGCAATGGCAAGGAACAATAAAATTTTATTAAAGCACGAACTAAATGTTGTTTTATTTAAGATTTACTTGTGGTGTCTAAAAAGCCACACGTACATTTAGAACCAGTTGAATGTTTGCTCCTAATATTGGATTCGTCTTGTAATTATTCAAATTTATGACAAGTATTCCTCTAATTAAGGACAAGAGAATATTACAATACAAAACGCAGGGACAAGTTATTTTTTGCTGTTAGTGTCCTATGCAGCTGTGAAAATAAACGCATACGATATAAAGAGGTATTAAACAAAACCAGAGTTTTTTTACAACCAAGGTCATTCGCACAGATCTAGAACTGGATAAATTCACTCGAAGATTATCCGTTTCTGTTAATTTCAGTTTTTTGCTCAAATCTCTTATTCCTAAACTTAAAGTAGTGTTTCTCTGAAGAAAGCTCCGTCTGTCCAATTTAGTTCATAGCAGAACCTTTAATCTGAGGCTTCGTCTTAGACCAATCCAAACTCGAAATGTGTCTCAACTCACACCCGGAGTTGGTCAAGATAAATTTTCGCTCGAATCTCGTCTTAAGCGCCAACTTCTCGTTACTTCGGTTTTCCATTGAAGCGAAATAACCAGGCTGAACTTATCCAAGAAAGCTTTTTATCTTTAAGACCGCCACCCGAGGCTTTAGACAGTTTTCAGGTGTTGGAAACATTCTCATCATTTTATGAGAATATTTAAAAAATTGGAAATGAAAACTTGCGTTATTGGAACCATTTATAAGTATTTAATTAGCGCTTTAATACGGTGGAGTTAAAAAGCAAACTATTTCAGCAATGAGATTGCAGTACATTCGTCTTAAATGCGCAAATCTCATTTATATACTTGCAATTATTATCATATTATTAAAATCAATGAAGCGTCCAAAACTTTGTAGTTTTTTGTAGTTCATATTCAAGAATTAAATCATTTTGGAACCCGGCGAGCGACAAGAGAAAAAAAAATTTCACGGAGCGACAGGTAGGGGGTATGCTACCCGCGTATGATAATTTCATTATTCATGCATTGTACTTATTTATGTAGTTAAATACAGAAAACTCCCGTATTACGCGTTCCCCTATAATGCGAACTCTCATAACGCGACGCGAAAATAGTGACTAATTTTCGTATAACGCTCTAAATAGTCCCGGATATCGCATAGAATAGATGTAACCTTTGACATAGATTTTGATTTTTGTTTTTATTCTGTTGTTTATCTATGCCCTGTGAAACTAAGAGACTTATTTAAACTTACATAACTTCACCTGATAATGCATGTCCCGTATAACGCGATTTCCTATTACGCGGAAGGCATCCTCCTCCGCGTTGTAAGGAACTTCACTCTAAATATTTTATCAAAAATAAGAAGTATATGGAACCGTAAATAAACAGCAAAAATTGTTTAAATGCACGACTATTTATTTATAGACTCTTAATACACACTGGTGAATTTTAAATCAGCGTTTTAAAGTTTGTCGGGCATATTTTACCCGACATGGCGCTCGCCTGGGCAATATTATTCTTCACGGCCAGAAATTAAATAAGAAATTAAGAAAGTAAACTCTACTGCGTGAAAACCAATAGAAATTAGAAATGTTGACTATTGGATTACTAAAGGCACTTACAAAATGAAAATAAAAGAATACTATTTATAAAGAATAATATTTTTCGCACGTGCCTATTAGAAATTATGGCGGTTACATTACAAAAATTATGCCGAAATTGTGATTAATTTAACTAATAAAACTAAATATCTTTAATAGATTGTGTAAATAGTTGGTGAGAAATTCGAAAAGATTAAGAATTTTTCTACTTCTGTTAAAAGACATTGACATAAAAGAAATCAGAGAGAAAATTTCCTAGTTTTGTAAAGTACATACTTATTATTAATTAAAAGGTATTATTATACTAATCATTTTAGAATTGTGCAAATTACAATTTCTATAGCAAAACTCCTTGGCTTCAAACATTATAAATTACTTTTTACCAGTAAATTTCACCATCTTTATTATTAATATGTCGGGTTCAGAAAAATTAAACATAGAATTTAAAGGTTCAATTGAGAAATTTGTGGTTTAATAATAAACGAAATTAGTAAGACGTAAAAGTCTTAAGCAAACTTAAAGGTCGTCCAATATGGTTATAAGAACATTAAGAAGAATTTCTGAGCGGTGTCTGATTGCGCTACACTGTAGCCTTAGGCCAGGTTTGCAACAAGATCAGAAATGCCCGCAGACCTTACCACGAAACAATAAATTTCTCCACAAAGTTGCTTTCACATGTCCCACGTAATCCTGATTCACATCCGGCTAATCTCAGCGGAACGACTCACCTGAGATGATGGCGCAGCTCGTAAAAATCCGCCGTATATTCCAGGTAATATTTACTTACTTGCAGTTCTCGAAAGAGTCGTAAAGCTGCTAAGTAAACATCTTGCATCACGAGTGGATTATTTGCGGGGACAGTCGGGTCGACAGGGAATTCTTGCGCGGCGCGGCACGACTATTTGCCGTCTGACAAAACCCGGCCAAAACAAATCCTGCGAATGGTGTAATTTATTAATAAAAATTTTTTAATTAAATTACCACACAAAAATTTGTCGTAAATTTCATGTTATGTGGCATTCGAAACAAACCGATCATCGTCGGCCGTGCTGTAAATTTTCGGATTAAAACGTAATCCCCCAATTTTACAGTCAACCTCGAGATCTGGGTGCACCGTCTTCTGTCTGGACGAGAACGGTGAAGGTTCTGATGAAGTTTCTGCTCTGCGCCACTACTGACATTCTTGAATTTAAAAAAAAAAAAAACCTAAAAGAGAATAAAAGTCCTCGTGCTTAATCAGCGGCAAATTGGTAGTGACATAATCGTCAGAAAACGTCGTTAAAATTGGAGGAAGGCAATTGCAAGTTTAATTCGATTGGGAATTCTAAAAAAAAATAGTCTTCTTTTCGCTTCTTTGGTTCTTAAATAGCTATCGCTAGGAAACCTAATGTAAAGGAATTTGTAAATTCGACAAAATTACCAGGGCTGCTAGCGCTGGACTTGAAGCCAGCACAAGTGGAAAAAATCTCTAAAAGAATAAAAATACTCTGAAAAAGGCAACGACTTGATTTTAACTTTTAGTACCCGGCTGAAGGTCGCTCAGATTAAATTCGCTAATATAACAAACGAGAAGTGAACAAACTACTCAAAAGTAAACGATCTTAGAAATCAACCGTCTCTACGTTGATTTGACTTTATAGCCCGATTATATGCGGTATAAACACTTTGTTTTTCAAGAATCTTAAGAATTACATGAAAATTCGACTTGTAATTTTTTTCTGTGGTAAGGTTAAAGTCAAACAGACAAACATTTTAATAACTGACATGTATTTTCCAGTAACACAACCGAACACACTCATTTCTTCAAAAATTCTATGTACAGACATGATTTTGAAACTTAAATAAATAAAATTTACAATTTTTATAATTTTATGAATAAAAGAAAACTTTTATTTCAGTATTTGGAAATTTCCAAACTTATCTTCCAGTCTTATTCTAAAACATGTACTAGTTCTTAAATTTAATTTAAAAATAAAGTGACTTAATACTGCGTAATTAAGAAAAATTTTAAACAACTGGCAGTAAAGTTTGTTTTATTTTAAATTTCTATCGGCATTGGGATTATTATGGTAATTTTTATTATCTACATAATTATCTTTTTATTTTAGGTCTAATTTTTCCCGTTCACATGCAGATCTTGGACAGTAACGCACTTTTGTACTTTTGTATAAATACCACATGAAAAATTCGAACAAGACCATATTAATTTTGCTCTCTAGGCCTAATTCAAAATCTTGGGTCCTTCCGAAATTTGCATCAGAACAGAAATTTAAAGCATAGTCTTAAAGCCTGATTTAAGTCATATCATTCATACATAAAACATAGAACCTCTAGGTGTTTTTTTAGAAAAACTTGAAGTCACTATATAGGCTTTCTTTCTAGCATTAGTTTGGATATTTTTGCTCCAGTTCAAGACTGTTGTTGCTTTCTGAGATTTGCAGGAGCAACTCTTTAATTTGACACCTCATTTGCCGCAGTCTATGAAAATTTAAATTCGACCTTAAAAACCATAGAATTAGAATTTTTCGAAAAATTTGACTAAACTTGTCATGCCCTTGGTGAACCTTTTTTAAAAGCACATGTTTGTGTATATTCTACTATAGAAAGGTATGATTTTTCAACTGTCGGCCAATTTTGAAATTTCTCTGCGGTTTAATTTTAAATTCTAAAGATGCACCAATGTCTTAGTTGAGTGTTTCGCACTGGTACAAATTGGGAGACGGGATGGGAGATTCCGAAGGTTTTGATATCGAAATTTTGAATTTAAATTTTCCTAAAACGACCTTGACCAAAGATTCTTCTTGATTGCTTGATTGCTATTAATAAACTTCTCTATTAGAAATACTAGTTCTCCTTATCCTTCCCCCTTACCCCCACATTCCTCCAATATTTAAATAGATCAGTCGCAGCCGGTTCTTGAACCTAAGGCTGCACCACCTTCCACAAGTCGAGGTGTCTTGTTAAATGAAAACCACTTTCCCTCGGCTCCTGGAGGCATTCTCAAAGAAATGCGAGCAATCAAAACACAGCCGTAATAAAGCAGCTCTGAAGCTGGTCTGGTGGCTACTGGACAGTGGACGGATCGAAGGCGCAGCGGTCAGTAAATTGCGCTTTGTGGTCACCCGTCCTCAAATGAGGATGAGAAATGGCATCTCGGGCTCGGTCAGCTGACCACCCCGCAACTGTGCTTCAATAAATTAGAGAGTGCAGAAAGTGCACACCATTTTTATTCTTATTGGTTACTTTTTGTTTATTTTCAATTTAATCAAAAATAAGAATTAAATAAAAGCGCACACCGCCGCCGCCTTAGAAGCCGCGTTAATTGGAAAATGCCGGTGAAATTATTAACCTGGACCAGTGTCGATTATGCCAAAGTACGGATGCTGCGCCGTCGTGGGCCGCTGCTGCTGTTGCCGTGATTTGCGCCGGTTCCCAGATCTTGCGAGCCTCTTTCAAAGACTTCGCGAACGAGGAATCCGTGGACCGCGGCTATATCACATCTTGCGGTTATAATTGTGGACGACGAGTTGATTTCTGTAACGAGATAAATGCCGGGTGCAGATCATCAGGGAGATTGAATCGTTTGTTGATTTATGATTGCAACAATTATGAAATTTGTTGCAGCTCCCCGATTTGGTTCCGCGCGCCCTTTTCTTGGGAAGTATGTTAACGGTCAATTGCATAATTACAACAACCGAAGATGGGAGCGAATGTTGTGACGATCTTAAGAAAATACGACTCATTTCGCTGGACAGTAAGCAGAAATAATCGCATACTTGAGAGATTCTCATCAAGCGACTGAGTTTCATGGGAATCAAATTAGAGACTCAGCACATTTTAATATAAGGGAAGTATAACAGAAGCTATTAAACTTAGCAACTGAAAAAGACGGAATAGCGATTAGCCTGATAACTACTGAACTAACTAACTCAAATCTGGTATATTAGCCTAACGAGTTTTACTCTAATATGTACTACTTTCAAATAACGGAAAGGATCTTTGAGATGAATTTTAAGATTTGGAAAAAAAATCACTGGATTCGATTCAGACAATTATTAAAACTACAAAATCATTGAACAATAACTAAAAACGTTCGTTTGTTTTGTACCTAATTTCAATAAGTTTATATTTTTTTAAATCTAATTATTGCAAACAATTTTTGTACAATCAAAAATCAAGGAAATTTTATATAGTACTGTTTCTTAAAAAGTAATAAATGTTATGAAATTTGGTCATTTTGAAAAGTATTTCTAACTTATTAAAATTTTTACCTGAATATTCGTAAATCATTTACAGTCTACAATTGGCAACCGTTCAAATGGTCCACATTGCCTAAAGAGCTTAAGTGTTTCTTTTTAAGACGTAGGCCTTTTTCGTAATAGTAATCAATATATGTAATGAATTATACTAAAAAGAGAAAATTAACTAAGGAGAGTATTCAAACATTTCAATTGAAATGGGATCCATGAATAGCCTGGGGCAAAATGTAAAAAGTCATATGTTTTCTTCCCCTTCAGTTTCGAAATTAAATATAATAAATTATAGCGTATTGGCAGAGGGAGCTCCTGATAAAATAAAGCAAGTAGTCGTAGTTACTATATAAATAAAATTTTAAAATATCCTACATTTTAAAAAATTATTCTCGTATTCCTGAAATTGTTTTTGAGTTACAGATTTTCACCTTTTGTAATCAGAAAATACAACAGAAAATCTAAAACTGAAATACACAAAAGTTAACTATTCTATAGATCAAAGGCAACAAACAAATTTAAATTACGTGCTGTACTCGACGTTTAAAGCACGAGCTTAGCTCACACTTGACAAATTTGTTTCTTTTTTTTATTGAATCCTAATCGAAGTTCACAAGATCAATGCTATTAAATTTTTTCCCAAGTTTTGAAAGATGTGCTCAACAAATCTGTTCGTAAAATCCATTCCACAAATAAAGGCTAATATCATATCTAATTATTTTAATTATCAACAAGTATTAAAAGGAACTTCAACGCATCTATCGCGGAACATGATCTCGACAGTAGCAAACGCAAATTAAAATTATGTTATACATATAAAAGCACAATTTTCTAAAAGTTTGCGTGAGAACATGTACACAGTTTACACAGTTTACACTTTCCTACTACTAGTTTTAAATTACGCAATCACTTCGATTAATTATTCTAATTAAAAACTTTAACATCTTCATTATTTCTTCTTCGAAAGTAGTTGAGAAACAAGCAATGAATTTCATGTACTTATTAAAATTTAAATTGAAAGTATTTTCCAGAAAGAAGTTTGAAACTAATAAATTTCTTAAATACTTAATTAATAGTTAACACTTAATTTAAAACTCTGAAACCCGACATGACATAAAATGTACGTCCTTTCAGTTTTATTGATTTTGTTTACAGTGCTAAAATTTACAAATCCATTTTATCTATTTATTGCCTACATGAAGATACGTTGATCTCACGCGCACACAATTTTTTTAGAACGTATCTTCCTCACATACCCGTGCTATTGCTTACAATTAAAACCAATTTATGTGCTTAGAAAATTGTTCGATAATAAACAACTCCTGCAATTAAGAAATTACCAAAGAGCAATAACACTTTCATGGTTTTTTTTTTCTGTGTTTTTGTTTTTATAAAATTGCAACAGCTTTCTTCTGTTTACCTTTAGTTTCCTTAACAGGTAATAACTTCAAAACATACCTGACGGTCAGTAAGTATGATAAACAGGTAAAATCGTGAGCTGCATTAGCAAAATTCAAAAACATTGTTAACAATATGCATAACCATCAAATGCCGACATGGGGCAATAAAAATTGGATTTGAAATCTTTTCGTGCATGGCACAAATATTTCAGCATCAGCTTTCATTCCGTGAGGTGCGCTAGGACAAAACAAGGCACTTAAGTCATACGGAATTCCGGTAACTGTCTTCGTGATCTAAGAAGTGCTTATTAATTGTGAATATTCATAATTCATATTCGAGAATGCAAGAATGCCATCACTTGAGCGAGCGTTTACAGCGCGCAAAAATTTCCCTAAATATTTTGAGCGCATCAGGTCAGGCTAGCACAGCAAAAGACCGGAACACCAATATGAAATTATATTAACACCTGTGCCAGGAGGCAGTTAGTCGCTGGTTGTTATACGACCACCACTGTCGATTGGTTATAGAATAATTCATTTTAATAAAATGAACATCTAGGCGTGAGTGATCGCCGTGCGGCTGCGGCCGCGGTCTCATCATTACAGGTGCTTCCGTGCTGCATGGAGTCGCGGCCTGCACGCGATGAAAGCAAATAAATTTGATTAATTTAATTGTTATAACTTCTTGGCAGCCGGCATTTGCATAAAATTGTTGCGAGCTACGGTTTTGCTATTCACGTTTAATTACATTTTAATTTTTTGTTTAATTAGAATTTTTGCAAAGGGCGGCATCGCGACCAGCATCGCCCTGGAGAAACATCGGTCGCTTTGCCTAATGTGATGATTGACCCGGTCAATCAATTCATCCAAGATGCCTTGACCGATTCGCCCACCTCTCTCATATATGTAAATCCTCGGCTACCCTGTCCAGAGCCTTAATTTTATAATTCGAGGTGCGCATAAGGTGTTAGTGCTGAGGTGCTTACGGCGCACCGTATGTAAATTAATCGACAATCTTCAAGAAAATTTTCCGGTTTCCTCTAATTGCTAAAACACGCAAATTCGAGTACATTTATTAAAGCGCTTTCGTTTAGAATAATTGCCTCTGCGATTTTAGCAATTAATGCCGGCATACAATAGAGGTGCGATAACATCTGTTGCTGCGGTTTGATTTCGTTTCTTGGAATACGTTCTAGGAAATCACCTAGCGAGGAAGCCCCGGACAGCATCAGGTGAGGACGGAGATGTTTCCCTTGTCAAAATAAATTTCCAAAATTGCACTTAATCCCAAAGGTAAACCGCACCTTTGGCGGTACCTTGAAGGGCACAAAGTCGAAACCCAATGATTTTGGCACCATCAACTGATGCTAGCCAATTTTGGATCGATGGTGGGCCGTTCTCACCTGATGGCCAAAGTTGTGATGATGACGGTGATCGTGCAGGACGTCCATCGAATCACCTCACAAATAACCAACAGAGTTCGATTATTAGCTCTTCTTTTGTTGCGTCCTGAAAGGTGATCAGTTATTAATGATATCGGTTACCTGTGCAACACCTAGTATCCCTTTATGATGCGGCTTTGGCCGACATTCGGAGATTTCTTAGAGATTTGATTCTTTTCGTTTTTAGAGTCAAAGGCGATAACGCGGTAACATGTGTGAAGTGTTTTGGGTCATCGTTTGTGGATTTAATGATCAGGAAGAAGGCATTTGCTCGCTAGAAAGGTAATAGGGCAACTCAGCGTGGGCTCGGGGGCTAGTGATAGTTATGGTGCTAAAAGTTGAGTCGCTTTAGTAATTTTCTAAATTGACGAGGTGCCATTTCCGACAGCTGATAGAGCTCACTTATAGAGCCCAATATCAGGTGTTTTTGAAATTATCGATTTTTTGATGGATTTATAGCTATAGACATCCTATAATTGGAATAAAGGTAACCATGACCGAATTAAGGGAGAAAATGGTTTTTAAATTGAAGGTGTTGATTTTTCGGAATTATATCTAAGAGTTTTACCTGCAAAAGCATAGTTATATATTTTTAAAAGCGAGAGAAATTTATACAATATTAAAATTGTATTAATTTTTATTGTAAATAATTATGTACCAAATATAATTTATGTGAATTGAAACTTTAAGACCTGCTTTCAACAATATTACACTCAAGACTTATTTAATTGATACTTAAAGTTGGAAAACAAAATAAATCAAATTTTGAAACAATTTAAAAATTATGATAAATCGATGTAACATCCATAATCTCAAATAAAAAATAAATAATTAAATAAACGAATTTTTATTACACAGTACTGTACGCTGTTAAGGTTATAAAAAATTAAAAACTATGCATAGTGGTTGTAACGAAGGATATGTATGAAATATCTTATTTGGGTCTAAATGTATAGGGCAAAAATTTATCTAAAAAGACCCAAGGAAAATCATTGATTAAAAAACTACACCTTATAATTAGACAATAACTGATTTAAGAATGTAGAATTAAAAGAGCTAATTAAAAATGTTCAATGATCCTTGCTTAAAAAATAATGAAATAGCTATAAATAATAAAAACTTCACTTTTAAACTAATCAAATTAAAATTGGTCTTAAAAGAGTCCGTCTTCCTACTCTAGAAAAGATTTATTGTATTTTTTGTAAGCAATTTGTTAACCTGATTTCATTTATTTGAACCATAAAACCAATGGATATTTAAATTAAATACATAGATAAACAAGAATAGACCGATTGAACTTTGGTGTGAGCAAAGCTAATCTTTATAATTAATATGAATTTATAATGATGAATTAATGTAGACCAAGACCAAGGCTTACAAGACTATTAAATAAATACATAAAGTCTGTCCATCATAAAATAATAATGTGATTGTTGCATCAGAGGAGCCTTTATGATGAAAACACAATGAAAATGGTTTCTGAATTACCATAGGTGTGCTGCACTAGACCTTAACAATCAATTAGTTCTCGACAGGTGCAAAAAATCATCAAAATGCCATCTTCCATAGTACAGCATTCACCCTTTCTGGGGGGCAGCTAATATAAATTCAGGGTCCCATGGTTTTATTAACACATTTAAATCGAATAAAAAATCATAAAACGATAAAACAGCGGCGTCCAGCTACTTTCGGTCTGCTCCGGTGAAATGAGGTATTTTGAGCGTTTTTAATTTTCCCTGGTGGTCCGTATCCATTTCTAATGCGCTCTGTCTCGGGCTAATTCGATAATATTGCCCGTCGGTGAAGCAATTTTAATCGATATTTCCCCATAAAAGACCAATTTTATCGGCCGGCCCGGACAGATTAAATATTTCCAGTGCCCCGTCGTAAAAGGTAATAATAAAATTGAAAAATAAAACCGCGATGAGTTGTCGTTTCCTTTTTCTCACACCTTAGGCCCCTTTCCAAGTGAGTTCGATCGATTCATTGGTCGTCGCGATCCATCGAGCAGACAAACAGAAGTCGAACCAAAGAAAAGATCGCACGATCGATCTATGATCGCGCAAATGATATCACGATACCCCCGAAGTGGAGCATTCATGGTCTATTGTCGATTGTCGTCAATTTCTCCTAGTCTTTGGATAAATTTCCGATCAGTCGAGTGTAGCTGAAACTGGGACTGATGACGATTTTCATAGATCGGCTGATTGCTTTCGGTCGACGGACGGTTCTCAATGCAAACTATACCTAAAATACCTGGGAAACTCCTCGCACGATTTTCCCTCTTTGGTTACTTTTTTTTTCTTTCAAAGCATTCTTCGGCGGACGCGCAATCAAATCGCCTCAAAAAATATTTTTCAATTTTCAACTTAAGTGCGATCAATTTGTCGGCCATTGATCATGTAATTGAATTGTAAATTGATGATGATCAGGGACCCGGGCTTACAGTGCACTTCTGGCAAACAGTAGCCATCAGGTGAGAGGGTCTGCGGTACAATTAGTGTACCTGGGAGGTGTTGGCCATGCCGCGGAATCACAAAAGATCGTGATTAGGTAACGGAGCTGCCGTGGCTGAAAGCTGAACACTGAAAGCCTGCGCGCTGGCTATTCTATCAGCAGCTTGTTTAAATTGTGCAATTCTCATAATAAATTTTAACTGGGTCCGATTGAACTAGTTGCTTCCATTACGTAATTGAAAAAGGGCGAATGCGGTTCCTCCGCATAGTCCCAGAAGTGGTCTATGTAAGGTTCGTATGATATAAGACTCCAGTCTGCGGTTATTAGAATGCCCCCAAACTACCCGCCCGTAATTATATCGGTTCCGCATGGAGGCACTGTGATATCGATTTCTTTGTGATGAAACTGCTACAGATTTTTTGTATGGTGAGCCAATAATTTTCTGCAGGAGTTAATTGACTCGACACCGGCAGCCAGACACTTCATATGTGCTCGTATGTGCAACCTCCTTTTTTCCATTTGGTTATTAAACATAGGTGTTGACTAAGACTGCTTTTGTTGGATATGCCGCCACAGGAGACCGTTAAGAAGTTTCTTGTTATTGTTTGATTTTACCACTTTTTTTCCATTATCTATGCGATATAAGGTGCGATTTTTTCCGTACACTGCCATAATTTACTTTACGCCAACCGCTTGAAACAATTGAACACTGAAAATGTTTTCATTACATCAGAGGTACTTTAAACCGAAAGGTGTAATATACCAAAATCAAATGGTCTGCTCCGGTGGTTTCTCCTCTGACGACATGATTTAACAAGGAATCGAATGATAAAACTGTTTAATTCCACTTTATTCTGTCTCGTTTTAAGCAACGATTATATAATTACGCTATTACCAAGCAACTACGTAGAATGGCCAGTACCACATGAAATGTTTCTCATAGAAGTTTGTATGAAGTAGTCACAAAATTCGATTCAATCACAAGTCCAATAAGGAAGTAAGGTTGCACATTTTGCTAAATTCTTGCTAATTGCTAATTATTATTCTTGTTACCTAGTACACAAAGCAATTACCACAAATGAAGCAGAAATTCTTTTGTATGTTTTTTTACAAATTGATGTAGCAAATATCCCAAATAAAAATAGTTTTAAAAATTAATTTCCGCATAAATAAATTACTTTTAAGTCTTTGTCTTGTGATTTAAATCAATTTTAAGCATTGTTTTATTATCTATACACAATTTTTCTAGCTTATACTCCTGGCTTTATTTATAATAGACAAACAAATAAGCCGTGATTTGTACTTGAAGTTAATGTAGTTGTGGTGTAGTAAGAGAACATAGACAAATATGTAAACAACAATTTATAAGTTCTATATTTAGTCTACTCTAATAAACTTATTTGCTTGCAAACAAAAATTGTAATAATTACTATCCTGAGATATATTACACTAATGAAAATTCCTTCTTTGTGTTCATAGCACACTTTGTTGGGTAACGCTTTGCTTTCACAGGAAAAAATCCTTTCTATTGAATTATTCTGGCTATCTTCGATGTTACCTAAATTGGAATCTCGCAAAAAACGAACGTAATTCAAACACATACATGTCTGGGTTCTTCGTTTCCTGCAAAATGCCGAGAATGACGTCAGCAACAACCAACTGGAACTTGGTAATTATCAATTATTATCAAAATCTTATTTGAATAATAAATTTTGCTGCGTCAGAATGCTAAAGCAGTTCAGTTGAGACCTCAAACAAACATAAGTGATTAGTTAAGTTTTCATTAGTTATATCACATATATTTTAAGTGGCTTTTAGGAATTGCTCGACTAAAACAAGTGTAAATTGTTTGCCCGAATTAAATTTGTAACAGAGCATAATTTCTTAACTACCGCCGTCATATTTTCAATTGTTGTAAAAATATTGTTCATCAATTAATTTTTGTGTTATATTTTCTGCAACGTTTAAACCACTGAATATTACCCATATCAAATTTACGCTATGGTAGGTTCCACTTAATTAAATGTGCAAACAGCCCAATCAAGAAACATTTTTCTCGTGACGATGCTCCGCGAAATCGTACAAATGATTAATAAATTAATCAGAGTGCGTGCCATCAAATGGTAAATGCAAATGATACATTACTGCACTGTCTGCTGTATGAAAAGGAGTCGGGTATTTTTCCGCAGGTTACGAAGAATCCAGAAAACAAGTAAACAACTCATTAAGAAACTCTTTTTAATAACGTCACTGATTGAGATTCTATTGTTACAGGTACACACAAATGTAGTTTACATCGCGTGCATTCGAGTGAAAATTATTTTATTTTACCCGCCCGGTGTCCAATTAAAACCAAAATATGATCAACACCTGAAACTCTCACTAGTCGCATTAGAAAACAATAAACCTGTGCGAGTGGGGAGTAGCTCACCTGGTAATAAGCTCCCCTATACCTGTACTCATTAATCCAGATGGGTTAGACTGTAAACCAAGTCTACCATAGCACCACAGCCGTACTGGCAACGGGAAGAACCCCCCGCTCATGAAAGGCACAAAAGTCATAGTCATCCAATAAAAGTTTCGGCGTCGGTCTAAACGAGTCCACATGTCAAAATTCGCACAGTCCATACCTTGTCTATATGTACATATGTGATGCTCACATGCATGTCGGACTCGGATTTCAAGAACAGGGAAGCGGAGCGGCAAGGGACTCCTGTAGGAGCGCCACGATCTCATCCGTTCCATGTGCGCCAATAATTCATGTCAAATGTCAGGCCTCTGACTGTTTTATGTGCATTTACGCCAGAGCACAGTACCCTGTACTTTTTGCGTACTACAGGGCGTCAATTAGACATGGCACCTATGGTACCCAGCGGTACATTACCTTTGAATAGGTTAAATATTTTGATTTAACAGCCCCGAACGAAAGTTGCGCGATTTCAGTTGTGACACCGCGGTTTCAGGACGATGATTTATCGCCCGAAGCAATGATATGCTTCATCGGCGCATTATCCTTCTATTGATGGCCAGGGTATCCAAGGTACCTACTTTTTTGCAGCGCACCTTCTTCCACCTATACGATGTGATGGGCATCGGCGAGAGCCCAAACGAACAACTCCGCCTTATTGCAGAGTTCTTGCAGTTAGAGACCTCTTTCGAAAGTCATTGATTGCCTTAATGCTGACATAATTGCATTCCCCGCTCGACAGACTGATAATGGATTTCTTTTGTAATCGCAGAATTAAGTTCAAGTCGCAGTGCTCCTTAGCATTATCATCTTTCAAGGGAAGGGGTAAATTGCCTGGCCATTTTGAGTTTATTAAAAGAAAGGGAGGATCACTTTAGAGGTATAAATGCACATATTTGTATTTTAAAATGATAATCGAGTAACCAATTATTGTCTTTGACTCTTGCGTTTTCTTCCCAAAAGCTAAACTAATATTTTTTGCTCTACACAAACAAAAAGTTAATGTGTTAAGTAATACAAAACTTTATATCATCACAGCACTTTTGTCAAAGTGTGAAATGGATCGAAGTCTGCTTAGCATAAAGATCGTTTGCTTTTATAGATTTCGAAGAGCTTAATCCGCAAATCATGCGGATCATTCTACTCTTATTTTTGTCTTCAACAGAGAAGCACATCTTTACAGAATTGAAAGTCTCATAAGCTCAAAAACTACTCTTAAATATAATGTTGAATATTATAGTGGTTCTTAGAGAATATAGAGATTCCTAATACAATTGGTTCAGCAGTTTTCCTGCATTGGTTACTTAAACTGTATGTACAATGTCGTCAAAGATCACAAATTTTAAAGTAGAAGTTTTCAATCGCTTAAGAGTTATGCCGTTCAAAACAATTCTCATAACACACCTACAAAATACTACCAAAATTTTACGAAACTCTAGATCCTAAACTATTGGCAGAAATTATATATTCTCTTACCGCATAGTTTGGAAGCCTTTCCACATGTCGGGTTGTAATTTTGAACATTCACGACTTTCTCAAACATGTACAATAGTAAATTTGACTCCAAGAATTTCAAAATAGTATTATTGAATTTTTCGTTATATTTTCACGACAAACAAAATTTTCTTTATTACATTTTATATAGTTCCTTTTCCTCAGTGTCTATTATAAAAGAGAAATCAATCTTCTACTCCTTCGAAAGAGATCAAAACCTAAGGAATCGAATTGCTTCATTTTTAAGACCCCCATATTTGAATGTCTAGATCACAACATCTACAATAACCCGCCAATGAATTTTTCCAAAGCAAATTATTTTATTAGAATAATTAAATTCAAAATTCAGATGTTATTTTAAAAGTCTATAACCTTTAACCCAACGTTTTAAATTAAACGGAACATTAACATTTAAATTTCAAGTTTCTCATCCCTTTCTACCGACTTGTCATATTTTAATTGAACTTTTCCAAATAATTTACCCAAAATGTCCTTTCTTCCGAGACGACCTATTTCCTCAAAATGGTAAATTTTTACGAGGGCGAATGCGACCAAACATTCGTTCCAGTTTCTCAAAAATCTTAAGAAATTTTATGAAAAAAAAATTCACTACGTCGCAGAATTTCATGCAGTGTAAGCAAAGTTTCATTAATAATTTCCCTAAGTGAATTCAGATTCAAGCCCTGCGGGGGTGTTGTTCACTGGGGGTTGCTGCAATGTCAGGCGAAATATTTATAATTGAATAGTCCTCCTTTTAATAAATGACACGTCCCTGCTCACCTTACCATGACTCCTGGCCCAGCACTTGCTCTCGTGATTTTCCTACATTCTCCTCCACGTTTTTTTCTTTTCCTTTTCTTTTTTTTTTGGTTTTTTCCATATTTTTATAAGTTGCCGTCCCACCAAACAAAAGAAAAGCAGAACATGAAAAGTGAGCATGGAAAATTAATGATTTGCATATTTTCCTCTTTCTTCTCTGCTGTTAATTTTATGTAGTATCACGGCATTCGAATGTTGCAGCGCTCGTGGAGCAGCACATTGTAAGGAAATCTGTTTCCTGGCCGCTTTTTCCAAACAAGAAAATTAAATTAGCGGCTAGCAGCAGGCACGAGGAGCTATTTTTCTCTGGCCGTGATGCTTCCCTTCAAGCGCAGCGACCTTTCTACACTTTTGTGGTCCTTTTCCTCGAAGCAGAAGTGTGTCAAGAATAAGCCATAACAAATATTACTAAACTTATTCTATAAGGTAAATTTAATCACTATCTATTTTTTGGATATATCAGACACAGCAATACACCTAAACTTCTTTTTACGCGAATTGAAATACCAAAAATAATTTTTACGCGATTTTTATTTATTTAGCGCCACCAAACTAAAGTCAAAGTTAGGGAAAAATCCGTAGTTTAAAAAATTTTAAGAATAGATATACGTGAAGTCAGTAGATCGGTTTACGCAAATTCCATCTACGCGTAGTTTCTAAGAACGTATCTGTAGCATAAAAAGGGGTTTAGGTGTATATAAATTTTCAAAATTTTGTCTCATCATGAACACAACACAACCAAAACTTAAGACCACGAATTTTTAACTAACATGTTTGCAAGAAAAGTTGGTTGCTGTTGACGTCATTTTTCGCATTTCAAGAAATCAAGCCAGTTTTGAGTATCTTCACCGGAACTGCTCTAACGATCATAGAAATCACCTCAGAAACTTGATACTTTTCAATTTTTTTCGTATTTTTTCTTGTGTGGCTTCGGTAATTAGACCTAACTAAGCCGTCCCGTTGAAAGAGCAAAAAGTGGATGAAGCCAGCAATGGATAGCTACATTTTATACCTACATATTAGTTCGCTATTATTTTACCTGGCTGTGGCAAGTCGTAAAAACCGTTTAATTGCCTTTGGAAGTGAGTGTGCTTAACTGGGTGTTACGGACTAAATTATATTTTATGACTGTTTATTTGTAACAACGAAATGTTAGGCTATCTCTGATTTCTGGACATCCAGCGATGGTATGCTCTTTGGCTTTAACGATCTTTTACCTTTTTTCTGCTTTCCTTTTTCTTGCCTTAAAAAAGTCACAAAGTTTATAAAAACTTATTATTTATTATAGTTAAAAGGCAATGATTACTTTTGGCGTGTTTTTATTGTAGATTCAAATTTAAATTGGAAGTTTAGAAATATATGCAAATTAAAGAATCTATAAAACTGACAAAAAAAAAACACTAATTTAAGATATTTGTTCTGTTTTGTGATAATGTGATGTTTGTTTTTCTTCTTAAGATTTAAGAAAATACGGCTTTGCAAAAAATTTTACGAAACTAGTTAAGAACTTTTTCGTGATTTTAATAAAAGAACCATTCATTGTAAATTTAATGTTGAAAAGGTAAGCACTGAATTTTGAAATACCTTTAATTTTATGCAGTTTTTTAGACACGAAAAAAAAATAACGAATAGAGAAAATCATCAACTTGACCCTCTTTTAACGGTTTTATCTATGAGATATGAAATCAATCTATTGGCCCCTTTTTACTCGTCTTTGTGATATTAGAGGTGCTCAGTTGCACAATGAGCATTAATCAACAGGTAAATGCGGCCGCAGCTTCTTTCTTTCAGAGGATGCGCCATTACCCTTGTTTATTAGATTTTTGTGACTTTATAAATGAGAATAATCGCGGTCTCTGTGTGCACCCTGCTGACGTTTGATGGACCCCGAACAAAACCGCACTCATCAGCAATCGAAAGGAAGAGACCGCTTCAAAGGTGGGAAAGGTAATATGAGGTCCAGCGGCCGACTGCGGCTTTCTCATAATCTGGTTGATCGAGCGGTCCTTCTGATCTGCCAGCCGCACAACAGCCGCAGCAAGACTGCACCATTCTTGTGCCTTTTCGGGGCGGCTATCAGCAGACTTAAAAGCATCTTAAGACACATAACAGGCCCTCGCGTAAAAATGACAGGCCCTGATGGTTTTCAAGACTACTTAAATAAACAAATTTGGGCCTATAAATCAATGCAACGCCTCCCGGTGGGAGACGACCTTAGTGCGCGCCCATTGTGCGCTCACCTTTTATAGAGGAGCCTCGCTGTTGGCCTTTTTGTTGTGATTGGAATTTGCGGTTTGGGAAATAAAACACATCAAAGACTACCGGCGGCGGTTATTAAATGTTGCACAAATAACGCCGCCACTGCTCCCCAAATATATTGTAATATCAATTTTGCCGAGAAACAGTCAATTTTTGATTAATAGACCGTGGATCGGCGCGACCAGCAAACGTTCACTTTGTTTAGGGATATTTAGCGTGCGCTATTTTTGTTGTGCAATCAAGACATACCACACGTTCGAAATTTTCTAAAAATCAAATGTTGTCATATGACGATCATCAGAACAGGATTTCTTGGTTACAACAAACTTAAATTTTAAATTTATTTTTGTGTGAACTAGTCTTTTACACTTCGAGTGCAACATAATGATTCTCCTTGACGAAATGGAGGTCTAAATTTTAAAAGAAAATTCTAAACTTTAGAGCAAACATTTAGCACTTCTTACAGTTAAAAACACTTTTAAATAATAAAATAACAAAAATAGCAAAGGACCTTGCTTCTGTTTTTATTTATTGTTGTATAACCCTATTACTCTCAATACAATTTCAGTTAATATACACAAATTTGACAAACTTAAAATAAACTTCAAATTTAAGAGAATATTTTTGTCCGAAGCATGCAAGAATGAATAAATCTTCTTTATGTCCGTGATCCCCTTCACACAAAAGAGACAATAAATAACCGACAAATATGAAACCCTCGATACCAAAATGATGGTTAACATTTGGCCCCACCCCTTCAGGCACTTGACCAATTTATCAATCAATCAATCACATGCTTCTCTTGCTTGCGCGAAGTTCAATGTCCAAAATAAAACCTATAAGAAGTGTCTTGTACTTTGCACAAATGGATGCCGATGGACAGACTGTGGATTATGTGACAGGCTGTCGTAAGCCTACCTCCAGACCGGCCAGACAGAAAAATTATTACCAATTTTCTTCAATGTTTTTTTTTTTTTGAAAATATTAAGCGGTATGTTGAAGAAAATTTTCAAAAGCCCAATAAAATTGATTCTCTTAATTTTGAGTAAATAAAGCAAATTTCTCATATGCCTTTTTTGACACAATAATTGACGTAGAGCTGGAGCTTCTTGAGTTGTATGTTTTGAATGGTCCGTTATGCCGCACGCTACTCGAGAGATTAAGATTTCAAAACGTTCGTGCAGTGGTTGCATGTTGCAAGTAAATAAATAAAATTCATTCCTGTCACCATTAAAAATATACACCTCAACTTAAAGAGCAACATGTGTATTTTCTTACAGATAAAGATCGAACGAAGAAACAGAGCACTTATGGAGTCACCCCGATTTTGTTTGTCTGCCGTTCACAGACACTTGATTCAGAGGCCGTTTGAGAGAAAGTTGAAGTTTAGCATAGTCATAAATGATAGTGGCTCTCGAATATACCCGAGGAGACTCCAGAAAAACACCAAGAATGTGGTCGAAAGTGAGATTTAGATTTTACGAAAATTATCAACGTTGTACTATCCAAGAGTTATTTAATAGATAAAAAGGAAACTGCTGTCCTACTAGGCTATTTTTTGACAAATGAAAAATCGTTGCTAAAACCAACTTTTTCTTTTATGAATATTATTTTAAAAAAAAGAATGAATTCTAGGACCCGGGTGCGAACCCGAGTCAACAGGGTAAAAGTTGAAGCCTCTGCTGACCGCGCCACACTATCGTTGTCATAAAGCAGAGAGAAGAGACAAGAGGATTCAAACTAAACGGGGAACAGTCGCCGAGCATGAAAGAATGGAGTTTTTGTAGAAAGTTGTTTATATAAATTAAACTATTTGACAAATCATTGTGAGAATCAATAGGTTTCTATTCCAATAGTTAACTAAACGATAGAAAGAAGAATCACAAAGATCGGCCAAGAGTTTGCCTTCAGACAAACGGATGGAGACGCATCTAGAAACATCGACGTTTTTAACGTACATGCATAGTAAAAACCACCAAACTTCTAATTTTGCGGATTTTTTTTACAAGCATACTTTAACAATTTTTATGTATCAATTTTATCAACCCTGTCAAATATATAAGCTAAGTAAGCGTTTGTATTGGTACTTTCATATGGCGCGTTAGCAACATTTTGATAAATTTTTTTGTATAGTCCACCAAACCGGTGACTTCATTGCGATTAATTTTGTAAGTTCTTATTGCATTAACATTTCAAAACTTATTTGCATCCATTTCTTTTTCATGAACAGCAAAAATCCTGAAAAGTCCAAACTGAGTGCTAAGTTAAAGTCGTAATTTGCGACTGCAAACGATATAAACAAACGTTCTCACAGTCTGTTCTGTCATTGCGAGTTTCTTTATGATTTTAAGCTGCGCGCTCGGGAACCTCGGCCAGTTTGCGAGCACTGTCTCCTTTAAAATTAAAATGATGCGTTGTACAATTATTTACAAATTGCAGAAGAGAACGTTTAATCAAAGCGCTGAAAAGGTGTGTGCACGGGCATTTTTAGCTAACAGACGCGTCGAGTGCTCTCACCTGAAGTGGTAGCTTCTGGGCAACATAAATACAGTACTTAGCTGATGGAAAGTCTCCCATTAAGGGTAATAAAAGTGCCAAAGTGAGCCCACTGAAATAAAAGGAACGCCCCAGAAAATGCGATACCGCGATCTATAACTGTCTTTTAATTAATTGCCACGGCAAATTACTTCATGCAAGCGTTGAGCAAAACTCTCGTGCGGTAATCATGTCATCATGTCCTTTGCCAGACAAATTACACCCTAAACGTCTCGAGACTTGGGAATTCGCAAAGACAAAGTTGAACCGATTCGAGGCCCAGATAAAGGTGTCCTCGTCATCGGCCTCATCTGCTCTAGCACCTGAGATCACCTGAGCGTGGTCGTGGGGTGTGAGTCGGCCTCGACGTCAAATAGGTAATAATTTTGATGAATTTCGCGTTCGGGTACACGGCGAGTGGGATGAACAAATTGCCGGTTGTCGTACTCATAGGCCGTGTCAAAACATTTCTCCTCGGCGAATTGACAATAGGTCGCGAAGACGATCTAAAACGTCCAATTTGAGGCTAATTTGTGTAATTTAATTATGGGACCCCCTATCGCCAATAGGCCGCTGGCGCTGGCCAGCCTCGCGTGTAGCGCCGCTTGACCCGGCCTAAATAATTGAATTTCCCAGCGGCACGTTTGGCGGACCTTACCTTGACTTGCCTTGTCTGTTTTAGAGCACCTCCATTAATTTCAAAAGTGAAAGACGAAGGTGTGAATGCGTCTCATCTCCTCCGCTTGAAATAGCACAGTGGGCCCGAGATGAGCAGAATTTCACCAGCCAAGGAATTTTTCGTGTACAAAAGGAGAACCTTAAGTTGATAACTGCTCAATGGAAAATAATTGCTCTTAATTCTTTTTCAGCCCACCTGTATTCTTTTGGGCATTGACTGGTTAATTACAGTAATTTTCAATTATTGGTAGTATAACAAAAGTCCATCGAAGATAAGTTGGAATTCTAACGAATCCAAAACCATTTTGTCTTGTAAGGTTTTTTTTTATTGCAATTTTAGATTTCATTCTTATAAAATTTGAAGAAGTCGAATTGAATTCGTTATTTCCTTATTCTTAGGACTTCCTGCAGATCCATTCGATTATTCAATGTCTTACAAATTAAATTAACTCTGGGTTTTACGTTGCTCCTATTCATCGTTCGTTAGACAGAACAAAACTCAATTGTTGTGAAAGGATTGGTATTTTTCCGAAAATTAATTTCATTGTAATCACAACAATAATGCATTATTATTTCTTAAATACCCGCTTCCCAGAGGGTAATCGGGTCTTTGAATTTGTTAAATATTATTTTTTCTTTCAAGAAAAAATATTCAGTAATATAAGTGTATTTTACATACCAAGCTAGAAATTCTGAAAATTTTGTGTATAGGGTATAGTTAAATAAAAAAGTAGAGAATTACTTTGTAAAACAAGACGGAAAAAGATTTTTGTTTTCTGTTTGAAAATTTCAAATTCACTTGTTGTTAAAACATATCCTAAAGACATTATGACTTATACAAATTCCAAGCATCTGAGAAAAGTCAATGCAAATTACAATTAAATTTGCCTAAAAGATTTTACAGGAAATAAAAGTAAACTTTTATAAATTTATAAAAAATTAAAATACTTCCTCATACAAATTGAATCGTTTCTTTTGAAAGAGGTCTAAGTCCATTTTTTAAAAAATATTCATTTCTTATTATTTTAGCCTTTTTGAGTATGTAGAATCTAAAAATGTGTGAAGGTACTTTTCTTAAATGGCCTCAACACTCACTCAATTATTAAACCATACTTTTATCAATTTTCTGGAAATTAAAAATCGTTACCAAAAAATTTCCTAAAATTTAATTTAATTTTCAAATTTTCATATTATCATTTTATAAATCATCGTAAAATATTGCCTTTTTCAGTGGCTTCCTGAAGTAACTAAATATTACATTAAGTCAGTGTTACGGCTAAATATTAATAACAATCTTGCGAAATCAGAAACAAAATCATGTTTTATTACAAAATCTAGCAAAATTTGAGATTTTCTTTTGAACAAATAATTATTTAATTTCTAAAGGAACTGTGATTTTAGTCAACATTTAATATGTAAATAAAAATGTTTGTAATCCATTTAAAATTTTAAAAGCTCAGAATCCTAAACAAACAATTATAAAGGAATAAAGTAATGTATCATGGTTTATTTTTTAAATTTTTATTAATAAGAGTACAAAGTGAAACCAATAACTTACACAACTGTCACACATATGAAACGAAACATAACATAAAAACAAGTTATGTTAAAATCAAAGTGTTAAAATATTATGGGAATAAAATTGGAAAAGATAGTTTTTATTAAAACCATCAGTACTGCTCGTTTATAAAATCATATTTCACTAAAGTGAATGTAAATTATAAAAATAGTAAACATCCTTCGTGTATGTTGAATTAATTTTGTTTTATACTATACATAAGCTGGTTTTAATTATCTTAAATTATATAGTTCTCAATTTCAATATTTTTCGTAATTCTGAAAAAGGAATGTCTTTCGAAAACACTATTTTATTCGAGTTTCTGGAATATCAAAATATGTTTTAAATAGGCTTTGATTTTTGGCGAAATGTGCATCAATTGCGTATGAATTATTTAAGTACTAGTAAAATTATTTGATTGGAAAAAAGTTGCAATTCACCATTTTGTAAAGAATTATTTTGAAAATATATGCAATAAAATAGCTCTGGAAAGTTGAAGGAGCGATGAAGCGAATGCTTTTTATTACACAGATTCATTCACCGGGTATTCCATCTATGAAGTAGTTATTCCGATTAGTTTTAAGGAATAGGTTCCACATAGAAATGTTAAAAAGTGAATAAAAATTAATGGCAATTTTCAATTATCTGCTTGTTTGGGTGTATAGAGCAATTGAAAATTCTACAGGATTCCTTACCGCATTTATTTAAATGTCAACTAGAAAATTAAAATTCGCCTTGACCTACCTACTGCCAAATGAATAGATCCCAGTATTACCCCATCGAAAGCGATCCATTTCAATTAAATCCCAACATGGAGCTCACCTGATGAAATTGCACGCGATTACCGGCGATGCATTGCTCAATAAGCAATAATTCGTCGGACGAGCAGAACATTCTGTCGTGAAGGTAGCCCGCGCAGTCGAAGCCAGTCCATAAATACATCGGAAACCTCTCTAAATTTCCTCAAGCGCAATTATTAGCTTTTCCAGCGTGTCATCACTGTTAGCTGGCTCTGCAGGACGGTAGACGTGTTTAATTAAATTTTTGACTTTAATTTCTTGGAAAATCAATAAAAATGCAGTTTCTTAAGTTTCTTGGCATTCTTGGGCAATTGGCCGAAGGCGATGCTGCGGCGGAGTCTGGCCTTGTAGCGCTGACAGGTTGCTTGCAGGCAGAAAAGGTTAGATCGACTGGAAAAGAGCAAACTGTTTAGGAAACCGAATTCCGGCGAATTAGATTCGGTAGAGAGACAGGCTCTTCAGACCGGATCGTTACCTGCCTAGGTATGTAATTGCCGGTGCTGGGCAAACACTTTTCAGGCAATCCATGTGTCGTAAATTGCCGTCTTAATGGAGCCCGCTATAAATGTGGAGAAACAAAAGGCACTTCCTTCCTCTAGCGCTCCATAAGCCTCGCGCTTTATTCCCACTGGCTCGCGCTCACGTTCGCATGCGGCCCGGCCATCGAACAGGCATCAACTACTAAATCGCTACCTTAAAGATATGCAAATTCGATTTTCTTAATTTTACGAGCCAATAAAATTATTCAATTAAGTACAACAAGAAGACAGGGCCCTAAGCATGTGTGCAAAATTACATTCGCCTTACGAAAGTATCGGCGGGCGAGCATTCAGACCTGGGCAGTAATTCTCCCCGAACGAGCCAATTGCACGCTATGATGGGTGTGAGACGTAAAAGATGTAAAAAACATGTTTTTCTTACACGGTGGTCAAGTGATCTAAAGGATTTAAATACTTAGCACTGATTAGGCGTACACACGATTCACTATCAACCCAGGCGACCTCGGCTGACCCGCTGTCTTATTGAAATGTTCTTCCGCGAAATCCTTGTCCTTCGACCAGGTAAATTTCGCCTCAGGGTAATCAGGATAAATTAAAACGTCGGCGTTAAATTGAAATTCCACAATCCATAGGTCTATTACTTAAATTTCAGTTGAAATTTAAAGGTACTCCAATGAATCCGAAATAAAAACCTCTTTTTCAATTGTTGGCCTGCCTTTAAATACATTACCATAACCAGTGATTTTTAAAGCCTTTTTCGTACTATCCTCAAGGTTGTTCCTATAGTTTAAATTTAAATCAATATCTGCATAAATGTTCTTCATTTTATTTTGTTTTATTCTATCCTACTACTTATAAAAGTGAAGAAATCAATTTTTAAAAAATGTTGTTATTCAAACAACTTTTTAAGTATACTATGACACTATAAAATTATATTTGAATTAATGGCATTTTAGGAAATTAATTTTTCCTGTATTCACTTACTTAAATAAATATAATAAAATAATCCTGTAAAGGCTGTTTTTACCAAAAATAACATTTTCTTTTTCAGTTATAACCACAAAATGTTTTTATACAGACTTTAAATATTTCTAAAACAAGCACTAAAATAATTGCACATATTTTTAAATACACCTAAACCTCTGTTTATGCGAATTCGGAGTTACACGCATCGGGATATGAAAAATAATTTTCTATGCAATTTTTATTCATTTTTATGCGACAAAATTAAAGTCAAAAATATTTTAGAACAGGAAAGAAAAGAAAATTTACTCATATGTTTTAAAAACGTATTTATCACGTAAAAAGAGGTTTAGGTGTGTAGCAATCTTATATTCCCCTAAGGGATTTATAGGGAAATCCACATTGATTAAATTTGTTTGTAATTATCTTATCCTTGTAGAATTCTTTGTAATATTAATCTCGACATTTTTAAACTGTCCTAAACGAGTTAAACCAAAATTTCTGATCAAGTCACATGTAAACATAAGAAATTAGTTTGGATTTGACGCATATACCCTACAGTTTATTGCTATAGATACCCGTTAAGTTTCAGTTGAATGTTGAATTAATAAAAAATTACAAAAAAAAAGTTGATTAATGACACAGAGAAAGCAAGTGACGCAGAAAGCCGCGATCACCCATCACCCATTAGCCCGCCAGAGGTGTTAGAAACACCCGAAGAAGTCGAAAAAGTAAAGAAATAGATTTTCCTAATTTAATTAGTTTTCGGCCGGTTTTCAAAAGAAATTTTTCTAGCAACACATAATTAGCGACCAGACCCGATCTGAGATCTAGAATGCGCCTCAATTAGCCCCATCACTATCGGATCGACGGCAGGAGGAGCATAAGCTTCGCCAGATCTCTTTGTCGTAAGCGATCTGGGTAGAAGACACAAAAAATAAGAATAAAAAATATCACGAAAACAAAAAAAAGAAGTTGAAGAAGCGTTGGAGCTCGATCGGTCTCATTACACGAGGAGGATTCACCGTTTGGCATCTAGAAAAGAAAACAGACTCGCGTCCAAGTCCAAGTACCCTCGGCCGAGTTTCATCATGATATGATTATCTCAGCGCCTTAATGATGCTCTGATCACGTTTAGACAGTGTGTCCAATCAACGAGCATTATTTCACCATTTCACGGTGGATTTAAAATCAATACGTTATCGGGATGCCTTGTGTGCCGCGCTCCGTCGTACGGCCGCGCCGCACGGTCCACCATGCGAAGCCTGCTCCTTCTTCCCATGGGCAGTCAGCGTATTTCCAAACATCTCGCGAGCCTTTCTCGTTTTTGCCATTTTGTCGAGGCTGTTGTTTTTGCAGGCATTAAGTCCAGCCTTCGCCGTTTTCGCGGCATGATATGTGCTGTCGTAACGTGCTTATTCCTTCCGCTGCTCGCCTTCGTTCTTAATATGTTTCCCTTTGCGACCATGGCGGACTCGATGGGCCTCGGCCGCGCCAAATGAGCCTTATATAAAACATCAAACAACAAACATGATTTATGATTTCATGCCTTGTTCCACAATTGTTTCAGGCCGGCACTTAGTAATTTGCTATGCCAGAAATTCCTGCGATCTTTCTCTTTCACCGACCGAGAGGTGTGCGCTCTTAGCGGGTTCGGCGCGGCTATGGACACTAGCTGTCGTCATCTTTAAAAACGAGCTCTGATCGACGACTCTGCGAGGACGACGACGTCTTCGACGGTACAGACCGCCTTTCCTGCCTTTCCCAGCCGATGCTTCATCTCGATCTCCTTTAAGATGAGCTAACAGACTTGTCGCGCTAAATTAGTCACATTTTAACAGTTTCTCGGAGCTTGCTAGAAGACATCGTGTGCAACCTTCATCGGCCCTGACATATTTTACTCTCTTAAGGCCACCGAGTTGGAGACGAGTTACGTATGATTGCAATTTAGTTATTACCAGCTCATATTGAACTTGTGGACTTTGCATACAATCACAAATCTATAGTGAGTTATAAAAATTCTATATCGATACTCCGCCACGTACTGGAATTGCATTATAATAATCGATGCTATATTTTACTCATTTATAACCTGAACAAAAAGCGTATTGAATACTTTCATTAAGAAGACGAAAGATCTCAAATAGTCCTTTGAAAAGATAGTGGAAGTTAGTGATATTAACTTGGTTCCTGTGCTTGAATTCAATAGTTTTGTTTAAAAATACCAAACGACACAACAACTGTCTCCCTAATTTTTAATAAAAATAATTTACTACTGTTTATCTTCATACAAAATATTAAAATTTTAAATTAATTATAGCCTTTTTACGAATCTTACTTGTATAAGCAAACGTGTGTATAAATAGGAAATAAACACTGCTTTTCAGATTAGCAATAATTAAGAATTATTTAAAATATAGGTCAGTTAACAACAAATTATATTTTATCAACACAACGAAAAACTTTGGAGATTAAACATATAAAAATTGGTAAAGTCGAGTATATTTTTACTTGGCACTACAATCTATAAATTATTTATGTTTTCATGAAATCTCACATATCACAACCTTCGACGGATACACCACAAATTAGTCAAAGCTCTAGAAATCCTTTCGTCAGTCCATGTACATATTACAGATTGGTACCCAAACTGTTTATAGAAGAATCTTTATCTTAATCGCTTAAAAATCTTAATATGGATTTAAAAAATTTGGTTTATTCACCTACGTCTAATTTGCAAATTTGATGTTTCCGTGTAAAACACCACGTAGTAACTTTTAAATGTAAGAACATTGGTCACCATCATTCCTAAACAAATTTAAATGTAACAGAAAACTGTATTTAGTGAGTTATAATACGAAATATGACTGAGATCGTCCATTACTGATTTATTCGTATATTTCAGTGTTTTGCATAGGTAGCTGGAAATTCGAATTAAGCTAGGAAATCGGATCTTTGGTTACTTTTAAATATTTAAATTAAAAAATTAAACAAATTTCATAATGTGAATTTTGCTTTTAGTGTTTTTCAGAAAAATAAAATTACAAAATACAAAACGTTTTACAAAATATAAAAAATATTTCCATTAAAGAAGAATTGTGCGTGTAGGTGCGTGTAATACAATAGCAATGTTTCGCAAAATTGCAATGAAATTGGACATATTTCCTTAATATTTGCACAGCGGTTAGCAATAATTCCTCGTTGTATTTTTTCGAAACTTTATAACTTTTTAAATGAGTGTTATAAATAAAGTGCGTCTTGCAGAATGCAATTATTGTAGAAAGGATATGTGAACAAAATATTTGGAAAATCTCTCCTATAGACGTAAGTGCGAGTAGAAGGCATTTAAAATAATTTAGTTTTTTTTTTTAATTTATCTTCCTTATTATGAGCATATTAAAATTTTCCTAGTTATAATAGTAATTAATTCCAAGACGTTTATAATCGTATTTAATTTCAAAACGCCGTTTTGTTCAAATCATATTCTCGATTAAAGATTTATATAATAAATCACTTTATAAAAGTGATTTTATATTTTAGCATAAGTTCTAAATTGTATTATTTGACAGTATTAAAACGAAATTGTTCGAAATATCAAAAGATTTTCTTACTCAAAACATTCATCAAGTTTTAAATTGGAATACCTTTTATATTCTTTACCAACTTTTTAGTTTTCATAAAGCTCAAATGTACTTCTAACATAGTAACACATACCTACTTTGTAATGTTATATAATACATGCTTCACTGGACAATTTTGAAATAAAAAAAATTTCTTTATCTATTAAATTAATTACTACAGATTTCTCAGGATATATTTTTTATTGCGTTGTTTAAAAACTTCGTCATAGATTATGAAAATTTAATTCGAATTTATCACGTTGTTTAGGACAAAACACCCCAGACGAATTCCAAAGTTTCATAATAGAACATTTTTGTTTATGTGCTATCATTGATTGGACTTGATTAAGTGCCCTATTTGTCTCCACTAAACAACAGCTCACACCGGTTGTTTTGTGACCTCTGAACCATCCCTAATTATGGACTTAACTAATGCTGGCGGCAGAACAAGACCATTTCTCATACCTTAAATTAATAATTTACCGGAGTCATATGGAAAAAGGATTCGAAACGAATTTCCCGCCGAACCAATTACCCCAGAAGCAGCCAGCCCATGTGGTCCCGGCCTGCCCCTATCGCTGTAATTCATTCAAATTTGAATTGAATGTATCCGCACCCCGAACATTTGTCATTT
Source organism: Proctacanthus coquilletti (assembly GCA_001932985.1). Taxonomy (NCBI): domain Eukaryota; kingdom Metazoa; phylum Arthropoda; class Insecta; order Diptera; family Asilidae; genus Proctacanthus; species Proctacanthus coquilletti. The sequence goes on along the minus strand of MNCL01000098.1, from coordinate 199,323 downwards.
GTGTAAATAATCGAGTCGTGTAACAACACTGATTCGCTATAATCACATTATGAACGCTTCGCCATTATCTGGCCTGATCTCCCCTAGCTCCGCGCCGCATCCGACGTGTCTTCAAAGGACCGGCAAAGAAGTCCCTTTTCGAGCAACCAAGGACAAGAAGGGTTTTCCTGCTGCCACTGCATCAGGAGTAGTCTCGATTTCCGAGTCCGGAGGGGTGCCGGAGTGTTCGTGCCGACCTCAAAGTGGCCCGAGTAAATATTTTTTTAATGATCGTGTAAATGCCACAAAGGGAACAAAGTGACGGCAGTGAGATCTGGATCACAGGGAAATGTTGCGAAACATTTCTACTCCGGATCCGTGCAGTGCGGAACTAATGCCGGGTGACACTTTTCTGACATGTTTTCCGTACACAAATTATTTCAAAATGGCAAATCTCTCGTAGGCAGCTGGAAAATGTCTTTGGTCATGAGAAAAAAACTCTGTCTGAGTATCGTCCCCCTCCCGAGCCGCGAAAGGAGCGCGTCCCATTCTCTTAGCCATACCACGATTATGCAAATGCCCGTGCACACCTATCGCCCGACAATCTAACAAGGTGCTAATGAACTAAGTCAATTTGATTTAAATTGAAATGACACTCATTTCCCGTGACCGGCTAGTCACAATGGCCGGCTATTGCCACCGCTTGGCCATTACTTACCTGCCGGGTCCTCAAGGCGTGAAGGAGGCTGGGGCTTTTCTCGTTCTTATCTCTCTGATCGAGCGAGCCGGCTAAGACGGTGGCGAGTAGCCGCGCCTGGCGAACGGTGGCAAACTCTTTCTATTTACGTCTTTGAGATTTTAATCGCATCAAGCGTGTCCTCACTTATCTCTCGGATGTGCGATTGGATTGTGTCATCAGAGCGGCTGATTGCGCCAGCTCGGGCCGTGAGCGACTTAAGACGGCGGAAAGGCGGAAAATCGGGAATTCTTGTCAAATCGCCCGTGTGATGCGATTAAGCCTTTCTCGGCGATGAAGCCTTCCCAATCACAGGAATTGACCTCATTGAGAAACTCCGTTCCCAATTGGCTTTTCTAGTGTGGAAATGTGTTTGATCTCTTTGTTGACTTTGTAGAGTGTTGCGCGCAAGTGCGAGCGTATTTTTACCTGACTACCAGAAGGAAGAGGTAATGTACTGACAAACAAGTAGCTCAGTTGAAATTGCGTAACTTTTATATACCCAAATGATTGAATTATGAATGGAGAAATTCTCATTACATACTTGAAGATGGTCATTCATATTAAGTGAAAAAAAATTTGAAAATAAATTAGTAGGACTTGTAAAGTATTTGCAACGGATTTTTCATTAATAATTATTACCAAAGTCCCTAGTTATCCCTAGTTTAGAGAGAACTACATAACACTGGAAATGAGAACATATCTAAGGGTTGAAATTGAATGGTATGAATGTGCCCATTAATTTTATGAAATTTATAGGAAAATATTAAATGAAATACACTTTTCAGTATAATTGTAATTTTAATTGTAGACGATCCTTTGTATCGTTAAATTAAATATTTTGTAAATATTCAAAATTGAACCATATACTGGAATTCAACAAATAGCTCTGCATTCCTGTTACGTTGATGGATTATAAAATTAAGTGTCAATCAACAAGAAACTTGATTAAATATTTTTTTATGAATCACAACATTCCGATCTGTTGTTATCATAATGGAATAAAGGTGGCATATTTTAAAGTTTATATTCACGCTAAAAGTAATCGATTTCTAAGTGCTGTATAAAAAACATGTACTCAAATCTTATAATCTTATAATAACAAGAAGCTTAAACAAAAAGATTGCTAATTAGTAATAAAGCAGCAATACGTTTAGAATTCTCCTTAGAATTTTGTAATCTTAAAGTTTTGGAGCAAAATTTGAATAAGTTCGGGTAGCAAATCACACCCCTTTAAGTAATAACGTAGAAATAATAGAACGAGGTTAATTTTAAGAGCGTTTACTAAAAAAAATTAAATTTTGGAAACGTGTATAGACTATATGATAAAAAAAAGTAGACTATTTTAACAATTTTAAAAAATAAAAAAATATGTGCATTACGTTTGCCCTTTTGATCTCTGATTAGAATTAGAATCAATAGACTGTACACAAGTATCCTATTCTATTGCTCTATTTCGAGTTTATATGAATATGAAAAGGATTTATCCTAAAAGTTAAAATAAAAGAAATAATTAAAATCATGTGTTTAAATATAGGTTTTTTGGTTTTTAATTGCATTTTAAACTAAAGGCTTTAACAATTACTGCTCCTTTTGTCAAAAGGTGTGAAGTATCGATTTCACTATTTTTAGAGATGGTCTTAAACAAAATTTTGAAAAGAAACCTGAAATACTGTACCTAGATTTAAAAGACTGCATCAAAAGTGCTTATATCCTACAACAGCTACGAAATTGCCTCGAAATTTGGTTAGAGTTTTGGGAAGTTTGTGAAAATGCTATTTTTTAGAAAAATACTTAAACAAAAAAAAAAAAAACTCTAAATAAAAAATAAAAATAAAAAATATTTAAATTGATTTTAAAGTGAGAGAGAGTTAAGATTTATTTTCTTGGTAAAATTTTACCAAAAATTGATATGCGTCCTCCTAGCCCGGATTTGCGTACTAGAGTTTTTCAAATCTTTAGCTGTACTTTTTATTTGAATTACGTTAAAAATAACTTTTTAATAATTATAGCATAATCTGATGCCTCATAACTTATTTTATCTATGTTATATTAACAATGCAATAACAAAACAAATTTGTCGTATATTTTCTCATTTCCCGTAAGAACTGTCGAAAATTATAACCTTTGGTAGAAGGAAGAGTGGTATATTTACCTCGCGCGTAAGTCGATTTGGCTCAGGTTATGCACCTGGCATTAAAAATTAATTTAAAAATTATGGTTCTAAAAATGCCACAAAAGCTTACAAGCTTCGAAAAGCCTCCATACCTCGCTCCCATTGCTTGAATCTTTCTTTCACTTCTCCAGCCCGCCATTGCATTCGCGTTGTGTTAAAACGCCTCGCGTTCGCGATGTCCACCGGGTCTGTTGGTCCCATCGTCCACTGGATTCCCCCGCGGTGCAGACTCGTGTCACCTGAGCATCAGCAACACCATCGCGCCAGGCCCGTGTGGAACCCATTCGATGGTTGTGTACATAGAGCCCACGTGCGCGCACTGAGTAAACCCGTGCATCCGTCGTCCGGGCAAAGAGCAAACAAGACCCTTCCCGGACTCAGCCAATCCGGCCGCCATTGCTCCGTCGGGTCGGACTCCGCCCCCTGAGCTGGAGTTCGACATGGTGCGCGCCAGAAGTGTGGGTAATGGCTCGGATTCGATAGGTTTGGGTATATAACGGTCCGGGAAAGGGGTGCTCGGGCTCAGTCAGTTTGTTTAGGCAACCATTGCACGGGGCCAGTGCTCGCGCTGGAGGGGCAGCGCTCAATAGGCGGTGTTTGGATCGGGCGTCCCGTCGCGCGAATAACCAGTTTCAGCTGTTTGTTGTTTGGATATGCGCCCGCTCGAGTTCTGATCGTTAGACCACGGGCGGGCGGCGGGCGGCAGCGGGCGGGTAGGTAATGGACGGAGCGGTCCCGCCGTTGGTTTTCGCCTATGTACGCCAAAATCAATGTTTCCCTTGTGTTTAACAATGTTTGCGCTGGGCTTTGGTGTTTTTTGCTTTTTTGGGACCGCTGGGCCGCGCCACGCCCACTGTGTGCTTTTTGCTAAAGTGTTCTTAGCGCTTCTTTTTCCTTTTCCACCTTTGCTGGCAGCGTCACCGTCTTCGGGAACCGGGGCTCGGGTTCGGAGCAGCCACTCGAGACTCGGACTCGCGAGGTGAGCGCCGAGGCGCGCTTGTACTGTTAACTGTTGTCTGTAATCGTGTGCTATATACCGCGGCGGGCAGCAGCCGGGGCAGACAGGTATCGGTCTCCCGTTGTACATGGGAGCAGCTTCGGATTGCTCTGCTGTGGCTTTCGGATTGCGGCAACAATCGGCGGCAACAACAATTAAATTGACGAGGATCGTAATTCTCGGTTTCAACACCTCTACTGTGCGGTGCGGTGTTTACAAGTCAAACCAGTCTTTGGCAAACAAGGGAACGTTTCGGTTGGTTTTTTGCATTGTTAATGTCATCATCGATTCCGATTGCGTCTAGTCTGGCCAGCTGAGGCCCGCGGAAGTGCTGCGCTGACTTATTCCAAGTTTTTTCCGAATTTCTGCACAGTCCAGCGGCCACTCTGACCGGAATTGAACTTGGATGAATTTTTTTTCATACTCGATATGCCGGGACCTGTGTGATGTTTTGTGAGAAATTTTTTAGCAAAAAGAATTATACCCGGGCAATTGTGCAAAATTTGTTTGAATAGTGAAAATTGCAAATTAATAGGATGCCTCGTCCATCGCGGGAAACGTACGGTGACCAGAAACCTCCCTATTCATACATCTCACTGACGGCCATGGCGATCTGGAGTTCACCTGAGAAGATGCTGCCCCTGAGCGAAATCTATAAGTTTATTACTGATCGGTTTCCCTACTACCGAAAGAACACTCAGCGGTGGCAGAACTCCCTTCGACACAACCTCAGCTTTAACGATTGCTTCATAAAAGTGCCACGTCGTCCTGATCGACCAGGAAAGGGTGCCTATTGGACCCTGCACCCTCAAGCTTTCGACATGTTCGAAAACGGAAGCCTTTTAAGGCGTCGAAAGCGATTCAAGCTGCACAAATCCGAGAAGGATCTGCTCAACGAGGAGCTGGCAGCACTGGCGAACCTGAATCGGTTCATCTTGACCAACAACACCCCCGCGGTTCAACAGATTGACTTGCCGTGTGGCGTCATGCACGACCCGGGTCTGTACGCGCCCCGAATACCCCCGCCGACGAACATTACTACCTCGCCCATGAGGTCGGTATCGCCAACCTCGGTCCCCCCGGCACCGCTCGGACTCACTACCGCAGCGACCACTCCCACGACGACCATCGCAGACGGGAGTTGCAGACCAAAGCGATCCTTCACGATCGAAAGCCTGATCACGCCTGACAAGGAGAAGAGCGAGCTGACGCCTGAGGAAGAGGCCCAGGATCGCTTAAAGGGAAACGACAACCTTAGGAAATCCTTCACGATGCCGGCCTGTTCCCTACCGCCTCTTCAAACTATCTCAGCCGCTGGACTACCCTTTCTGCCCTACCACAACCCCACGTTGAACCAGATGCCGTACGACCTCCCAATGCACCCCCTGCTTATGATGGCACCGCTGGGCGGCTTCCATCACCCGTACTACCCTAGTGTGGGAGTGCCTCATGGAACTGATCTGAGGGGCATTAGTTCCTCCCTTAGAACTGTGTAAGTGTCATTTCAGCAGTAGAAGGTCCCGCAGCTCACTATGATTTGTGTGTAAATAGTTTGTAAAATGTCCACAAACGAATGGCTGTTTCTAGTTTAAATTAGCCCCTAAATGTAAGTAGACCTTTTCTTGTTTTCTATCTACTACTAGAGTTAGGCTATCCTATCGCAAGTCTTACATTCCTTGTAGGTACGATGACGAAGTGAGGTTCAATTAAAAGATCGTTTCAGATGTTAGATTCTTAACACTCCTTTAGGTATTTTTTTAACGGAAGGAATAAAATGCAATTTGTCTTAAAAATCACCTGACTTTTATTTAGCACTACGATGATAACATATGTAAAAATGAAGGTCGACGTTGGAGTAAAGTAAAATATAATTTTTACATAGTTGCACTAGCTCTCCCGCTTAAATTTTTAGTTAGACGTTTGAAAGTGCAAGGCCTTGAGAAAACTTCTCGAATTTATGAGTATAGGAACATTAGAATACAAATTTAATCGAAATATAATTCCTTCTTATTTTCTATTCCACTTTTTTGTTAACTTATTTAAATATTTGATCAGGTCAACGACATTTTAAAACGTTGAAGTTTTGCTTACTTTCTCAAAGGTTCGATTGTTAAATCTTTTACACCTTAGTTTTTATACAAGTTTATTAACATATTTTTTAAATTTCGGCCACTTTTGCTGCATTCCCTTACAAATTTATGGTTTGTTAGCATTTCCAAAAACTTTAACTTGTTTGGCATACTTTTTAACCCATTCAAAAAAATTTTGTTTTCCTTGTATAATTTGCAAACCAACGATATTTTTATGTATATTAACAAAATTTAATTTGAATTTTCATCCGTTCTTTATCTTTTGGTTTAAATCATGTTTAACATTAGTAGCTAATTTTTAACAAGTTTTATGTGCACGTATATCATGGCCTAATCGCTATCTTGGTTCTAATATTAATGGGAACCAGAACCACATTAAAATTGTTTATAGAATCGTAAAAATTGAAAGAGACATTTTGTGGATTTAAATTGTTGAATTGTAAATATGGTCTTTAAAAATGCTCTAGGCAATTTCAGTTGAAGACTTGATGAAAAATCTAGGGATGAAAGGGCTTGCGTGTCGGGTTTTCAAGGCATGAAATGTTGTTCCTTTGTAAAATTTTAAAGTCCATATAATACAAAGCAAAAGTCAGACATTTTAATCAAACTTAAGTCTTACACTATGGTTATAGAACATAGAAAGGGAGTACTCCGACGAAATATATTATTTTTGATCCTTAAGTTTCAAACCATTTACCCCCATTTTACGTCAATTCAAAATTTACATTTATCTATTAAATTATCCTTTGTTTTATATTTTTATTCTTATTGTAAGTATAGAAATGAAAATAATCTAAATGATTTTTTTTAATTTTGAACTCCATAAATATTTTGCTGAAAAATTATTCTCATAGACGAGGATTAGTTAAAACACAGTTTTTATCTCCTATTTTCGGTGGTGACCTTTAAGTATTTTCAAGGCTGTAGTTTAAGAATTAAGCAAATAATTAATTCTCATATTCGTTTCTTATACCATCTGAATGAATTTACTCTTTTAACCATATTTCGTTAAAAAATTTTGATTTTGTTATAAAATTCTCCATTTATGGATAAAATTCTTGTCAGTGAGCCTTATAAATCTATTCATGAACACATCTAAAACTTTATAGCAGAAATTAGAAGAAATTTTAATAAACTTTTAATTAGTTTTTTGCAATCGATGCACATACTCATATATAACAAAACCAACCTTTAACCTTTTTCTTAAAAAGATTTCAAACGCTATCATTTCTAATACAAAATATAAATGTTTAAAAACAAGTAACAAAAGTATACAATTTTAATATCTGAAAGTTATATAAATAATTAATAATGAACAAAACTTAAATGTAAATTTGTACTGCAAATATTGATTTAATTATTAGCGAACCCGAGAACTTTCTCCATTTGCGAGAAAGGAACGTTAGAGTCGGACCTAAGGGAGTTAAATAGTGTAGCGTAGTACAATTAAACTGAAGTCTTACATCGCCGATGCGAATTTTAAAAAAAATTTATCTTAAATTCTATAACTTACTGAATTTTAACAATATTTGACCTCCATATGATTCGAAAGCAAAAAATTCATACCTCCATCAGTAAAATGAATTTTAAAATTGAAACTTTAGATGGATAGTTTTCATTTTTTGAGCTTTCTGAAAGACCATATCACGTGCATTGCGGTTTTACTCGGCGAAAATAAATGTATAATTATAATTTTTACCTCAAATTAAATAAAAGTTGCTTAAACGTTGCAAAAATAACTCATAAACATAAAAATTTAAATGATGATTTAAATCAATTGCATTTTATTCCTTTCAAAAATGGAAAAACAGAAATTTTTTTATAATCCATTAGATGTGCCAACTATTTCCATAAATAGACATTTAATTAACGCAATTAAACAAAACAACAACACATTAAAAATGTTTTCTAATAGAATGTTGTAGTGACAAAAATGTATTTCGTTAATTCGACTAATTTACAGTAACTAGTGGCAATATTTATTTTATGAGCAAATAAAAAAAATAAAAAAAAAAAATACGCAATCACAAGATTTCTCTACTGTAAGCAATTTTCCTTAAAATTCAAGTAGGTACGATTAAAGGAAATATTCTTTGAAAGCTCAATTGATTAGTGTGATGAGCTAAATTCCTATAGTTTTACGCTGTATTTATGTAAATAGGAGAAATTTTTATTTAAACCAATTGTATTTAATGAAATGAAAAAGATGAGAATAATAATGAAAAAAATTATTATGACAAAAAACGGTTGTTTTACTTCATTAAGTGTGGCGGCGATTTGTGTGAGACATTTTCCTAATGTTGGTGCTGAAATTTTTACTGGTGAATATTTTTGGGTTAATTTTTATGAAAATTTATGTCGAAGAAAAAATTCATTTAAAACTATTTCTTCGCTACAAATACATAAGAAGTAACAATTTTTGGTATTTTTTAGCATAAACTAGTATACGTTTTTAGACCTTTCGCTTATTCTTAGCACAAAGGAGTAGTCAAGAAGGGATCTTGATTACACGTCTATACCTGCATATTACCTACCTTTCTTGTATCACTGGATAAGAATCTGCTATTGAAAGACAGTGAACCTTCTCGAAAATATTTGAGAAGTTAAAAAAAAATAATGAACGCGAGTAAACATTATTGCAATATAAAATTAAATATGCAACAGTTGTTTAGAATAAAAAATGTGAAATAACATTCACAAGCTCTCTTCTCACGTGTTTATTATTTCAAACGCTTAACAAAAATAAACGCCGTGTCGCCGTGTTTTTTTATATATCGTATATTGCGATTTTTGTCAGCATTTTAAAATACGATTAAAATGATCGTTTCTTGCTACTTTTAGAGTTGTTTAGGTAATAAATAAAGAACTGATTAGAAATACTAACAAATGACAGTACTGCAATAAAATACCAAATTTATTTTCTGTTCTGTCACAACAAAAAACTTTTACAATTTACAAATACAAAACAGGCCTACGTTCTCCAGAATTTGCAAAATTTAAAATTTAAATGCAGAGTATTTGCGATAATTTACTTTACTAAATCCAAAAATTCGTCTTTTTAAGCTTTACTTTTAAAGTTCAAAAAATCTACGAATTCCTGATATTTAATAAGTTTACGAAACACACGTCGAAAAGTGTGAAATGTGTTTCTGAAAACACATTTTTTGAGCAGTGTTCATGACGCAAAAAAATATTTAAGATGCCAACAAAGTCTCTTCAAGGTGAATGTCCACTAAACTTGTAAATGCAAAATATCAAATTATTTTTTATTTTTAAGATATTTATGTTATGAGAAAAATTTTGTTTTTTTTCTATTTTTTTTGTTTATTTTTATTTTAAAGGAAAGCATCTCAGAAAAGATATCCCTAAAAATTAAAATACATTGATAACTTTTTAAATTAATTCACCTTCCATGAAAATAGTGCTAAATTAAAAATATCGTCTTGTTCTATTGCTAAGACTTATGGTCTGTGCGCTCATTTTCTAGATATTTCACATTTCTTTCATATGGTGTTTAATAATAGTACACTTTGATATCGATAGAAAATAAATTGAACTGTTTTTGAAAAAAATTATGTTCTATTATCAGTGGTTAAGCACTAGTGAGCACTCGGACTTTACCTAACGATTTCATTGCGTTAGTATTTGATAGATCGTTTTTTATTTAATTCTCGGAATGTTTTTGCTAACACTTCTGTCTAATTTTTCGCAATAATTTCTTATTATCATTACTATCGAATACAGTGATCATAAAAATTATTTTTTGTGCCTATGCATTTGAATATGCCTTTTACAAGGCCTGACAAACATTTATTGATTCTAATTTTAGATTAGGCTAAATTTGATTTTGTGGCTTTAAAATTGTTTGTGCTAGTCTGAAGTTAAAGTAGCAAATAACTTTCAAATGGGTAATCATCAGAACAAATAATTATAAGTGCACATTGACGTATGTTAAGTAATAGTTCAACAGACTATTAATTAGCTGTAGTTTCGAAAAAATACTTGCCTTATGAAATGCTACATCATTATCTACTACATACTTCATTAGTGCTAACAACTGCAGGTCTATTAGTATTACACTAGTAGTTTTAGAAAACAGAGTATTGGTTTAATTACTCGCGTAGAACTTTACTATAATATTAGCGATGTATTATTACTTTTTTTTTGAATGGATGTGAGCAGTTTTATAATTCTAGTGGAATTGGCTGCAAAACGCAAATTATAGATGTAAGATAGATGCGATTATCTTAAAATAACGTTGACACATTTGTCTGTATGCAGACTAAGTTTAAAATTCTTCTGAGTGTTAAAGTTTATGGGTCGTTGTTGAATTGTAAGTACCAGCCAGATGTGGAAAGAAGAATTATTTATTGTAGTAGAATGACAACTCTTTGGATAAAAACTCCTAGAGGAGCAAATTGCAAAAACTCCTATTAGACAAGCGTATGAAAATGCAACATGCAATTTTCCATAAATTTCATCATTTGCAGTAGCAAATTGCCTCAAAATAGACAGGAAAGTGGAATTTCTTTCCGTGCCGAACAGTGACTGCTTGAAATGCGCAACTATTTAGCGCCAGTCAATTAAAGCCCTATAAATCAACCCACCGGACAGTTCAGGTGATTGTCTTAGACGACGGGGCTGGCTCTGGGAAAAATTACCAGCTACCAGGAGACCGCTTTGAGCGGCAGTTGTCACATACTTTTGCATCCATTTGCGCTACTACTCACGCCATTTATATGAAATGTGCGCGAACTTTTAATTGCGACTGACCATCGTGGTTAGGTGGACGCTAATGACCAAGTCGAGGCGAGGAGGCGGACGACGATCGCGAGCAGTGTGCAAATTATGCTATTATGCCATTTCTCCCCGGTTTCGAGCGTCGCTTTTCGTGGCGAATCCTTAGAACGCATTTTCGCTTTCTTTGTTTCCAGATGTATCCGTGGCACAGTTCTCGAAGGTGAGTTACCTGATTTTTCTAATAATTTCCAATTTTCCGCTAGATAAATTTCCTGATTGAAAAAATTCTAATAAATTAATGCACTTAGGTGGATTTTTATTTCACTGCATTTGTATGTAGTCTTCTTTCTCTGGCATGCCGAAGGAGGCAAAGTTTTAGACTTATAGTGCCACTTTAATTAACTTCTCGAGTACTTGGTGCCGTGTGTATCGTGGATTATATGCCGATTATATTTCAGCGGCTTACGTGAGAATTCAAAATCAGCTGGAAGTTACCGGGAAGGTGGATAAGCCGTGAGCATGCGAAACATGCGTTGATTTTGATATGAAATATTTAAAAGAGAATTCATTGCGTTTCGAGTTTCCTTTTTGGTTAAATAAATTAATTCACTTCTATATTAATTTGACGGTTGATTGATTTATGACCAACATCATAATTAAAAAGAAAACCATGACCACGAACGTTTTGAAATTTTTTATTAATAGTAACGGCGAACTTTCTGTTGGAAAGTATAACATATGTATGTTTAATTAAACCAGTGTAGAAAGTATCTTAGCGCGTTAGACAACGAAATAGACATGAGCTATAAATCTTTTGGATTTATTTCACATAAAATTCCTAGGGGATTTCTTTTCCTTACTTAAAACATCAATTTTTCGCGTGTTACTTTTTTAAATATATCTTAATATATTTCTTTTGAAAGTTCATATGATTTTTTGTGTGAGAAACAACGATTTTAGTTGGGAAGAATTTAGAAATACGTGGCTGAACGTTTTGAAAATTGATAAATCTGATTTTCGTATCTTAAGGACTTTTTCTTAGACCTAATCTGTGAACTTTTTAATTGAAAACTAAGACGTGGACTTTTTGTTAAATTTGATGTATTTGTTGTAATTTTAATTGAAGTCAAAACGAAAGTACCAAATTTTGAAATTTTAGGTTTTGAATTTTGATTTTGAAAAAAAAAACTTTTGTCCACCGGCGAGTAGTTTTTTGATTAACTAAATTCAGCTATTCTGATGTTGTGTTCCAGCTTATACCACACTAATTACTAAATTTGTAGTCATATAAGGTGATTTCAACTTTGGAAGGTTAAATGAGTTCTAAAATTGCCAACGTTATGCTAAACCGCTTTGCTGTGGAGAAGTTCTGCGTTTAACTTTGTCATGTGTTAATGATCAAGTGGATATTGCAAAACGGATATGTGCCTGTAACTATATACGTCCATATTAATTATTTATATTGCTTTTAAAAATTTAAAAATATTTTTGGTATTATACACGCCGTAATGCTGTTTTGTCATTGCTTTGATTCATCTTAGTGGTCCCAGAATATGACTAACGTCATGCAAAATATTAAATATATAATAAAAAAATAATAAAAAATTATAAGTGAATGTGAATATTCACTATTCGCAAAGTTACATCCATAGGAAACCTGAAACATATTTTATTATTGTAGGTTTTCAAGGGTTTGGTAGGGTTTCAAATTCTTCAAAAATCAAATTCAAATTCAAGTCCTGATTGATTTTTTTTTTAAATTAACATGCAATCTTTAGAAGTTTAAATTAAATTTAATAATATCCGAAATTCAGATTAATTCATTTATTTTACATAAATTTATTTTTTCGTAATACAAAACGTACCATTAATCGGCGTAACCTTGGAATCGGTTGAGGTGAAAACTTTTGCTTTGAAGGAAACTTTTTCAATAACGTTAAACATTAACGAATATAATAAAATTAAACCAATATACCAATCCTATGTTATTATTACCTAGAGTGAACAGCACTTCATTGACTTAAGTCTTGAAGAATGAAATGTACATTTCGAAAAATTTAAGAAAATTATTCTGAACGTTAATACTTATATGCTATACTTTTTTTGTGCTTCTCATAATTGTATCGAATTTTCAGGTAAGTCAAAATTTTGCTTGTTGAAAATCTTCCCAAATACAACGTGAACATTGTGAAAATTTACTGAACTTGTTTGCTTGACTTGTAATTTAGTCCCGGAGTGTAGTCGCCGAAGTCATTTGTATAATATACTCAGTTTAATAGGACGGGGAATCTATCGGAAAATACTGTTTGCGTTAGAGATCGCATAGCTTCTACAGCAGCCTCATCTGGAGTTTTCCGCAAATGAGTGATTATTGATAAAAGGCGAACAGGAGAAGTGCCGAGGCAATTATTAAACCGCTGCTTTTGTTCACCTGAAAACACCTTAAGATAGACTCTGAGCAAAAAATCGCAAGAAATGCCTGCCCACGGAATTACCATAAGAAATCAATTACAGCTCTCAGCTTTCCAGGGTGTGATTTATGATGCCGGCTACCTCTCTTTCAGTTAGGCTGTGCTCTGTGCTGATTCGGACGCAAACAGACAGACAGATCAACGCAGGAACAACAAACAAGCGCTCTTTTGCTTTTGTTTTTAATTAAATTAATTATCTGCTGTGGCGGTCATTCATTAAATATTCAAACAAAATAAAAAATTAAGGCCGTCTGATTATCATAATTATTTGAGAAAAGAGATGAAAAGGGCGCGGAATTTCTGTTGACAGAGCTAGTTCGAATTAGGCCTGCGATTTGTCTATGTCGGACGGTCAGCCAGATCAGCTCACCTGGAACCACAAAGTGTGAATCAAGCGGTACTGCGGCGGTCCGGACCTGGCCGTTGGGAATTAATTTGTTTGTCATCAATTATGAGGAAAGTGGATTTAAATTATAATTAAGAACACACGCAGTCACTGGCTCGCATCCGGCCACCGCGGCTATTTTATGAGTGATCTGAACTCGCGAGCGGTATCTTCGGACCGATTATTGCCGCAGCCGCCCACCTAGTGTGGTGCCAGGTACACCTGTACTTCTTATGGTTGCAATCACACCCATCACGGGTTACTTTACGCCGTACGGCGACATTAGTTATGGCCACTTTTGCACACCAAGGAGAGCAATTACACCCAGTGGTCTCCTTAAAGCAAACGATTTATTCAAATTTATAGCAAATAATTTGATACGACCAACAGGTGAAGCAGAGCATATCACTTTCTGTATCAAATCGCCGTAATTGCCCTTATCTCTATTACTATCCAACTTACCGACTGGACGAGGGAAAGGGAGAATTAACCGGCGGCAGATTTTCATCCGGATAACACTCCCAGCAGCGCCAATGTGATTAAACTCACCTGTAATAATGGCGATATCAGGTTTTCGCATGACGAATGGCTTAATTATTCTCCTGAATGCACAAATACCTTACCGCCGCGGAGTGACTGTGTGTCAGGTGCACATATGCAAACATTCTTCTAATTTTCTTTACTTTTCTGATAATTACAGGTCTGCAGGTATTTAAAGGCTTTTTAAGAAAACTCGTTGCACCGTGACTTACTTGTCCATGGCTCAGTTCCAACAGTGGGCGGCTTTGCAAATAGTATTATAATTTTTTACATATTCTGGTGTTATGCATAAAACTTTTTAATTACGACAAGTTAAAAACAAAAGAACTTTCTGGTTTTTATTCCTATTTCTAGAAAATCTGACACGCGAGATACCTTTTATTTCTGAGTAATGATGAAATTGGTACTAGAGAAATTGAAATAGATCTTAATTAGTTATAGTTTTTAAAATCCTAGCTTTGTTGTAAATTTTTAAATTAGAACAAGTTCACTATTTTTAGGGCACTGAGTGGTAATCACTTTGTGGCTGAGGGTAAATTTGTCCACTTTGGTAGATAAAAGTTAAAAATAAAATGAAATATGGCTACAATTGTTATCAGTCTTTTATCATAAGAAAATTTAAATGAAAAGCTAATAAAAAAGGTATTTGCAAAATTTGAAGCTTGTGTCTGATCTTACGAGAATCACGACTGTTACTCAGTCGTTAGTTTCTTCATAATTAATTTCCAGGAACTACATTTAATAGTCCGAAAAAAATAATCAAAAGAAGTTCATTATTAAAAAAACTACCCGAATTTTAAATGATGTAATGACTTTTGGACATGTTTTATTTTATAATCTATTTCTAAAAAATGAATTCTTCAAGGAATTAGAAAAGCAATAGTGCTTTGAAGAGGATTTGTACACCATTAAAATTCCTAGCGTCTTGTTATTAATTTTGTTTAAGATAAAATTCATACAAATTTTTCAATGCCAATTTAAAAAGAAGCATTTAAATTCGTTGTATTGTAATTATTTTATAATTTTCACTCTTTTATTTTCTTAACGCATTTAAGGTGTGAGTATGTAAAATGTCTTGTCTTATCATTGAATTATTTGCCTCGTTAGCAAAAATGATTTTTGAAATTTGACAGAAGTTTTTCGTTTAACTCAATAATTTTAAATGAAGGCAATGAAGCATTTTGGTGTTTCATATTGGTTCATAGCTATGAAATATTTTTCCGTACAGAATTTCAAAAATTTACATGTTACTTTTCAAGTTAAATATTGAAACGCATTTTTCCACTATCACGCAACTTTTGTTCTCATTTAATACTCTATTACTTTTTCTCTAGGAATACTCTTTATTTTTGCAAATTCCATTTTTATTAATTTATGTTTCTCAAATACGATTTAAACTCCAAAACAACGCAGAACCATGTGTACGTAAATACAGACACACTATGCACATTACTGCATCGTTAATTATGAGATGGCAAACGAATTGCGTGCTTTTTGCATAAACTTTCAGGTGCTAAGTACATTCTCTCAGGTGTTTTTAAATCACAAGGAATTTCACCGGCTTGCATGATTTACGCCAACCGTAAACATTTCTTCGCTTAGCTGTTTAAATTTTCTTTTCACCTTAAAAAAACGCGCCGCGTTGAGGAAACTGTAAGCAAAAATTTTTTCCAGAAAAATAGCTCCTGTATTCAAATGAGCCCCCGAAAATAATAAAGAAAAGGCGATATGAAGCACAGAGGGGCGGGAGCGGCGAAGGTGTTATGATTTACGCTTTGACAATCAAAAGAAACAAATGGTTTACCTGGAGGGAAAGGGCTGTCCTAGGAAGCGTCCGCGGAGCGGATTCGCGTGCCTGGGCCGAATATTTCACCGCGGAAAAAATCTGGGTAAAATACGGATTTCGTCCGTTATGGAAGGCGTTAGGTTGATTAATATTTTCGGGAGTTTGTTTTTGTCTTGAACACACCTCACCTGGTTCGGTTTGTTCATGAAACCACCACATCTCCCTCCCACGACCCCATTTTGACGGCTCCCATGAATGCTTGACATGTGTTCCGGGGCAGATACTCCAGCGGCATTAGCCCCGGCCGGCCGGGATTTTATTACAGCGCCCTCCCCGCCCAAGTGGGATTTGGGTAGAGCCTCAACATGCAACAAAGTACTTAATCGACTTCCTCCCGCGCACGATATGCAAATTTCCCAACTCTCGGGCCAAGATACGGACCAGAAGGCCCGGTGCGCTGAGGGTTCGATGGTTTCAGGGGTTCCTTAGAGCTCCGCGAACCTTTTGGCTCAGCCCCGGGTCAGCCCCACTCCTAAAGGAGCCCTCTTAAGCAGGTCTTTGTGTTGTTGCTCATTTTGGGCAAATTAATTATGTAAACAATTTTTCATTTTGTTTAACTACGCCGGCCCTTCCCTTTGCTTTGCCCCTTTGACGGGCGGGGGCGGGGAGACCTATTGATTTGTAGTGCTCCGGTTTCGGCTGATTAATAGCCCTACTTGTGCTGTCCCCACCACTAACGACCCCACGCCCGCTGCTGCCATCGGTAAAGTTTTGCGTGTTTCGCGTGATTGCACCTGAGATACGTCGGCTATGTTGCGAGTTGCGCTAACGCTAAGGAGAATCAATTTTTAGAGCTAATATTTGATATCTTGTTGTTTGCGACTTTATGGGCTAATCAATACAACAAGCCGTTTTCGTGCCGTTGCTTTGGCGGTGAACTGACAATGAGACATGGAAAACGTCCAAACACTTCCTTCGGATGTCTTCTTCAAGAGACTAAGGGTTTCGAAACCTCCGGAGAAATGTTCAAAAGTAGTTCCCCCGGTTTAGTTTAATTAACCAGTTCTTGTTTAAAAGCTAAGTAAGAAATTACTTTTAATATTTAGATATACCAAGAGCTTAAAGAAAATCGAATTATCTAGAATGAAAAAATATGCATTTTCTTATTAAACATGAGATAAATGAGTAGTAATATCAAGTAGGTAAGTAAAATTTCTGCAGAACTAATTCTAGTATAGCTGAAATCACCCTTAAAATTAATCGATGCTTCGTTTCGATGGTTGAAAAAAATAATTTTGGCTGTTTTCACCAACAGTTTTATTCAGCGTAGATGGCCAATGAACTACAAGCAATGCATCAGTAATAACATAAAAAATAATATAAATATAGCCCTCCTTTTAAGCTCCTTGTTAGATTAACCATCTTTTTAATGCTAAGATTTTATTGGAAATCTCCCAAATCGACTAACTTTTAAGCAAGTTAAAAAAGCTAAATCGCAAAAAATTACCAAATCAGTTCAAGAGAAAAACATTCAACCACACTTTCCCATTCCTCTTCGATCAATTTGAAAAAAAGTGAATGATCTCAAAGCGGTCGTAATTCATTGCACCCAAAGGTGAGAAAATTACGCTCTGAAAAGATTGAGGTAAACCACAAATTTTTTACACTTCAGCAAACAGTGATCACCTTCGAGGCGCACCACCAAGCACGAATTCACCTGATCTGACGATGGCCAATTCGAGGCCAAAAAAATAAATTTACCGAAAGAACACCGACGAGCAAAAAGAGTACCTATGAGAATAAGAATTGATTCGATTGCGGACAACAGGGCGGCTCAAAAGGACGTTTGTCGGCCGCCCGCAAAGGACTCCGAACTGCAGGGTGCCTCGATGCCGCATTGTGTTCCTTATTCGGCCTGTGGAGTCCAAAGGTCCGAGTGGACGCGTTAATCAAACAATAAATAAAATCGCCAGGTGAAATATTGCGTCAAAATCATAACCTTACCTTAGCCGCCCCAAAGGTTGGCTGGTCGGCCAATGGCCAGAGCTGGTCAAAAGCCTGTCCGCAAGGAATTCAGCAACGTAGCGCACGGACGTGCCTGCGACACGGTTAAATTAGATCTTGGCGGGTCAAATGATTTGGATAATTAATTTAATTAAATGCAACAAGGGAATTCCTGGACAGCACGTTAGTCGTCGCTTTTTCGGGAAGGATTCCAATTCTGGCGGTAAATAGCATTCATAATCGAATTAGGAGGTGCTCTTCTGCTGCCCTCCCATCGATTCGGCTGTCGATCTTCGGAAACCGCCGAGCGGATCGATTTTGATCAATTAACCGCTATTAGAGGTGGTCGATCGTGCGAATCCTCACCGCCTTAACAAACGAATCAAATCACGTCCACTGGCTCGCGGCCCTTACCTGGATGATCTTGCACAATTCGAACTCATTTTCTATTAGACATGGGAGCTGATTCGATTATCTGGGTAAATATTTTTCGAGTCTTATTTTCTCGTCAAAGCCTCGTTTACATTGACTCCGCTTCGTGGTTTAATGGAAGAGGCTGGCAACTTACCGCGTGATGGTAAAATCACCGCGGAAAAATGGTGAACTTCAAGAAAACCCACTGGAACGAATGAGGTTTTTTTAAACGCTTGCTTTAGATTTTCAAGATAAAAAATGTCGAATGATTTTCCTACTATTTTTGTTGAATTTCTGTGAAATGTGCGGCACTTTGAAATATGCAAAATTGCTGATTATCTATGGTAAGTAATTCGTAAATATTCCATTTTTGCACTACTAATTTATTTCTGTGTGAAATTGTTTACAAATTTTGTAGAAAAATTACGAAATAAGACATATCTATCCATTTGTCTTTTTGTAACTTCTATTCTTAAATTGTCTGGACCAAGAGAGTTGAAAGTTTAAATAATTATAGTTAGTAATTAATAAAACACACGTATTAAGACCAAAAAAAATTTAAGTAAAAATAAGAGGACCACAACATGTTTTCATATCTCATCGAGCGGAGGGTTAGTTAAATGCAAGCTTATAAAACAAAGGTAGACCACTTACACATCTAATTAAAACCTTGTTGAATAAAATTCGCTTCGGAAGTTAAAAGTTATTAAAGTAGAGAAAGATCTTTATTACCAATTAGAATTAGGACTAGAATTTTTAATTCAATATTAAAAATAATCAATATAAAAAGTGCAGACATAAATAAAAATAAAAGTTTTTTTGAAATATAAAGTGAACAGTTGGTACGATATTTAGGAAAATTAACTATTTAAAAAAAAATGTGTTCAAAAATTATTACAATGAATTTTTTACTTTTTTTGAAGATCAATAGAAAAGTCCTATGCTAGTTGAGAATTGCTTTGGGGCCGCAACAAATAGTGACACCGGTATCCGCCCGCGACTTCGACAGTTAATTAAAGCGAACCAATTCTTCGAGCTACTGTAGTACTTGATCTCGATGAGAACCATGGCGAGGGCGAGTATGAAACCGTGCCCGTACTCCGCGGGCTTCCCATCTTGGGACCCCAATCACTTACTGGCGGCACCACGGACCTGTGTCTTCCGATACACGGGAACAATGCAATCAGGCTGAAAGATGAAAGAGCGCTGCTTAGCTAAGCTCGCCAAATCCCAGGCGATCTTGAGACTCTTGACTCGAGACTTGTTTCAGGCCGTTGCCGCGCTGAGCCATAATCATTTATTACGCCGGGATATGAGTGATCGCGTATGCAGGCCCATTACCTTATTACAAAAGGGTACCTTGGACTCGAGTACCTCTACGGCGAGCGTGGCGTTCGGGATAAACAAAAAGATCACCGATCATCTTTCGGCCGACCACAAGGTACCCAGCCGGAGTTGGTAGTGGTGACGGCTCACACATGCGCGACCGCGGCGGCATATAACAATCTCGTTATTAGCTCGGCAAATCATCAATCGGCAAAATTAGCTTTTGCATAGCTCATCGTGCTCGAACGAAGATAAATAGCCCCTTTCAGGCCATCTTAAGGTCTTTGGTGTCTGCAAATAAAGCCTTAGCGCGTTATTCATTCCGCAAATAGCGGAAGGTATCGGCGGGATAATGCGTCCGAGTCCGTGGTTCACGCTGTTCCCGGTTCTGGGCCGCGGAATTATTTGCCTTGTCTTTGTCACTTCTTTGTCAGGCCGCGGCTGCAGTACTAAAAATTGAGGTGTGCTGCAGGTTAATTGGGTGTCGTTAGGATAATTACTAAGGCCCCCTGCTCATGGGCTCCTTTTGACAAATTAAAATGAGAGTAGTGATTAGGTGCGAGCTCGTCGGTCCCCGGTTGGAGGATGTTCCATAGTTGCGTTTATGTGGTTGCCCCGCCGATCCGCACTCCCCCGATTGTCTTTGCTTCAACGTAAATTACCTGGGAAAGAAGCGATAATAACTGAAATGACTGTCGACGTTTCTACGTTTGTCTCTTAGCAAAAAGATTGTTAATGTTTTTAGTTATATGCTTCAAAAGGTTTTATACATTTAGAAAATAAACAAATCTGGAAAATTTTAATTTCATTTTAAATAAACAAAACTTTTGTTACTTTCCAAAATCGAGTCGTCGAAACGTTTTTATTTCCAAAATATGTGGAAAATTAATGTTCACAAAAATTCGAGCTTACTTCATTTACTGGATTTAATCATAGAGAAGGGTATCAATGGATATAAATTCAGTGAGTAAGAAATTTTAAATTCAGTGAATAAGAAAAGCCAAAAATAAAAGAAATGAATTTAACAAAAATTTGTTCCATTATAAAAACTTAACAATAAGTTCGCTAAATTTTAAATTAATCCCATCAAGAGAACCATGCCTTACAATTAAAGTTTGTTTATTTTGGTATCAATTAAGAGTTTGTCTATTACTTTCTTAACAGAAATAGCTATTAAATAGCTCCATCCAAATTCTTCAATTTCGGTCTAAATCTGCACTCTGAATTTCTTCAACGTAATCTCAGGAAATAGGAAGTAGCAACATTAACTTAAAATGTCCTGTATGGAAACTTGTCCACAATCATTTATTCTTAAAAAATTAATGATTTTAAAATCATAGTTATAATTTCTTAGTTTTAAATCATAGTTTAAAATTTATTTCTTAATTCAGAAACATTTTATATGCTTGAATTCAAGAACTGCATATTTAAATTTGAATAATTTATGTGTAATAGTATATTATGAGGTATGGATATATTGAAATGGATAAATCTAAACTTTAGGAACTACACGACTTTTTTAACTCTTACTACTTCCAATGAAATTGGTTGCTACCGTTGAATAAAATTACTTTCACTATAAAGAATGCTTCTGATCAATCCTATTAAACATATTTAAATGGAAATTAAATTTTCCTAAGTATGTACAAATCTTCATTTACATAGGAAACGACATAATGTAAAATATGACCCTGATCTGAGATAAGATTTCAAGAATTTATTCTGCACTATCCTAAATACTATAAAGTAAACTTTGCGAAGAGTGTGAAAGTCGTAAAGGGTCTCATTCATTTTGGTGAGAGATTAGATTAAGTAGGAAAGGTGCGGGAATGGGTCGTTTTACGATCTGACGGCCAGCCTATCTCGACACATATTGCCAGTGCCCGGAGCATGCTGCTGTGACCAGGTGGAAATAGTTTTGGGGCTCTGTAAATAGCAGTTAATTACAAAGCGCACCATACTTTACGATTTCACGTGCTGTCCGCCGGCCGAGCCGTCACTCAGCCATAGGGTGCCCCGAAATGGTAATTTCACTCTCCGTACAGATGGAAACCTTTCCGAGGCGACGCGGCGCGGCACGACGTGCCACAACAACGCAGTCTTCCTCTATTTATTTATTTCGGCATCTAATTTGAATTATAGACGTAATAACTATAATTTGTGTTTGGTTTTATGTTTCGGTTTAACACCTTGTTGGAGGGCCCGGGATGCGCTAGAAAAGTGGCCATGTAACGAGACGGAACCAATATCTTAAGTAGACGAGCCACAAGGTGCGAGCTGTCCGGTTTCGCCGTCCAGCCGAGGTATGATGCACCGTCGCTGGACGCAGCAATAGAACGTGTCATTAAGTGAAATAAAACCGTGCGGAGGCGGTCAAGGCTTTGATGGTTTTCCAGGTGGAAACTTGGCGGGACCATCACTTTGCAGGGCTTTGATGTTGCCTCGGCACCAGGGGAAAATTATGGAAATGATGAAGAGCTAATGCGGACAGGGTGGTTGATCTTCTCAACAGCTATTTACGCTGTGGAACTCGTTTGGGAGGATTTATCTCTTTTCAAGTTTCAATCAGGGAAAGGGCGATTGTAGCAATTTATGAAATGGAGAGCAAAGTGGGCTTATGTTTTTAAATAACTTTAAGGTAGAAATGCCTGGGGATATCAGGGAAATATCGGGTATAAAATAGATATGCAACGCTTCACATCGGATGAAGTAAATAAACAGAAACTGAAATCAATGGCTACGTAGACGGAAATTATTATTTTGCTAGAGTATTTCACTGATGTGAAAAGAATTGCGGGCTATCTGATTGCGAAAAAATCGGAAGGACGAAGGATTTTAACTCTGACGTGAATATAAAACGGCGACTATAAATAATTAATTAAAATATAAATAAATAAATAAAATGCTGCGATCGAAAATAATTTTTTTCTTAAAATTAGTAAAGGTAACTACGCTGACCGATTTAAGGAGGCATATTTCAAAGATATCATTTTTGTTTCTTCTTTTTTAATAGATTGATAACACAACCGTGCATTTATATAAAACGTTGTTAGTGAAAAGTTATATCAATAATATTTTGGATAGAATTTAACTCTTTGATTACTAGAAAATTTTTATTGTACACTGTAGGCAAAACACCAATGGTATTTATAGGAAAGACGATATCCCAATTCCAGAATGTGAACAAATTAAAAATATATTGAATAGTATTATTGTGTGCAGCTAATTAAATAAATTTTACAAAAACTTTCTTATTAGACTTTAATCCACTGCACTTTGTCGGGTTTCTTTAAATTTGTTTTTAAGACTTTTTACACTTTCATTTCATTTGCATTACTTGGAATACCTTTGTTTAGAAAAAATGCAGGTCTTGTAGGATGATTTTATTTTATTACGATGCAGTGAAATCAAATTACTTTTCCTAAATTATACAAATCGTTTACTAATCGTTCAAATGACGCTATTCCAATTGGGTTTTAGTTAAAAAGAAAGCCATTAAAGCTATACATATTCATTGTATTGGCGTTTTAAATTTGAACTAAATTATATTTCACATTTTTTAAATATTTGATACGTATTTAAGTTTTTTCCCGATTAAAGTGAAAACTATTCTTATCTGCTTAAATTACGACAGCGATTAATTTTAATCAGTTTTGGTATGAGCAGTTTCAAAAATTACCATGAAAGTATAAAACTTGTGAATGTCGTTAAAGAAATTTTACTTTGGTTTTTGAAAGTAGTATTATGATATGAGAAATATTTTATCAGTAATTAAATACCAATTGCTCCTGATCACCGCTAATAAGATCTACTGAATTTTTATATCTCTTTTAATGTTAATAATTGCATATGAGTATGTAGGTCTGCATCGCGTGGGATAAGTCATCAAAGTGCAAAACGTGTGCTCGCGGGTGTATAACAAGCAATTCCGAGCTCGATGAATATTATTGGAGTATAGCCCGTTGGAGAAATTTATGGGACGCCGTATGAATATGCATGAAGGAATTTAAATTAATTATTTTGGTACGCTGTCTGACATAAAATCAACTGGCAGACACTAGAGACAGTTGTGGGCTTCATAAACCAGTTTTACTTTTTTATGTCCTCGCCATTATTGGCTATGATTAGTGACTGACTGATTAATAATCTGCGAATTTAACAGAATCGAAGATATTTTAATATATTTTAAATATGTGACAATGTACAAATATTTTTGACGTGTTTTTTGAAAACGACGTTGAGCTGCAGGGGATTATTTTGTGTCCAACAGAGCGAAGGTAATACCCTCATAAACCAAAGCTAAGAATTGTTGGAGTCAAAAAATCGCTTTATACTTCCATAAGCATCCATCGGGCTGGAGCATAAAAAATCTCACAATTACCTCGCAAACAACAAAGTTTCAATTTATTCAAAGGATCAGGAAATTCATGAGCATTTATTCCACTTATGCCGCTCTGGGTTCCGCCGGGTAAGGGATTTTATATGGTTGGGAACCCTTCTTGCACTATACTCCCTCGACAAACAGTCTCGAAGACGGTTCGACTTCCTTTTTGCTTGTCTCTCTTTTACGTGGATATAAATTTGCCTGGGATGCGCTATAAACAGGCGAATAATAATTCAAAACCGGAACGAATTATTGTGACATCAGCTGCCTTGTTGCAGCCATAAATAATCCCACAGACGAGTGGGGCACCGCGGCGAGGGGCACCATTGAAATTTGCTCGCGCGAGTTGTTGCATTACGCGTGTACTTACTGCACCTATTTATGCCGCGCCAAGGTGTTTCTATTGCCCTATAATAGCCGACCTGGGCTGGCTGATTGACTGCCTTTTTGCTATTGTACCTGGGCTCTATTCAATTTTCGACTTTATTCCATTTGTGTTCGCCTTTTTATTTTGAAATGAGTGGTAAGACGTTGCACAACAGTAAGCAAATGCAACAAAAGCATCAAGCGGCCAAATGGACATTTTCACCTGGGCCGGATTGGACTTCAATCGACGACAAGATCGGATGTTCATCGTCGTGTTGATTTTAGATCGACGACGACGGGTGTCGTAAATCGTTCGAATCAACATTCACTTGCAGGTATGTTGCGTACACCTGTGATGTGATGTGCGATCGTGTGATCATGGAGGCGTGAAATGATCGATTTAAATGTTTTGCTGCTTGATAAATTGTTGTGGTTGATGCTGACTGATTGCCCGACGTCGGCAGCAAATTGCAAATCAAATGAGCTTTATTGAGATCACTTCTGAGGCTGAAATTAATCGTTATATTTTGTCTTAAAAATGGATGTAAATAGTATCAATAGAGATCTAGATATGTTGATATAATCAGCACCTCCTTTTCACATATTTGATACTGTGATCAAAGGAGAAGTTCCCGATCGCATGGATAATCAAGTGGAAAATCGGAAGAAAATCACAGACTTCTTCGATATCTTTGGGTTTGGTAGTTTTCACAGTCTGACAAGCCGAGAAATTCCCATGGTCACACAGTCCCCAGAAATTAGTGAACTCCTTTGGCAATAGCAGGAGAGAAAAGGTAATGGAGTCAGTGACTCTAATCTGTGAAATAACCGAATTTAATTGACGAATTGATTAATCGAGCGTTGAAAGATTACAAAAAGATCATTAGCGCTACAAAGCCGATTCGGAGCGGACTCATGATCGGACAACATCAACAGTGTACACCTCTCGCGGTCATCCCGGTGAATAATGCGACGTGCTGTTCCCAAACACAGGAATCATCATCAGAGCTAACCGTATTGGTTTCTTTGTCGATTATTGTTTCTACCTGCAACTTACCTGTATACGTCGATCAAAATTAGAAATGGAAACGTGAGCTTGTCCCGGTCGTTCGACGCTTCTCTCCGAGTAACAAAAAAAAAAGAAAAACTTTGAAAAGAGGGAAAATTCGATTTCCCCGCCTTTTGAAGACTTTTGGTTACCTGCCACCTACTGGAAGGCACAAATTGATTTATTCATATGGATGTGTATAAGTGATGCAAATTTTGTTTGCGTATATCGACAGCAAATCAACGTAGAAGCCATAATTCACTCGTAGCACTAGCAATTTTCAGATGCAAATGATCCACTTGAAAAACGTCTTCGAAAATATGTTTTTTTCGTGGCCAAGATGGTGCATCGTCTTGGCTGCGCTGATTTAAGATTTAAAAGAGAGAGCAGCACAAAGGTGTGCGCTTTTTTGTTTGCGCAAAATAAAATTGGCATAAATAACTCAACGGGGAAACGCAACAATAAAGGGCTCGTCATTTCAGGTTTTTTTGAATAAAAGAATCGCTCTCTGGTCCGTCATAAAATTATATCACCTCCGGCGATAATACACACCGCGTCAGGCCAGTGTCGGGAAATTTAGTATGATTCGTGATTTGTTTCGCACCTCTAAAAACATTTTTATGTGCCACTCGTGATTTAGGTGAGGGATAATGCACTCCGTCGAGCTGCTTTAAATTTGCTTATTTAAAAGATCCGGTTAATGCGCTCAGAACTTTGGGCGTAATGGCCTAAAGGTGAGTTCTATTTTTCACCTATTGTACCGAATGATACCTAAAAAGCGGCAGAAAATAAAAACGTAGATGAATTTTTCGTACGTTTCGCAGTTTTAAAACCTTGACGGTGATATATCACTCCTTATGGAGTAGGTCAGTCAAATCACAAATTTTTTTTCAAAAAAATGATAAAAGCTACTAGTATAATTAATCAATCCATCAAGTTTTTTTTACTAGATTCTAATTTACCGTTAAAATGAAATAGATCTAAATTCATGAAAAAGAATATGCATAATATTGAAGAAAATAAAATTAAAATTGGCCAATTCAAAATTTTTTTAGTCTCTTGATTTTTAATTAATTTTGAATTCAGGAGCGAGCATTTTTAATCATATCGTTTTTTTCCAATTTCGTAGTGGTCTTATAAAATCAAAGAATTTTAGATAAGTTTCAGTTAAATTTAAAAACATAAATTAAATGTTATGCAAACTAAAGACATGACTTACATTAAAATTTTATACAAAAGTAAAAACTTTAAGCATGGAAAAGGTCGCTACGCATTTTTTACGAAATATGCATGTGCTTCCTGTCGTAAACTAAGTGCTTTTAAATTGTTGTTAATAAGCTTTTCTTAATAACAGAAAATCTAAAACTTTTGTAAGATAAAAGATTTATGCTATTAGTTAAACGAGGAACTGTTTCTGTGATATTGTGGTATCTGTGTATAAGGAAAAGCATGGTTTTTAATTGCATTTTTCTCAAACATTTTCCATTTTTGAAATCTAAAGAAAAAAGCCTTTTCAAATCATATGTCTTCTTCCTAAAAAACCCGAAAATTTTATTCCCTGAATATTGTCTTTTTTCTTATGGGGGAAGGGTAACATGAAGGGGTAAAATGTGGACATAACAAGAGTAGGTTACGGGTACTAGACTTCTACATTAACTAGTAAGAAGCTTTATTAAAGCACGAATCTCAATTTTCTCCACAGTTGATATCTTCTTTTCTTGATTTGTTTATTTTTGATTAACCTTCTTAGCCATTTGATATTATTTTTGTAATTTGAAAATGTATTTTAGCTAATCAAATAGAAATCATTTTTATATGTTTGTAGAGATAATTATGGAATAAATTTACCAAAAGTTAAATTCCACATTTTAATCTTTCATGCCCTTTCAGCAATTTCTTTTGCATGTGGCCTTAAGGTTTGGACAGAAAGAAGGAATTTGAGATAGGTTTTACCTGTGTTCAGGGAACTGTTACGAAACTGTGGATCTGATTCCTCATACAGAACACAGACTCCAGGTCTGGTATAATGTGGAGAGCACACAAGGACGCAGAGACCGAGGTATGAGACCAGCCAATTACACACTAAATTAAATTAATCACGATGAAATAAGAAATCCCATTAACTGCTCAATCGCGGCGCGGCGCGCTAAAACGGCGCACCATCGCTTCCATTCTGAAACAGATCACTCCTCCAGCAAAGAGCCGGGATTATTTACAATTCAATTATTGCGTTCTGGCGAGGTTTTCGGTCCAGTTGGAAATCCCCGTCCGCGAGCCCATCTGCAAAAACTGTAGCTTTTGCATAAATTCGTAAATTCGCCATGGAAGGTGCATAATGACCCATTGCGAATGGGTAAAGATATGCGAGGCTCCGCGTTCGGGAGTAACGAATTTCGAATATTCGAAAAATTGAAGAAGCACTGCTTTGCCATTGTTTCTGCGCGAAGAGACGGCCGCAGTGTCCTCTTGGGCCAAGTGTTTACTCAAGCCCGAGTAATGGATCGTAACAAGAAAATGTGGAGCAGGTAGGTACAGATGCTGTCCGCTGAGCAAACAGTTCTCCTACAGTTCTCTGCCTGTACAATTTCTAAAAAATATTATTTTGCAATTAACGACTGGGCGTTGTTGCGGTCGATCGCTGGATGGTCTGCACGGATGCAGATGTTTGTGAGACTATGCAATTTTCAGAAGTGTGAAAAATTATCTTTAATCACCAAATAACGACAGTCGAGCATAAATCTTGTGGGCAAAAAGTTCCCTGCTCTGTATCAGGTAGCTGAGCGTTTCTTAGAAATATAAACAGATGCAGGATCCCCTCATTTTCCTTTGCGTATAATTAAATTTTTATTTTGCCAGAATTTGCCTTAATAAAAAAAACCCTCGGACAGCAAACAACAGAAAGTAAAGTGGGAAATGAGAGCGCGAAAGATGGGATTCGCCCTCGAGCCAGAGTCGGCTATTTTGAAGTGAAAACGGTGTTCCTTCGGGTTCCGAACTCCGTCCCGTCTTCTTCACACGTAAAAATTTTTGCTTTGCACTGTGTTGTCCGCGTCGGCTTCGCCTCTGTTGTTTGTTAGCCGGACGCAAATTACAGGATCGCTAGCCGCAATAACGCGATCAAAATTAGATTTTTCACAGCTCTCAGTCTATCCCCGATCCGGGGCCCTGTTTACCTTCCACCACCATTATGCCGTCATAATCGTGGCCGTGTTACGGTCAGCAGCAAACCAGACACGATTTGTGTCCGAGCCTGTTGTTAACGTGCACCTCTAAATGATTTCGCAATTTTTATATCAAAAGATTTATGCCCTCTACCGGCCGCAGTCCAGAAAGAATTATGACCACGATGGTGGTGGAGGAGTACCGTGGTATAGGTGTCCCGGCCTGTCCGCATGGGACCGATATTTGATCCTGAGGTTTTACACAGATGAGATACTTGGAAGTGACGGTGATAAAATCTTCAGAAATAAGGAGACGACGAACTGTGAAAATGATGATGGAATGCGGAGCCAGAACGTCTGTTTGGGTCTTCGGATCGTGGAGAATTTTCGATGTTTCTTGTCGGAATTTTAAATGGCAATTAAGAAATTGCGGGCGTTGGTTATTGCGATATTAATGGAATTTATCGGAATAAAATTATTAAAATTACGCTCTTCTGCCGATCTCTGTTCATTTTTAAATCAATCGCTCTTATTGATTGACTTATGACTACAATGCATTATTACGAAAAATTTCCAAATTAATAAGATCGTGATAATAATTATAAAATAATGAAAGTGTTGAATCAGGTTGTCGAATGAAATGCAGTAGGATGCGCATTTTTCTCAAAAACTAGACGAAGTAATTAATCGTACTACCTCATTATGGGAAAAGTAATGAATTTAAAAATTTTAAGAAAATATATGCCTGTCTTCAGACCAGTACAAGATACAAAACTCATAACACCCATCCCATCTTTGGGACTTATAAAAAATACTCTGGAAAAGTGCCTTATCATTGGCTTTTTAAACTATGAGTGTAGTTATGTATTGTTGACCAAAAATTTACTTTTATCCCTGCTGGTTATTTTAATTTTATATTTGGGTGTAGTGCTATCTGACTTATAACTTTGTGTAGACTCGTGAAAATTATAAAAGCCATAAATCGATTCTATTAAATTTTTATTTTATTGTAGTACATTGTTATACAAAACAAATCAATTTCAATTATTCCAAAACACATTTTTATTTAAAAAATTTTAAGCTATGTTTATTTTTTAATTTAATAAGCAAAACTATAATACGTACTGAAGTAAATTTTTCTTTTAAGAAAATTACTATAAACACTTAATCGTCTAAAAGCCACTAGTTTAAATTTTAGTCCTTAGAAAATTCATACCATAGACCGTAATTACTTTATAAACTTCAATTCAATAGAAATAGAAGAAAACTTGATTTCATAAAGACAAATAATTAATCATATTATAAAATTTCCTTTTCTTATGTTATAAGACTCTACGAGCTTATAAAGGAAAAAATACTTCTGGGTGACTGCGTGCACAAATTCAGTGAATAAGAATTGAGTAATAACAGCCTTCTTGGCATCAACAAGGTCTTTCATCTTGTACACGTTTAATTAGTCAACAAAATGAGTCTAAACGAAAAGGAAAAATAAAATTTAGCTTCTGAAGTTAAGGAACAAAAATTGTGTATTATAAAACTTCGTGTTATTCACTTAATAATCCAAGAAGCAATCACATTCCTCATTTCCACGTTGTAACATAGCACTAGTAACTACTGCTGATTATTTCCATTCTTCTTTACTCGAGCTAGTTTTAATTAATTTTAATATAACATTCTATTTAATAGCATGAATGGAGTAATTTGTAATTTACACATGAAGTTAATTTGAATTTTAATGTGAAGCCTAATTAAAAGTCTCTGTAAAGAAACTTTAGAGCTCCATCGTGAATTTATTTAGCATTTTTAATTTACTTAAACAAATACTGAATAACAAATGTGTGGGTTGATGAATTTTTTAAAATATTGTTGTAGGTTTAATGTTTAACAAAATGCGTCTAGCTTTTGATATAGTGAATTAATTCTATCCACCAGAATTATTTTTCTCGCAGTTATAGATCGAACATTTAAATTCCCTCGTTTTAGTGATAATGTATTATATTTTTAATAGATGCGGTACAATAAGCCATTTATGCTATAACTTGTTTTATTTTTTTAAATAATAAAATGATATTGCGTTAAAACATAATTTTTAACAATAACTAATAAGACTAATTACACCGTTTTGTTTTTTAGAAGTTATTTTGCATCTGATGACCACCGTGGCCGCCTTATATCAAAGTCTAAAGCTGGATAGGTGCGAATGTAGGCAAAAGTCGACACGTTTTTCGAAAATTATCAATGGTGGGATTGCGATGGTTTAAGATATTCCATATCTTGATATTCTCTTGCTGGCAAGCCACCAAGGAGTCTAAAACAATTAATCTGCTTATTCAGACCGTTCTCCTTCACAAGTTATTCCGTCTTCATGCTAAGTTATGTCCTATGGATTCCCCGAAGGGTGTTTAACTTTACAAATGCGAGGGCGGGGTTCCCGAACCGTGTGGACATCGAAAACAACCCTCGGGCAATTGCACGGTGGATAGCTACGAAAATAATTATTTGTCCACGACATGTGATTAACGGTAAAATAAATGGCGGAACATGAAACATGGAGGGTATGCAGGGCCAGGTCGATCACGAGTCCTTTTTTAATTACCCAGGCGGAAATGCTATCGGGACCAATTTATCTGAGCTCTAGTGGTTCTGGGACGAACTATGGATGGAAGGATGGCCCGAAGGGTCTCTCCATTCCATCAGAATGCATGTTCTACCCAAAAAAGCTCACGAACGGCGGATTTCTGTCACGAATGATAATCACGGGTCGCCCATAACCAGAATTGCACCTTTCGGATTAATTAAAAATTGCCCTACAGTTTCGTGCGTTGCGGTTGCCCGGCGGGGGTGTAGCAGCGTCTATGTCGCTACTGTGTACAATTAAAATCGAACCAGAATATCTGCAGACATCCCTCGATAGCAATTTTTCATCGTTTGTTATGCCGCCACAGCCGACAATTATCCTCGCGCGGTGCAGCCGCAAATTTCGATCTCGTTTCGTTTTGATTTTCATTTATATCTGGCATGCGATCAATTGTTGCATGATTTAGGTGAATTTAAGTACCTAAGTTGAGCGGGGCCGGCATGCGGCAGTCCATTCGGCCGGCCTTAAGCTCGAGCGCAATATACAAAATTTGCGGCTGCGGCCACAATTACCTGGCTACCTTAATTTGACTCGTTTTACTTCCTCGGCCAGATACAAAGGAGATATCATGGGGAAAATTAATCGGATTTTACTATGGCCGGTTCGGTAAATATCGCGCAAAGCTGTTTGAATCGAGTTAAAAATAAATTTGAAAAATAAATTTTGATTCGGCTATTTGATTGCATTGCGGCTGTTCACTTTCGGGTGGAGAAAAACTTACAAAACAACTCAAAGACGGGCAAAAATACTATTCGTAACACGTTAACGCTTGATTTCACACCAAAAATACAGGCCACCAGATTTGTAGTTGTAACTGCGAAATTATTAACGCTTTTGCTTTTATGCCAAAAATATTGCAAATACCCCTTCCATATAATTTACTTTAGATATGGATATAACACTTTATTTTCTTCGAGTTATATAGCCAATATTTTTTCTTTTTACGGTGTCTACTAACAATATAAGTCTGTAAATTCGGCGGCGATGGTATACGTTTTTCTTCATGAAGTTCTAAAATTCTTCTGTTTTTCAATTTATTGAAGAAGTCGTAAATACACTACTTAAGACGAATTTTCCCATTTAATTTCCCTCACAACTCATTATTCGGCTATCAATAATTTACACGGGGGTGAGGTAATGATGAATCGAATGGTTGAAAACTTCTTTCGTAATAATTTCATTCTTGCATTTTTGGTCCTAGAAATTTATCCAAAAATATGTAACAAACATCGCAAAGATGTCGCAAAGAAATCTTATAGGTTTGCTTCATAAAACCCAATTTTACGGAATGACTGAGAAATTTGCAATAGAAAAAAACGAAAAAAATGTCACATAAAATTTGTAAGGTATTCTCAATTATTTTTAGAAAGAAAATTAATAACAGATTGAATACAAAAATTGCACTCATTTTTGTTAAATCAGAAAATATCGTAAGTTTTAATCAGAGTGGTTTTTATAAAAAATCGTGGATTTAGAAATATTTCAATTTACTTTTTAATATTTTAATATTTTTTTAGTATGATCATAATGCTGTATATAAAGACGTATTTTATAAATGAAGCTAATAAACGTTTAGAAATCCCCATCATACAGCCCGTAAATAATTGTAAGTGTTTGTCATAATATTGTTGTCAAATACCAGGCTTTAATTATTACAAAAAACATTATTACTAAAATTTCCGTGTAACAAATTCGCAAATTTAAGTTAACAGGCACTATATTTATAACTTATCATTGCATTATTTATAATTTAATAATATTGCGTGTAAGTGTTATAGATATAAAAAATGTCTAAATAGTGATTATTTCTTCCCAGTACTACTTTTTTACTCCATATAAACTTTATTTGATGTACATCAACTTTTTCTGATGGTCAAATATTACGTGATTCAAACGGCGTGTATGTAATTCTGGTGTGAATAAACTGCAGTTTTTTTTTTTCAACAAAGCGGACCTGAAAGCGACATTGGGTTGAACTTCTTAATTTCACTCTTTAAGTAGGTGATATAATTTCCTTCATCAGCACAGCAAGTACATTATCCACACGTCTTTCTTCACATGCTTAACAGAACCAATAAAACTTCATTAATTTTGTTCGTGCTCATAAGACGGCGATTTCGAAAGAGGACGGCGACGAGCCATCATTTTTCAGTTGCTGCAATAATTTTGACCGCATATCTTTTCTCCCTTGGAGAGGGCTCTTCGGGCCAGCATGGATGTTACAGGGCCAGCATCACGACGATTATGACGATACAATTCCGCGGTCAATTCCGTTGCCTGGCTGGCTGGTTTGTTACCTGTCCGCTGAGAACGCAATGGTGCCCATAAAGCAGATATTAATTACGTGAATAACACCTTCCTATTTGTTCCAAACAGTGCCGACAATAGCGGGTGTTTTGTCGAACTCGTTTTATCTGGGCAATCTCTCTCCGCGGGCAGGTATGTCTTGGATATGTGGCCAGGTACAACTTGCAAGGAACACCGACCCATTCGCTGTTGGTGTTAACTCCCAGCGACGTCCCAAATGAATTATGAATTATTATGCGCCGCGGAGAAAGATACATCCGACTGTCTACCGAAATGAGTTTCGTCTTATCAGCCGCCTGTATCAG
Organism: Proctacanthus coquilletti; assembly: GCA_001932985.1. Classification (NCBI taxonomy): domain Eukaryota; kingdom Metazoa; phylum Arthropoda; class Insecta; order Diptera; family Asilidae; genus Proctacanthus; species Proctacanthus coquilletti. The sequence goes on along the minus strand of MNCL01000098.1, from coordinate 165,470 downwards.
GACATCTGAGCATTGTTAAGCTTTTGATTAGTCCGGCCACTCAGCAAGACCTCGCGCTGTAAATTTGGATTGGACAGGCGGCAAAAGTGGTTAGGAAGCATTTAAGCGATCACGATCACCTTAATGGTTTAATTAACGAGATCAGCTCAGTTGCATATCTTTAATGGGAAAATTTGCGCCACTGGGTGGAATCGCGAATCTCAATACAGCCGCATTCAGTGTCAAGGCTGTTGAAGATGACTCCAATCGTGAAAACGTTTTATGGAAGTCAATTTTTCAGGCAGTTACCTGAAATGAGAGTGAAATTACTCGCATAAAGGAAACGACTTAAGGCTCCCGCAATTGTTTATAATGTTTTTTAAGTCGATTTGCCTCCAATGCGGTCTTACCTGCACCGCATCCACGAAGTGTCCACATGCCGTACACTCGGCGTTACTTGCAAAAATTGCGTGCTGTCAGTAATTTGTTATGTAAATATTTTTGTTGTTAACTGCACAACTATATCAAGCGTACCCCGGCAGGTAAAAAGGTAGCGTCTGGAAGGCACTTTTACTGCGCTTTTTTTGCGATTTTCTAAAATTACTTGTTGTGCCTTTAATGGCACCGCACTGGAGCACCACCAGAGTCCCTAACCCGGCGGAGTTCCGTCGGGTGGGTTTACAGCTCTATGCCTCTACTCGGCTAAATTGATAAAAACGCGCTGTTTGCTTACTAAAAGAGCCTAACCCGGCTGGTGCATGTGTGCGCACTTATTTATGCGCAAATAGCATGCGAATTTTGCATATCATTTAAAATACCTTTAAGAGTTGAGTTTTATGCTATAAGAAAAACCTGAACGAAGCCGACTTGTTTGAGTTTTACATGTTTTACGTTGTTGTTTTGATCAGACGATAGCACTAGAGGAATAATTGCCAGATTTTAAACGATAAAAGGATTTTAATGTCGGTGGGAAAACTCCACTGCAGGTACGTAAATTTATGACTATTTTAATTCAAAAAATTTCTGCGAAAATCACTTTTAGCACATGCTGTGATTTAGCATCATCGCTGTTATTCGCTTTTAGATATGAATCTTGTGCTGACGTAATCCGGACGATCATTAGTGTGGCTTAATAATTTTAAACCCATATCTTGGAATTAAATGAGTTCGGAAACTTGAGAAATAAAAACGTTATCTTGTAGAATACATTCAAAAATTCCCAAAATACTATATAATAAAAATAAAAATCCTTTTCTTTATTATTACATTATTTTTCAATGGTGCACAATGCCATAATTTCATTAAGTAATTTTCTAAAAATTCATATGATTCGCAAAATAATTGTTTATTATCCTAAACAATAAATAAATAAATTGTTTGAAGACAAAAATTGGATGAGAAAATTTTATTTATAATGCAATTATAAAAAATATTTAATTAAAAAAAAACTATTTAAATAAAACACTCACGTTCTTCTTAATTTCATAATATGGACCACGTGCTTTTCTTTAAATTTTCTTTCATCAAAAACGTAATATATGGAAATAATACACTTTCTGGATACGAAACTTATGAAGTTTTATCGATGTAGCTCTTTACTAATGACCATTTAAGTAGGTATCAAAATTAAGGCTCACTTGTTTTACCCCTTTCCTATGAGGATATGCTTACACATAATTTATGATAATTTCATTAGATTGTATTCCAAAATCAACTCTTTGTCCAAATAGCACAGACTACTATGGTTTTCTTAATTAGATTTGATAAATTTAAATACTCTGAAAGGAAGAACAAAACCGGCAAAATAAGTTCAGGTGAAGAAACGATATAAAGTTATAAATATCACAATTGCATTACATCTGATAAAAACATACAATTACAATCTCTTTAGAAAGCGACGCACATTTCCAAAACAACATCACATAATTACGGACCCACAAAAACCTCGTCTACAGTTATATCATTCTTTAAAAAGATATAAAACATCTTCAACTGTCACTCTTCAGGTGTTATTCAACAAATTTCACAGCAGCAAAAAGCGTCCGATAAAGGTGTCATTATCAGATGGCTTTCAGTAATCAAATTAGCCGAAAAGCGCCAGCGAAAAAACAAAAAAGACACTTCTGATGTCTTCATTGGAGGCTCGCGACTGACCCATGGTTGACTGACCGGACTGGACATAAAAAGCTGCGTCATTTCCCCGTGCCTGTAAAAAACGCGACACACACGGGCCGAGCTTATTATTTTCAAATTATGAAGGAAGGAGGCGGCTGCCATCGCACTCGGCCAAAACATGGAAATTACAATGGGTTATGGCTCCAGAAAATGTGACACTTATGGACCGTCGCCCCGGCTCCTAAAGGGTCTAATTGAGCGGAACTGCTTTGATATATTTGACAAATTAAACACACCGGCAATCCCGCCTGATAACTCGTAAACCGGATGAAAATTGGAACCCTTTCGTGTTTACCTTAATGTCGATTTGTCCCTTTTCCTAAATTAAGCACCACTCAATTACGGAAAGGTATTTTTCTTACCCTGAATTTTTTCTTTTCGAATTACTTATTTATTAAATGTTAATTCCTGATCAAACAGAAGTGGATAAGGAATAATAAAAAATATTAATGTTTTTTTAAAACCTCACAATGGACCGAATGATCTTCAGTGCAACAAATTTATTGCTTCTGATTTACACTCATTTCCACCTTTTTGTTATTTAGTTTAGTACAAAGACTAGTTCTATGAACTAACGATCTACTTTGATCGGGCATTAGGTTATTAAGATTTTCTTACGCCAGGCTTCTCCCATTGGACCTCCATGGATCTCGAACACATTTTCATATGAATTTTTAGATTTCGTAATTCATTAAAGGATAAATGTGAAGAAACGAATAAGGACTTTTTAAAAGAGATAGCAATTCCTTTCGTTAGGTTCAAAGAGTACATATCAAGACAGTTACAGTGTTTAGTGGAAAACTCATTATGGCGTGTACCTCCATGGTGTATTCTAAGATAACGCTGTTGAGTATATTGTGGCAATTCATAGGTTTATATATTTATATTTTAAAACTTGTATTATAGACTTATGAAGGAAATGCTTCGTTCTTATGTTGTATAATAACTTTTAAGTCTTGCATGAGTATCTGAAGGCCTGCACGAATGCTTTATACTCCAAAAAGGACTACATTATAACATAAAATATCCGGCAATTCCACGAATTTCTTCTGTAAGGCATTTTGTTCTATGTCCAAACCATCGTGAAAGAAACACGCAAGAAGTAAGCTAATCAAGCGATGGTAGAGGTATTAAAAAAATTAATAAATGTGTTTAAATCTGTTTAAGAGAAGAATATTCAAATTAAAAAGCACCAATTTTTATTATATTTTTTTATTATCATAAGTTGTGCGTAAAAGGCAACGATTTTGATCACGGATTTTATTTGCATAAAAAAAAATATTCTTTGTAAAAATAAATCCTAATTACCTTAATATAAAAAATTGGAGGAGGAGGATTGTTTTTTACTTTTAAATTAGAACTCTTCTATGATATCGGTTGAACAATCTTCAAAATTTCTTTATTAAATACAATTATTAATTTAATTAAAGAAATTGTTGAAATTTCATATAATTTAAGGTAGTTTGTTTTTTTTTCTAAATTTACACTTAAGTTGCTCAGAAGATTTTCTAATTCCATTGAAAGTAAAATATCCTTTATTTTCGGAGAAAAGTTAAAGTAATGTAACTAATATTAATTAATTATGTAATTATGTTATAAACAAATATCTACTTCATACGTTGTAATTATTAAATAATTGATAATAAAAATTCTGATTAAAAATTGAAATTAGATTTAACTTACATCTGGGATAGTAAATCAACTAAAGGGGGAAACTTAATAGCGCGTCATTATGGTTCTTGCACTAACCCCACTAACTAGCACTGAATTTATTCTGTCCAATTTTCGAATATTCAATTTATTCGGCGAACGCTGTAATAAGCCCCATAAGTATGAGCTATTAAGGATCAGCGAGCTGTTTAAGATAGTTCATCAGCCGTCGTTGAGAAGACGTAGCGCGGAGTTTCTTAAGTGCGCGATTATGAGCTCGGCTGGACTCATTTGGGCGAGGATCGGTTGCGGCCAACATTAAACGATTCCATAAATGTGTCCAAATTATAGGCAATGAGATATAATACAAAATGTAAACAACAACAGGTCTGATCACCTGTAAAAGCAAAGGGTGTTGGAGATGTTTGGCTATCTCACCTTTCCTTCCTTCTTCGCAGCTCGTAGCATATTATCGAAGTCTTGGGAGGATCCGCGGTTCAAGAAATAAATATAACACGTGAGGGTCTATTCTTCATCATCACCACCAGTCCCGTGGTGTTGTTCAAGATGTGAATCAAAGGATGAGGATGAGATATAGACCGGCACAAAAAATGCCCAAAAGCAAACTAAGAATTGTTGAGGTCGAGATAAAAAGAGGCGAAAAGGGGCGAAAAAACCAAAAAATGATCGATCACCTGGGGCTAAGTGGGCGCTCATCTTCTGCTCATTTTGTTCTTGCTAAAAAACCTTTTGTGTTTCTGGGATGTGCCGCCAACACCTCTGCGGCTGGATGGACCGAATTTAGGTAAGTGAGGTAAGTAAATTAAAACTGAATCAAGCGAGCTGCTTTTTGGCAAGCCAATGTATTGCCTGGCGCAAATAAACATAGCCCTATAATTGGTGGTTTTCACATTGTGATTTTCTTGTTTTATTTCCTTTCCATTTTCCAACTGGCTTTATTTGATATTTTATAAGTATTTAATTCGGAGCATGTTAAAAGGATGCCTGTTAGGTGAGGCGAAATAAACATTTCTTAATCAACATCGTGGCAGTTTCAATACCTTTTAATACTATTTTTTTAAAAAATCAAGGCACGTAAGGTCCAAGATGATTTTTCTTTTAAAAATGTTTTCCTCCAGTAAGTAAAACAGCACATAGTTCTAAAAAAATGTTAAACAAAAATGTTTTCCCTTGTTTTAAAGTCATGACCTAAATTCCACTTCAAGCTTAATATTAAATGGGAATTATTCGATTATGACACGTGCGGTTTGAAGCGGTCGATGGGATGTACTCGTATATATCCCAATGGGGCCGAAAGAGTTAAGAAAGTCAACTCTTAATAAGTTAAATGAAAATAAATATGGGTATACATAGATAAGGACGAAATAAGAGATATTACAAAAACTTTTACATTTATATTACATAACTACTAATTTTCTGTTATATAATTTTCTATTCATACTGAGAGCACTATACATATGTAGACGTTACAAAAAAGGCGGTGTCTTTCGTCTAGAAAGTAGCACTTAATGAAATCAACCTACTAAGGAGGAAGGTGATGTGATGCAGCACGATCACTATCTGCCATATCATATCACTGCATCACTTAGCCGGAGAAGGGAGCTCCTTTAATAGACATTTCATGACACTTGGAAAGAGCAAACAGAGATTGGCCGTCGCTACCACCATTATGCCGACATGACGTTGCGAAATGGTAAAACAATATGCTGTCTGAATTTCTACAGAACTATCAGGTACTTGACAAGCACTCGGACCCCTCGTCCCCTGGTCACGTTTAAAAGGACCAGCAGCGAAGGCCGAAATATTAAAATTTCACAAAAGGAAAAAAATATATTAACCGAGAAAAAGTCGAAATAATTGAACCGATTCGAAGGCTGAATGCATCAGTCCGGGCCAGTCTTAATGGATTTCTATTTGGCTTGACAAGAAAGGAGCCGCTTGATGGTCTCCAGCAGGGAAAATTTGTAGCTCGCAGCGCAAAGTCATCACACCTAGGGCCGCGAAGGGGCTCCGTTTTTGTTGCCATTATTATTTTGTTCTCCGATTTTTGGGAGGCTGTGCATCATTTATCTTGCTCTGGGGCTTTACAAGCCATTAATTAATTTTATTTGTTTAAAATAGTCCTGCGGGGAGGGTGTCCAGACACGCGGTTTTTCGGATCCCAATTATTCTACCTTTGACAGGTAATTTGATTTCATCGGAGTTAACAAATGAAAGTACAAATTGCTTGTGCTTTTGAGCGGCTTTTCGAATGTTATTTTTCCTGCGATACGCCCACATTGGTGGATCTCAGCATTTTAAGGGATTTTTTACAATAATGCCCATGTAGCAATTTTTCGAGGTGAAATAGTAAAAGTGAAAAAGGTGTTAAGCTTTGACGGCACTTCAGGGTACAATGGGTTTTGACAGTACCTAAGGGGATCGACTGATGAACTGAGGTACGCCGAAGGTCACGTTTTTGCTAAAATATGCATGTACCATAAAGAAATCAGAAATTATTCACAATCGAATGAGATAAGTGAAAATTAATCTTTATAGCCAATTCTATAATCTTATTTTATTAAAAAATTGATTACTAATTTCAATTGTGTTTTTAATTAAAGTATTTATTGCTACATATGTTGAAAATTGTATTTTATTCTGCATACAACAATCAACGTAGTACTTATTGTGACAACGGTAGAAGGCCAGGCATTTCTTTTAGATAACCCAATACAAATGAATTATTATTTTCAAGACCCTTTAGACTAATCTTTCTTAGAAAACTCTTTATTGTAATAAAGTAGCATATACTTATTTATTTTTTAGACATCAAGATCGAAGATTGCTTAGATTCATTGAGTAAAACAGAACTCGGTGTGTGTAATTCAAGTTTAAATAAATTATAATCCCTATTCAAAAATCGATTTACGAAAAAATATACCGCGTGCAAAAGCCTCATTTTTTAAAAGTCAAATTCCAAGTGGATCATTTTTCACAGATCCTAAAATTAATGTTTATATAACACCAGTGCTTAGACTGCGGCAGGGTTAAATGAAAGCCGACAGCGCCCGAAAACTCACGTGACAAATAATTCGTTCTGGCTCATAAGAGTCGAGCATACGTGCTCCAATTTAAAGTCAAAGGAACTCCTTAAGTGCAGCTGATTGCCAAAGATTGCCGAGGTTTGCCAAGGAGTTCCAGCTGGCGACCACGAGTGGTTTCGATACATTACCGGGATCCCTTTCGAGCACAAACATAACCCAGAGAATGGGGCCAGGATTTTGCTTGCCGGTCATACTTCATTAAGTGTAGCAGAGAAAGGCGCCGCAAACTCGAAAGGTGTTTTAGCTTTCTCCCCTCGCAAGGGGTTGGATTGATTTATACCCGTCGTTACACGTCTTAAGTACACAGCAGCATCACGTCTTAATGTACACCGGCCAGGAGAAATGGGGATTTGCCGGCGGCCAGGAAAAATCGCTCCCGCTGTCCAGCACAGCTCTAATATTTATTGTTCGCGTTTCGGTCGATATAATGCGGACGTGTGTTTTTAAATGGAACATTTTTATTTATCGAACGCATTCAACCTCCTCTGCAGGAATCTTCTCCACAAAGAAAATGAAACTCGATGAACTTTCATTTCTCACATTTCTAACACTTCGTCTTCAAGTAATCTGCGGACCAAGTGATCGTCCTCCTTCTCTTGAGGATCGAGTTATTCGCAATCAGCGCTTTGAAGTCTCGGTCCAATGGCGAATGTGCCGTGAAATTGTATGTCACGCGAGAATTACCAGTCATGACATGGGACCCATTGTGCGCCATAAATACAGCGGATATCGCGTCGGCCGGCGTTAAGTAAAAACAATTTCAATATTTATTTAAGGCGTTTAATTATGTGCTGTCCGCTTATCATTCGCGAATCGCTGTCCAATGCGGTATCAGATCACAAATAACCAGACTTGCCGTTTTTGCACATCAATTTATTTAATTATTTATAGGGTGTGAATATAAATTCACCTAACTTGGGATTTCTTGAACGAAATTGTTAAATAATTATTTAATATAATGCTTCGATTAATTGAATCAAAGTTGCATACGACTAAAGCGCATAGGACTGTAGACAACTAAGTAATATACATAAATATAAATATATATCGTAATATAAATTAAACAGGATTAAAAACGCATGGATATTAAAGATTAAAAGAAAGAAAAAACAGACGCATTTTGGAGATTCACAATTCGTTGTACTTGGTTTGTATTTTTAAGATAAAACACGTTGTCGCTGGCATTTTTTCGTATTCAATCAACGATTAGTTCAATTGTGATCTTGTCTATTATTTTTGGTATTTAAGATGCAATTCCTTCTTCAGCATACACCACATAATGACAGCCTTATAATTCTATATAATCAATACTGTGAATTCCATATTTATTTTCAATATTGAATTTAAGAAATACAAGAGCTACCACTTACAAAATTAACGCAATTGTAATCGAATTCGAAGTTTTATTAGCGAAGGACTACGATAGAATTTTCCAAGAACTCGTTATTTCTATTTTACTTGGATTACTTTCCTTACATATCCTTAAATACTTTTTTAAAAAAGTATTATGATAAAATGTTACACAATGTCCTTTTTAAATAACTTTAGAATTTAAAGATCATCATCAATACTTTACTGAAATATCTGCGGTCTGTAGCAGTCGGTTCTTTTTATTTTTACTGGAGAAAGCCAGGCACAATATTTCAATTAAAAAATTTATACTAGGGATTTTGAACTTTAAGTAATTTCAAATCCGACTTATTTGAATCGAGTGTAGTAGTGTGTTTTGACTAAATTTTATATTCTAAATTTTATATTTGATTTCAACTATATTTGTTTAAAATTACATTAAACTTTGAGCATAAAAAGTATGGAATAATTTTGAAAATATTGTTGTATTATTTTTTCTGGCTTCTTAGTGCAAAGTGTTAAGCTCGAGCTACATGAAAACATTTGTTGTTTTTGGAGCTACAAATTACCTTACTTGTATGTATTCTTTATAATTAGATATAGTACTTTTTGAATTATTAAATTTTTCTTATTTTTGAACAATGCCAAGGTTTCCTAAGTAGCTACATTACAAATTCCAACAAGTAAAACAAATACCACATGTAATAAAAAGAGGTAGCACCAGTAAAACGGTAACCCTTTTGCCTACCTGTCGGTGATGAAGATTCAAAATGGACCACATTAGCTGCCGTGGCCGAGGTGCGTTCAGACGGGAGACGCGCCAGTGTGATGACTGTTTAATACAAATCTCGCCGACGGGGGGCATCAGATCGGTGTCTTTGATTCTTCTCACCTCGCGACCTAAGAAAGAACGCCCTCGAATTGACGCGTTTTGTAATTATTTATGCGCGCATTCGTCTTTTCACCGCACTGCCCGCAGCGTTCGATTCTCCGAATGTATCTACAATCGCAGCACCACGGTTTAATTACTCACCCGAACTGGCCATTGTCTGGCCTAAGTACCTGCTTAGAACGGACTTCACCTTGCGTCACCTTTTGTGTTGTTACTTCCTAATTGCCCGATTGTATTGGACCGGTGTTCAGTGCTTGGGGATCTCTTGCTGGCGCAATTAAACTCTATTTACACCTTGCCGAGTCGTGTGCCTTTCTTGGCGGTGTGTTTACAGAAATCCCATTGATTGGGGCATGAATTTGACCTATTGTTTTTCGCGCCCTCCAACATTCATGTTCGTTTTTTCTTCTTTATTTATTTCTTTTTTTTTAAATTTTTGGGAGCAAAACATTACAATGAGCGGAAAATTATTACCACCCGTTGGGTGGCTACGATCGAAAAATTCCGATACTCTCCAGGTGTTCCATTGGGTAGGCAGACATGTTCATATAGAAAGCAAACTGTTGTCTGACATGACTTCGCTCATTCGGAGGCGTTGACAACAGGAAAAAAAGCAAGAAAAACGAGGAAATCGCGATCCATCGCGCAGGCCGCGGTTTAAACCCATTCAGTGATTTACTCTTCGTGCTAGAACAACGTGGAGCGAATAAATAAAAATCGCCTTAAATGCGGACGGTATCAGTCCCGGCAAGTGAAGTACCTGCAATGAAATACTGCGGCACCTGCTGAGAGCCAGTCATTAAAATGTAAATTGCAAATTGTAATAAAAAAGACTTAATTAGATCCAGGCTGCATACTAATATACAAATTTCATCACTTTCATGCCCATGTGCACATGGCTTTTATTTTTCCAACTTGGCCCGTAGAAGATAGAAAGCAGGAGAAGACTTAGTTTTTGCTAAAATGGCCCGGCCGCCAAATCACGCGATCAATTTATTACGAAATTTTTATTTTAATTGGCAAGAACACTGCTGTAGGGAAATTTTAAATATTTGAGCCTACTCGACCGTGGAAAAGTGTAAATGCGCTTTTCCGCGGGAGGAAAACACTCGGCTCTGTTTGAAGTGAAAATGTTTTATTCAAATATGTGCCTTCCGTCACGGACTCGATCTTCTGCTGTTTCCTTCATTTTTAAGGCATTTCGTCTTGGCTCAGCAGTTCCCGACCAGCTTTTTGCTGCCGGGTCCTTCCCGAGCTATTGATTTTAGGCCTTTTTTATCTTTATTGAACTTGTATTAACGAGGCGCTTCAAATTACATCCGTTTTAATATGCGGTGTTTTTTTTTTAAATTTTAGAACAAGGCTTAATTCATAGTTTATGAAAAAAATTAATTCAAGGAAAACAATAGTTGGGAAAACTGAAGTCAAAACAACTTTTACAACAGTCTCTGTTGATCTGGAGATAAGAAAATTTTTAAGGTACTATGCTCCCACGACTCAAATATGCGTATCAGAAAATTAGAAATTAAAATCTTGTAACATACTGATCTTTATTATACAAACTATACAAAGCAATATAATTAATATTTTCGTTTAATAAAGTAGTATTTGTTAAAATTGATGCCATCGAAAAGTTATAGTGAAATACTGCAGGAGATTTTTCAATTTAGGATTCAGGTTTTCACAAAATTTATTTTTATTTTTTAAATGCCTTCTTTTCAAAAGTGAAGCTAGGACAAATTTTAAATCAAAATTCAAACATAATAATTAAAGAAAAAAATTTGAAGAAGTTTTTTCACTTAACATATCAACATATTACTTTTCTAAATAGACGTAAATTAAATTCATATAATTAAAAAATTCCGAGGGAAAATTAAAAATTTAGGACACAATAATCATGTAAAATTAAATATTTGTTTTCATGGCCTTAAGGATTTATACTCTTAGTAGTAGATCTGTTAATTATTTTAATCTCTTATAGTCATAACTTAAATAAAAGCGTTGAATTAAAGAGAGGAATCAACAACTTATTTTGTGCATTTAAGGAAATATTTCGTTACCCAGATATAAAGTACTTTGCATTATATCGTAGAAAATAATTTGCTAGTAATCGCAAAACTATTTTATTGGTAATTAAGTATGTGTAATCTGTCCCAAATTTACAGAGAAATTTTTTCAGTGCGAAATTCCAAGACGTTCTTTAAAGATTCCTGCATTGTTTTACAGGTAACCTTCACGTAGCATAACAAATTGAGGACAGATTTTTTATACAACACGGTAATCCTGTGTTTATATTCTTAGCACTTAATTCAAATCTTTGTATATACAAATTGCATATTATTTCGACACATGCACTTTTCGTGCAGTAGGTCTATGTTAAATAATTTTCAATTTCAGATAACACGATTTTTATATAACATGGTACAAAAGCTGTCTACTCCGAGATACCATTATATAAAAAGAAACACATCACACTTCAGTCATTTTGGAAATCTGGTAATGGGCAATTAAATAAACCATACAAATGCATATACCTTCTTGTTCTACTTAAATTGCTGTCGAAGAACATTAATCTAGAGCTTCAAAGAAAGTCTAGAATATCCCTTACTTCCTTATTAGAATTTTCTTTTCCGGTAGGAAAGGTCATCATAGTCCTTAAGTATCCCATGGCATAAAATTTTTGAAAACTTAGACATCAACTTAAAAAATATTAAACAAATTATTACAAAAAGAATTTATGGTTCTTAAAAAATGCTCTACATATAAATATACTATTTTTTCTGTTCTGGATATCAATATTCGTTTTCAGTTAATATATGAACTTATTTTATCGCACAGTATATCAAGTGAGTATTTATTAGTCTACATATAATGAATGTTGTGGAAAGCTTCCTGCTGGAGTTTATTTTAAGGTAAGTACATTAAAATACACGACAAACGAAAAATGAAATATGACTTAAACAACTTTTCGCCGAAAGCAAATTTCCTATCCAATTTTAAAACGGAAACATCTTAATCTGAAGTAATCTCAGCCAAGTTGAACACACCTGTCATAAATATACGTACGCAATAATCAAAATCGATTTGCATTCCCTTCTAACAACAAGCAACAAATAGCAGTAAATTATTCCCCGATAATTCGATCCCATGGCCCTCAAATTTGCCTATTGAGGCTAATTAACCGCGAGCCCCATGACTAATTGAGTGCAGCCCGAATAAAGCAGCTCTAGATTGTTTTTCTACCTTCCACCCAAGTCGTTCGGCTGTTCGAAAAGGTGTTCGATGGTTAAATAAATCAAAATCGGACAGAAACCGGTCGAAGAGTCAACATGTTATTATTAATGATTTTCTCGGTGCCCGTCGCTCGTAGGCTCGCGATGTGTGTTGATTTCAGGGCTATCGTGTGAACTGCTAATCGCTGCCTATCGTAAAAAATCGCGGTAAAACTTGAGATAATTTTGATTGTTGCGCGGCCTTTTAATTTGTGCTTTTGACCCCAGGAAGGAAAAAAAGCAACATAATATCAAAAAAACACCGATCAAGAGGTGAGCGCGAGAAAATAATACCAATAAAAAGGCGAAATGAGCGGAGGAGAAGACAAAAAGGCCGCGACTTATCCAATCTGACCGTGACTTCAAATTAAGCGGACCAAAACAAACTACAAATTATTTATGACGATAATTACAGGCCGGCCTAACTATTTATTTACATTTCGGGCATTCGTAGGTTGCCGAGTGCTGGGTCGCGGACGGGACCTTAGATTACCTCCTTCCTTGCGGCCGGGGCTTCGATTTCTATCTAATTACCTGCACGAAATCGGGCATTTTTGTAAAACACGCCGGATAGAAGAATAAGACGAGATCTAATCTCTCGTGGCCATTCTACTTGCTCTACATAACGCTATTGTGCTTGCATGCAAGATTTTATGCTTCAAGCGTCCGCGGACCGCGTCCAGACTGACCTTGCGCAAGCTCAAACCGCGGATTGGATCTGGTTCCTCTCTGTCTGGTTCATCGAGATCATCGCTACGCGTCATAAAATATTTTACGTCTACGGTTCGCGCGGCTCTACCACGGCAGCATTTACGCGGCCATAAACGGCGAAGAATTCGAGTCGGGAGAAAAATGATTTGTTTGTATATTACCCAAAAGTGCTTAGGGATGGCTCCTAAGAAGTCCCAGGGGACTTCGGCCCGTGTAATAATCTGTTCTCGCTGCGTCTCCCGGGTCCCGTATTATCCCCAGCACCTCCATCACCTGGATCATCTGGACTGTCGTTTTTACCGCACCTTATTACGTGCACGGGTCCGGGTGGCTATTAGCTGCGGTCCCGAATGTGATCGCCGCGGATCAGGAGGCAACGTAGACGGTAACGCAAACGTAAATATGAGCGAGAACCCCACCGCGGGCGTCTAGGCGGCCTCTTTTGATACGGGTTCCTTCGCGGCGCACAAAAAACACCTATTAAGGTGCGCTTTCGGCCGATCGAAGGTATCCGCGGCGATAATGCATTCGTAATAGCCACCAGCTGCAGCAGCTTTATGTTAATTTCCCCGTCGAGATTCTGTTTGTTAAAAATCCCGAGGAGACGACATTTACGATTTATGACCGCAGCTGATTGCTCACTGACCATGAGAATGTGCCATTGCGACAGACTCACTATGGTCCAAATTCAGAAATATCCAAAGATCGAAACACAGAATTGTGAGTATCCCTAAAGCATTCTATTGCAGCATGCTGCGAGGTCACGTCAAGCGACTAATTTTATTTTTGAATATATGTTTCAATTGTTGAAGTATCTTCCTTACGTAGTTTGATTATTTTGAGATAGCTAGGGTTAGGAGCATTTCTGTATTTTAAAAGTAGAAAAAGGCAATTTTTTCATCAACCGGTAGTTCTAAATAAGTAAAATAACCCTAAATTTGTTTTTACTACCAAACTTTTTTCAAAGTTATTCGAGTTGGATGAAATTTCTCATATACTTGTCTTTATTACAAGAAATAATAAATGTGCTTCTATATAATGAAATTTTCGTAATAATGAAATTGACTAGATCTCCGTCAATTGTCAATATTTTGTTGCACCTTAATTTAAAAATGTTCATACCACCGTGTAGATATGTGAATTTCTTGAGCCTTAGTTAATTAAGTATGTTATATCTAATATTTGTTTAAACTAAAATATTTACGCACAATATTTGCATTTTAATATTGCTTAACAAAAGCAGAAAACGTATATTAAAGAATTTCTTTTCTTGAGAACCTAAGCTGCTTAGAAAATGTCTATATATAGTAATTTTCTTTCAAATCTAGCAATTGGCTAAATACTTCATAATTTCAAACGTTATGAACCGCTGACCTACAATCAACAACAAATTCCAGAATCGTCAAATACCTAGTAATTTGCGACCGCTTCGCTGAATTGCGCATATTTACCAATAGACCACTAATAATTGACGTGGAAAACACAAGAAAAAAGTCACTAGAAACAGCGAAGATCACGATCCTCGCGAAAATCTCTTGTTACAACTGCTAAAGCTCAGCCCATCGTCTTAAGAAGTCTGTAAGTAATGGGTGGACGGGGGAGGGGTCGTCTTGAACAAGACAACCAGCAATCCTCCAGTGCTGCAACAAATCTTTGTTTAAGCACGCCGCGTTGCGTGTTACCTCAAAAAATCCACATCGTTATTACTTTGAAGTCGTTTCAACAAATTTTTGCCTCCCCGCCAACACTTCGCCTGATCCTGGAGCTACCTTCCCGATTATGGGTGCCTATGGGGCTACTCTCATCAGGCCCTGCTGCGCCGGTCCATTCGATGGTCCAGCAAGGGAGTCTGCAATGCATTTAGCTGTGATGGCTTCCATCATCATCATCTCCATTGAGACTATAGAGTCCGTGGTGATTCCCAGTTTTTGGACCAGCAAACGTTTCGATGTGCACCTTCTTGGTCGGCTCGCTGGCTAGCACTTCTTAAGCTCATTCGAAGCATTCCAGCGTCTTGAGCATCCTAAGCCCTGGCAGGCACTCCGGCTGGATGAAAGTGAAGAGGAGCTCAAAAGGTGGCGGCCGCCGCCGCAACATCCGAGCTAATATTGGCCAACACTGCTCAGCTCCTCAAATTAGAGAGTGCCCTTCAATAAATTGGCGGCTCGTTGCTTTTGTGTAGCCGAGACCAGCGCGATATAAAATATCTCAAACGTATCATTATTTCACACCATTGCGGTCCGCGGATGCTGCGAATCTGGCCGATGTACAATTTGATGTGGCCGACGATACGTACGCGGTCCGCGATGGCTCGTTTTGATATATTGAAATGGCACATTGCGGAGCGCGGGGAGTGGACCGCGGACGTCATACACGGCTCGATTGGAGGAATATTGGGCGCGATCTTCGCGCCGTCTTTTTGCTTCCTCTGAGTTTATTACTGCGGCTGCCGCGGATTCTGCTGCTCCCGAAGATGGTCAAGGGGAGCGGAAACGCGCGGGCATCAGCGGCGTAGCAAGTGTTTATCAGCATTTTATCACATTTTCGACAAACATCTCATACCTTCGGATGGTATGATGAGCTCTGGTTTTAATTATTTCTTTCTGGTCTCGTACACGTCTTGCAACACCTTCGGGATATTTAAGCCATTAATTACAGACAAACCGATTTATTAGAGGTTAGTTAATGGTCCTGAAAGATCCCAAGTTTTTGCTGCAATGAGATATGTTTCGTGATCTGCAGGCCACTGTTTATGACGGTGCAAGAAGACATATAAGTCAATGAATTCCAAAGTCCTTTTCAATAAATTATTGCAATTAAAATAAAATTTTCCGGAAAATGAACAAAATAATTGAGATCAAGCATTTTTTTTCTTATTCAAATAAGATCCAGATGAATATACAATTTTGACAAAAATTACAGAAGGTTTGGAAAGGCTCTCTAAAATGTAAAATGTATTCAGAAAAAATTGCAGTATCAACAACAATACTTTCTATCACTATTAGAAAATTGAAATGCAATTGACAAACAAATTAAAAGATATTTCCAATAATTTGTTTAAAACTATGCGCAAAGTTTCATGTGTTTCATGTGTGTTTTAAAAATATTCAAATAGTACGTTCAAATGAAAAATATGTAATTTCCAAAAATGTTATTCTTCCTGTAGATTTTCTACTACCTGCAGAATTTATCGGTTTTATCCTTTTAAACTCGTTGATTTTTCGACCAGCATTACAATTCGTTGATAGTTTTTTAACCAACATGTACGACGTACTTAAAACAAAAAATACAGAATCGAAACTCTTTAAAAATTCAATGCAATGAACCAACAAGACAAGAAACAACACCTACAAATAAAAATTTTACGCAAAACTAATTTTCAAAGTATAGATAGATGGAAATTTACACTCTTTAACAATTCTATAATAATTTACAATTCTATAATTCCATTTTTATTTTCTTCGAAAAGTTTTCATGTAAAAGTAAAATAAAAAATACTCAATATTTTACAAAACAAAGTTTGGATTTGAACCATTAAAATTAGTTTTAAAGATAATGTTAACAAATTTTCAATTTACTTTTAGTGTTTAGGGTAAATTAAGTTTAAATATATGTTTAGACACTTGGAAATTGGTAAAATCTGTTTTTTAAATTTTTCTTCACAAAGATAGGTTTAATATCAAAAGTAGCACCAACATAAAATTTACAGACACTGAATGCATCAATTTAAAAAATTTTCAATAGTAGTTTTATATTTGCAGCGAATGTGAGGGGTGAGAAGTGAAAAATAATTATACTGATTTATATTGTTAAACAAAAAAGAAAATCAATAAAAACGCAAAAGTTAAATCAACAAAACTCAATATTGTTTGAGTATGAAAACTGATAGTGGTTTGATAGATTGTAAATCTAATGTTAAAGTAATTATTGATGGGAAAGATAAAACCAACGTCGAAGAACAGCTCGCCAATGCATAACTATTTACAAAAACTTTTTCTATAGTCTATACTATGAACACGGACTAATCACATACAAAGTTCATCATTTTCCACAAGTCTTCTGCAATAAGCCATGCAAAAGTATACTATAAAACAACAATCTTACGGAAACGCGCTTAATTAACCTTTAAAAACGCTTTTGTCCATCAGACAATGAACACGTAAAGATGCTCATTTGAGGTATGCTGCTGATAGTGTTCCCCTGAAGAAAACTGCAAAAAGGTTGCAAAACAAAGTCGTGTTGAGCGACGCGCTTATCCATCACCGAATAATTGCGCTGCTCAAGTACACGGCCGTTTCGAAGGGCAATTACAAGACGTTCTGGATGCGTAACAATAACAGCTGTAAGACACAGACGGGTATCTCTTGCGTATCTTTGTCTTTGGCAAGCATTCTTGAAGTCGTCATACTTGTCATCTACGACGCCCCGGGCTGTCGCCGGGCTCACTTATTGACACGATATTTCTGCAGCCACCTAACAATTACCGCCGCCCAAATGAAAACCCATAAAAAGGCTCGGACTGCGTATCTTGGCATAGTCTGAAATTTAACAAATGAGAAATTCTTCGCCTAGAGCCACCTCAATGTGCCTGAGATGTTAAAAAGGCAAAAAGCGACGTTTTAACGATTGAAGACATATTGGCGGCGCGACGACGCACAAAGTGTGCGATGCAATTCAAAGGAGCGAAATTAAAGAATTGGTGCACACCTCCTTTATAAATTAATGAACGCCCCAAGCGGTCCGCGCCCGCCGCACTCTCTTCCGTCTCTTTAGGAGCACCTATGTACATTCGTACGTGAGGAACCTCCTCAATACGTCTCAAGACGTTGTGGCTCTGGCTTTGTGTTTATCGTTCAGAAGCCCAAATACAACAGCCGGAAAATGGAAAAGGTCTGAGTATTGTTGGTTAACTTCCACACTCCGCGGAAACTCTTGGGAGCTCTGTTAGTGATAGTAGATCGGGTTTCACGATACAAGTAGGACCGACCTACCTACCATTCCGACACATTAGCATACCACTCATCACCTCCTTGGAGCCCTAGTACATCTAGGCAACGTCAGATCCACTTTAAGATGCAGCCAAGACTTCTTCATCGCCGACGACCCGATCTTCTCGAACTGATAGGGCCCGGCTCAGAGCTCCTTGGTTTTTGCTTCGTCTACGTTTTGTACGCCATTGCTACAATTTTGAAGTATCGTGTATCTGGGCATCTTATCTATCGATTGCCAAACCACCAAACCGTATTTTGTGTAGTTTTCGAGAAATGGGCGGATCCTCTTAGCACTTTTTGATTGCTCAACAAGATCAGAGACAAGAGATCGCGGTAACGATATGGCGTTCTGGTTGGGGTTTTTCTGCTCTGAGTTTTTTTATTGATTTGTTGAATGATATGGTTCGTTTTGATGATAACCGCGAAATTTTGACGAGTTCGTATTGCGGAAGAAAACTAAAACAACTCGTTCTTGAGGAAATGGTTTTTATCATTTCTATCAGTGCAGTTAGCTACTTCAGCTGTTCGAGGGATTTGAACCTGAACTGAAATTGGATGAAATTATCGTTTATACTCCATAAGAACAAAAGTTCAGATGAGTTATCGTCGTAATTTAGACGGATGTCGGTTATTGCAATCGTATAGGGTTTTCAAAACCCGGTTAAGAGTTCCATGAACTGGACCCGAAGTTATAGTATACTTCAGGCAATATTTAACAGTACAAAGGAATGTGTAGATATTTTAATACAAAACTATTTATAACGTTCTAAAATTTGTTTTGTTTTTAAAATGTAATAAACAATTTTCGATTTTGGTCGAATGTTGATAAAATGTGATGGAATTTACAAAAAATGGCAGAGCAGTTTAGATAAGAAACTATAAATTCAGAAACTTGCAACAATCACACTACAACTAATAATGACAAAGTAAAGGTTTACGATAGAACATTACGTGATAAATAAATTTCTTAAATTATCCTATTCTGGATAAAGGCATAAAATCCGGTTAACGATGGAATTTTGGATTCACATTTATATTCATTTTTTCTTAGTTCTTATAAAACACAAAAAGTTAATAAAGTGAAAAAAAAAATAATTGACATTTTTGAAGATTTGTGTAGATTAATAAGAGTGTGATTTTCTAGCCGAATTTTTTTCCAAAATAATGATCCGGCTTTAGAGTTCAATTAACTAACTGAATTAGCATGACTTTAGCAACAGGCAAGTGTTAAGTCTACGAAACAAAAAACGCTGTCTGTTGAATCTCACCTCTAAATTTATTGATTGACCCTATTTAATCCGGTTTCATTGATCAACGTTCAAACATCCATAAATCACCTAACTCGTGTGTGGGTTTTTTCTCTCCTTTGATCAGGTGAGATCTCTCGACAGGTCACATCAGGAAAATGTAAAGGCCTCGCAGGGAGAAGTTGTCGTGTACCTTGCCGACACTTTGATGTTTGCGCCTGCTCTGTTTGTTTGATTTATCTGAAGATTGTTCAGCTATTGTAACCGGAACAATGGGTGAACAAATTGCCTGGGATCATCTCATTATAGACTATTAATTCTATTTACACTTAGCGGCTGAGTTAAAAGGACCGATCCGATACATTAAAGTTTTTGTCGCATGGTTGGGGGCATTTTTTGCTTTGTAGAATTTGTTTTGATTTGAGTTTTTTGCAAGAAAGAAATTCGGTCCCAAATTGAATATGGATGAGATCTTTTTAGTGAGACAAAATATATTTGAACATTTCCAATTAACCGAGTTTTTTTTTATAATATCACCTTAATAAGTTTTATTTAAAGAACCGTAATTAGATAGTTGTGTAATCTAGACAAAGTCATGCGTACATAAAAATACCAGATCACAGTTTTGGTGGAGCAAATTCACTCATTTTGTTCTGAAAAAATTTTCAACCATTAAAACCTCTACTTTCTGTGAACTCACCTTA
Source organism: Proctacanthus coquilletti (assembly GCA_001932985.1). Classification (NCBI taxonomy): domain Eukaryota; kingdom Metazoa; phylum Arthropoda; class Insecta; order Diptera; family Asilidae; genus Proctacanthus; species Proctacanthus coquilletti. The sequence goes on along the minus strand of MNCL01000098.1, from coordinate 145,392 downwards.
AAATAGTGCTTCCGAGTAACAGAGTTTCCCTTGAAGTAAGCTATCAAAGTAAATGGCGTCCTCAATAAAATTTAGCAAAAATCTTCTTGTCGTACTAAAAATCTCTACAAGGTAACAGCAGTGGTAAGAGACGAACTACTTAATTGATCCTTAAACTATTGTTTCTTTGCATAAACAATATGATGAAATCCCTAAACAGAACGCCCACCGCCATTAAAAAGACAATGCAAATTACTGCAGGGGTCATATTGTCCTTTAGATTTGCGAACGTGCTAATTCACCTTTTTGTTTACCTTGTCCCATGCGTGCTTCTCGGAAAAATTTCAGACTTTTGCAGACCTGGTTTTTATTGAGGGTGGGAGATGTTTTCTTTTTAGGTAAATCTGTAGGCTGCTGTCGTAGGTTTTATAGCCTTCGGGAAATTTTTAAAGGACTGATCTCTTATCATGCGAAAAGTTTGTTTGTTTTAAGATAATCCTTAATTTTGTCAGCTTTGTCATTATATTTATTTTATTTAATGCTAAGTTTTTAATTTGAGAAGAAAATTGAAAAACAACAAATAGATCACTTAAGTATTACTTATATTAAAAATATTCTTTCTAAACGAATACCTAATCAGTATTTGAAGCCGGATATAAAGTACTTTATTTAATTTTAGTTTTAATATGGAATTGCCTTAGAATACCTATCCCTCAAATCTTCCTTTTTTATCAGAAATTCATCTTTTATTGGTCTTTTTGCTATTTTAGAAAATTGTATACGACTATTATTTACAGAGCCATAATCAAACACCTTTTAATATTAAAAAAATTGTGTAGACTGAAAAATTACTAAGTATAATTTTCATTGACCGCGAAGTGACAATAATAATAATAAAAAATTTACTGTAGTTGTCTTAATTTAAATAATATTTTCAAATATAAAATTACATTGCAGGTTTGTTTGATACAAATATCCGTACTTTATTACATTTCTATTTGAATTAATAAATACGTGCAAAGCTGTAGTAATACTTCTATTGCTAGTTCCACTAATGTTGAGTAACCATCCCCAAGTATAATACACTTTTCCAGAAGAAAAAAATATTTATTACTCTAAAATGCTCAATGTAGGTCTATGAACCAAGGCAATATAACCTTGAGAACTTCCCTTTTTAAAAGTAAACAAGACTTCTCGTCGTCTGGTAAGGTAAATTTGAAATTTGCAAGACATTTGATCCCATGTCCATTTAGTCTTTTGTCATTTTATTGCTGTGGGCGTTCTGTTTAGCAATTTCATCATACTGAACTAGCAGTGCCCTGTTGTCAATCTTTTGTTTTACTGGAATATTTCCTTTCCTTTCTTAAGAAAAGTTTATTTGCAAATAGGTATGTAAACCAGAGGTAAATTTCGGCCGATTTTTTAATTGTTATGGTCTATCCTTGGTTTCTCTTTTCTATCCGAATTCCTACGTGGTTTTGCTGCAGGATTTTAGGAAAATTAAGGGACTAGCATTTATGGCGGACTGTAGCAAGCGATGACGAAAATTGTCAACAGACCGCCCCCTGAAATTTTCAAAATAATGCCGACAGAACCAGGAATTTGCAAGTTGCCTAATTCTACTGTACCTGGACCTTTCGATGGATGTAGGATCTTTTAGAAGAATTTTTTAACGACCCATGTCCAGTAACGACCTAATAAACTGGACACAGGATCCTCAGTGATCGTAAGATTTTTCGCTTGTTTGTTTTTAAAATTACCAAGGACACTTTCGTAATATTTTCCTCTATGATACCCATAAATACTTCTCGGGACCATATGCGAAGTCTGCATGGTGAGTTTATCTCAATACTGCAGTGATTTTTGCAACGTTTAAAAAATTAAAAATTTGTTTCGTTGTTCCTGTAAATTTGCTTTACGCTCTGATATCGCTTCTGTTCTGAATGAGTCTTGCTTGGAAGACCAAACTAAAAATAAAAGGGCAGTTGAAGAAAAGGCGCATCCATAAGCATCTTTTATCATTTCTACTGCTGCAAGACAAGCCCTATAGAATTTCTTGTTTCATTATCTGAACGGATAATTTCGTGGCCTTTTACGTGCATTGTTCGCGTTGTCAAAACAAATTGCTGACTTTTTGTCATCTCTCCGGAGAAAATTCTTCTTTATGTCGGCTCGGCCTTAAGATGATTGTCGGACCGTACCAAATTGTCTTCACCTAATGTCGGCGCGGTCTTACTAACTAACCTGAACGAAAGAGAATCGCCGGCGCAGCGGCACGACAAGTCGCATTCATTCAGCCAGAGCCTAGAAAATCGTCATTTGTCCAGCCGTACTGCCGGTAGAGTCAATTCGAGCATTGGCCACAATCTTCGGTTCACCTTGTTTGCTTAGAACCTAAGAAGTTTTTTCGGCTGCTAAATAGACGGAGCAATACAGGAAGCAGCTCCCTACGGACCTGCGGTCGTTTTGTGCTGGAAGTCAATAGTTCTTTTTGTGGCATGACTTGTTTCCGAAAGATGTACTCAAAAATTGCGTTCACCTTAAAGTTGTTTTTTTTCCATAATCTAGTTTCAAAAGGAAGTTAGCTCGTGCTCACGATAGAAAGTACATACATATCTGCCGAATATGCCCATTTTGTTCATTTTTTTGGAAAAAAAATAGCTCTCCATTTTTGGCAATTTTAACAACACTAAATTTAACTGGAATCACCAACTATTTTTAATAAAATTTTCTAAATGCCTGTGTAAGACAATACTTTATAAATCAAATAATGAATAGTTTTTAAAGTACAACGAGTTAAAATCAGCTGAGATTTTCTACTCTCAAAATACTACTATTACTATTATACATAACATATGTACGTTTGTCTTAGCCACAATGAGAATCTTCTTTTTTATGTCGGTTGAAACTGATTCACAAATATTAGGAACATATAAAAGATGATACTATCTCTTATAGAACATTGTCTGGATAATCAATAAAAAAGGGTTACCCTACCTAAAAATGAGATCGCGTTAATCAATTCCGCGTATAAAAAGTGCCGCGTGTTGAGGTAAATTTGCCGCGTTAAAGAAATACTGGCGTTAAAAAGTGCCGCGTAAATTAAGGAACGGGTGTATTTAGGCATTAAAACAAAGATATACAATATAAATTGCCAGACCTGATTTTCAAATTAAATTACGTATTTCCATTAAGAGCGTACTCATGTTTTTTTAATATTCTTATCACACAATAGCTTTAATTTGTTGGTTTAGCTGCGTTAATAAGCCGTCATTAAAATTTTTTTTTCTCTTTGGCTACCCTAAATATGTGCTTAAATAGGTTAGTGGTAATAAAAGGTCAATAAAATAATAAATCAAATGATTAAGTCTTTCTTTATTACCATATCCATTCTATTGATTTCTCAAAGATTTCCCCTCACAGCAAAAAAAAATAAACTAATAATTTTCTTAAACAATTGATAAAGTCCACCTCAATTTCCGCTCCATTAAGTGGCAGGTTTACAAGAGGATTTAATATTCTAATTGAGAAATTTCCAATAAACTACAACCCTTTTCGATCGTTTATTACATTAGACAGTAAAAGGGCTCTTGCAAAGTTCCATTTAATGCCCCAGCCATTATTGAAACCCCCCGAACACACCGGAACGTCCTTAAAATTGCTGCTGGCACCCAATTTGTGCTCCACCGCCATCCTGCCGTTCCCGAGAAGAGCCTATTAAACCCGTTCCCAGTTTTGAGGAAATCAATAAAAAACTAAATGGAAAACAAGCCAGACAAAGTCTGTGGGGCAGAAGGAGGAGGAACAGGTAATAAAACGAGAAGACAAAAAGGCAACTTCTTGTTTTCTAAATAAATGTTAACCGTCAACAACTGATTAACAACCACCGAATTAATTTGTAATGAGGGCGGAAGTGAAGGGTGCTCCGAAGGGGTAGTGGAGCCCACATACCGCCTTATTGTTCTTGGTGCAAAAACATGAACTGTCTCTGGTGCAGGTAATTAATAATGAAAATCTTGAGAATGGGCGCAATAATAAACCATCCTTACTGCAATGAAACCGCGGAGGGTACCTCTTGAAAGGAAGGACCAAACACCAGCTTCGCTTCTTATGTAGGCCAGTTAAAGTTGTACCATGCGCACTAGAAATGTTCATGCAGGTAAATAAACAAGACCCTTCCCAGCCAATAGACTACCCGAACGGCTCTTATTACATCTCAAGAGGCCACACCTACATCACCTGGCCTTATACAAACAGAGCCGCGACTCGCTCTCTTCGGTTCTCATTGATTTATTTGACCAGGTAGGTAGGAGAAGCAGTTTTACCTGTGAAGCACGTATATACCTGACCGGTTTGGTCAGTTTCGACTCAGTCTCAGCAGACACCTCGACGGAGAAAGAGAGTTAGTTTAAAGACTTGCGTGAGCCAAGTGTGCCAACAAAACATTTTTGTGTTTATCTTAAACGAAAAGAGAAAAACAAATTTTAAAGTGTTAAAATGCCGCGACCATCGCGAGAGTCCTACGGTGACCAGAAGCCACCCTTCTCCTACATTTCATTGACTGCGATGGCAATCTGGAGCTCCCCGCATAAAATGCTATCACTCAGCGAAATCTACCAATTTATCATGGACAGATTCCCGTACTATCGGAAGAACATCCAGAGGTGGCAGAATTCCTTGCGCCACAATCTCAGCTTTAACGACTGCTTTGTGAAAATCCCACGGCAAGGAGCTAAGCCAGGCAAAGGCTCATACTGGACATTGCACCCGAAGGCCATGGACATGTTCGAGAACGGAAGCCTTTTACGCAGAAGAAAAAGATTTACCATCCAGAAAGACGAAAAAAATAAACTAAAGGAAGAACTCGAAGCGTTGGCCCGATTTAATTATCAGTTTACATCAAACCACCAACCGTGGGTCGGAGGTTCCCACCAAATGCTGTCTCCGCAGCCCGCACCCATCAATCCACCAAGTCCTTCGACATACGTGATGCAGCCTCCTACACCCCCGCCAACCCATCTTGTGCAACCACAGGTGCAACAGCAGCCAACACGGCCTAAAAGGAGCTTCACGATCGAGAGCCTGATAGGCCCCGATCCGGTGGAGGAATCTCCGAAGGTGCCCACCCCAGATGTACTAATGCCGTCGGCATCTCCTCAAAACCTACCTTTACTTGGCAATTACGGATTCACAGTGCAATATCAACCTAACATTGATTTGTTCAATTATCCGTCAGGTGTTGTATCCCAGTTCCCCCCCGTCATGTACTACCCCCGGCCTTCAGCAGAGGACTACAGCAGCTGTTTCGGATCTGTAAAGGTTTTTTAAAGTGCGCCTGTCCTGCGAAAAACTGCACATCTTTTGTGATACCACTGCCCACCTTTGCCTTACCTGTAGAAAATAATAGGAGTAGTTAAAATGGCTGTGCTCGAGTATACCTAGATGATTAAGTGTATATTACTTTATTTATTCTTAAGTGTTAAGCTACTTTTGTTATTGACGAGGAACTCACATGGAAGTTGAAGAAATACAAGAACTGATGACACGAACGTCCTGTTTTTGTTTTCCACCGTTTTTATTATTAAAAATATCGTTTGTGGTCCGTTTCCATTTTGGGTGGGTAGCATTATTTCCAGGCGCTATTGATGAATAATGAAAGTCTTTTCATTATTCCGGGTTAATTAAGGTTATGTGTTTTAACGACCAATAATTTTCGTTATCTCATCCTCATCAGTCGTACTGATGTTTGATATTGTGGTTTTGCATTCCAAATAAGTAATAAAATGTATTAGAATCTTGTGACAATGGGAAAATTAAATTAACCCTAATTCAATAAATGATTCGAAAAATTACGACCTCGAATTTACGACTTTTGTGGAGGCGAGTCTTAATTAATAATCGTTTCCATAAATTCGAGAAAGGTTTAGGTTGCGTTGAAAATGTTTCATTTTAATTTTTGCAATTAACCAGGTCTTATTATACAAATTAAAAAATTACTGTGAAACTATTGCAAGTGTTTTTAGTGTTTCGTACCTAAAAGGTCAAAAGGAACCCTTAGGGTAAGACTTCCATGTCTGTCTGCATGTCACGGCCGTTTTTCTCAGTAACTACTACTGCTATCGACTTGAAATTTGGCACAGTTGTAGAAGTCATTTGCTCGCATCTATTTCCGGTGAAAGAATTTCAGAAATAGTTTTATTGAAATTAAATAGGGGGCAAATTGATAACTCAAAAATCATTTGAAAGGGTTTGCTTTAAGGATTAAAAAAAATATTTTAAAATATCAAGCCGTATTAGTTTTGGACTTATATCCAAAAATCGGCGAAAAAATACCATTCGTATTTATCACCGAAGTTTGCAATCCAAAAAATCTGAAATAATTCGTACTAATAGAAGGTCTGACATGTATTACAGGACAAATAAAAGCAGAAAAAAATAAATAAATCTGTTACTTCCTTACCTTCATAACTCCTCAATTTGTATATGAATAATTATAAGAAATTATAAATCCATAAAAGATAAACTCATTGCATTATAAACTTATTGTGAAACCTTATTATGGGGCTTTGTAAGGAATTTCTTTTTAATATTGTACGGAACTCTCGGTGCGCGAGTGTGACTCACACTTGGCCGGTTTTTTTTGAGTAAGATATCGATACTTCTGTTCGTCGTATATGAAAATAACATAATGGGAGTGTATAGAGGAATTGGATGAAATTTAGTATCTGTTGTTTTCATTTTTTTTCAATTCTCAAAATTTATAGTAATTAAAGTTTTTTTAGCTTAAATCGTCTTTTTCTTTAATCTCTTGTTGTCTTGTTTTTACGAGATAAACCGGCTTCGATATTTTCTATATTGAAAAAAAGCTAGACGTTCCATTTTCTTATGGCAATATTGTTAACTCCTTGTACATTACTACTGCTTCGTATTCTCAATAACGCAGATCTCATTTCTCTTGGAAAAATCATTGTGTTACTTCTTATTACGCAAGAAAATAAATAAATGCCTTTTATTAGGGGCTATAGCCCATACATACATGCTACATTCGTCTATTCTGTCTATTTATCTCTAGTAACTTTATTATATAAATTATATGGAACAGATTTTATCTAACAAAAAGTTCCTATCGTGTAATTTATAAATTTTTGTACCTGTCCATCCGTTTGTTATTACACCATATCAAAACATATTGTTGAATTTTTAAGTTACTCTCGTTGGTAAAAAAAATTATACATCAAATTAATTATCTAAAATTACTTTAAATCTCGCCATTTATAAATCATAAAAATCATGCCTGGGAAATTTATTTATATCACCGACTAATAGATTAATTTATAATTTAAATTTTTAATTAAGCAGAAAGTCAGGTTTTATGAAATAATATTGAGCCGATAATTAAAAATTCAACTTTTTATATTTATACTGTAAAATGAGGAAGTAATTTACGATCATTTCTCATAACTTGTAATCATGTTGACAAAAGAGCTTTGCAAATTAATTACTAAGAATTGTGGGTCTTTCTATTAAAGAGCAATTCATTCTCGATTTGACTTTGAGAATAATAAACTATAATAAATACTCAATCGATTATGAGTAATAATTAAATAAATATAAGTACTGGCTAGCCGGCATATAAAGACAACATAAATGAATATGGGTTTTGATTCTGAATTGCTAATGCTGAAATTGTTGGTACTGTTTTATGCAATAATCTGATAATATTTCAGGAATTGCTATCGATGCCAGATAAAAGAGTCGTTAATTAATTTCTTAAAATAGAAAGTTATATTTGTGCTTTGCGACTTCGATTGATGCTATTTAAAAACAACTTATGTTCGCATTTAAATTGTGCTTAAAAGGTGAAAGGATTTCTTGTGTTTTATTTTTTAAGAACGTACATTTACATTTTTCAATTGAAATTGATTTTGATTGGCGTGATAAATACAAAAAGAAACATTAAAAATTAAGAAAGTTCCGAATATAGAATGGACAGTTTTTTTATTTTGTTTATTATTTTCTCTTATTATTATTATTTTAATTTTAAATTGTATTCTGTGGAAATTAGCGGTTTTGGGCTTTTTGATTTTTCAATATTATATTCCCAAATTATTTTCAATTATTCATTTCGAAAGCTGAGTGTAGTAGATCTTTTAGTCACACAATAATTTTGTGAAAATTTTGTTCAGATTCAAACAAAAAATAATTTAAGTTAAATATTGCACTTTCGAGAAATATTCGTTAAATTTTAAAAATGTATGAAACAATTTCCTTTACGAATTACTCAAATAACGTGTAATCGATGTGTAATTATTTGTACAGAGTAAAGCCAGAACTCCTGAACATGAATAAAACTCAAACGGGTAATTATAATCCAAAAATCGCTAAAGGATAAAGCAATGTTTTAGATGTGTATAATCTAGCGTAGTATCTAACTCACTTAGATTACGTCCAATTAACTTAAAAAAACTGAATTAATATAAATCATATACCTTCAACACTATTCAGGGATTTTAGCAATAAAGAATTTTACTCATATTTTGCAATGTTGATAAAACCTATACTTTTACAAGTCAAGCCATTCTTTAAAATAATAATTGTAGTTTCGATAAACAATAATTACAAGCAGAATAATGTGCAGCAAACAGGTAAGAAAGCGAGCGTAATATCTGTATTTTAAAATGATGACTTTCAAAGGAAAGTAGTATACCTTGTTGTATTGTGGAAGACCAAGGCAGCGGAGCTGCTCCCTTCGCTCGAGCTTTCTGGATTTCCACGCCTCTGGGTGCATTGCCAATCCGTGAAGTAGTTTATTGTTAGGAAGGTGCCTTGATATAGGCAGATTAATTGAAAAAGCCCATAAAATCTTGTTCCAATTAAATTTTAGAATAATTTTCATGGCGGATAATTTTCTAGCAAACACTCAATTTCAGGATATCAAAGACAAAACAGAATGACGAACTGAGTCAACCAAATGACCATCCTGAGCCGCAAACAGAAGAGTTCCCATGGTTCGATAGAGCCACTGAGGTGAGGCCGCGCTGTTTATTAAAGGTGTAAGTGGCGGACTAAAAATAGTGTGTTAATACTTAAAATTACGCGGAGAGTAGCGATGGTATCGTGGCTCTAATAGACACAGGCCATAGGCAGAACAGGTAGTCCCGCGGTGCTGTTCACTTCAGACGGTGTAATCACCCGTAGAAAATCTAGCCGGCACCGGCAGCACTTGCTGGAAAATTTCTAAGGAAAATCCAGTCAGTGCCCTATATTTCAGGTGTGTTTTTTCGCCCGCGATAAGAAGTTGCGAGGTGGTACTTGAATAGCCGTGGTCTGCGGGCCCAGTCTGGGAGCCTCTGTAATTTCTTGTTTGCTAGCACTTTTCTGTAATGTTTGCTCTGCGACCATATAAACTGCCACTTGTTCGTCCCTAAATTACAGCAATTTCGAAATACGTCCGCGCGATGCAACATTATCGGCGCGCGGGCATCCATTGAGCGGTGGATAAACCGTGAAAGAAACTTCTTGGCCACTAAAGAAAATGCGCCTTTTTATGCTACTCCTCGCGGTAATTGCTGAGTAGTTGGTTGCACCTTCTGTTGTGGTCACTTAATCCTCTCCGCTGCGTCTCAACCTCATTGTTCCTGGTCACTCGAATCAGCTTATCCCGGATCGGAGTCTTAGGCTGCATGTGGACGGTGCCTGTGAGGGAGCCCCTCGACTGCTCTGTGCACACAAATTAAAATCGAACGCAGCTCGCAATTATGGACATTTGCATAGAGCTCAATTCGATACTGTGGGCTTTCGGCGAAAATTAAAAATTCTCGTGAAAATTATCCACGCCAAGAGTTTTAGATTATCACAGGTGTTGACGATATCCGTCAGTACGGCAGGTGGAAAATGTTCACTGGTTAATTACAGGGAAGTATGGGGAAATATTAAATAAGGACTTGGATTTTTGGTTCGATTCAGAACATCACCTTAAGTTATAATTAAGAACAACTGAAACGCTTTGTTCTTAAGATTCATCTATTCAATGTTCTTTGAAAATATTTTTTTGGGTTTAAAAAAATTTAAACCGAAATTTAATCTTATAAAGATAAGTACACCAGTAAGACAACCATTGTTTCAATTTTCGATAAAACAATTCGTTTTTATTTTCAATTTTATTTTAAAATATATCTCCTATCTATTTCTTACATTTAAATTAAAAATATTTAAATGCAAATACTTCAAATAGAATTTCGTTTAAAATACGTTTTATTATGAATATTGAGTTTCTCTTGTTTGTGTTTGTTTTTTGCAATTTTTAATAATTTTCTTAATAACAACTATTGAAATTGAGTTTTTTTTTCTTTAAAGATGGTTTTTTACGTTTCTCACTTTATATAGAAATACGAGTATAATACTATAAATAGTCATCGTTTATACCAAGAGAAAGGAGCAAGATATGCCCATTTTGTTATTCTAATTAAGTAAAAAAATTGCAATCTTACAATTTTTATGATTTACTTTTGCTCTACAACTGTCTTTTTGTTTTATCATTTATTTTTCTGCCACAGAATTCATCTATCGACGCTCTTAGGCTATACAAAGGCTAGGCATTTAGTTTAAGGATTACTAGATTTAATTAAAAATTAGAAATATCTCTAATAAATTTAATAAGAAATTTAAATTAATTGTGTTCAAATCCATATTTGGGCGATCGCACTCCTCTAAGCACGTGCAGCGCAAGTGCCACAAATTGTATCGTGGTTTTTTTTCAAATTATTGGTGTAAATGTTATATAATTGCTTAAATGAACGCTAAAATGGTAAATCTCAGAATTTCTTGAACTGGCTGAAATTATCTGATTCCATGGTACGAAATTAAATCAGCTCTCGGAGCATTTCCTAATCGAAATAATTGGTTTTTTATTACTTTTTGACTAATATGTATTTATAAAAATTTCAGTATAGTAAGAAATGAGGACTGATCCTAAAATAAGGTCTTAAGTATAATAAATGTTTTTACATTTATGCACATTTAAAATTTTACTACTTCCTTAATAAAAAAATACCTCTTTCTTTTAAATCGAAACATAAAAATTTCCATAACACCTTAATATAACTAGAGCATAAATTTAATATGGAAAAATTAAATTTGCAGTAAAACAGGTTCAATTAACGAAGACCGACTTCTAGAAAAGTTAACGTAGACCACAGAAAACCAACAACAACATAATGACCTCGTCCCACCAAAAGTTGCATTTCACACTCAACCGCCGTTCTTCCAGTTTCTATTTTTGTAAAGAATTTTAATTGTATTTTCTTGGACTTTATAAAATATCTTAGTAGATTCATGAAAATCTAGTTAAATTAAAACAAGAGATAGGATATGGCGTTACTTTGAAATGTTGCTCGGTACCACCGAATGAACCGAAGTACAATAGTTTATGACTTCCGATGTGAAACTTTAGATTTTAATTGTTAATATGCGTATTCAATTCGCCCCATTTGTAATTATTTCTAAAAAATGCCTAACCTTAGAACGCCTTTTAGTTCTCTCTACTAACGAATTTTATTTCTTTCCCTTCTAGTAAAAGCCTGGGATTCAGTGAGCACTGTGCGCGCACAGTTGTTAGAATTACATTACAACAAACAAAATAGAATTTTATAAAATTTTTCAAATTTATCAAAGATATCCCGAATGTTTTCTAAAGCAAGCGTTCCCTTTTAAAACTATAGTTACGATTTCTAAAACACGAATTTTACGACCGCAATGTGAAAAAATTTAAATCGTCATAAACTTTTATCTAGAAAAATGTCGCAAAATGTTTCCAAAACGCATTTAGTTAGCGACCGAATCGTGTCACGTTCAATGTGTCCCAGGCTTATATCAAGAGCCCTACTCGCATAATACGCGCCGTTTTTCTCATTATCGAACGCGGAAACGGGCCTTTGAAATTAAAACTATTCTCAGGAGGCATCAGCAATTACCTAAATTAAGAAAAAGCGAAAAAAGAATAACTAGAATACGCGGAAAATGCTCAGCAAGTGGTCTCCAATACTGATTCGGACTTCTTCGATGTATTTTTTGGTGATTTTGTAAATTTCTGTGCCTCCAAGGAACGAAATTGATTTAAATACTCGCTAAAGTCAGCTCCTGCGGCGCTTGAGGCACCTGTGGCTCCTGTTGCTGGTCCACTATCCCCTCCTCTCGCCGTATTGTGTTTGATTTGCTCGCTAAGTCTTCGAATATTCAGCTGCAACTCGTCGTCCTTTTGTGAGATTGATGAGAAACTGTGACGGGATTGGATGAGGCTTGGATTGATTACGTTGAGGAACATCTTGTTTGATTGCGCTGTACTATAATCGTCCTTTCGTACTTGGGGTTGTTGTGGCTGATGTGCTCCAGGACTTGCGGAGGGGGTTTTGAGGTCATTGGCAGTCGGAGTGGAATTACAAGTACAAGAAATTTGAGTGTCCTTTTCGTCATCTCCAATTAGGGGGGATTTGCACCGTTGGAGCTTGGGCCTGTTCAGAGATTTGGCACTATTAGAGGAATCTGCTACACCTACGGACATCTTGCTCGAATCGGGAATTTCGAATTTTGTTGTTGAGAAAGATTTTGTTTGCCTGTAGATTTCTTGTTTTGGGGAACGCTTAAAATTAGCTTGGTTTGCTGTAGTCTCCATTTTTCTCCATATCCACGGATCGCCAGTGTCTAAGGGCTCGATGTTCCCTCGACTAAGGGATCGTGTTTCTTGGGAGATCTTTGAAATTCGGCGTTTGACCTCATCCTTGCTCAGCGTGCTGGCACCACCGCTATCAACGTCCGACATTTTCAGCCAAGGATCAGAGGGGACATAGACGAGGCAGCTTGTACTCTTGTTGGCGCCCTTGTCGTACGAGAATGTCGTATTGTATTCAGAAAGATTCGGGGAGGTTTGTTCACTTTGGGCTTTATGTTTTTTCTTGACGCCTCTCTGAACATCTACTGCTTGCGTAGTGATCTCCGTTTCAAAGTCCTCGTTCGGTGATACTTTCACTGAAACTATATCGTTTTCGTCGGAGACCATGATCGCGTGTTGGTGTTTCACTGGAGGTCTTGGCGACAAACTTCTTGTTGTCCTAAGAGGTCTGGCAGGCTTCGATTCCCCCAAAGAGTTTGATTTTTCTAGTTGTATCTTTCCGGATATGTCCGGACTTTTAGGGATCAACTCATGATTCATATGTTTACGAACGTCTAAGTGCGGACTGGTCGCCGCATTTCGAGTCGTAATCAGCCGCCGGGGACTGAGGCTGGCCTTGTTGGTCACCTTCTTCTCATCACTTATTCTTAGTTCATTGCACATCGATATCTTTTTGCTATTTATCAGTCTCAAATTTGGTTGCAGGGTTTTTTGGTTGCCAAAGCGACTCGGGCTCGTGGCAGCATCACAACTTATTTTCGAAACCTTCACTACGTTTCCATTGGTGCTTCCCGTCCCAACTGCAATATCCGTTGGCCCTCCTCCTGTTACTGGAGCCAAACCACCGCTAGATTTAACCGACCTTAGGGAATTATAGCTAGAAGTGTTACAGGTGCACTTGAGCGCGCACTCAGGATTGAGCTCTTTCGATTGTGAATTGATGCTGCTGTAGCTGTAACCGGACATTAAGTGGTGCGGAGAAAGGGACTCCTCTTTGCTGGTGCTATGCGCTGATAGTTTTTCTGTGGATTTCTTTGGCGTTTTTGGAGAATATTTATTTGATGAGGAAGACGCATACGACGACAGGCGCTGGCCCTGGCTCTCAGCTTTCTCCATACGAGCGATCGCATCGGTTTTTCTAGTACCCTTGAACGAGTATGGATTGGCATAAGAGCCAGGCCCCTTATGCTAGAGTAACTTTTCGGCCAGCGCCTTTGTTGATACTGAACTAGATGTGGATGCTGCGGCGGAAACATTCGCTTTCTAAGAAATCTACGGATCATACCAGCCAGGATTGCTTACCGTCATTCTCCTCCTGCTTGTTTGAAGCGGCCCCGCTGTTTGGTTGGTTCTTTAATTGTCATTTCACTAGCTCTACACTAAGGAATTTTTTAAGTCGTTCAAAATACTGCGTGTGTAGTTCTACGTCGTTGTGACCAGCTCCCTGCAGAAATACCGATAAACAAACCGGAAGACCGTTGTTGTCTTGAATTGACTTACCTCAACCCAGAGAGGTTCCACAGCCTTCGGGCACCTTTCGTAAATACCAATTCCATGGGAGAAATCGATGACCTCATCATCGGTTCCGTGGATAACAAGAACCGGGGATTTCACCTTAGAAACTTTATCGATACTGCAAAAAGGCGGAAGTGATTACATAAGCCTTAAGGACGCCAGAATTACCTCGGAAACGCGTCAAAAAACCACGTCCTCTTCGTATTCCTAAAAACCACCCTCATCCCTGACATAAGGGGTGAGTGTAGAATCACAGCTCCAACCTCGTGTCGTGTGGCCAAATCAACAGTCGGCACCGTACCGATGCTTTGGCCGTATAAAATGATATTCTCTGGGTTCGTCCCAATCCTGTAACGAGCGTGAATGGGTCAAAGGACTGCCTGACACTAATCCGTTAGTCTCACCTTGTTCTGAGCGCCTGCCAGGCGGCCTCAATGTCCGCATAGAGGTTCTTCTCGGAGGGCTTGCCGCCACTCATGCCGTACCCGGAGTAATCGTAGCTGAAGATGTTGCAGTTGATCCTGGATCCGAGTCCCAGGTAGAAGCTGCTCATCTGACCCAGATCGACGGCGTTCCCGTGCGAGAACAGGAGCGTGTACTTGGCATTCTTGCTACATTTCACGAAAATGCACGTGATGAGGTTGCCCCTCGACGTTCGTGTAAAAAACCCTTCAACTTTGCCCTTATCACGTTCCGAGTACTGCCACTCCGCCCGATCGGAGAGGTGGATGTTGTACTTGGTGTTGCTTTCATCGGCCGATGTCAGCTTGTAAGTGGGCTCCGGTGGCTGGAACGCCAATTTGGCGGCAATGGGGCCCGGGCACGGCGGACAGCAGAACATGCAGCACAATTCGCTGAAACTGAGTGGAGCAATGACAACAGATCATTACGGCGCCCCTTGTTTGATTTGCCTGTTATCACGGGAGTGGCAATAAAAATGCGCTCGCGGATGATAACGAGGCGAAATGGTGTGACCTCACACAAAGCACACAGCCAAATTGGAGCATCGAACTCACCTTAATCCGTTCATCCCGGCGGCTATCGGCAGTCCTTTGTTATCCTAGCTATCTGACTAAATTCGCTGGCGGTGAACGTTTTGATAAATGCACTTCTTCGCCTAATTCTAAACGGAAAACATCGCAGGAGCCCGCACTGCTGCTTAATGGCTTCCCCGAATGTCAAACTATGAAAAGCTGTTATCGTCCGTGAGCACGCACACTCAGCAGCGCAGATCTTTTGACAGCGGGCTTGTTCTTCTTCTGCTGCACATGCAGCCCCGATAACGGGAGACGCGGTTCGTGCTCCAGCTGCGTACACTCAATAAAGAAATTTTCTATCTCCTAGCCAATGTAAACTATTTTAATAATCAGTACTTTCATATCCTACTCCGTTGAAGCGCTGTGGCCTAACAGTTCGATATTAAATTAAAAACTTTTAAGCTGACACGGTTACCATTGCCTAAAAGATATCATGACTTTTCCGTCTTAAAACAATACTTTTCAAAAGTTTATTGTGGGTTTTTTACACAAAACCATTATAAATACAATTTGTAAGTCGATGAATAATATTTAGGCACAGTCTTAATTCATAACTCTTAATATACATTGTCAAATGCCGCAATAAAAATAAAAATATTAAGGCGGCAAAGTGGAGGGAATTTTTTTATAATCTTGTACCTTTTTCCTTGCTTAAAATTTATACTAATCCGTTTTAAATCTGAGCACAGAAGTCGTTACGTATCCTAACGTATTTGTTAACATTGTGGGAGATGATTGATAGAAGGCCTTTTAAAGAAGGTGTCTAAATCTGAGTTTAGAATTTCGCAATCAGGAGCATACGTGGTAATTCGAGAAATTTTGGCATCATCAGCGTAACATAAAGCCCTTCAGTGAGATAAAAACAAAGATAAATCATTAATATATATGACGAACAAGACGGGACCAAGATGGCTGCCTTGATGTACGTCTGAGCAGTTATGGACCTCCTTCGACGAGCAATCGCGACAGGTAAGAGCGAACCCACTTAACGAATATAAGTGGAAAGCCAAGAGAGACAATTTATGAACCAAAATGTCGTGGTTAATTCTGTCGAAGGCTTTACTGAAGTCGGTGTAAATACAATTGACTTGTTTCCCAGCTTCGACAGCGCAGAAGCAAAACTGGGAAAATTCTAAAAGATTGGTCGTGGTAGAACGTTCCTTTATAAAACCGTGCTGAAAGTCTGACAAGAAAGGCTTACAATGAAAATACGAACTGGGACATTTTATAGCTTTGAATAATTTAGCAATACCCGATAAAGTGACAATGGGCCTGTAATTTAATATGTCACCCTTTGATAGTAGATGATAGTTGAAGACTTTCAGGAGTGAGGGAAGGAGAGAAGATATAGTTAAGTTAAATAAATAACATAAGACAAGTACAAGAGGACGAGAACAACGCTTTATTAGAGGGACAAGCAGGAACACCATTAGGACCACAAGAAAAACTGTCCGCTAAACCCGAAATGATCCATGATTTTTTCGTCATCGAGTAAAAGATGTTTTTTTCTTTTCCAATGAAGTAGGAGGAAATGACGTCAAGAGATTAAAATTACTGAATCTAATATAACCGTTGTTGACAAGGAAGACTCTATTAAAGAAATTGCGGAAAAGGTTAGTTATAATTGATGATTTAGCCCTACTTATGTTATCAAGCTTTAAGGACTTGAGATAACCATCAGACCCGCGTTTAGAGTTGATGAATCTCCAAAACTGTGTAGGCTTGCTTTTTAGAATGTCATTTTACGTAAATATGCGCTATACGAGACTTCAAGACCAGATAGGTATTCATTTTTAATCTAAATCTAAACATTTCACGTGCATCTTGTATATGAAGCTTAACTGGATATATGCAAAATGTGGGAACTTATTTTTTCTTTAATCTTAGGGCATTAAAAGTCAACCTTTGATAAACACAGTTGGTGGGAATTAATTCAATTTTTAAAATAACCACTCAGAAGAAGCAGACCTTCTCACGAGAGCCCATATATAAACATTACGCTTAATTTGAGCTCTGCCCCAGCGATTTTTCGTATAACGAAAAAAAGTGTTGACCTACTGTTTGATTTACGTCTGGTGATCCCTCCTGATTGGCTTTTTATATTCTAAATTTACTGGAAAATAAAAAACCCAAAAGGCCCTAGCCTTCGCCATATCCTCTGAGAAGTCAATCATTTTCTGGGCAAATGTTTGCCACATTTTCTAGCTAAACATATTTGCTTAAACTTGGGAATATAAAAAACGCAGAACCCGGCTCCGGTCGCCCTAGAGTGTATTTCCTGGAATTAGTCGTAGCTAGAGTACCTCAATCACCCACCTTTGGATGTGGATCTCTTCGGAATTTTTGCTGAACGCGCCTGGAGTCGGAATGCACAAAGAGGACGTATAAGCATTTGCTCAGCTCAGTGAATTTGTATGCGGTGTCCTTAAAAGGTACCCAGTCCAGTGAATCTTGATAGAGCTTCCGCTGAATGGTTGAGCAGAGGTAGGAACAGCTCATGTTGAACCCCCCGGGACCGCTGATCCGATTGATCGCACCGGGGAAATGGGCGGCGTGTAAGCGGTTGGCTTACAGCCCGCACTCTTAATAGCACTCTTCGTTTTTTTAAGTTGCCCGGCCGGGAGAGATTCGATTTGAAAAGTAAATAAATTAAATTCTGAACTCCTCGAGATCGACTGGATTCGCATCAAGTAACAACACACCCGTCGGGCGATTTCCACTCTTAAGGTTTTTCCCAGCTATCGACCAACTGTCCGTAATTTCTTAATATTTACACAGTGGACCGTTTCAAGTCGGCAAATTTGGGAGAATTTCATTTTTCGAACAACCCGGCTAAGCTGCGCTAGGTCCACAGTTAAAAAATGATTCATTAACCGCAGATTCTAGCTCCAGGGGACAAAGTTAGATGTGACAAACCCGTTTGCTAGAATTAACTTTCGCTGTGAGGCAAAATTGGTCAAATTGAATTCGGCAAGTTCTATCGAAGGGATTTCCAATCCTTTCATAGTACGGCTACTTTAATGGCCAACTAACCTTGAAGTTCCTTTCATAACTTACACACCCATTCCACTCGGTTGGGTATTTTCGGGCTGGATATCCTTAATGCCCTAATTCCTGTAATGTATCAGTTTTTCAAATGGGAAGACGATGGTCAGTAGAAAATTTGTCCTGATTGAATGACGTGAAATCAGCGAGCCAAAGACAAAAGAATATTCGGGTTATGTGATTCCCGATGTACAAAAACAAAAAAAGGAAAATCTAAGATAATTGGGGAGGCTTCCGTCTGAAACAACTTATGAGACGCCACCACCGATTTCGTAAGCAAACAAGTTTTTACTAAGGACCGATGTGGGTTGACACGCGTTTGGGGCTTCTTTTGATTACCACCGGATTAGGGAATTAAGGGTATTTCCCGTCTCGGTCTTGGTTATTATTTGCCGTTGAATTAGCGAAATTGCTGAACAAATAGTCGGCATTTCCAAAGAGCTTCTATTCAAAGAATTCCGTCAATTTCTAAAACAAGCTTTATGATTTTCGGAACTCAATCAAGTAAAGAAACGGCGCACGTTTACGCCAACTAGTGCTTTGTTTATTTCAAGTTAATCTAGTATAAACCAAAATGCTTGCTGAGGTTTAAGATGAAGCAGAGGTGGCCACAGCCGTCCAAATTGCCAGCACAGGCCAGGCCGGTGATGAGGACACATGTCCTTCCGTACAAAAAATAGACCATTTCTGCTTTTGCCTTTCTACAAATGATAAATCTCATTTCCTTAAGAGCTTTGAAATCGTAAAATCAGAGCACAACTAAGCAGAAACCAGAAGAAATTACGATAAGCGGATCAAAGGCTGACTATTGCTGGAATCTGAAAAACGTTCGTAAACGAAATGTCTTTTGTGATATTTACCTTCACATCTTAAATTGAATTTAGTTTAATTTATAAATGTTATAACAAAGTTCTTACGCTCTGTCCAAATCTTTAATTAAGAAGTTTTTTTCTACTACATTTAAAAATGTTCGATAATTTTTAAATGAATAGAAAGACGAAGCGCAAGACTAGTTAAGTGTATGAGAACATGGTTTTCACAAAATACTTTTATAAAAGGTTAGGGCTTTTTGGGTTCTTATTTTGCTTCTATTGAGATGATATCTTGTTCTTTAAAAGGTTTTCAAAAATTATGAAATATAAAACGTTTAACTGATGGAATTCTTGATTATAGCTAATCTGCGTAAAAATGTGTTACTTTGTTAACAAAAATAAAAAAGGCAAAAAGAAATATAATAAAATTACTTATTATATAATTTGATATTCTCGTTTTCACATAATCTTATTTATGTATATTTTCAAAATTAGAATACTACTGATTTTTTTTTGCTTTTTAAATCTATTTTGCTCCAAAACAGTTTTAATCAGAGATTTGATAATTAGAGGAAATTAGAGAAATATACTTGTATATAGAGCAGCATGATTTGTCCACCTTTTATCTCCGAAGATCAGTGAAAAAGGTTATTGCCTACCGGTGGCCACACATTTATGAGATTCATTTCCTTAAGTACAATCAATTAACCTACCTTTCACTGTAGAACAAATCATCTCATTTGTTCTCGCCACTCCCGGGAAAGCCAATACAGTCTCTTGGCTGTTATTATTGCTAATCCATTATCTTTTCCTCAAAATTTGATATCCTTTCTTATTAATTTCGGTAGTGCCATCAAGGCCTTAACTGAAACTCATTTAATTAAATGCTGAGTAATGTCGCAAAGCCTATTATAACTCTTTGATGCGGTTATGTCTAATAACGTGATATATTACCATTACCCTTACCAGACTTCCGCAGATATTTCCACTTTGATATAATGAATATGTCAACTTCATTCGAGACCATCAATAAAACATTTGCACCAGGTCTACACAGTGGCTTCTCATACATGTATCATAATTAAGTGTGATGTCCTAATACGATGGTCAATGTACGACGAAGTTTTGTCTGCATTGGCCATTCAGTAGAAGAGACAATGCGAGCTGAGATGAGGGAAGAATAAAATTATCCTTTTCTCCTGGAAGTCATAGGCTGGCCTTCTAAATATAACAAGAGCACGTGTCTGGATTCGAGGACACATGTGTAGGATGTGAAAAAGTGGTTGTTTCTTTTCGTTAACTTTTTCGGTCATTTATTGTTAACGCCTTTCGGTCTCCATTTGATTATTTAATTACAATAATTAATGGCCGAGAAGACTGAGAGCGTAATTTCTTGTCTCAAGGGAAAATGATTTAGGGTACGGGCACCATGGGATTGATAAAATCCAATTTTATCGCAGAAATTACACATTAGCATGATTAAATGGTCTTAAACATCTTACCTTTTTAATAATCGGAAAGTGAGGAACATTTCAAGCAGAGAGGGGCTTATTTGAATAAGATTCATTAAAATTTGCAGGTGTCGACCTTTCAAGTGGATTGTATCTAGAAAAAGGTCCATTTAGCTTTTGGTGTTTTTGAATATTTTTATGTAAATTTTACAAGTAGACCAGAATCTTTTTAGGCTTCGAAATGGCTATTTAAATGCAATAATTTTGGCTTTGATTCTGACGGCGGGTATTTTATTCAAATTAAGGTTTTAAATTATATTTCCGAGAAAAAAAATTAACTGAAAAAAAACCTTTTTCACCTAGGATGCTTAATTCAAATATCTCTTGCACTTACCACGGCGATTTGGCGGTTTTACTTACCTTTCAAGGATATTCCTCATTTCTTATTTGTATGAACTACTTGAAAATAAAATGGAATTGAAAAATATTGAAACTTATAGTCATTCTATAGAGAAGCATACTTTCCAGAGGACAAAACATAAAACCGGAGAAATGTTGACATAAATAAATTTACTGATATTATAGTACCCCTTTAATCCTAGGAATAAACAATCCTCAGCACATCTTGAACTTTTCTTTCAAATAAGGATTTGCAAGGGATCCGGGCGTATAGATGTGGCGTTCCGGCTGTCAGTTAAGGACTTCACATCTTCTTATGTGTATAGTCTTGCTCGAGGGGACGGATCACACGGGCATAAATTGTTAGACAACTTGGGAGCACCCTTGGTGAAGTTGTAGGAAATTTGAAGAAGAAATTTTGGGGATTAAACCGTAAGCTGCAGGCGTTTCGATGACAATAGTATCATTTTAGGGAATCAACTGATTTCATTTCATAACAATTACAGATTATGGCAGCTTTAAGTTAAATGCCCTGATTTATAGGAGGACCAAGGCTTTAATAGTTCTGAAGATCACTATTGAAGTTAGTTAGGCTCAATTTTTCCATTAACATAAAGGCTTTGCTTTACTGAATGCTATATTCATTTTTAAATGACCCTCATCTGCATTAAATCAGACGGTAATCCACTCGAAATGATATTTTTTTGCTTGATAAAAATATTTCGAGAAATACTAAGAAATATACTTACCAAAGCCCTCGTCGAATCCAATTACGATTTTTAATTCGAAAGCACCTTCAGATCGATCTTCCTACGTCGATGTCCTTTAATTAAACTCTTCAAAATAGTCGCTCCGAATTTAAATAATTGAAATACATTTCCTTTTTCAGATCAAGAAATGATACAGGTTTAATTTACTAAGAAAGAATAAGAATAATTAACTAATTGTGATAAAAAAGAGATGTAAATGCTTTTAGACTTAAAATAGGATGCCCTTTGCCTTTATTGATGCTTTGATTATTGCTTTTGTTGAGGATTCATAAGGATTATAAATATTATTGACTTTAACAAGATTAATGGAAATTTTTATTGCATTTAGTAGACTTTTAGGTTATTAATTTCTTGTTGTTGTTGTGTTGTACAGATATGCCTTCTACTTCTATCTTTAAATTAACTCATGCAAGAGACCAGGTATATTTCTCCCGTTTCGGTTTTACCTGCGAGAATTTCTACTCTTCTGCACTGTTAAATATGCACATGTGTATTGTAGATCCCAGGTAAATATGAGGTCTGATGAACTCGAGAACTAATTAGTAATTACAAAGCGCCTAGTTCTTAATTGAAGTACTTGCGTATAGACCCATTTTTACTCCATCTCTGTTCGACATTACATATTCCAAAATTGCTAAGAACAAGTTTAAATTACAGAAGCATTTCTTAGTTACATGAATTCGTTTCAAATGAAATCACATCTCTACCTGCCTAAAACCGCTGTAATACCTGAGAGTTGTAGCAAATAATCACTGCATGGAGCGTCAGATCCCTTTCGGCACAGTGTGAGAGTCGTGTGTACAATCGCAGAGAAACTTTTTTGGGAGTTTATGGGTAATAAATTTATTAAACAACTGTCAGATACGGGGTGGCTGTAGGCAGTATTCCCAATCCCAGCTGTCGTCTCGGTGCCGCATGACATCAGCAATCTTCTTAAGGAAATTTCCTTCTACCCATTGATTAATATTATATAAGGAGGATTGACTTTCTTTGTGCCTCAGGGTTTTCTTGTCGGCATCCCGAAAAAGGGTAGGGTATACAGCTATAAGCAAATTTATCGTAAATATAAGGAAGTCACTTAAGGGCTTTTATTTTCATGACAGTGAAATTTGCACCCTTAATTTTGTTTGTGTATAATTAGGGTGAAGGTCTAGAACGCCGTTCTTTAATTAAAACATGAAAGTCGCTGACAAGCATGAAGAGTAAAATTCTTTTCAATTTTAATTTTTCCTTTCGTCGTTATCCAATTATTCGTTTGTAAAGTTTCTAATAATAACTTTGAATAATTAAGTTACTATCTAGGGACCAATCGGCATTATCAATCTTTAGCATTTAATTATAATTTAATTATCCTGTGTTTACTGAGAGATGCAACCACGAGAAATCAATTAAATCATATTTAATGCGATTGATTGCCTGTAATTATTCTGCGTCTGAGATTGTTTATTCATCGGACGCTTATCTATAAGATGCAGAGCAGATTACAGGAATAGGCATGTTAGAACGTAATTGAATATCATGTATAGCGAGTTAATATCCTATTAAAACTGGATTGATTTTAGTAGATTATATGAAGATTAGCTTAATTCAGTGACATTAATATCTGACGAAGAATTAATTCTGTCTGATGGAGCTGCAATTAATGCTTTGTTTTGACCGTGAATTAATATTGCCAAATGTACAGAGCGAATTATCTAATTAGCAGGATATGAAAGTGTTCAAAAATGAATTTAATGGTTTTTAACACATCATACTGAGTCTAATTAAATAGTAAGAGATACTCGGGATGGAATGGATAAAGAAAAAGTACACACAGTACACTGTTCTGTTTTTTTTATCAATGTGGTGATTTGGTTTAGATGAAACTGTTTTCAAACAAGAATCTGAAGATCTATGTTTAAATAGGAGCAGTAGTAGTAGTCCTTTACAGTAAATTGTAACGTGGTGACAATCGCTCAAGTAAAACTAGCTTCAATGGTATATCTTTTATTATTTTGACTTTAGGTTGAAATTTTCATCATATTTCGAACCTCCGTAATAAGATTTAGAGAGATTTTCTCCGTATTTTCTCCACTTATGATCCATAAACCTTAAAACTTGGGTTTGTGAATTTAATTACTACATGTTATCATAACTTTTAATGAAATTCCTCTGGAATTAAAACATTTGTAAATTTCTAGATTATCAAAATGTTTAATTAAATTTTTAGCTTATTAAAGTACAAGTTTTTAGTCCATTTGTGTACATTGTACATAAACTACTTCTGTGTAATTTCAAAATAGTTATTTAGTTCGTATTAGTTAAAGTTTACGTAAAAATTCTCAGCAGTTGAATTAGATACCTTTGCTTTCAGTTTGGATTGCGATGAAGGTCTAAAGATTACAGCACTAAAGCCTACGTAGTCGCGATATATGTAATGTTTGCTTTTAAGCTGATTTATTAGACAAGACATGTGTCGGCCATGTACGAAAAATTTCTCACATGCCATTCTACTGAGCACTTTATGAAAGTTTATGTTTGTTTATTAGGAGCCTCTTCCGTGAGGGCAATTATTTTAACGCCGCAAAATATATGAAATATTGGACCTACCTCGAAAGTACATCAGTTGCAGTTTCAGCGCGTATGCTGTGCTAATGACAAAATGCTTTTACTATAATTACAACATGGCACTGTGAAGGATACAGAGACCTTTTTTACGCTTAGTACTTTTTACAGAGCAATAAATAGCAATTGACTTTCAGTTTTCAGATTTTCGTTGCTGAAAGGGTTTTAAAAATTTAATCAATAATTAAATTATATTTTTTTTTAACTTTTATAAATCAAATTAGGGCGGTGATTTAATTTGATGCGTGCTTTAGCATCAGGTAAGTATAGCAAACAATTTTTCGTAATATAACAACGATTGTTGTGCTCTCTTTTTATAAGGCACTAAAATATAAATAAAAAATGTTTTTTTCTACTAAAACTCTACTAAAATTCTGAACTTTGAATTATGTGTAAATAAGCATTACAATTATTCCAAATTTGAACGTGTACTGTGATATATGTAAGAGATAAAGATTCTACTTTTGTAGAACTAAATCCTGTTTTCCTAATTCTATATATTTTATATAATTATATATTTTAAGATTTTAAAAATGTTAACCTATAATACTATTAAAAAATTTGTAAAAAATCAATAATTTTAAGTATCTAAGTATAATATTTTGTGGTTATTACATCTTAAATTGTAAGCTAGATTTAAAAATGTTTTCATATTTTATTTTTTACAGTTTCTTTTGGTCCAACAATAAAAAATTTACTATTTAAGTACTAGACTAGGTCTACTAAAGGTAATTTTATTTAACTAAGTAAAGATATGTACCGAATAGGTCCTGATTTATAAGGAATTCACAATTTAATTCAGTTCAACTTTTCAAAATAAGGTTAACATTATTTGAATGATAAAAGTGAGTCTTTGAAATATTGTTTTCCTAATTTTTGATAATTTCTTATAAACAAAAACCCTTTCTAGTTTTGTTTCAAAATTATATTCGTTTCTATTTCGATGAACAAGTTTTAGAAAAGTTATCCTATATTGATATTTTGGAGATTTTATTAGTGTAAATATTCCGAGATTTTCTTTTCATCACTTTTATTTTTTATTGTATATGACTTCTTTAGCCATTATGTTTTTTATTAAGGCAAACAAAACCCCATAAAAATAATAAGGTTGTGTTGTTTTAATTATACTCAATAAAATATCCCGGCTAAATAATAAAATCTTGCTTGTTACTTTTACTTTTAGGAAGGCGAAAAATACATAACCATACCCTAACCTTATTTGGAGAAACATCAACACTTGACGAATTTGTTTTATTGTAGTTGTTGACTTGATTGCGACAAGAACGACACATTCGATACGATAAACACGTCAGGATTAATTTTCTATAAATAAAACTTACGTACATAATTCGAATCGTTCACAGTTGAGTAGACGAAAGTCCTGTGACATTGGCTCCCGAAAATCAATAAATATGCGTTTTACGATGGACTTAAATGTAGTATGTCATTTTTTCGGTACCTATTGTTGACCGTTTCTAAGGTATACTTATTTTTCTTCTGTTCTATGAAGTATGTGTTCTACACTACCTGGATAATTTGTGTACTGCAGAGTATTTTGAAAGATTTATTAGAATGGATGTGAGGCATACCAGATTTTACTAATGGTAAAGTTACTGAAAGTAAGGGGCAACGATAATCGAACCTTTGAGGAAAATTTTGAATAATGTAACAGGTCATAGGATTTGATTTTAATAATTTTACATTGCACGGTATTTAGGCCCACCGCAATAAATATTTAAGATAAAACATCGTTCCTAATTGAACAGGCAAAACTTTAGAATTTCTCGAGCCTAAGGGATGTTTTAGCAACATGATTTTTTCCAGGTAGTACCGTAGTATTTAAATTTGGAAAAGGCTGAGATAAAATAAGACGAGACCTTTTTGCTTTTTTATCAGACTCATTAATTCATTCAAAAAACCGCCTAAGATACCGAGCGTGATAAGACCTACTTTATGTAACGTGTTACTATTCTAGAACAAGAACATTTCGCAAAGAGGTATCTCCGCCGCAGGTGAAATTAACTCCACATGCTGGAACGTGACAATTTGTACCCAAACTTGAGACGTTACACGTCTCAGGGTGATGCTGGTACTTGGAACCAGCATCTTCGCCACAGACATAGAGTTAAAGATAAGGCTTTGTGGCAAAAAAAAAAAAATCCGGTTAGACATAAAAAATCTTTAGTCTCCCCTTCCGCGGTCTTGCTCAAGATGACGACATTGCTAACTGAAAGATGCTCGAAGGGTTCTCGATTAGAAACAGGCGCGTAGGCCGCGTCGAAAACGGTATTTCTAAGCTCCAGGACAGCAATTATCATTCTACTTTATGCTCAATGAAATTTAACGATAAAAGGCATTATGGTGGATTTTAAACACCTTTAACCATTTAATTATGATCTGTAATTTACTCACCTGACGGACGTATTTTACTAGTAAATTGTTTGTAAATTTGCTCGATTAAATTTCACAGGATTTCTTTAAAGCGATACTTGAGATGTGATCATGTATGTACGTACTGGACACTGAAAATATTAAAGCTTTTCAGAAGTCATCGGATTTCTCACATTCTCTTCGAGTTCCTTTTAAACTTTTTCTTCTCAAACGCTTTCGACGAATTTAAGTAAAATTTTTTCAAGCCAACTTTCACCATTTTAGTCACATTCCCTTAGAGAATTTTCAGAAATACCTTTCAAACGCTCCATTGTTTCTGCAAACATCTTTCGAATTTTAGTCAGGAAAAGCAAATGCTTTTCAGCTGATATTTGAAAACCAGAAAAATCAATTTACTGCCTCTTATAAGTAACATTTCCATCAAGCATGAGGAGGGTACATGAGTGATGTCTTTCTTCGGTCATCTTCCTAATTTAATTTGTCTAACTGAAGCTCGTAAATTCATCTCAAATTTTTGTAATTCTTGGAGAAATCTATCAGGTTGAAGAATTTTTCCAGAATTATGAAGTTTGTGTGAATAAAATTTATCGAAAAAGAAATTCTTCCCTATTAAAAGAATACTTTTAACAATTCGCTAAAGCTCTATAGTGCATATTTTCAGCACTTTCCTAATTACATTTAAAGTATGAAAATCAAAGATGTGACTCATGGGGCAGATATCATAATTTTACTCAACTGCAATAATTAACACTGAGCAACTAGACGAAATTTAATTAATTTTATTTTATTTTACGGAGGTTAACTCCACACTGAAGATACGATTCTCAGAACGGTGCAGTTTAAGAGTTTAATACATTATTAAGTAGACGAGTAGACACGGGGTTCGTGAACCATTCCGGTTAAGTGAACTCGTATACATTTCTGCCACCCCCGCTCACTAACGAATTTTATTAATTAAAAGTAGCTTGTGATGCATTCCTTTACCACCCTTTTGCTGGCTGCAATAATTTAAATTGGCGATTGCGTAATAAGAATTACACAGAATCCTCCAAGAGGAGGGAATCTTGAACAGTACGTTTTATGTTGACAATATACTGGGAAAGGTGTTTTCCCCGTTCCTCGCGCTTTGCCTTGCAGAAAACAATTTTTGGTAGAGTAACTCAGGGGTTTCGCAACTTAACCGTATTGGGTTATTGTAGAATTTGGTTTTGTAATTGAATCCAATCAAGGCGTTTTAGCATCTCATTGATGGAAAAAGCAATTTGTTGACTTTTTTTAACAATTTTTATTATAATTGATTACATCTTTTGAGGAAATACTCTAAAAGGTAATTTTCGGTCATGCCATAACTATTCTCTTTTCAAGATATCGTTCTAATTCTCAATCAGTTTATTGATCCAATTCGGATAAAATATTTTTATAATCTAAGGCTTTTTTAACCTTGTATTTTTTATGTTTTTAAACCACGCTTCTTGGGTTCTTAGAAAGTATGCACTTTTAAAAAAATGCAGTCAACATTTTATTGAAAATCTTAATTTGGGCGTCTTTGCATTGATGGCCTTATACTTGAATTTGAATAATTTTTTAAGCAAAATAACAAAAAGTTAAATGAAAACCCTTAATATATAAAGCATTTAGTAGGTAAATTTTTTTCGAACTGGCAGAATTTTTTGAAACTGATGTTTTCTTGTACAAGTTTGAAATAGAATGCAGCACACCAAAATTAAATTAATGAACAAAAAGTCTAGTCCTTCTGTGATTTGAAAAGCACAGCGCGTTAAGTTTTCGTATTCCATTTAATGCTTTTTATGTCATTTATATCTGCTCTGTTTCAAGCTGTTGGAATGCTTTTCTGTTATTAAGTTTAAATAATTTAGTTAATGTTTTATTCGGGCATTTATTGTCAGTTAGCTAAGCTTTAAATTGAAGGAGTATATTTAATAAACATCTAGTTTTAATCAACGGTTAAAAATAAATTTAATGTTATTATACAACGTGAAATTCAATTCCGGTAATTAACATTTTGCTCGTCTTCCCACCGCAACAAGAATTAAATTAGTAAGTATTGTTCCCGTTCTACGCTGTTCCATTAATTTTCCTTTATGAAATTAAATTAACGTTTTAGACAATATCGTCTAGGATACAAGTTTTGGTCCCAAAACCGTCCTGGAATTAGGAGGACAGGGCTATTCCTCCATAGTATTCTTATAAAATCTCTGAAAATAAATTTGTTTGTTTCTTTTTCGAGTCGCTTATTTAGCGTTCATTCTAGCTTCAGACAATCTTTTCAATTCGTAGATAAGCTAACCAATTAGCACAGCATCACTGGCGAAACGAGCGCCATTAACAATAAACTCGTACAACAAAAACGAACCCAATTAATTTTTCATCACTGGTGGGATAGATCTCAGTTTTCAGAATTGGTCCATGGACTGTATGGGTCTTATCTGTCCAAATCTTCTACTCTGAACACAAATTGCAATTAATCCCGAAGAGGACGTCGACCATTTGCAGGGCCTTCTGCTTTATTTTCTTTGCCGGTTAGGTTTTTACTCATTGTCTAGTGTTCCTGTGCCCGGACAAGTACAAAGTATCCCAGACAGATATATCTTTCTGGAATGTACGGCTGCAATGACGAGCGGTATTTATTTGCTATAAATTCCCATTACAGCAGTAGCCCGATCTCGGTCCTTAAATTCCAGGCTTGTTCACTTTTCGTTTTACTATTTTTTCGGTAAAGTTCAAGGTTTTCCAAGTTAGTTCCTGATTTTTTTTTTAAATTTTATTTCCTTTGGAGCAGAAGCTTTAATGACTCGGTTCTTTTGATACTTATTTCTTTCGATCGCATGGTTCTGTCTGGTATTTTTAAATATTCCTCCCCTTGATTACGGGTAGATTGATCAAAAAATAAAATTCTACAAACTTTGTATTGATCAAAGGCAATTCACCTTTTCACATCGATGAAAGGAGACGTGCTTAAAAGAGTTTTATTCTTTCCAATTAAATCCGGAAAATTGTTTAAAAACTTTTAAATTAGCCTTCATAAACCTTTGTGACCTTTTGTTCATCCGAGGAAAAGTTTTTAGTCTCCGGAAACGTAATAGAAATTCTTGTTTTAATTTTTCACTTAAGTTGTCTTTGTTATCAATGTCTAACAGCCCTTGATGCAAGACACTTAAAATCCTTTTTAAATTCCGGAAAATCCGTAAAACTCTGCCTTCGGAGCTTTTATCAATAAAATATTGTGCTCCTGTGAACGTCTCCTAAGCTCCATAAATCCCCTAAAATTCGCTTCTCAATGACTTCACATAACTCACTATAAATATAAAACAC
This sequence comes from Proctacanthus coquilletti, assembly GCA_001932985.1. Classification (NCBI taxonomy): domain Eukaryota; kingdom Metazoa; phylum Arthropoda; class Insecta; order Diptera; family Asilidae; genus Proctacanthus; species Proctacanthus coquilletti. The sequence continues at coordinate 115,389 of MNCL01000098.1, read as the reverse complement.
CTTACATTCTACCTTCGAGCGAAAACAGGTGCTTGGCGGGACTGATAGCGTTAAAACGCTTATTCGTAGCGATGAAGCAAGGTGTTTACATCTTCCCACTCCTCGTTCACAAGAGATGGACTATAATATTTTAGCGATGCCAAACTCGCACTTGTGCAGGTTTCAACAACAAAAAATTTGGAAAAAATGTTTCTAGTTGAACGCCTAAGCTCAATGAAGTGTGAAATTCCTGCCTCCTTCAGGGCTGCAATATTTTTACTAAAATTCTGCAGCACGTTGTAAATAACGGCACAGTTAAACTATATTTAGCTAGATGTTAGTTAATTGGTTTCTACAGAGGGCGGTCCCGACTCGAAAAGAATGGAACGATATCAGGCTTACGGGGCAAGAGAGCCCTGCGTTAATCCCGGCTTGGCACCGGACGTGCAGACTTATATATAATCTCAAGATTCCGCTGTTCTAATTTTACCTATAAACCAGTCGACGTGAGCTTTTATCCCTGTCCAGGTATTAATGACCTCCATGCACGGGAGGTTCATGCCACATTTCTCAGTTTAGTTAAATGGCATAGGTTTCGCTGGCTTTTCGTAGGCTACGGTTGGGTGGATCAAGTTGCTTGATGAATAGCTTTTAATCCATAACAACCTAAAAATCCTTCATGTTCAACCAGGTGAAAATTTGAGTTGGTGTAGTGTCTCAATGGAGTTGCATACGAAAGCTCGCTGTGGTGGTGGTAATACCAAAATGTCTCAAGTTATATAATTGGATGTATTTTCAGCTCCGGAGTTATTTTCGGGTAGGAGTTTATCAACCGATATATTTGTATATAGCAGGGTTAGTGGGATAACTGAAAATTTATCTTTTCCAGAAATTATATTTGACTAGTGAAGATAGATTAAACGGTCATCAGTTTAAATTAAACATTTCAAATTAATGATTGAAATAATTGCTTTCTTACAAAAATTATTTAGGTAGTAAACATAAAAAGCATTCAGATAATTTTAATTCTTCTTTCCTCAAGATTTTATAAATATGTATTTGGTCTTTTAGTTTAATATTTGAAATATAATTAAACTTTGACTCTAAAAAAGTACTTAAATACAAAACTAGTTAACTCAGTAGGAATAGTACTATATAAGAGTAAGGAATCCCACATTCTCAACATTATGGATAAATGGAGGAATAATTCAAGAGAGTGTTTTGAATGCAAACCAAGTACCTCTTTAAGTGTGTTGAAATTGAAGCAGACAATTTCAAAGAAAGTTCTTGTTACATACTTACTACAGTATTTTAAAAAGGCGTGTGTAAATCGCTGCTAGAATCGTTCAGAGCAAACATAGCTTTAACTAAATATACTATATGCAAATTACTTTGTACTTTAATATGCTTAAAGGGAAAATGTACGCTTTTAGATAAAAATATCTTATACCTTTTAGATATTTTCAAATTATATTATTATATAATGATTGGACGCTCATATGTGAACTTTTTACTTAGTGTTGCATGATATACTAATTGAAAGTGATTGATTCGACAAATGCAAATATCATAGCACATTTATCAATCTAATCTGTCTACACAATCTGTAATGTGCACATAATGTAAACTTACATAATCGGGTATTTGTCCGCTCAAAGTGCTTAAAATTGTAATCACTGTCGCATTCCCATGCCCAGCTTGGCGATTTACGCGTTGCATAATCCGCCACGGTGAAAGAACACTCATTAAAAGAAAATCGATACGACCCGCTAAAGGAAATTTCACAGGTAAAACTTCTGTAATCCACCTGAGAAGCAGGTGGACTTCTGCACACCATGGTAGATTCTAAAGGTGGCATGGCGACGGTGCACAGAAAAGCGCGAGCAGTAGGGCCGCCGAGCGATTTTGTTTTGAATAATAAAGCGTCCAAATCCGATAAGAATCGAGACGGAAGCAAACGAGTCACATTTCTTAAGATTTTGAAGACTGCTATTAAGAGGTTCTTTTTTTCTAATGCCATGCGAAACACGTGCAGAAATGCCGAGAGTTCTACTGGCGCTCGGAGTAAGGTGTTCTGAATAAAGCTCGTGTAAAATCCTTTCAAATTCGAGTACCTTGTAAACGTTTTGTACCGACGGCTTTCTTTCAAAGCTTCTTAGATCTGATAAGAGCCGCGCTAAGCAGGTAAACAGCAAAGCTTGTAATGCCTGGGACAAATCGGTTTATTCTTGCTTGAAGACAAGAAAATTCCTGAGAAATGAAGAAGATATGAAAATAAACTCCAGTCCATCTTAATTACCTTACAAATCGAATGCAAAACTGCACTCGGATTATTTAAGATTTTTCCCTTAGAGTGGAAGATTAGCACCCGATATCTGTAGAAAAATTTTAATATTTGCACGGCGATAAAAGACGCTAGTCACTTGCCGCAGAACATGCATGAAACATTCGCCGTGCTCATCCCATTCGGAAGAAGTCCATTTTTGCGATAAGACGTGCGCGAGAAAATGCTAATTTTGTGGCTTTTCGCGGTATTCTCTGCAACGCTAGCCAGTAGTGATACTGTAAGTGGTTCGCGATGTTCTCAAGGACGTCTTAAAATACCTTTTAAATCTTGTAGTTGTGCCGAGAAGAAATCATCAATATTAAAGGAAACAGAGTAACCTGGCCGGAGATAAAATCTTCTCGTGATGAACAAGCCGATTATGCAATATCGAATCCCCCTTGCTTCGATAGAAATGGGATGCTTGTTCTTAGACGGTGTCGGAACAAAACCTGGCTACCGCTGGATCCTCCAGATTGTGTCTTTGGAAAAAATAACACTTATTGCCCTAAAGAGCTAATTGAGCTTTTTATTGGGAAACGCGTTATCTGCCTCAAAGTGTCAGATCCGCAACCTTGGAACGCGGAATTCTGCTATGGATCTGATAAGACGCTGCTTGATTTGAGTCGAGGAGAACGGATCGAAATTTTCAAATATCTTGGAGGTTTACAATACGGCGAGAGATTCTGGTTGCCAGCAAGGCGCTATACTGGAGAGGGGGCTTATGATCCGCTTGTTTGGAGACTACCGGGAAAGGAATGGGGCGAACTGGTGAAAGAAAGTTACGACGAATCATCTCCAGGCCAGTGCCTTAGTTTGTCTTATGCCAACTCGTACTACATGAACATTGTCGTGACTAATTGCTCCGAGTCTCTACGTAATGTTTGTGTGTTCAAGAAAGATTTAGTGGTGACATCGGCTTGTCCGGAAAACCATGCGGCTATGAGTTATGATCCCACAAATTGTTTTGGTGTTACACTTCTCGGGAATGAGATTAAATTTAATTATTTATCACTATTCAATGTTGACAATACGCTCCAACATATTTTCAACTATCTAGATCTCAAGAATCAACTCTGTGTGGTTGCAGCATTTCAACGGGCCAAATTGACCGTTGTATTCAATCCGAAAAAGTTCGAATTCTCATTGAGCGAAGGGGCTACTTGCCGTTTAAATCGAGTTGTCTTACAACCCACGGTACCCGTCCAAATGTTCATTACTTTCAATGTAGCCCACGACACTCTTGTATTAACAGTGTACCATAGAAATTATATATGGCGTGAAGAAAGAAAGGATTATGGAATAAAGTGCTTCACCAATGCAGACTATGAACTCGTGCACCCTGTGAAAATTAAGGACTTAATTTGGGAAGATCGAGAACAGTCAAAGAGTCTATTCGAGCTTAAGTTATATGGAGATGGACCGGGTTACTATTGGTGTGAAGCACACAGTATCTTCAACTTTCAACTAATCCAAGCGCCTAAAATTGTTGCTACAAGAAAACGAAAGGGGCATGCCTTTGCGTTTTTCTTTGAAATTCCATGTGATGTTGAAGATTGTTTTAGCTTCAGTCGCAACATGAAACACTATGGTAAGAGAGTGGAAAAGAAATTGAATGACATTAAGCACTTGCGACCAAATAGAAAAAGATTTAGATCAATGATTATCCACAATGTAAGGGTGATGAACATTGAAGCAGTATACCCTGGCATCAAAATGAGATTTTTATGCCACGCAACTTTGACTTTGATAGATTCATTGGTTGACTGCAGTAGCTCTGAAGAAGATAGTGAAGAGGACAAGGAAATATTTGAAGACAACAAAGAAAATCGATTTCTTTATGAGATAGAAGTGAGGAGAAAATTGAGAGATATGTTGTCAGAAATGTTAAAGAGCTATCCTTACTACACCCCATCAACAACCGTCAATAGTACTGAATATTGCTTCCCGGAGCCATTTTCAAGTTATACAACAAATCACTGGCGTGCAGCGAAGATAGGACAGTCTTCAACAACCTTGGATCTATGTTTGATGCCTAATGGCCTTCCAATTGCCCGGAAATGTGTTGGTGACTTTCTTTATGGAGCAATATGGGAATCTTCTAAACCAAATTTAAAATGTATCAAAAAAGTTAAAGAGAACATTATAACAAATAGCTTATTTGAAATCGAAAAGAGCAATTTGGTAAAACAAGACCCTACGAAGGTTATTAACGACGTTAAAGAATTGATGAATAAGACAGATAAATTTATTCCTGCTGATTTATTTTTCCTGGGAAGAATTATGCAGGATATAGCTGACAAAATAATTCTTAGCCGGCATTCGAATGATTCTTCAATAGTTGTTGAAACTTTTAAGGTATTCAATAGTACTCAGGATATTGTCAACATTTATAATTTCCTTATGGGTGTTGACAGAAATATTGTAAAGCTATCCACTACCTTGAACTCTACAAATGTTTTATTGGATGCTTTTGAATCGATTATAGACGGAGCAGCCGTTGCTGAAGAATCGCTGAATACACCAACACCCATTTTAGATAGAAGAACTAATGAAATACTTTATGACCGGTCTGAAAATGGTGTGAAGTTTGAAATAAGTTCAAAATTAATGGTGTTTAATATCAACCCAGATGTAGCTGGCATATCAGGAGTAGCAATTTACGCTAACAGTAGTAATGACGATGATTTTACCAAAGTGAATTACAAATTTTTATATGCTAATCAATCGAAATCAGAACTTCTCCTCGAAAGTGATATTGAGATTGCTGTATTCGCGCCTCAGACATTATTAGATCGCTTGGATGAAATCACAATTATCTCCAATCAAAACACTACTGTGGAAGCCGAGCATCCTCCTCCCATAATTATTATAAAAATTTACTTTAATGACCGTTTATTCCAGGAGGCTAAAGAGGTCACAGACAAACAAGTTTATGGAAAAATCATAAGTGTGTCGATTCCTGGATATGAAAGAGATCTCCCTGAACCATTTCCAATATACATTAGATCGTATGTTGGTGAAGACCAGGAGAATGACACTATTAGCACTTGCCGTTATTGGAATTACAGTACTTGGGCTGATGATGGTTTATTTTTTATAGAAAGTTCTAGTGATAACTTAAGCCTTTTTGGAACAACGCACCTTACACCTTTCGCTTATTTGGTGGGAGGTACCTACAACCTTTCCGTATCTGCGGATGTTGTCATAATTACAAAACTTCATGAGGAGGCACTGGATATAATAACGCTTTTAGGCTGTTCTTTGTCTCTAGTCGGAACTCTAGGAATCGTATTAACTGCAATAATCTTCCAAACTTGGCGCGAAAAACCATCATCGAAAGTGCTTCTTCAGCTTTCAGCGGCTATAGCTCTGCAAATGATCTTATTCTGCTTCGTAAATACTGAGATGCTAACATCGCATCTGATAGAAAACCACATTTACTCTAGCTGCATTGCTCTTGGAGCACTTCTTCACTATTCTGTATTAGTCCAGTTCTCTTGGATGCTTATAGTAGCCTTTTTGCAGTATAAAAGATATGTAATTGTTATTGGAAAATCTAGACCAACGAGATTTTTTCTAAAGGCCTTTATACTTGGTTGGGGTGTTCCACTTATTCCAGTTCTTGTAATTATTTTTGTTAATAGAGAAGCATACATTCCGATGGATAATCCAGACAACTCGCAAATTTGCTACCCAACGGATCAAGCATTGTATTTTGGGGTCATCCTACCAATTGGACTTATAATAATTGCTAACTTGATAATTTTTATTTTGATCATCTATCATATCGTAAAGGGCCCAGACGGTATGGGTAGAAAAACCGAACGGAAACTGGCTCTGGCGCAACTAAGAGTTTCGATACTGCTGTTCTTTTTATTGGGATTTACCTGGATTTTCGGTCTACTGGCCGCGATGCGAGCTGGACTGTTGTTCTCTTATCTATTTTGCCTGACAGCGACGCTCCAGGGATTTGTGCTGTTCATCTATTTTATCGTTTTGGATCCCACTACCAGGAAATTGTGGTGGAACTTTATAGGCGGTTTATGTTGTAACAAGGGCGTTAAACAAATAAATTAGATTTTAGCACAAATGGAAATGTTTGTATTTTACGCTAATGCTTTTTAGGGACTGCGATTGAACTTTTTGAAATGGAAATTACATTTGAAACAATTCATGCATAAATAGATAAGCTAGAGAATAATTGAATGTTCTGGTAAGTGAATGCGCCCTAAGGCAGAAGTGGACATGTTGGCTTTCCGTTATTGCAAGCTCAAACCAATGTACCCAATTAAACCCAATTTTAGCTGTAAAGTTGCGAACAGCTACCTTCTGATAAGTCCGTTGGATTAAATCGAACAAATCAATTACTTTCTCCCAGCGGGAAGCAATTCGAGGCATTGCTGATCCACGCACAGCAGGATCTGTCAGAAGCATCCAATGCATTAATTGAACCCTCTGCATGTACCCACTTGATTTTGTTAACTCACTTCGGCCTTTGAACTTTATAAATCCCATGATACCGTCGAATTTTCAAGTAGCCAGTGCATGGCTGGGGGTTTGACGAAATTCCATCGGATTTCGCTTTGGCCATTTACCCGGCAGTGGATCAATTTAAATTTCATATCATGAAAATTTTTGGTAAAATGATTTATACAAGGATTTATAATAATCCAAACTCCAAAGATTTGTTAATTTCCTGAGATATGAAATATTAATAAAGTGCTTGACAGGCTCTTCTACAATTTCAATAAAATAATTAAATCGGAAATGCCTTTAAATATTATTTGAAAACAATGGGAATTTAATGGGGAGCTGTGTTTCTCCATATAATTCCTTTTATCTTTCAGCAAGGCAAGTCGAACGTTATGGCATTTTCCAGTGGAGTTACTGTCGACATAGAAGAGAGAAATGGCTATAAAGGCAAACCATCGCGAGTTCCTCCACGTCAAAGCGGCTAATGGACCTACGCAGTGCTTTTATTGCCAGCACAAGAACTTATAGCAATAAAATGGTGTTTAAAGGACTTACCGGATTTTGTGGGATGGCAATCATTTCATTTCATCAGCGTATCCAGCTAAGCCTACTTTGGGTTATATTTAAATTCTGCTTTGAATTTTTTAACTTTCTTTTGTCATTTTCAACGCCTTTTGTGTGAGATTTATAAAAAAAAATGTGTTTGTGAAAAAGTCCTTTTATTAGGACTAAACATGCATTCCACAAAGTCTTTTGTAATAAATTTATTACAGTTTAATAGAATTAAATTTTATGTGGAATAGAAAGTATCTGTACAAGTCGGTGTACAGATTTAGTTTCAAGGACGACGTTACATGGAAGTTATTTCTATCAAAATTGTATAAGAGAATAAAAAAATCCCAGGACAGTTTAATATTGAAGTTCTTTTAAATTAATTGAGGAAATCTATACCGATTTGTTTTTTTTATTTGATTTTCTGAGTGAGGAAGATTTTGCAACAAAGTATAAATTATTCATTTAAATGGAGCACTCGGGGTGGGTGGCCATTACATAGAAAGGAAATTCTGATTCCATGCATTTCTATTCTTAAAAATTTCGTAAATTACGGATTTTTCCTAAGTTTGACTTTAGTTTGGTCGCGTTGAAGAAAAAAATAAAATCGCGTAAACAAATTATTTCTTATATCCTAATACGCATAACTCTGAATTCGGCTAAAAAAATTCGCGTAAATCGAATTTTGATCTATGCAGATTTTTTTAAACAATTATGCTGACTTCAAAATTAAAATATTTGATAAATATTTTCTGGATTCTGAAAGAAAAATTAGTTGATTTTATTTCATTTTTTATTATATTACTTCTGAAGTTTACTTAGGATAAAGTTTTGTTCAAATTACAAATAAGCTTCGGTTTTTTAACACTTTTACATTCTTCTTTAGCATTTTTCAATAATTTTTAATTTTTAATTTCTCTAAATATGAGATAAATTGATCTGAAAGTTTAGAAATAATTTACCATTTCTTTTATATTTAAAAGTTTTGAAAACCATTTATTTTTAAATTCTTTACCTAAGTTAATAAAAGTACTAATTGGTAGTTTTGGTTTCACGACTATTCTTTTCAGTTTTTACTTTTAACAGCCAATAAAGGAATTTATTTCGGAATTGTTTAATAGAAAAAGTGTACTCTTTTTCAATTTATTTCCAGTACCGGGAGAAACTTATAAGCTATTATATCTATTTCTTTTTTATTTTTTACTCTATTTAAATAATATTGGTTGGCACATAGACGGGGACATTTGGAAAGACAATATAGGTATCCTGTATGCTTGATCGTTATATGAATGTTTCGTGGAAATCCTTTGAACATAAATTCTTATTATCGAGTAAAGCATTTCCACACCACTCGTTCTCTTTCTTAACATTGAACATTTGGAGCGAAATGCTTCTATTACCGCCATTGTCACGAAAACGCTCCCAATGATTTTTTAAACTGCAATACTCCTCCCCGGCACCTACTTTAAAGTTAAGCTTCCTTATCTACGTGACTTACGCTAAATAAACGATATACTTTCTTTCATATTGTGTAGAAGTTGAGGAAAAGGGTAAGGCTCATTACTCATTGCGCTTGGTATGTAATAATTTCTTCCTGGGCGAGAACAGGTAACCTTAGAAACAAAATTTGTCAACCGAGAAATGGGAAGCACATCCCATCGCTCTGGTTCGGTTAAAAAATAACGTGGTCTTTCCACGTAATCTTTTCGGAAGATAAATCTATCAAAAGCTGTAGCCGGGAGCAGGTGGGAAATGAAAGTACAGCGTTTTAAGAGTACGGTGATTTCTTACACTTGTTGACTGGGCACTAAAGCGGCCTGCAGGTGGCTGAGAAATTCGTTTTGAATGTCAAGGAAATCCACCTTCTGTGCCACTTCTTTTTTCAAGGCATTTTCCTTTTTACGAAATCACTGAAGCCCTGATTCATGTTGCTTTGCATTTTAATCAAGGTAACCAAATGGCTGCCATATCCTGGGGAGATCTGGTGAATTTCACCTATTTTGTATTCAATAGACGTGTTACCATAAGTTTACAGAGGTAATAGGTAAAATGGCTTAATTTAAGGGAGGCGTTCCAGACTCATTGCTTTTAATAAGCAATCTCAGTGGAGTAGCTGTTACAAGGAAGAAATATTAGGTAAGTCATTAAAATGTGCTTTGCACATCGATAGGATCCAATATACTATCAGATTTGTATTAAAGAAAGTTTGTATGTAGTTTCATATAAGGAAAGGGTAATGAATATTTTCGATAAATTAAAGTTTCTTATCAATTGCGAGAAAAATTGTCAATATAAATGGTAATAATACCATGGAGAACAACTATAGTCGCCCATCGTAGCGAAGGGGTTAAGCAAGCATATTTCTGTTCAATGCAAATATGTCTTAATACAAAAATCCATTGTTTTTAGGCTATAATTTTATTGAAAACTAAAAATCCGTTATATCGTCTCAAGGTGTTTCTGGCACAAATCGATAGATATATCGGTTCTAAGGTACTAAGAGGATTAAGAAGATTCTTTTAAATTCAAATTAAAATTGAATAAAGTTATTTAAAAATTTAAGTTTTCTTCATGCAGAGTTTTATGTTTTTGTTAAAAGTAAGAATTTAAGAAAAATGAAAATATCTTTTCAGAAACTTCAGAGCTTACAAAGTACAAATAATTAGATTAGCTATATTAAAAAATTTTTTAAATTATATGCTTTTAACATTAACTTTGAAATACATTGTCATGTTTTCGATGGTGGTCTTCGTGCTTCGTAATGTGGTTGCATAAAAAAGAATACTAAGATCGTTTCAGTTTCAAATCAATACCTAGATCAACTAAACCTAACTGAAAAAAAATCTATTGCGAGAATGAAGGAAAGTCTTTAATTTAAAATGTACTCTACGGCAAAATCTAAAAAGGATTCGAAAATCATCTCACATTTAATCACACTAGACTCGGAATAAGAAGACTCATTAAGTTATTGAGCTTTTGACTTACTCTCCCGGTAGACGGTTTTCCTTTAATAATAGTTCGGAAATATTCCTCGCACTTTTTCATCACATTATTCCCGTCCTGCGTGGCAACTGAGTGGATATAGCAGAGCCGCCCTTAATAGCTCTTCCGGGTTCCTTAATACTCGTTATTTTTCGAAACGACGAGATCTAATGGAGGCTTGACGCTTTAGTGCAGCGATAATGTCTTCCAGGGCACAGCCATTGATGGGTGAACGTGGTAATTCTCGGAAGGATCAGAACATTCTTCTTCCCAGCCCATTTCCTTATCCTTATGTCCTCGAAGAAGCAAGCATGTAGGTTCATTTTTTTGTGCGAACTCACTGAAATTATGTGTTATTAACGAGAAACTTTTCGCGTATATTTTATAGCTCTTTTCACTTATTCTCGTCACGTCCCCGATACCTCCGCCCCGGTATCAGTAAGAGGATAACTTTACGCACAGCTGTCTGAATATATTAGGAAACTTTCGGTTGCTTGCAGGCATCTCCTCTCGTCTGAAAAATTCTTTAATTGAGTAACTCAGATTCGACTCCTACGTTGCGTGGGATTATTATGATAATGGATTTTCAATACTTTCGCAGGGTCTTCGGCGCTAGGAGCTGCCTCCTCCCGAAAACAGACTTTGTTCATGGAGCTTGAGGTGATTTCGAGTGCGGTGAACTGACGTTGTTCACATAATTTCTAGACCAGACAGAAGGCATTTGCGATTCACTTAGGAGAAGGGGCATGCAAATGGACTTCCAGTATTTGATTGAATATTTTTGCACAAACTTTTTGGAAAAAAATTTAGCTTGATATTCATTATTCGTCCTGCACCTTTTTCTCTTTCACCATGACTTCAACAATTTAGACACATATGTTACTCCGTTCGCTTTTTTTTTTTAAATCTGGGCAGCAACACGAAATTACTTGAAAGGAATAGGCAAATTAAAATTCATAAGACAAAGGAAAATTTTGCATATTTTAAGAAGAGTCCTTAAGGAGGTATTGTAATTAAGAATTAATGTTGAAGGAAATAGGAAATTATTTAGACACTTTGTTGCCAAGTATGTACAAATTTTTGATATCAGAATGTGATTTATCACAATAGCTTAGATCAAACCTAGTACCTAAAGTACTAAAAAGTAATGAGACATAAATATTTTAGTTGACTTCAAATGGGGCCTTCTTCAAAATAATTCTCCTAAGGAGTGGTACATCTCTGAAGACATTGTTCTCATTCCTGGTCGTAGTGTCAGAGGTCATTAAATGCGCGTGCTTTTGGATTGATGTCGCAATCTTTTGAATGTTGTCTATAAAATGACGAAGTTTAAGTGAACCTTAAGCTTTATGAATAGAATAAATTTTATGGACAGTGCATTATCGCTATGGAACAGTCAAAACTCTTGAAATAAATTTAACACAGTACAGACAGTATGTCTGTCGCGAATGTGACTTTTGGACAACGCTAAGAACGTGTGACTTGTCCGATATTCTCAGTGTGAGTAAAATGTTGCTAAATCTCAGACGTTGTACTCAGCTTTTTACTTTTTAATGACACATGTGCACTTTTTTAGGAATTGAATTTAATATACTTAATAATTCAGAAAATTAACTTGTAGAACTTCGGACTAATGAAATTAGGAAGCTGATGATAATGTATATGAACTTTGTAACATTGGATACCTTCATTTATTATTTCAATTTTTATCAAATAAATGAATCGTAAAATGTAGCCGTAAATGGTTTATTTATTACTTGTAATCATGACAATTATTACAATCTTTTTATATGTCTTTTATTACCGGATTAATAGCCGTATTAATTTCATGAAGCAAATTAATTACACTAACATGTGGAAATTACAAATTTTTCTACCTCATGAAAAGTTCGCGTGTCGCATAATTTTCTCACGTGTCTACTTAAATCAATTTTCTCGCTTGGGGAGCCTTAATTTTTATCCACAGTATGTGACAGCATTACTACCGAAATATTTGTAGTGAGTGGAAATTAATTGATTCACGCCACTAAATCTTTATAGGCGACTAAACGTATATTACTACGCTAGTTCAAACATTCCGTCTCACTTTTATTAGATAATTTCTGTAGTAAGGGCCGTGGTGTTCCATGAAAATGCTTTTATATGGATTTGTCACGAAAATTTGTTATGACTAACAACAAACAGATTTGTTGTTATTTATGTGGCTCCGTCGAAATAGCTCATTAACATATCTATCAAATTTTCCCAGAAAATGTCAAAATTTTGGGCGATGAACTTGTTGTCTGAATCGGTTAAGATTCCTCAAAATATTAATCGAATTCAGAATAGACCAACTATTTTACTATAAGTTCAAATTTTTTTTCTTGTAATGTGTGTGTCATTTCCAGTAAAATATTTGCATAAAGGAATTCAAACAAATTTTGATTCGAAAATATTAATTAATTCTTCTCTAACACATACGTTAACTATCTGTAACAATGGTAACATTATAATGGTCTTGATCTATTGAATCTTGACTATTTCTTACTCTAGATTGTTACAATGTACTTAAACTTTTTCATTGTCTATTCACTCTTAACTCTACCTTTTAAATGATTTCCTATTTGAGATAAATGTAATTATAGCTCTAATTGTAATTATATATACTGCATGAATTGTACAACGGCGGGTAACTCTTTATTGTTAGATGAATTGTGTAGAAGAAATATAAAATCTTCTTTAATTGATTCAATAATTTATAGTAATTTCATTTAGTACAATGTGCTTCAGTTCGGTTAAAAGATTATTAAATTTTGAGGAAGTGTTGTATACGTAAAAACTTTAGGATACAGGAATAAAAAAGCGATTGTTACAAAATAATCATATCTATAACTTTCTAATTACCTACTATTAATTCTGTTTATATTCTACTATATGTGCTGGTTTTTAAAATGTATCTCAAGCCAAAGAGTTGTTTTTTTTTCTTCACATTGGTTAAATGTACTATGCTATGTGTCACGCATGCGTCATTATATCTCGCAACACGTTTCATGTCACTTCACGTACCAAGCCAATCGATAGCAAGTAAGTATTATATTTATTTTTTTTTTTATCATTTACCCTTTCTTACCTTGTAATGTTGTAATGACTTTACTGATAAGAGACGGTGGAAAACATATTAAGAGTTTCAATATTAAACATTTTTTTATAAGTACATTAAAAACAAATAAACTCAGTTGTTCGGTGAGTGCTTTTAATCCCATTGAGATTTGGCTATAAGAACTTCGTTTTTCATAAAAAGAGAAATTGCGTCTTATTCTTGTACCCTTTTTATGTACGCTCTTCACATGTTTTTTGTTTTCAAGCAGCACGCCAAAGAATTCAATAAAAGCTTCGCTTTCAGTGGATATAGGGCATAAATCATAAAATTGCATAACTCTTAAATGTGTTATCCGCTACTATAGAGTCAATGTTGTTCACAACGACGCAGTAGCAACGGTGACAGGGAATTTATCTGTCGCTGTCCAATTAGAAATGCAAATAAAGAGATGCGCATTTATAACGAAGAGGTGCCACAGATTTCCAGCCTCCAGCCGTATGCAAATATAACACATTCTGCACGTCAGCCAGAATGTTGCAAGCCATTTAAAAGGCTATCTCCTTGCCCAGCGGCAGCGATTTAAAAGCAGCACTTTCGTGTATTTTATGGGTAATAAATTCTGCAAAATCAATAGTCAGAACTTTTGTCCTTTCAGTAACATATCGTTGTGCAACTAAGAATCCTTCAAGTCAGTTGAAAGGCAATGAAGATAAGTTCTAGTTTTTCTTCTTGCTAATCGTAAACGAGGAACTTAGGGCTCGTAAAATATTCAGACGCACAATAACGAAAACTGTGGTTTCCGAAATAAAAATTACTTTTTCTTTAGTCCCACTTTACGGTTTATTCTAAATGGATTTGTTAAAGTGTCGAGTTGGCTATTCACCAAATATTACCGGCAACTAAGAGCCCTTTAGGGTGAACCTTTAATCGATCTGCGTTCGGAAAACAAAAAGGGTTTTATGTCATATGAAGAGCACAGTACTGGACACCAGTGTTCGCCGTAGCTTCTATTTAACGCCCAAAGGGACAACCTTCAGAGAAAGTTACTTCGACTTTATTGCCATATCATGGGTTACAACAAAACAAATATAAGTCTTTGTTCCGAGAAACCGTGAATTTTACATAAACATTTCTTTAAGAATTTGATTTGGGATCCCAAAAGGAGATTAAGTTTGTATTTTATTGTAAAAGCACGAATTTTAAAACAATATTTTTAAAGTATCTCAATGGTTGGGTTAACATGAGAGCCAGCAATCGGCAATAAAGTGTGAAAAATAACAGCTTAAAAATAAAAATAATACAATTCTTTGATGCAACAGCACTGACTTCTTTTTTGAAAGGGAGTCATTCGAATAGAAATCAATTTTCTTTTGCAAATACATGGCATCGTCGTAAAAGCTGACGAAATATTCTAGCAATAATATAAAAGTTGGAAGTATATGCTACTTTTACGGGAAGCTGTTATTATACGAATAAGTAAGAAATCTTTGAGAATTCGGCTTGGGTTGAAAAAAAAAAACATGAAAGATATTTTATTAATATATTTCTTAAAAAGGTCAATGTAATTGCTTTCAAAATAATGATTATTTTTTCAAATCGAAAGACATAAGTTTCTAGTAAATTTTGGCATAAATGCCCAATTTCAGTAAGGAAGATACTTAAACAGTTTACCAAATATGCAAATATTGATTATGAAAAAAGAAGTAATACTTGTGAGATAATTAAGTGTGAGGTAATCAAGTTTTAAGTGTACTCATTATAGAACTCAAGCAAATTAGTGAAGTGTTTGTAAAATAAAAATTTAATAAACTAATATGCAAGTAATGCAATATTGCTTTATATAACTACATAAAAATCAATTTTCAATAGAAATACGAAATGCAACGAATGATGCAAAAAACATAAAAAATAATAAATTTACTTTAAAATATTCCATTTATTTAATCTATGTAGACGTGGCCTGATGAATTTAACACGGAATTTCTTAAAGTTATGCTGCGCATTGAATTCTACGTTCAATTCATTCTAAATATGGGGCCGTATGATATACGGGTAGATATTTCTTGCAATCGATAGAGAATATTTACAATCGACATGTTATTCCTCAGTAACAGTTCCAAAAAATCCGTGATTGTTTTCCTTTTTGCCGAAATTAGAAAAACGTAGGCAGCGTGGCGTATATTATTCTATAATATTACAGCTCCTAAAATACATTCTTATTCGATAAAATTTACGCTTGAAATCGTGTACACTGTTTCGCTGAAAAGAAACACCATAATTTTGTTTTGTTTTCTGAAAATACAATTGGAGTATATTGTTGTGAAACCCTCTATATTATAACCAGAAAATAGCATTCGAACCCAACATATGCATGTAACTCAACCATATCGAAACATCAGTGAAGTAAAAAATGAGCTATATTTTCCCATTCATTGAAATCTATTTTTATTATGATCTTATAAAAGTATTTTATGCGGCTTTAAAATAAAATCCAATTGAACGAATGGACATTTAACTTTTCTATAGTCTCTCAAAAAGTGTTGAGTACTATCAAATATTTGTATTAATTATATCATCTTAAAAACTTCATTCTCACTAGGACTAGCCACGACACCCAATGACACAATGAAATGATATACTTTCGTTAATTACACGAACTTTAAACAAATATTTTGAAAGAAGTTTTAAAAAAAAAAGAATCGATTTCTCCCTACATTCAAATGGTGCTATTCCTTAAGGACAAAAATAAAAAATATTACGTAATTGTGCTACTATCAATGGCGTCGCGTGCTGTCGACAAATGACAAAAGTTTCAAAAGTTTCTAGTATAATTTTCGTAGATTGCATAGGAAATTACCCTACAAAGTGGAAAAAAACCCAAAGAAATTTAATTTAACGATTTTGGGGGAACGAAAGCCAAAACATTTTGTTTTGGGCTTATCAGTGCATCCAGATTTTACAAAGTCCCTTAACATTACTGCTTTAGCTAAGAGAAATTTAACCCTCAGGGACAGCAATGGTTAAACTCGTGGTAGTCTCAAGGGGGAACATTTGTTACACATCAGCTGTACATTTTCAGGCCTACTTATTAAAATGAAAATGTCTAAAAGTTTATTTTTTCTGGCAAAAATGAAAGATGTTTGCGAGAGTTATAAAAAATGCCTTTATAATTTGATTATATAAGCTCCCTAGAGGCAGATTAGATCGCGGTGATTACCTTCAGCTGTGATTAGATTAGAATGCTAGTTTTAGATGTGTCTCTAGTTAAATACGAGCGTTAGAAAAAATTTGTAAATAAATAACAAGTCTTTTGTATTCGAATATTAGAGGGAATTATACAGATATACGGGGACATGCGCAGAAATTGTTGATGTCCTAGATACCTAAACATACTCAAAAGATCTCCAAATATATCTTTGAAAATTACAAATTAAATTTTAGTGTATTGAATCTTTTTATTCAAGGTACATCAGGTGGAATTTATTGCTTTCAGTTGAATGCTCCGATTAGTTTTTACTTTCCCAAGAGATATGGAAGAAAGTATCAATTAAATAAAGGCGGACCTTACTTGGAAATCAAGCGAACTTGTATTTTCAAGTATCTATTTATTTCCTTTTTAGCTGCGAACAGATTTCATAATAGAACTTTTTTTAAATCCAGTTTTCCACATCGTTAGACAAATAAGAATAATTGAAAAAATTCAATTGCTTTTATCTACTTTAGTATAGGATGTGTGTAGATAGCACATATAGAGTATATTTGTCTAATTGTCTTTAAGTTAAATTTTCATTTATTTAAATTCTTTATTAAACGCCTGCAGATCTAGTCGCGCGGAAATTTATCCTCTAGCAATTGAAGCTGTAGATTTCGAACTGAAATCATGCTCCGCAACTAATACCTTCGAACGAAAGAAGTCATTAAATATGAATATGAAACAATGCCCCGCAAGGTACTCGCATAATTGCGCTAAAACAAGACCCAGATTTTGTTTGTTAAAATTCCCTTTGTACACCAACAATTTAAATTTTCTCCTGTTGCTTAAAGCCGTGTCTCTTTCTCTTTCCGAGTTCTTATGTAACCCAAATTCTACAATAAGAGCCAAATTCGTCTCTAATTTTCCTTTAAATATTTGCTCCCTACTAGAAATTTATTTATTTTTAAGCACAATGCAAATATTTTCAGTTTGTAGGAATTCGAATAGGATGCAATTTGAATTTCAGGCTTTCCATCGAACTATTATTAAAGTAAATGTTTAGTGGTCCTACACTAAAAAGTTCCCAGAAGGTCCGTAGTACTCGGTAGACATCCCCATTTTTGGTTTTCCTGCAGAGTCAATACCTCTGAGGCTTGTGCAATAATTTTCAAGTCCATCAATAATTGCTAACTAATGCTAACAAATTTCTTGTTCATTCCTCAGAGGAGATATTTCCAGGTTCTTGGCAAACATGTTATGCTGTTTACAACTTTTGTGACGACAGATAAACGTTCCTTTTAAGATAGCTTTCCGTTGAGACGAAAGCCATATTTGCTATGCATAGGGTTGACATCTCACGTACTCGGTCAGAATGTGATAAAAGGGAATTTTGACAAAACTGCACGTAATACCCACGTTGACACTACCCTAAATGGAGACGCCATCGTCACGCAGTTCTTGGTCGATAGGAAAATTTCAGATCCTATCTCTTATTTGTGCGAAGCATTATGCACTTCGATAGGAGAGGGGGAGGGTACTTAGACAGAAAAAAACCCATTGCTGAAGGCGTTTACGGGTTCAAAGGAGTTCGAGAAGTTTGTTCGGTTTCATCGAGAATCTCTCGGGGTATACCTCCTTTGAACTTGAATGACTATTTTTGTCTTATACAGGCTTCAAGTAGTTCAACCAGGCAGTTGAAATGAATTTCAGGTCAATTGCGGCCATTATACGAGCCCCGAGGATAAAATGTGAAGAATTCTGTTACTATAAAGAAATATTATCGGTTTTTACGCAGGCTAAACGAATTTCATGGTCCCAGAAAATTTATGAAGAATTGCCTTGGAATTTTGTAGCTTACATTTCACAGAAATTCGATATTATTTTACCCCAGAATAAGTCAACTGATCAATTACTCGAAAATATACAATCATATCAAGTTTTCTGTAAATATGATATGTCGTGGGACAAGGGTTTCGCTTTGCAATATTTGTTTGAAATAAATACACGGACTTTTCTTAACTTTGCTATGCTGTCATTACCACAAGTTGGAAAATTAATATCTCTTCAAAAAAATTTGTATTTGCTAGCCATATCATCCTCCTAATTTGTTTTCATAGTTAGAAAAATTCGTAAAATTATTTAAAATAGTTTAAATTGTAGTTACTTAAAAGAAGGGCAAATTTTATCGAAAATTTTATTCTTATTTAAAAAGTATTTACAATTAAGTTCTTTTAAATTGCGAGTAATTCTTTTAACAATCATAGTATGTCGCTCTTATTTATTATTTACTGATATCACTTCATATTTTTTTAAGGCAAAAGAATTTAATATTCCATAAAACAATTTCGTTGTCGTTTTATGTATTAATTTTCTTACTTGCCTAGATGTTCATTTACTTTACCTATATCTAAAAGAAATATTTCTCTTAATCCCTTAATATCTTAACATTTTATAAGGAATTTTCGAATTGCAGGTCATTTTTGCATTTCGAAAGTTATGTCTTAAAGTTAAACTTAAGTTGAAATTTTAAACCAGAAAGGCAAAAGCAGGTTTTACTAATTGTAAAGTGAGTTCTATGGTATTTTTAGTATTAGAATTTTATTCGGACTGATTCAGTTTTTTTCTATTTGGCGTAAAACATTATCTTCTATTTTAAGTGCAAAAATAATACTAAAGGATATTTTCTCTCTGTATATTTATAAAACTACAATTAAGGCAGTTTTCTTTAATAATAATTTGTGAACTATTTATAGCATGACATAGTTGCTAAAGGCAAAGGATTTAATTTCCGAAATTATCTTGGAAGGTCGACACAAAATTTGATTCACCTTAAATCTCATAACCGGGAAAGGACATAAAATTGCACACAGAGACTCATACTTGGCAGGAAAAGCAGTGAAATTTGAAAACACAAAAGACACAGAGTAGCATGGTGTGTTCGTTGTAGAGAACCTTTCATTAATTCATCCCAAATTGCTCCTCCCTGCACCTAAAACGAGTGGTCTAGCCGCAGTGCACACTCCTTGAAAGCCGCCTGTGGAAGACAAAATGTTCAAGCTTCTTAGAAAGAAAATCACTTTAGTCCGTCTCTTGAACATCGTCAAGCTTTTCTCTAGAAACGCCCCCGTACTACACTAGAACTGAATCGAAGAGGATTGTGTAAATTGCAGAGAAATTGTTTTCTGTTGGTAATTCTAGTCTGTGCTTTTTACTGCAGCATTTCTGGGGCACTTTGTTGTTGTAGTGGAAGATTGTTCTCTAGCGCCATCGAAGAACCTACAAGGACAAACACGTCATTGTAACCCTACGCATAAGAAGATTTAATATTCTACATGATAAATGATGTCTTTCAATGTCTGGCAGGGATGTTCGGAAATCCCCTTAAATCCAAAATGAAATCGAATCGAACATTATGAATATTATACGGTCTGCACGACTTTTTTTTCAAGAGCGATAACCTCGACTGGTATCTTATTCTTAAGGCATCCAAAAGCAATTTCTCAAGAGCTTTGGAGTGGTTGTAGGGTGATTAGCTGACTACCGCCTGAGATGTGGTAACTGAGGCTTTTATTCTGGCGTCGAAAACAAGCATTGCTGTAACATTTGTGGCCCAAGATAAACATCCGACGATGATATAATATTTATCCAAGTTGACATGGCTCCCGGAGCTACACTTACCGCGGGCGGCTTATGTATACGCTGGAACTACCTGATGAATAATTCACAGTCATGAGTACAATTAATCTAGTCGCCAAGAGTCAACTTTACGTGTAATTACGATGAGGTGTTCCGCTGCCTTTAATAATTCACGTTTGATGGTTTCAAGACTTTGGCTAGGAGTCAGCATGGCGAGCATCGGCATACCATTTTACTTCCCTAAGGTGGATAATTAATGAAAAGCGGTAACGATAGGAGAGGCTTGTTTTAAATTGTTCAGAAAATTCAGTAATTACCACTCGCTGTACCTGATTAATAACTAACTTTACACACCATAAACCAGAAAGCTTTCAATTCAGCGGTAAGTGAACTAATTTTAAGGTGATATCGCTAGTCATTAAAACAATCGCTTTTACGTAGTTTTTGTAATTCCTATAATAAATTCTTACCGAGCAAAGGTATGTAGAGGCATATAAATTTTTATTGCTAAACAAACTTCTGAACACAACCCGTTTATTTAAAACGTGTCAGAATTTACAACACAAACATGCCGACCATTTGTCTGGCATACTGCCCGCCACAAGAATCCCAATTTTTGCTGAATCGGTGCTATTTTCTTCAGGAAGCTGGACTTAATCATGTGCTGCTGCTTCATGGAATATAATATGGAGTTCAGAACTGCCCCGATGTGCTGTAGCTAGTGCAGACACTGCGTTTTAATATCCACCCCACATATGTGCGATTATGGCTTGTTTCGAGTTTCATTATTTACACCAGACCAAGAGCAACAAATTGCCCGAGAAAATTTAATAGCCCAAGGATGCCTGAAGGGCGTGTGATAAAAAAATTTTAAGCAGCAATAAAGATGAATAATTGTAAACTCAACGTGATGACGATTCTGAAGCTAATATTAAAATATTATTGAAAATATTTTTATTAGATAGCGTTGAATGCGTAATACACGTTAAGATTAAAAAGAGCATTGTCCTTGTGAAAAATGAAATCATCTACTTTGTTCACATATCACTACTATCTGAGGACTTAAAAGCATGCATGTGGATACGAAGTGGAGTTTTCAACTAAAAATTAAGCATTTATTCGAGAAGGGGTCATTTCAGTACATTAAAAATATTTGTAACGAATCTAAAGATTTCTGAAATAATTAAACAAACTTCCAAGTTCTCTTTTGATATGACACACACATCGAAAGCTTGATAAAGCGATGTAACCTCGTAGAACTGATCTCGAACTATGGAATTTTTCATTTCTGAAATACTTCCAACTTTATTCTACTTGATTTCCGCCTTCATCTAGGTTTACTTACCTAAATAATAAGCAGTTATTCTCAGCAATCTGGATAAAAACATACAAAAATCAATTTCAAAGAAATTTTGCTAGAATTTATTGGAATCGTAATTTTTTTTATCTAAAGTTTACTCTTAAAATTAGGAGCTTTAAACACCCAATTTGCATTTCTAAAGTTCCAGAAAATTATTTTTGTGCGGTTCGGAAGTGGGTTAACACTTACTTCTAGCAATAAAATATTCATTTGAAATAATATGTTTTGAATACCTTTGAAGTAAAGAGAGCATTTGTAATAAGAAATAGGAAGATAATATTTGTCATGCCATGTGCAATGTCCAATCAAATCTCATAGTTTTAAATAAAAGAAACGAAAAAAACAATTAACAAAATGCACGCTTACATTGTTTTCAATAATTAAACCCTTAAAAATAATATTGCAATCAAAAAAAAACATTTTATAATAAGAGAACTAGTTTTTGTCCTTACTTTCTTTCAAGCAGTTGTGCAAGAAATTTTAAGTAAGGAACTGGACTTGACAATCTTCAAATCAAGACTTCAATTTCCCTGAACTCGTTTAGCAGTACTCACTATTTTAAAACACTCACCTCAGAAACAAATGATCCATGCATTAGGATTTAGGGTTGAAATTAAATGCACTCTAAAAAATTGTTAACTCTCTTGAAAGGCCATTAAGAACGTTGGAGTTTTCAGGGTCTGTTTTCTAATGTCTTTTTTGAATGACGTGTATTGCTTATTTAAAAAAAAAATACAATTTATTGTAAAAAAATAATACAAAAGAACTCTGGGACCCGGGACATGAATCAGCAGCGTGAAAGTCGGCGCCAAATCGATCAAGAGGCGCATATAATTTTTCAAAGGCAAGATCATAATAAATATTTTAGAAAGTGGAAAAATTGTATCATTTTTTAGAGGAAAAAGCTATTTATGTTAAAAGTTGATTACTTTTCAAATTACCTGAGTTATAATTACTTTCATCGTCAAAACTCGAGGTTAGCACGAAAAAAAACTTATCCCGCCCTAGAAGTAGCAGTCAGTTCTGAGCACGGAGCAGGCGATAAAAATCGAATATGCTTTATCCCATATCTCTCTGCTTGTACCCCCGCGAATTTATGAGTAATTGAAGAAAATATCGTCCTCTTATTTATGAGAATAGACCGTATTTATCAAAAAAGAAAACTCACCGAAGGCAGGTAGAACTTCCCGCTTTCAGTATATTTTAGGTGCAGGTCTTCCCAGAAAGTGTTCTGCGCCCAGAAAAATGAGCGACAGATCATGTAATATTCCCCAAATGGAAGCGCGATGCTACACATTCTTTGCATTGAAATTCTCCTCCGGGAAGTATTTCAATTTTCCGCGATGTTTTGACACGAACAAGCCGTGTCTGCTTTTAAATAAATACATCAAGTATACTAGAAAATGCCATAAATTACGGCGTGCCAGATAAGGGGCGTTACTGCTACTCACTTCCACTTTATAAACGAAGCCCTTGAAACTCTAAGAAGCCTGCAGGGAGACACGCCGGGTTCGATACCACCGCTCAGGGGATACATGTCATACCTTTGCCCAAAATTGTAAGAGAAACCATTATCTGAGATTTCCTCCGGGAGTGCTTCTTTAAAACGGAGAAGTCTATCCGCTCCAATGTGGTAATGATGAAGCACTTCGGGACTACGACTCGTGCCTGGGCGTTCTTTTTTTACGCCTAGTGCTCTGACCTTTTTGTCTATTCGGTATCCCGGGAAGATGTGCGATATTACTTGTTTTCGTTTTAAAGATCGACCTCTTGGAGGGCCGGGAATTGCCTTGCGAGTTTATCAAGGATTAATAAATAGTGAAATCGACGGGGCTCAATCTTCCCTCCTGAACCTTTTAGGAAAACATCCGGTGATGGTGTGGGTAAAAACGTAAATTGATTAACTTTTACTTATTGACTTCACCCGGAATGGGGTAGGGGAATTTGATAATATCTCTTGGGAAAAATGAAGGCAACCAGCAATAAAAATGAGGGTAAGGTTGGCTGCAAAGTAAAACAAAATAAGGAAACAAATGCCTGAGCGGGCTTCTTCTGTAGACTTCGGCGAATTTCTGCTTCCCCTTCAGTTGAAAAGGAAATTGTTTCAGACATTAAAAGTAAATTCGAACAATAAACATAAACAGCATCAGATAACATTACGTTTTATAGGATCCAATTTGCTTTGATTGCTTCAATGCTCTCAGTGAGTTGATTTTAGGAATTTTAGATACTCGTGGTAAAGGGGGTTATTTCAACGTTTGGTTGGGGTTAAAACACGCTTTAAAATTTCATCTTTCTATTACAAAAGTTTGCAAACAAACTTAATTAATGGGCAATTAAATTTTAAGTCTAAACTGGAATTTTAAGATTGTGTTTGTTGGCGGTAAAGTAAGTTTACAAAGCAATAATTTTCTCAACGATAACAAAGCTATAATTGGGGATACTTCACACTATGAAGACTTTAATGTCCTTAAGAGTTGTAATATATGACCTCTAAGTGCTATGGCATTTAAACATCGCGAGAACAATTACAAAGGAGATTGCATATCTTACAAAATAAACGGATATAACACAATGTACCACATGTACTTTACACTTTTTGTCATTTTTCTGAATGATGTACGTAATAATAATACAAAATTTCTAAATACGTATCTAGGAAAATTTTATTATTTTTTAAAATATAAAATTCGTGGTTATTTAAAATTAATTTGGGATGCTAAAACTTGAACTGAACATTAAAAATCATGAATAATATGCAAGCACAGTAATTAGGAGTACGAACAGTTTAATTGTTATTAATTGTTTCTTTACGATTTTTTTGAAGATAAAGGAAAATTATACGGGTTTACTTCACTTGGCATAAATTCTTGAAAACATTAAAAGGTTCGATTATCTATTGCTATTTCAAAGAATTATGGAAGATTTTAATCTAGAACGTGAATGAATCAACCAAAATATTTAATTACAAAGATATTCGATTAATCGATAGTTTAGCAATTTTTTAAATCTAACTAGCAATGGATCATAAATCATGAAGTTAATTTTAATTAAAATCAATACAGCAATTTTCTGAACGCCGTGATTCGGAAGGATAAGATGACCAAGAATAGCAAGACTTTGGAAATATTTAAAAAATTGAGTAGCTTAGGAAACTCTAAAAGAGTCGCAATTGCAATCTTATGGATTAATATTCTATTGCTTAAGTAGACTGATAATGGCGTTATATAACAGCGGCTATGTAGGAAAATTTAAAACTCTAAAACTTTAATTAAAAGTAAAACATTTAAACGTATATAAAAGCAATATCTGAAATCAATTAGCATGTGAATTGTTTAGTTATTCTGCGTTTTCGTTGTTTCATTATAATTTATTTTTATAAAATAACATTTTTACAACGATTTTTCACTTTCATTTTGAATCGCTATAGTTTTAAACAGGAAAATATATTAATTCAGTATTTCACTGAAGGCATAAAGAGAACCTTTTAAATTTTTATAGAACGCTTAAAAATGTTAAACATTTCCGATTCGAGAATAAGCTACAAGTGTTTTTCGTATTGAAAGAATTCAAGAAAATCAAGGCGAATGAAATTGTGTTACCACAGGTGTTCAAGGCACTCAAATCTTAGAAATAAATCAGAACTTGTAATTGGTGGTGAAATGGTACAACCAAATTGAAAACAAAATCAGCCGCTAAAGTAATTACCGTATAAATGCAAACCTTAGGGATTTGATGAAAACTTCTGATTACGGAAAAGCGGAATCTCCTAATCCCAAATGCTGCTCGAAAAAGGTAAGCAAATCTTTTGAAGTTCAAAGCCGTGGTGAAAGCAAATACCAACGTAATTAGCAATTTCATTAAACCTTCGCACCAGGGAGGAGATACCCTGCAAAAAAATCCAATTTTAAAAGCCAACAAAAACTTTCTCCCTTTGAATTTCTTCCCAGAAGTCTTGGAGGAAGCCATTTCAAATGCCTCAGAAATAGCCGTGGATTTATTGAATGAAATTATCCCGAAAAACAAACTAAACTTTTTGGTTCCCCCGTTGCTTTTTGTGTGTGGCTTCCTCCCGGGCTTGAAACCGAGCCGAAGGGTGGTCCCGGAAGTATCTCGGAATATCACTCGAAGCGACTCAGAGACACCCACGTCGGTGCGAATCTGCTCGGGCCGCTTTCACTTGCTAATGAAATTTTCTCCACTTTCTTCAATAATTAGCCCTCTGTAATGGCTGGGATTAATGCACTTTTGTTGGGTATTACACCCGCGCAAGGCATAATTTACGTCGCCTTGGATACAGGATCCGCGGGGGTGGCACTTTCATCAGTGTGGCTTGCACGTGGTGTGGTTGCCCATTATTGCCGACAGATTGGCCACGCGGGGGCGGCGCGCCGGGACTGCCAGATCATGACTGCTAATTCCGCTGCGAGCACAGAGAATTCAATTACCTTTGGTGTAATCAATTTTTGTGGTATCGGGGAATTTACGTTTATGAGCTAGTTCGACAGTTCATTCAGCCGGTAAACACGAGCTCAGGCGAATAAGGTTTTTTCACAATGCAACAAATTCTTGTTGTAATAATTTGCACTACAAAGATTGAGCATGCGATTTGTTTTTTCGACGATGTAAAATTCGGCAAACGACTCACCTTTAATAAATAATAAATATTTAAATACTTTGCTAATTCTAGATTTCCCAGGCATTTAGAATTAGCATCGTAAAGACACAAAGTAAAATGAATTAATATTTTTCAATGCTCAACAGCTTTTGAGTTAATCAAAAATTACCCTTTTTGACTAGTTCCCGATTTATATAAATTTAGAGATATAAAAGAGTATAATTGCTAAAAAAAAGCAGTATGGTGGATTGAAAGAATTGAGCATTTATAGAACCACATGGTGTCTGTCTGTCTGGCACATGAAGAACTATTTCACGTAGAAAGTTGAAATTGGAGATATACGAAGTGGTGCCTCAATTACATAAATCAATTAAAATAAATTAAGTTAAAATAATAAATTGAATTTCGGTTTTACGCGATGGTTTTGATAAACAGACAGAACAGATTTTTGTTTTAAAATCATTCTGTTAAGTATGAAGTCAAAGCTTAACGATTAAAGTGCAAGTCAAAATATACAATTTTTAGAGTTGAACTTTTTTTATCATTTTTATCAACAAATTTTTCAAATTTAAGAAAGCATATTTAAAAAATATTTCTTATCGTTTGAACCTATTTGCCTGAAATAGTTTTAGATTATTGAAAATATTTAATACACAATTAATAATAAATTAAGATCTAGCACGATTTTCTAAAATAATTTAAAGTGCGTAAAATAACACAACAAAAACCAAAATGTAATATAATAAGTTCGACTCGTAAATGGTCGGCTTTTAATTAAATTATGAGTTTAGATTCAGTCTTTCTTCTACTTCCAGAAAGAAACTCTGCTCTACTTTTACCTAACAAAATATTAATTGTCTGCGTTTATATAAAAATTAAAGTGTTTAAAATCCAATGTATTATATTTGTCGATATTATTAAGCCTAGCTTATAACAACAAGATAATTAATGTATTACGTTAATTTTATCAGACAAACAATAAAAGGCACATTTATTAGACGTCTATTAGTAGCACGTCCCGTCTGTATTAATCTCAAAAGGTTCAGAAAATCTTCATTAATCAAGTTCCAAAACAGCAATATCCTATCGATCCCGCTGCAGGCAAACAGCCCATAATCCACATAGTTATCACTTCACCATCTCTTGGCGGCAGGGTAAGCAATTTATGAAACAAAACTCAATTTCTCACCACATGTCAACTGAAAAAAATTCAATGGAAGTATTAAAGTGGAAATAATGTAAAAAGGAGGCCTTCGACGAGTTGATGCGACACAATAAGCCATACCTTTGCTGCCAACTGGGGCGAAAAATTAATCTGGTTCCTAGCGTTATAGCGCTAACCAACCTACACCACCATATAAAACGATAGGGTACGTTGGGAATGGGGACGAACATAATTGGCCGAGGAGAAGAACTATGTACTAATAATTCTTAGAAAGGGCCTGTCTTAGAATGAGAAGCACGTGTCCTGCACGGGCTTAAGTTTAATTTATTCCCTAAAAATTGTATCTTCTTCGACCAGCATACCCAAACATGTTTTCCATTTCGCCTTCCCTACGGATGAGGCTGTTGTTATCGACAAATTTTAGGAAATTCCTTGGCAGAAAAACGAATGAGAATGGATTCAACATGTGTCTTCCCGGATGGTGATCGGGCAGCATTATATATTCCTTGTGCGCGTCGTTAACTTTATTTTGAGGCTAGAATTGGCAAATAAAAGGACCCTTTCGTCTTACATAATTCCTAGCGGGCGGTTTGGCCGTACAGCCTGCGAAGGATACAAGTCTTAAAGTAGTTTCGGAAGAAGCAACACGTTGCCTAATTTTCGATCTATTGTGCATGAGAGTGAAAGAAGTCCGATTTATTTTATTTACGTGTATAAAGGACAAATATGCGCAAGAAAAAAAGAATAATGTAAATTTTATCTCATTTTTTGTCAAATAAAAGGTTCCCAGCAGTTATTAGAACAAACAGCCAATTAAAATTTAAAATGTCTATCCGTACGTAAATTGCCACAATTTCTGCGTAAATTTATAAGACTTTATTACTTTATTTAATAAGACTTTATTACGTTCTCGAACGTCTCAAAAGACCATTTGTACAATTCTAGTGCGACTTTATTGCCCGGAGTTCATTTGTACGACAGACACAATAATTCTCGGAAAATAAATTTGCTAATACCGAGGGTTTGACTGTTGCTAGCCAATTCCTAATTCGCGGGTTAATTTAAAGAAAGTTCGTGACTATCAATTATCTTGATTATCTCTTACCTCGTGCCCGATTCCGATAATCATCGTGTTTTGTTCATGATTAATTGCACCGTGCTCTTGGCTTTGTTTCGCGTTTTTGAAGTAGGAAGCGAAGGAGAACGTTCTAAAGAAATCGACAAAAAAGATAAATCGAGATCGACAAGGAGTTTATTGAATTTGCTACTTAATTAAAATTAAATTTACGATATTCAGCGAGCACAGTATTGGAGATTGATAATGGATTACTGCTAATTGATATATACTGTATCTTTTATCCAAAACAGTATGGCGTTCTCTCCAATATATTTATTTGGTAATAAGAAACTTAGCAAGATATATATTCATCATGAAGCTCCTCACCCTTTACTAAAAATTAAAAGTCCATGCAATAATGGGCAAACACAGAAATATACAGTTCATGTGCTAATTGATCTAGAAATTACCAGCTAAAAACCGTGTGGTGCGAAGTGCTAAAATTCCAAGAAGCTCTAACTTCTGTCTGGTCAATCAAAACACGCGCGACAGCGGTCAAGCTGATAATCGCGGTTTAAAAATCGACCACACGTTAAAGTAATTTTTAATTTCTTACGTATCGATTCAGACAAATTCATACTAACACTGGCATCTTGAGATCACGGTGAGCCAAAATTTTTTTTAAATTATCCACGGAGCATATAAGATGGTATTTGAAGTGGTATTTCTAGAAGCATATAAGACGTCATGAGGAAGCTTCAAATATTTAAAAACACAAACCTTTTACTTATTCTATAGTAAGTCATTAAAAAATATGAACTTTAATGGACGACCTTTTATGTGCCTGACACGAGTCACGTTACGTTTGTGTACACACTGCAGGTCGATTATTTCCTTTCATATGATTACGATTTTAAAAGTAGAAATCCTTGGAAAGATTCGATCAAACAGTTTAAAAATTGTTGAAAAAAATAAAAAAATAAATAAATATAGTCATAGTATTTTGCATATGTTTTCAATATTAAAGAAATATAACAGACATTTAAATTTTAATTTATTGCCACCAATAAAAGAAGATCCAAATTGTTCTTTAAAATTTTTAAAGTTTAATTCCTCATAATCCTGCAAAGTAGAACTGAAATCAAGGTGCTTGTCAAACACTTGTAAACAACTGAAAAACGTATTCTAGTAGTTAATTACAACCCATAATATGGCAAATTACATCAAGTAGCTATTTAATTAATTTAAGTGAATTCGCATTAATGTCAAGCGATTTCAAGTATGTAATTATATGCCTAGAACAAAGACGAACTATATCCAGTATAGATCTGAAACATCCCGATGATTTAGGGTAATAATAGAAGACAATTCGATTCAATTACTTCTTGTATAACTGAATTATGAGCACCCCTAAAATTCCTATCACCAGGGACATGCGTACTTATATGAAAGGTGCTAATGGAGATTTCCTACACGACAATATTACATTTTTTGTAGCTTGGGCTTGTTATTGTACCAAAATATTACCGCACATTAATTTTCATTAGCTCAGAGCGAGGGCACGTAGGCTACATTTCCAAGTATCAAAACATGAGTAAACCCCTAAATGCATAGAATGGGATTTGTGTCGTAATTTTTGGGAGGAATCTTTGTGATCTACAATTTTCGCGTATATCATTGTGATTATGTGACAGTTATACTGGGGTAACTAACAAACCGCTACAGGAAGGATTTTTTTTAAATCAGTTTCATTTTTATGACTACTTTTTTAACAAAGTGTTATGATATGATGATACATATGACACTTCAAGTGATGTAAACCTTCGAATGGTACGACAATGTTAATTTCAATGTCAGTCTGCTGAATTTAGGATAACCTTAAATAAACTCATAATCTTACAAGCATTTTCTTATAACATTTTATATTAAAAAAGCAAATTTTCATAAATCCAATTTTGAAAAGTAAACTTGGTGAAGGGTATTTTAAGATCTTTAGGTATTGTCTGATCTTTGAGTTTGAGAAGTTAGAACTTATACTAGAAGTAGTAAACATAAGCTTTAAGAACGTATAAAAGTTTTGACTTGTTATTTTTGAATAATTTTACATAAAATACAACATATATAGGTTTAAAACAATATTAGGAATCTAATTGATATCTTTTTCCTTTGAAATCAGAGGAAAGTCGATTGATGTTATAAAATTTATTTAATTTCGAACAATTTTTTTGTAAATAAAGTTTTAATGATTGTTTTATAAATTTCTTGCCCTATTAGGGAACGATATCCTAGATATAAACTAGCCTGTTTCATTCAGTTTATATTGAATATTCTAGCAAAAAAATTTGATTCGTCTAAATGTTTATTAAAGCCGACAAATTGTTTAAGTGTAATTCACTTTCAAATTTAAAAAAAAAGTTTTATACATAATTTCATACTGTCTGACAGCAATTCACGAAAATCTGAAGATTTTAGCCTGTTCAAAATATAAATAAATACAATATACAAAATTACACTTGAATATTTGTACGTCTTCTATTTCCAGCATCATATGCACACAAAAAGTTCTACAATTTCGAACTCATGCGCTGTGAGCTCACATTTTATGTGCGTAGCTGCAAGGAAGGAAGTCCTTGGTCAGAAGCGACCAACATCCAACATCCTTGAGGAACAATTAAAAAAACGAATACATCTCGAAACGTTGCTGCAAGCATTGGACTCCGCATCCGCCTCAAACTTTCGTCTGGAAGCAACAATTAGACGACGTACAAATTATCCTTAGTCCCTTTAGACCATCTAGTAACAACTAGGGTAATATATTCATAATTTTCCGAAAAGTAATATATTCTCCAGCTCTTGACAGTTTTCAGTTAATTGAGAGCTTAGAGTTAAGCAGAAAAACATGTTTATACTATAAAAGTTTAAATTAAATTTTAAACAGAACGTTCTCATGTGTATCAGCCAGCCTGCAGTCATGCATGCTTTTCCGATAAACAGAATAATCAGAACCTTACCTTAGTATGCAGGTAAGCACTTACATAGGAGATGATGTCAAGGGGATACGCTTATTTAGTAACTTGAGATCCCCGTTAGCGCCTTAGCATGTGGGTGATAATATGTTGCCAACAACTCCACTTAACCTGCTAACCTCTGTGGATTGCAAAAGGGAAATGCAAATGGAGCTGGGTCTGCGGGGCTCCATCCGAAGGCTAAATTCCGACCAGTCTCTGCCATAATGATGTGCCTGCCTCTGCTACTCCGGGACGAAATTGTTAAACTCGTAAAATCATGCAAATTAATGGAAATATTAAGGTCCTGGGCGGCGGCACGAAAAGATTATTTTAAGTTCCTGGCCGAAGATTCGCACGTTTTGCTAGCTACTGCTTGCTGGTGGTTATTATCCGCTTCCAAGAAACTTCTCGGTTTTACATCAAATTTACAACCGCAATAGACGACGGGTTCCAGGAGATTTCAGAAGAGGCTTAGGAGAGTATCCGGAGGTTGTGAACCGAGTGTGTGGAAGAACTTCTTTCCATATTTATGTGGGCTGTGGCAGCATTACCATGGGATGTGCTGAATTATGTTTTTTGATGAAGGGACTGCCCCAAGTTTTGATGGATACCTTGAGGGACCTTGTGTTGAGACACTTGCTTATTAACTGCAACATTTTATATCCGAAATAGGGCTCGTAAGGCTGTCGAGAAGTGGCTCAATTCAATTGAAACGATCACCTTAAGACCCTCGGGGATGCCGTCATTCAAATAAAAATACAAGAGGGTGTATTGGGGTCTCTCAAATGGCAATAAATTCATCTGTGCTCGCATCCCGCCCCTCGTTCAGGTCCATATGAAATTTATTTGAAAGGACACAATTAATGAAGCTTCGTGACCCAGATGAAGGCTCGGCTGTGGTAGACTCATAAACCGAAATGAACAAGAACCAGACCTGCGTTGGACAGTGATGATCACTAAATTTTATCTTTGCTACCGCAAGTAGTTCTATGACCACATTGCCAGCCACTTTCTCAACTGCTTCCTTTGATTTAGACCCACGAAAGGGATAATATAGTAATTTGCAGGCAATAGTTGTCAAAGGGATTTTTTAGCTAAACTTATATCGATTTAATTTCACTTACCGTCAGCAGAGCGAATTTACGACGAACATCAAATTTCATCAATAGCATTGAGCGGATTTTCGGAGGCCGTAGGAAAAATACGTTTCGTAAAACCTTCCCTTTGGCTTTTGATATCGCCATTTCGCAGTTTCGTGTGGGACACATCTATAAAAACTGGGATGAAAGCGTTGCAAGTGAACCCGAAAAATATACGCTTCTTACATCTGGACGTGACCAGAATAAAATATCAAATAGGTATAGACTGTCAACAATACTAACGCAATGGGAGCAAGTTTATGGAAATTTAATTTTGGACCAGGCTCTGTAGATTATGATAAATGAGGATTAAATTAGCTTTGCTGGCTGAATTTCACAGGATAAACTGCAGAACAATTTATAAAAGGTATGCTAAAAATAGTTCTCGATTAACACTTCAACTAAGTTTTATTGAAAACGAATTTCAAAATGTTTAGGTTGATTTTGCCTACTGGCACGAATAAAGGGAATAATTTATAAAAGCAATCAGAGAAAAACACTACAAAAGAAGTAGTATTTTATAGTTTAGTTTATATTTTTAGAAAAAGAGGACAATTTGAACTTATATTTAGATAAAATAATAAACCATCAAATTTCCAAAAATATGACCATTAAAAATAATTACTTAAACTTTACAAAACAAAACTTCATGTCTTAGACGTAAAGAGTAGAAAGTGTAAAGTACTAAGGGTTGTTGCTACACAGACTACTTAAAGTTACAAAAAGATCGTAATGAAAGTAGTATTTAATGCATCCAGGGATGATTTATTATAAATTTCACTAATTTGCTGAAAATAAAACGAAAAACTAAAAACTCTGATCACACTCAATGTTACTAATTTCGTTACCAAAACTAAGTTTTATTTTTGAAAATATAAAATGTGTGATTTTGTGGGGAACCATGTTCTGGTGCGATACCGCGTTATGATTACAACAAGAGTTCGTTTTAATGACATTCCTGTAAACACTTAATTGCTTTATAAACTTTACTTTACATTTTTATTTCATGTTATTTTACTACGGCGCGAGTAAATGTGCCAACTTCGTTGTTTGCATTTGGTTTTGGTTTTTTCAAATTTAAGGTATTGAAACTTTAAATATCCGTTGAAAACATATTGGCTTTATATTTCACAGCCATAAAAATAAATATAATAATGAATTTTTATGTTCATTAATTAAAACTGATTGTGTTCTTCAAAATAAAATTTCTCTCTGGAAAAAGGATAAGAAATTACAGAGTACGGCTGAATTTTTCCCGATAAACATTGAATATTTAAAAACACTTTAAATTTGGTTTTAGTAACTTTAAAATTGGTCCAATTTTGGAAGAAGTACAAATAGAATCGGTGTTTATTTTATTTTTTAGTCTTTAAAAAGAACATTCCTTTTTATGGTATGGTTTGGAGGCTAAAATTGCACACAGGTAAAATAAATTAGGGCAATTGCAAGCGGGTTCACGCAATGGCGTATATATTTATGCAGATATTTTCTTCTAATAAAAGGAGAATAACAAAGTTTTTGCTTGAAAGTATGAAACAATACAAAAATCATTTTTATATCACTCGGGTTATTTCTTTAGTGAATTTTTTTCCATCGCTATTCGTATTCGTCCGAATCAAGGATAATCATAATTATTAACATTCGCAATAATCTCAAATTTTAATAGACATCTAAAAGTAAAAAAAAATTCTAAAAGGAAATTTAAATGTGGTGTATGTAGAAAAGGTAAAGTCATTGAAATCTTGAAATAAATTATCTTATTAAAACTTTCCAAATTAAAAGACGATGTCATGAATCGAGAATGATGGATTTAATTTTAAAAGTCATTATAATTTATAAAGTTTTTCAAAAGCTTCATCGATTTTTCGCTGAAAAAATTAATTGTGTTGCTCTTCAAGCATTAGCAGGTCATATAAGACAAAACAATATAAAACAGGAGTTTTCTAAAAAATGAACTTCTTCGAAAACTGAAACACGTTATAATTTTTATTATTATATTACACAAATATTGAGTAGAGTAATAAAAGATAACAAAAGTATCCAAATCCTTAGGATTGAAAATTGAATTTAAAACATAAAAACGTAAGTGCCATAAAAAGTTTTTACTTTAATTGAACGCTCTTATCTTGAACAGGTAGCCTGATAAAAATTTCTACCTCAAAATATACACGTGTTGTCTGATAGCACAATTTAAATTCTTCCTGATAAATTGAATGGATATTAAATAACCATAATTTAATTTACGTACATGTTTTACACAGGAAAGCCCTCGTATGTATACAGAGGCAAAATGGGATTACTTGAACGCCATTAAAATTAGTCGCAAAATCTTGTCGGAGAGGGATACAAACCGTGGTTATGCGATTAGCCAAAATGGGAAAATTTAAGGCAGAATCATTAGACGCAGTTGAATCCGTGCATTTTATGGTTATCCAATTATGAGGCATCCACGATTTAATAAATATTGTAGTTTGAAATGACCTAAACTGTGGAAACTCATTACATTTCTGTCAGTATCTTAGCAAAGCGGTTGTAATTACATGCTAATTTGAGCTATTTTCAAAACAAGGTACATATGTTATTTTCAGTCCGGGTTATTCTACTTTAGGAAATTTATTTTAATGTTAGTATTAAGTCGATGAAACGTAGCAGCATTCACCACAGGCATTTTATTCATCTTTGTTGGTATTAAATTTTATTCTATAAGAATGTGTCCAAATTACTTTCTAATTTATTTTTATTTGCAAGGCATTTGTAGTCTAGTACATTTACAGGCTTGCGTATTGCTTTTTATAGAAAAGTAAAATTAATTGTGTTACTTGTAACCTTTTTTTAAAAAAAATCATCTCGTCTATTGTTGGCCTTTTACCACTGTGAAATCCTTCCTGATCATTTTTCAGCCCACCTCGGCTCGATTTAATAATGTGTAATGTGATAGCACACTTAATAAATTTACCTCCGTAAAAGTGACACTTTCGCTCTGTGCCGTGTCCCACTGATGAAACGTGACAAGCATCATTTTTCAGATCCTTTTGTACCCGCAATGAATAGAAAGTCACACAATTCGTCTGGTATTCACATCACGTTGAATACCGCAAATTTCAACAGAATCGACTATTTTGGGAGACTCCCATGCTCTGGTAACAACGCTTTTATATAACACTTCAGAAAAATGAAAGTGTAATCACAGAGTTGGAAAAAATGATAAATATGTCATCGAGCCTTCAAGGTACACATGTAATGTTAAAGATAATTTTTTCCCGCAATTTCCACCTTCACCCATAACTTATAACCCTAGAAAATGGAAAGGTCAGAAGTGCACAAGTCTCAAGGACTTCAAGACCTCAAAAGAAATCTGAACTCTTATTACTGCTTCACCACTAAAATTAGTCTCACTGATTTGGAGATGTAGCGCCGAAAGCCAGCAGTTCACGGCACAACGATTTAAATTAATTCCAGTCCATTTACCGAATTAATGCCACATTATGCACAAACAAATTAATATCGTTTGTGTAAAGGATGCTCGACATCTGCTTGTGATGCTCCGGATGCTGGAGCAACTTGGGGCGCCGCAGACTTTTGTAATTTGACCCGCCTGCCACCACCGCCACCGTACAAATTGCCCTAATTTAAGATGAAGCATTAACCGGCGAGAAGTGCAAGTTTCAGAGTCTAAACAACTTCAGACTATCGAAGAAACTTGAACTCTGAGAATGCCAGATTTGAACTTCACAGGATTAATGGATATAATTTCGTTACAGACTCTTTTGAAAGCCTTTCGCGGCGCATAGAACTTCCAAATGTACACCGTGGTGCGTTTTTGGGAGTAGCGATTTCTGTTGCAGAAAACTTGTTACATTGTTGGTTCTCGTTTAAGAGAAAGTGGAAATGGAGTTGCTTATCCAAGTTTCCGCCTGCAGAACAAAACAACGCGAGAAAATTGTAATAATTTAACTCGTAAGAGTTTAAGCATCCAGAACACGTTTGCTTTTGATAAATCACTTCGAAGCAGCGGAAGACAGAGCGTTATGCACTTCCCAAATGGTGCAGGATTGCTCTTGTTGTGGTCTTTGTACAGAAAATGGAAAATTAATTTTCGCTTTATTATAGCACCAACAATTTATAAACATAATTAATTAGGTGGGCAAACGTTTTTCTCCAAGACAAATATTTAATAAATAAGGCGTTGAAAAGCTGAATTTAAGAAACAATATTTTTCCTTAAATTGATATTCAAAATGGATTTGTGGCTAAATCTTGGACCAATAAAACAAGATTTGCTTTTTTTATCAGTTTGTCATAAAAACATCTAAAGTTCTAGCACAAAATTCTTGTATGAAAAATTCTCAAAATTCAATTTATCGACCTTCTTTTTTGTACCAATAAACTGAAGTTTTAATTTAAGCTTGCAATTTTTTCCCTAAATTTTGGAAAATTTTTATAAAGGGAAATTATCAGTCAGCATATGAAAAAGTATTTTTTTAACTTTGTAGATATGTATGTAAAAATTATGCAATAAGCTTGAAGAAATATTCGAAATTTGTTTCCTTTGAGTGATAGTAGCAATATTAAAATTCTTGAGTAAATATTAATGACACAGTTTCAGAAATATTAAATAGCAACCAGAAAAAACTGAAAACTTGAAATTTCAATCTTCTCTTTTGTGTTTCACACCGGTCCCAGTTGAATTGTTGTTTGTTTCCGAAATTAAAATGAAATTTCGAAAGAAAAATTTAACATTGGCAAAAAATTGAAATTCGAACAGCGGTCAAACTCCGTCCATTTGACGGAAAATTTTCGGCCTTACAAAATTTCATTCTGTCGAACCGCGTTTGTACGGCGGTCGTTTTATAGTTACTTTGACCATACAACGGCGGGGCTGCGACCATACGATAGAATATCGCGAAAAATATAATTAAACATTATTAATTAATGACATTTTATAATTTTATTAAAAATAATATAAACTAGTAGGTGAAGTGAGCCAGGAGCGTGTGTAAAACGCAAGTAAGTTCAAAAAAAAAAGGCACACAAGCCGAACTTGAAAGCCTCTCCATATCGAGTATTTTCAATTACGTCCAATTTCTTTTACGATCAAGTCAAGAGGAAGAAAAATTTTCCTCGCATCAAGCAAGAAACGAAGGTTGAATACCTGCAGAAATAAGGAAAGCCTTCCATTGGCCGGTGGGGAGCGTCCTCAGCTGGCCCCATCAATCTTAAACCCTTCGACAGAGAGCGACAAAAGTTCAAAAATAAGAAAAAGAACGATGAGCCAAAGCGCCGAGCCGAGCTTGTTGTCAGTTCAGACGGCCGCTGCACGCAGAGTATAAGGCTGTTCCCATCTTTGACTCTTTAAGACCGTTTTATGCCTTTGTAATGGCTGAGAGACCATTCTTCGACTTTTGTACGGCCGCTGTTCATTTTTACTCGGGTTTTAAGCTTTTTTCAAGAGTATTAAAGACCTCACAAATAGATTAGAGTTTAAGCAAAGAGCTTCAAAGAGTTAAGACGATTCCATGTTCATTTTACTCGTCATTTAAGAAAATACTGAATTCTTTTAATCCAACTCGAAGATAAACAAATGTTGATTTGTGTCAACCAATCCGTGAAAATTCAAATATAAGAAAAATCTCTTTCTGTAAAAGTAAAACAATTCAGTTTTTTCTTTGTTTTTGGTTTTTAATTGGTATTTTAATTTACATGGCAGAATCATCTATGCATTACCAATTAAGTAAGGGTATTGTTATTCGTATTATTAGTTTGAAAAAGGTTTGTTCAGAACTGGCTCCGCTAGAAATTATAAATTATACTTATAATGTAGATAATACTTATATGAATATACAGTTAAACCGTGCGTGTGGGTTAGGGCATTGATTTGATTTTTTTATGGTGGTTTACGTTCTTAATGTCAATCAAAGTCAGTCTTTGGAAAATGAACAACTTCTGAATTCTGGCTACTCTGAAATCTCGAAAAACAATTGGAGAGGGAAAATTCGAGTGAATTATCAAATCCGAAAGCAGGTTGACAAAATCACATTTTCTGGTTTCAGTTTTCCATAAGGATATTTAGAAATCATGGAAAATTTCTCTTCATCCTCCTTCATCCAAATTTGAAAATATTTTTTTCTGCTTCTGTATCTATAAAAAATGAGAAGAAAACTTGAGGAATAATTTAGGAAAGTTTAAAATGAATATCCACTCATCGTCTGCGAAGTCTTGGAAAATACGTAGCAATTCAAAAATGCAAATTGGCCAAGAGTCAAGTTGGATTACCGAATTATGCCTGAATTTGGGTCTGTACGAAGTTTTAACAATGTTAAAAACTCAGGAGAATAAGAAGTTCAGAGATTTATTTTATTTTATTTTATTTTTTTTTTTTGAATGAAGGCAATAAGAAATTCAAAGAAATCTGACCGAATAAATAATTGGCCATTTGTCTTCTCTTAATTAATTTGACTGTAGTCACCTTTCCGTCTCCCTTTCTTCACCGAAAACACCTCCGGATGTAATTAATGATATCACCCAGGAAATTAATGACTCACAGTCAACATCCAAAGTAACTCCCAGGTTGTCCTGCCAACTTACGCCATAGTTCCGCAACAATTAATGTAAAATCAATTCACAGCTCAACAAATCAATTTCTTGGGTGGCTTTCAAGGTACCGAGCTAGTTTCAATCCTTTTTACAGTCGTGTTGAGTTCACTAGAAGACGCATGGAGTGTTTCCTTGTTGTACACCAGGAGCGTGCTAAGAAGACTTAACCTTCTTAAGTATATCTCGCCACTTTAAAGTGATATCTTTTGATCATGCCACACCCTGAAGGCGCATCTCTGCACACGAGGATTTTTGTTTTTTTAAAGAAATATAATTTAATCTAATTACTAGAACGTTGCTGACTAACTGATGAGAAGTCAGCGAAATTTAGTTTTCAGTCTTGTTGCGAAAGAGGCTTTCTGCGGTGGTTTTTACAAAGGTTCCCGCAAAGGCCTCTCAAGTCTCAGGGTTCAGAATAAGTGCTCGGGCCGGACTCATTTGTTTAGTTAGGAGTGGTTGTGAATTATTTACTTCTGGGAGCCTTTCGCAACCGAACAAGGCTGTTCTCGTAGGCTGCGTCCTAATGGAGTTTAAGTTAATGAGTCGAGAAGCTACAATTTGAAGTTGCGATCCAAACAAAGTAGAGGAAATTTTCTGCTTGAATAATCCTAAGGGGCCGTGAATGTTTTAAAAAGTGCTAGTCGGGAAAAGTTGTTTATTCGTTTCCTTTTGTTAGAGCCCTACACTCTCCGTTCGACTGTAACTAATACAAGAGCCCTTAGAAGGTTTGTTGAATATTTCCGTACAAACCTTTACAGTAGTCCATTTACGCGGAGAATTGGAGTTAGGAAAAAGCATTTACAACGCCCCACTCGTTATAACAATATGGGAGGAAGATAATCAATCAATATTTCTTTAGCTAAAGCAATCATAGGAAAACCCTATATGTTCATTGAAACCATTTATTTTCCAGCATTCACACTTTTTCGTTTTGCATTCGCCCTTTAAATCATCCATAAATCCAAGCAATTCCATGTTCTTACAGCCAGAGAAAGTAGCGGACAGTTTTGTTTATTGACACCAGAAGAAATGACAGGCATTCCACTGGCACGATGGAGATATATGGACGTGACTTATACGATAAATAAATTTACTACGAAACGTAGTGGCCTTAAAGCCCTCTAAGCACTCCTTAACGTTGCCACAAAAAATCTATATAATTTTTTCGCAGTTTATGTCCGACTCCATTTGATAAATTTGGATAGTACCAATATCTGGGATAAGCGGGGAGTGGGTCAAGCGAAGTGTGCAATTTGAGATAAGCCAACGGATATTCCACATATAAGACCATCAAGGGAGCTTTGCATCTTTTTTCTCAAAAATGATTTCTTCCTTGGAAACGGAATGTCGTCTGCCTCTGGTATTTTAACACAGTACTTTAGTGGTTTTTCCTGCGTAATGAAATGATCAGAATAAGCTTTGTTATACTAGCATTACTCGTACTGGTACCTTTAGTAAATACGACAAAAAAAGAAATGTCTAGTACGTATTACAAAAAAAATAAGATTTTCGTATTTAGTTTAGTAAGCGGAACACTGAAGAAATTTATTGAATTTGAAATGGTGTCAAGAAAATTATCCAAATTTTGTTCAATATAAATATAATGTTTTTTAAATACTTTTAGTATGAGTATTTAAATCTTAAGAAAAAATATCCAAATGTGACTGTTGAACTCAGCGGCTTGAATTCTTTTAATGGAAGTCTCCACTTGGCACGATACGTCTCACAATATTACTACTATTAATTTTTATTATTCTTTGTATAATGAAAAGAAAAACAGATTTAGTACAATTCATTATTTGAAAATTATACGGTAGTGAACAAAATTAAATCAGAGACTGTACTTAACTTCTTTAACACATGCGGGTTTTATTATTTCCATATCTTCATACATTTTCATGCATCCATCGTATTGCTGATGAATTTCAATCGTTTCAACATTTTTTAATTTAAATCGAAGCAGCTATAGATAAGCAGTTACACCAGCATGTTTAATTTTTCAGAGAAAATTTAAATTACTCCAAGCACTACTTTATTCTTAGCAGTTGGCTTGCACATAGCAGACATTTGTAAAGACTACCTCGCCCTATCAAGTCCAAGATCTGTAAATCACTGGAACCACTAACTTGGCTTCTTTGCCAAGAGCATGGATTGGCTTTTCCTAAGGTCGGTATCAGCTTTATCAAGAGTCTGCTCCATTTTGCCTCCAAGACCAAGCTGGTTCTCAGTCAAACTGCAAGGCTCCTTTTAAAACATTTCTTTTAGTTAAACACACGCTTAACTTGAATACTAAAAAAATATAAGATAAATATTTCAACGTTCTTAATTGTATGTAATTCTCCCTTGATATTTTGTATATTAAATGAAAGAAGAGTTATTGATGATTTATTTATATTTTTGTATAGACCCTCATAAAGCTCGCTGTTGTATGAGGCTTCATCCGGGGAAAATCGATATTAAGTAGAGCAAAATCGCGGGTATTAACTAGGCCATAATATGAAAAGATCTTAATTTTTGCATTCGTTTCTAACTATACCACACGATTTATTTGTCTCGGCTGAAACTAATTGTATTTAAAACTTGATTGTTTAAGTACGATACCCTGGTCAATTATATTGCGAGTATTTGGAGGTATGACATGTCTTTATATTAAAAGCGCGATATTTGATTTACTCCCCATCTTAAAGATCAAGGGGATATCAGTTTAAAAGTTAAAACCATATTTCATTAAGTGTAAATATGAGACCCTAATTGCCTAACAGTGCAAAATTACAAGCATAAAACATTCTAATTAGTTTTAAAGACAATTGTTCGATAGTTTATTCTTGTAAAGTGTACAAATGAAAAACTCTTTACACATTTCAGAAACAAATGTTGACATTTTGTAGAAAAGTTTTTTAAGGATTCCAAGCAGATAAAGAATTGAAATCCGAATATATTTCCGTCCAATATTCCAAAGAATGTGGTTTTTCTTTCAGTAAATCGATAAAAAATTTTCGCATAAAAGGTTTAACGTCATGACAACACGAAATTCTTCGATGAAATTCTTCATCCAAACAAATTTTCTTCCACACGTACCACACAGGATTTAGGAAAATAAATTACCAATCCTATTATGGCCCGGCACCTTCCAATTACCTACATGTATTATTATCCCTTTGTAAAACCGGATAAAATCGTCTTGAAGGAGATTTAACTAGATGTTTTACACGTGCTCAGATTTATGTTTATAAATTAAGATATAAACGTCTTGAGAGAAGTAGGTTTGTACTTAAGGTACGGCATACTTTTCAAATAAAATTCTTCAGTTTGCATTTACTCACAAATGCTTAACCATAGGTAAGTCAATAAAATTGTCAAACTAAAACTAATTTCATTTTGTTCCAACTATTCTAAACTTTTGAAACATTAAAGTGATTCATAAAATCTCTTGTGTCTCGACATCCTCCAGTTGTGCATTCTTTCGAAACAACTCAATGGTCATCCAGGGAGTTGCGGCTTCAACATTCGAGTTGACTTAAAGCTTAAAAAAATGGAAAAATTGTGCTAGTCTTGAACGATGTTACAAATTCCTTGTGCACTCAGAATTTTTATGATATGTTTTCTTTCTGGACCAGTGGAGCACGGAATCCAAATGGTGCACCGATTTCATCGGATACCAAAAAGTCTTTCCGCTATTCATCCCAGA
Organism: Proctacanthus coquilletti; assembly: GCA_001932985.1. Classification (NCBI taxonomy): domain Eukaryota; kingdom Metazoa; phylum Arthropoda; class Insecta; order Diptera; family Asilidae; genus Proctacanthus; species Proctacanthus coquilletti. Next base: position 72,541 of record MNCL01000098.1, on the reverse strand, counting down.
ATCACAAGAGTTTTCCAGTCATAAACTAAGCCAGAACTCGACGCCAATGTTAGTTTACTAAGAATTAACTGTGCGGGTGGAAGGGACTGTTGAATAAAATTCTTTGCACATAAATTGTCAAGGGAATTAAATAAATTTTTCATTATTACGGGGCCGCTTGTGAGTTTTCTCAGCGCTCCAGGAACCAGTGGATGACGGGATGGTTTTGCACTGTTTACTGCCTTCATGAACCCACTTTCCAGCGTGTCGGGATGGTTCACTGATGTCGCACTTAATTAGGAAATATTGCATCTAGCACTGGCTGGAGCTGGCGTTATTGCAGGATATTTTGGACTTTATGAAACTGAATTTTCTGTTCCATGATGGCTGAAATTTAAAGGCCACTTTAACCTATTTCTAGGGTCCGGTAAAGATGAAAGGGACAGCGAGGTATTTGGACAATAAAATTTGCACTTTAATAAACTTCTGAATGCAATATGGAAATGTTTGGAAATGTTTGAAAAGTTAGGTAAATATTCAAAACAAATAGAGCTTGATTCAAAACATAAATACAAAAGAAAGATGTAATTTCTGTATTTATAAATAAACATAGTTATATTCAAAATATATGGGCAGAATAAAATTTTATATAGGAAAGAATTTGCGAAATCGTGCTGAATGCTATAAATCGTATTTTCATTATATTTCGCAAACGAAGTATTTATTTTCAAAAGTAGCAAGTATTTTGCGAGTAGGACTGGGCTTAGAGTGATGCTTAGTTTAATTTTCCATAAAATTTACCTATGGTTTACAGATCAAAAGGTAAATAAATGACCCGGCATTAAATGATGAAGATTTAAGAAAAATTTGAGGAATAAAGTTAAATGTATTTAAATTACGTTCGTAAACAATTGAAGTTTACACATTTAAATTAATAAAAAAATTAAAATGCGTGATACTGAATTTTTGAAAAGATATGCAGATGCATAACACGAGTCACCCAAGCTGTGTCATTGTATTAGCATATTGTATCGGAAAAATTTTAGCATCAAAAATTTGTCCAGGACGTTAGGGATTTATGATAATATATTAAGGAGAAATGTACATATGGATATCCTATGTAAAAGCTGTTGCCGAAAGCAATTCAGCTTACATTTTGAGTATTAGGATCTTTAAAGGAGCCTTTGCAAATGTTGGACATTGTTTCCATAACTTTTACAAATGTAAAGCAAAGTATATGCTCTCACAAGCATAAAATACTCAACCCTTTCAAATATCCATTAAACCTCCTGTTTTACAAATGGATCTAGCACGTGTTGGTTGGATACACTATTATTGTCTACAAGTTACAATATAGTGCATTAGAAATTTAAATTGAACCATGTATTTTTTTGTATGTGATATACGATTCGATGTGTGAAAGGTCAAAAATAATATCGAGCACAGAACAAAAAAAAAAAAAGAAAAGAAAAGACTTCATTGAATTTACAATTACAATTGAATTGAATTACAATTGAAAAAAGTAAAACACCTTGAAGAAAATAATGGAAAATTTGATAAAGCGAATTAAACGCGTTTTGCACAGAAGATCAAAAACACGAACAGAAGTAGAATTTGATCGAAATTTTTAAAATCTTTCTATAAATGAATATTGAAGCCAATTCACGCACAACGCTCGAAAGCAAAAGACTCAATTCGTTTGCAACATTTGTGGCAAGAAACTTTACCCTGCTGGAAATAATGAATTTTATCCCTTGTATTCAAGGACACGGTGCCCTTTCAAGCTCCTATGATTTAATTCGAATGTCTTATCTGGCAGCAACCTGCTCCTTTCAAGATGATTGTGTGTTACGTTGACACTGTGACAAATGTGATGATGATGATACTACCCAGTGCCAGGTGCACAGTGATTACATGACCAAGTATTAAGTTTCCAAACCCGATATACCTCAATCCAAACGCAGTTGGCTATAAATCACCTGTCCGCAAAATAAATTGCAGAAGATGCTGGAAGTACATTATTGACGCTTCTCTTTCTTGCAGAACATTCTAACACCTTCCTCAGATAGTTTTACAATCGTTAAGAATTTTCTGGTGTTATCAGGTGCAGAACCGGTCCACTTTAACAGGTGAGATTTATTATCTCTTACAGAGAAACCGCTACTGGTTTCCATGCGATTCAGGTGCAACGAAGCTATTTCAATCGAAGTTGGGAACTTTTCTGACAAGTTTAATAGACCGTAGATAGGTTCCTCATTGTGATTAATGGAATGGTGCTGTATGAACGATTTCGAAGTATTTTATAAAAAAAATTCCACTTTTGGGAGCAATTTAAAAAATTGCTCGAATAGTGATATGATTTATATCTTAAAAGCACTCAGTCCCTTGTCGTTTAAGAATGATGACACTCTTTATTGTCTTACGTCGGGTACATTTCATTCGGCTTGTTTATAAATGATGTTTCATTTTAGGCAAGGAAAGGTCTGTGAATTGCGCTGTCAAATCACATTTAGTAAATACATAAAGGTGGAAGATGTAAATGATATTTATCATTTCTGAAAATTTTGTCTGTCGTCTGCTTGTATTCGACTCACGTAAAAAGTACTGAACGCATTTTAATAGGGTTTACACTAACGTGCAGCTCAATGTCTGAAGAGTAATCTACGGCACGTTAAAATTTCTGAAGAGTGGACTTAGAATATATTTTAAAAGTTGTAACTTTTGTTACACTTACCGTCAAACGAAAAGTAGAATTTTAATTTTTCAGTTAAATATACCATCAGGACAATTTAGGAGTAAACGACTCAAACGGTTCCTTTTGTCACCATTTTTCTTTAAATAAATAAAAAGGCTAATTTCCAATTTCTATTAAAAAATATTAGTTTAAGTTTAATTTAAAATATAAACTTATATGCTAAGTCCTATATCTTACTATTTTTAAGATAACTCGGGTTTAAGGCAACATCGAATCCAATAAAGTGGTATGGATTTAATTACCTTAAAGATGGTAAGATGTAGAACCACTTATATGGAATTAATTGAAAGTGCTAATTCGGGAAATTTTATAACAAGCATAATAGTGATTTTTATTTCTTAACTAAGTCCTGAAAAGATATGGAGAAATGATAGTTTTGACTTTAAAGGCATTTTGGCAATTTTTGATTTTGGTGATTAAATCTAATAAAGACAATAAAATTTCAATTGTTTTTTTTTAACTGTGTAGAATCGTTACAAAATTTGGTGCTATTTTCCAATAGATCGAGAATAATAGAAATACTAAATCTCCTCTTTTTATTCAGTGAGATTTTTGGTACTGAAACTACTCTGTAACAGTGCTAGAAATCTTTTCTGATTTATTATTTAAAGATTCCGGTCTTTGAGATCAAAGATTATCAAGAATCTACTTCGGAAATCTTCTGCTAAAACAATTTAATAACAAATCCCTTGAGAAAGCCCATAACCATGACCTTGATTTTTCGCCCAAAGAGTTTTCAAAGTTTCATAAACCCTTGTACGTCGTGCTATAGGATGACCTATCTTCCAAATATAAAGATTAAAAGCCGTTCCTAAAGTCTTTCAGTTTTTATTGAAACAAGGGGCAAATTATGATGAAATACAGATTAATGGAGCATTTACATGATTTATGGATTCATTTTATTCCGCCGGCCAGGTCGGCAAATTCCGTCAAGTTTATTCTTTGATATTAAATGTACCTCTATCACTTACAAATTTGCGTCTTCAATTATAAAATCCCTTGACCCTCTTTATACACTAGAAATGGCTGCCAGCGAGAACGTGTCTGTGGATAACACGTGCGACTCTAATTTTCACTTAATAATCCTGATGGTTTAAATCCACGTTCTGCGCTGTTTTAGTCCATCATGATCCTCGTCATGGACACTATTCGGAGTAAAGCAGCCATTTCCTGGATGGTTATTAATGCCATTGCTGTGATGGTTATTGTTGTTGTTATGAAGGTGAAGATGATTGTTCATCACACCATAGGTGGGACGGTAGTTTCCTGTTTGTCAAGATATTGCACGTCTCGATGTCCATCGCTGATGGCAGGAGTTATTTCTGCACAATGATAGGTCATTACTGAAGGAATTTAGAGAATGCATTCCCGCATTATTGTTGGACAGATAAGACGCGTTCGTCGATTGACTTACTGATAGATGCATTGGCATTCGAACAGAACCTGAAAATTAATATAAAATTCCTTATATTTTAATTTCAACCATAATAACATTTAATTAGGTATGTACCAAATTTTCAGTTTTTTCAAAATAATGCTAAAATCTTGTCAAGCTTTCAAGCTTAAAATTTATTGCTACCGCTCTTGAAAGCCTACAGGCAAAATTTGCTTATAAAATGCGCTGAATTTATTTTCACCAGATAGCCGCAATAGTAAGCATGATCGCCCCCTTAACTGAAACGCCTACACCTTCATTAGAATTTCCTTTTCCAACGTATTTTTTACAGGCTTTCCAAAAGGAAAACGCGCTTAAGTATCACTTCTGCTTGACTATGCAGCGAAATTGAGATATTTTTATCATGAAAATTGCACAAATCCTGTAACCAATTCAACTGAACTAAATACGAATTTTAAGGCCATCAGGAGTGTCTCATTTTTATATTCTCCATATTGAAGTATTAATGGCTTCCAAGAAATTGGGTCAAGTTGTCAATTATTGTTGGAAATGCAAACGTGAACTTTATTTTCGGCCATGTCAAGCTAAAGAAGAGAAAAAATATCCGATTTCTGTGCGATGCGATATCTATGGGTTTCAGGGAATTCGAATAACTTGTATAACCGGGTTTCGGTAAAATTTTGCATTGTTGTATTATGGAAAGGCCATAAATAAAAACTTTGGTAGATACAATGATCAAATTTGTTTTTTTTTCTGTCATATTACGTTAAAAATAAAACGAGCTGAATGTGAGTTAGACTCGCTTGAAATAGGCGCTTTCCAACGATGTCTGTTACCTTTCAAGAGACGTCGCCACCACTTTTAAGTACTAAAAATGGCATTTACTTCTAGAATATCAGCGAAAGGCTTTGTTTAAATTTTTTATTAACCAAAGTTATCTTCAAAATATTTCCAAAATTTCACATAAGTCATTTATCTTGAAAAATCTCCAATTTATCTTATTTTTCATATTTACTAATACGCGTTACTTTGCATACAAATATGATAATATCCAGCGCATATCCTTTCTTTTTAATATTTTAAACGAAATAACATCTCGTAGAAATAGATTCCGTTTGCTGCTCCCTTGTTACCAATCCGCACGTACCAAACGAGTATAATTTGTACCACATCGAGGCCAATGCTCCAACAGCGTTGCTTGAGGGCATCGGAAAAAGTGAAAATCTCATAGAATACGTGACAGATGACACAACAATATCAGCAAATGTTAATCGAAGACTCCGTGACCCATGACATGACTCCACATTTATCTTTCCCTAGGGTACACTGAGAAAATTACTTTACACACAGGTTTGGGTATCCGAGGTAGATTTGCCCAATTTATCCGCGCGTTTGAAAGGATTCATGTCCTCCGAAATTTATGTGCGTATCTTCACAATTTAAATTCCCGGACGGTAAAGTGTTTCCGAGGTGATATTGAAAATTTCCTCTAGAGTCGAGTGCTCATGTTTCGAAACCACCAGGTGTGACGCAAGTTTTATTTTTAATTTGTATCCTTAAAAAGAAGAGCCCTTAGGGCAACACAAAAAGTAATGTTGTAGACATTAAAACGCGCAAAAGGAGCTACGTGCCTATACACCTTTATTTTATTAAATTCCAGGTGCAATTCTTCTAAGATTTATTACGGGTACCGTTTAGTGGAAAAAATATATAAAGGTGGAACTAAAAAGTACAACAACAAATAAAATTTACATACCACCATGGGACATTCGATGGTGTTTCGGGGAACTGGGGCACGTGTATAGGAAGGATCTTTCCGTGTCTGCACAGTAGAGTAAAAGGGCGAATTTAAGCAAATTTAGAATTAAAAAGAGCATGGATTAATAAAATCTATTTTCTTACCATTTCTTATAATACGGTGGTGATCCGGCGAGCCGGAGCACGAGTATCTCGACGTAAGGACTTCCCTTCGTTGTAGAGTTTCTGGCGTGAGTTGAACAAAAGGGCACCAACGAAAAAACTGCTTAAAACCACGACGAAACCTGCAAAGGCAATAAATCTTTCAGTACCGCGATTTATTTGAGCTAAATGAAATATTTCATTTTCGCAGCTATAGCCATTCGGAAGAACACATTTCCTGGACATAAAACCGTCGGCTGCAGAAAATGTTCTTCTTCAAATCCGATTTAAAATTTTACGAAAGATATTTAATAACAATATACTCCCACCCTACAAAATCTTAGTATAATCCTAGCAGTGTCAAGTGTTAATTGATATTTTCCCAAGGACTTCAACAAGCTCTCTTTGTTCTTCCCTAAGTTGATCTTTGGAAATAATCGAAATTTTCTTAGGCGATGATTTTTTTTCTCAGTCAACTCCCCCGCAATCGTAAAGTTATCGAAAACTCAGAGGGACTAAAGGGAGCTTCGGCAATTCACGAAATAATCTTAAGAATTTTCTTACTCCATTCAAACGGCATTAAAAGAGCATTAAAACGTCTAGGAAGACTCACGAGACCAGAAGCCGAGGGAGAGATTATTTTTAATTAAGAAAATGTGATACGGCAAAGCATCTCACAGACTTCTATAATTATTTGAATTGTGTAGGATAATGTGAGTACCTAAAATCATAATTCCTTTTCTTATCTTAGTGGAGCAGCACCCATCACGGTTCTTAAGCAGAAGATTTTTACCCCGTCTTTGGCGGGGTCGAAATCTTTACTCATCTTACAGATATCACTTCGCTGATTTATTCTGACGAAATCCTTGGAAGAGTGTATTTCATATCTTTGGGATTCCTGGATCTAGTGGCAGAGTGCGTGAGTAACTCCGCCCGCTTAAGGTGGACGATAGCAAAGGCATCCATTAATTAAGTTCAGTCATTAAGACTGCCATTAAGAAAAATGGTTTTATCAGGAACCAGGGATCGGCCTCTGTTCGAAAATTAATGGTAGGTCTGGGACTGATTTAGTGGGTAATTTCTGCCAAAACTCAGTCCTGCGGTTGAATAGCTGTGAAAATCAAATGATATTCCCTCTGAATGGACGGAAGGAAATTTGTGTACCTTTCAGTGGATTCTACACCATTGGATTCTAAATATGTAGTTTAAAAAACAGATTCGCGGTCATGGAAAATTTCCTTTTCATAAGCCATTAAGAAGCATATAAAACACAAAATGATTACTGTGATTACACTCCTGGTTAAGACATTAAACAAGTTTCGACAAAACCTATAGCGTGCTAGATTCAATATTTTCGTCTTTCCGCTTAATTCATATTAGAGAATCATTAACTAAATTGAAAAATAAATGTGACACTTTAACAATGTATAATCGAATTTTAAGTTAAGATCGATTAAGTACAAATTTGACTTGTGCATCGAGGATTCGGTACCAACAGACATTGATATAAATTTTAACTAGATTCGTAAAATAAGATATTATTTTTATTGTAATTAAATTATTGATTATTTACCGCAGAGTACAGGCAAAGGACAGGTGAAATCGTTATTGGGTGAAACCAAGAAGTTCAAACTGCTTTTATTGTACATGCAATACTTTGGCCCTGCGTAGATTGTTCTTTCTCTTTGAGCAAATTTTGTTTAGTTTAATGCTTCGACATAAACGCTTTTTCCTTATTTAGGTGTTCACAGAATAAAAGTAAGTGGTGCTTCCTCTCGAACGATATCAAAATCTCAAATACACTTTGTCTGTACTCTTAATATGCTTCTTATACAAAAATATAGATTCTTGATTTTTTGAAACAAATTCCAAGCCGTCAAATGTTTTTATGTTAAGTACATGTGCATTCCTGGGATTCTAAAGTTTAGTACAAATTTGAAAATGAATTTCTTGCAATTTCACATATATTTTAAAATAATTTTACGAAATTGCACTTTATTAAATACCACATGCTAATATCATGCATTTGTGTTGTTTCACGTATTTATTTTAAAACAATGTGTGAAAATATAGTAAATAAAAAAAAAAACTTAAAAAAAGTAAAAAAAATGTCTTACGCGCTGAATTTTAAAAAGTTTATAAGTGATAAGCAAAAAACTCAAATGATATTGTCAATTTCGTAAAAGGTCCTAGACATCTCAGCAAAAGAACTCTACGCAGTGCGCAGTTTAGCCCAAAAAACTTCTTCACTTCATGTTAAGTAAATTAGCATAACATTGCCTGCATATAAATCCAAAATCTCATCTGGGAAAATGGAAATCCAAGTAAGTTGTTGTGAGCTATTTAAATATTAGCATCACGTGTGCCAACAGGATAGAGTCCATAAAACACGACGCTGTACATAATTCAATTCGAAAGTGGGAATAAAGTAAAAAAGCCAGACGTCTATATTACTCCTTCGAAGCACAATGGATCACTTTTACGCGGCCCTGCCAGTCCTCCATATCGAATTTGGCGAATGAGCATAAATAACGCTGCCGCCGCTGCCATAAATCAAAATGCCATCCGGTATAAGAGTTCTCAATTCGGCTTATAAATCGCATTAGCCTTTGCGATTCCGAGCTCATTCGCCAGATTACCGAAGACATGCAAAACTTCAATTTCGACGAAAAAATTTTCAATTTACGATGAAAATTCTCCAAAGAAAATTCTCTACTGTCTTACCTGTTTACGTTGAATATTGCTTACCTGGAATTCATCCAACAATATATAATTGGATTGTACATGGAGTTGCTCATCGCTAGCCAATATATGGCTAGAAATGCCTCCTGTATGTACTGAGAGTTTGTTATTTCCGGATAGTACGATGTCACAATAAAGTAGATGTGGAAGGGTAGCCAACACACGGCAAATATAACGACAACCACCATCATCATTTTCACCACCTGAAAAAAAGAGATAAATTCGAACCGTTTTATCATATTCATGTTTTCTTCAGGAGATCTGACAGTAAGGATTGAATTTGCATATATTTGAAATAGATGACACTTTGTCTTAAATGCGATATACTATTAAAAACGCATTAAATACAAATATTTGCGGAAAATGGGCATCATTATAAAGTCAGAGTAAACAGCCCCGCTGCTGTCTGCGGCTCAGGTGTACTCTCGAATGAAATTGGGGATTTCAGGGTAAACGGGTAAAACGACAGGCCCTTGTTTGCAATTAAATTAATTAGGGAGGCATCGGATATTTTGTAAATAGTAGGAACTTGTAAATTGGATTGCAAATACAACATTCGACACCGGTGCAAACATTTAGAAACTTAATATCCTAAGCCTCTTACTGGAATTTTGAATTATTGCCATGCCATCTCATTGAACTTTTCAACTGCGAATATTACTTTGGCTAGTCGAGTTGGATTCAAAGATGTCAAATAATATAAATCTTCAGATAGGGTCCCATTAAATATAAGACTTATTTCAATCAAAAAAATTACCAAACTTTTACCTAATTTTTTGAAGAAAATCAGAAAAATAAATACCCCAATCTAAAACGACCCGAAGGTTTTTATGACTAAATACAAACTTCTTTGGTATTTTGGTGCGCTTAAAATCGTTTGTTGAAGAGTCTTAAATCGACTTAGGGAAGAAGCACTTCCGTTAATTTTATGTAATTTTTTTTAAATAAGTTGAATAAAAGCATCTGCTCTCTGAACTTTCTGGAAAAAAATGGAAAGGTAGACCCTCACTGACATCATGTAAAAAGGGCCTTGGCAGAAAACGTCATTTTATTTTAGAACTTTTAGCTTTCGTTAATGCTTTGTTGACGATAGAAAAGGGAGCCGCATGTCCATAGTAATTTAGGCCAGTGTTAAACGAGATGAAATCCCTGACAGTGTAATTTAATTTGAGGCAAAAGTTCACAAATTTAAGTTTTGTATTATTTTTCAAATCAAAAATTCGTCAACTATGTCAAAACTTACTAAAGGTATGAACAAAGTTCAAAATGCTGTCCTGGTCTTTTAATAAATTTATAATATCTACTTATAAAATATTTATCAATAATTTAAACCAAAAATACCTCTGCTGAATTTTTACATCTATCACCGAGAATAAACAGTTTTTCCTTGCTAAATTTTTACTGATTAGTTTGGGTTTTGTATGCTGTGTAAATATAAGGAATTAAGATCTCAAAACTAAAACTGCTCCCAAAATTGATGGTAATCTTTATATACTGCCTCTGTTCAATTCTCTTTGGGTGAATTAATTTCGACAATACGCAGTATACATAAAAGCACAGTAGACATAAAAACACTAATTCAAATCTACTTCAAATGACGGCAGCTATTCGGGTCTATATCAAACCTATAATCATTGTGGACATATCAGGAACAGGATTGGCTGTGAAAGCAATTCACAAAAACCTCCTCGAGCTGAGTGCTCGAAAATAGGAAAATTCACTTAACGAGTTCCTTCCGGACTGAATTGAAATGTTGTCTTCTCAGGTATTTATGTCAAAGCGAAGAAAATTAATCTGAAGCTAATGTGAGTCGACATCCTTTCAATTTTGAGCCTTTGCCACATTAACGACGGTGGCGTAATAATTCCTTTCCATGAGGAACGCTTTCAACTGTCTTTGATAGGTCAACCACCAACAATACATCCTTGCGGATTTCTTAGAAAATGATATATGCGGGTGGATATCGGCGGATGGGGTAATTTGCCTATTTATATTTCCCTATAATGAAATTTTATAAACATTTTACTGCTTTCTCAATAGCCTTGAAGCACCCAAGTCCCAAATATATTTTCGAAGACCTAAACCTTAAAACTACTCTTAAACGAAAGGCGTGTTTAAATATTACCTCCGTCAACAGTGTGTGTATGTATGAAGGAAACTGATTTTCTTAATAAAATCGAATTGTTATGAGGGCTTGCTTCATAAATGCAGAAGAGGACGAAGGGACCAAAATCCGGGTATCTCAAAATGTGGGTTGCCTTTAACTCAGCGGATATCAAAGTTTCTTGGGGTTCTTATAGCGTCGTCAAAACGATTCATGCTACACCCAATGGGTAATTTAGATTTTCCGGCCCTCACCTGGGTCTTTTGTCGAATCTTGTCAATTGATATAATCAGACGTTTTAAGAAAGATATTTGATTACCGTAGAATAGGGAAACGTAACAGGAAAATATGTGAAGAACGCACGTGGAACATCTAAAGAATCTCAAATCGGGACGGTAATAATATCTAAAAAGTATCCTTAGGTTGCCTTTATTAAATCAAAAATTTTTATAAAACTTCTATTTCTATGGAACATGGACGTATTTGATTGAATTTCCGAAAAGCTCTATTGCGTTTCTAAGAAGGTTGCAGATTTAATCTTAAAATTCTGAGAAAAAGATGTCGTTTGTAAAATACAACGACAGTTACTTACCCTTCTTTTACTTTTAATATTATCCAGCTGCCTTTGGGTACATTCTCCGATGCTTTGTGATCCCCAAAGTTCGACCCCTACTCGAGCGTAGGTGTAGGTCATAGATCCGATAGGTAAAAAATATGTTAAAAACATAAACACAACGTTATATCTGGAACGAGATAATAAAAATGCAAAACAGATTTACTTTTTATCGCTTTTTATAAAGCAATCGTATTCAGTTATTCATGAATTAGCATAGGTGTATGTTTTTGTCGCCGGTGCAATCCGGTCACCTGACATTTTCTATGCATATCCGATAAGCCCTGAGTGAATAATTTTGGTAAATTGAATTGTCTACTACACCTTTTTAAATTATTTCATCATAACAAAGTAATTGAAATGTAAATTCGTCAAAATTATTAATAAAGTTTGTTTGGAATTTTCGTCCTCGTGTTATTAAGATAATTAACGTTTTACTTTTTAAATGAATGCAATCATTGATAGTCTTATTATTTGAAATCTCCATTTAAAATAATTGAAGATAATAGCATATTGATGTGTTTAATTTAAACGTTCGATTTATATTGGTTTTTATTGCAATTTTATTATTTTGATCTATGATTATGATTTATTACAAAACGTCAATTAATAATATGTAAATTAAATTATATAGATACATTAACTAACCAAATATTAACTAAAAAATCCGTTTTTTATCGTTGTATGAAATCGTTATGTTCAAGTTAATATACAAGCTGCAAAAAGATTCTGTTTGCTTGTCCGTCTATCTACAGCTCCCTAAATAATCGAAAAACTTTCGGAACGGAATAAAACTAGTTTTATGTAAGACTATCAATAATCATAGTTGACTTACACATGTTCCTGAAAGGAATGATACATTGGCCCATCTGGCCATTCGGCATAGCACACTATTCTAACACTGCCGTCCTTCAAGTCGACATTGTATGTTGTAAAGAACACCAGCATCGGACATGAGAGGACTATGGAAAGTATCCAAATGGTCGCAGCAATGCCCAGTGTACATCTTTTTCCCATTCTTGGCTGTAAGGGATTCATGATGGCCACATATCTAGAAAAATACAAAAAGAAAAATATGAACATATTGCTTTGCACGTGTCATTCATTATACTCTTGGTTACTGACCATAAACAATAAACAGAAAGTTCTTAAATTTTCTATAAATATAGCTTCGTCAGAGATGACTGTTGTTATGAAGATATTCGATAGATTTTAGCTGTTCGATTAGAACTTTAAAAATAGCTGGGGAAATTTTTAAATAATTTAGCCCTTCCCAAGTAGACTTTTTAAATTCACTTCACAGAACAAGGAGGATAAGAAATCACTATTCACTTGATAGTTCGGATAAGGAGGAATCCTTCTATAGTCTGTCAATTAAATTTTGAAGAGGATTTCATATTTCCCTTTTATGTTTGCAAAACGACAAATCTTTGTTGATTTTTGTGTAATGGACATTTTCGATAGGTCGCAATCTTTAAAGATTTAAGTAAAGGTGCCACCCTTAAAAAATTCCATTTTTGAAACTTGAATCGGCGCTAGAGGAAGATACAAAAATAACAACGCGCTGTTGTATGGAGGCCTTAGATTATTCATCTAAGAAATGCAAACATAAAAATAATTACCCTCACATCTCAGGAAAACATTGAAGAAAACACTTGCGAAAGGGAGCGGAAAATGTTTGTTCGTCGCGTTCCGAAAAGTGGTTTCTTCCTAACACCCTGACGATGAACTTTTGCGGTAGAATCTCGGCACTCTTTACGCTTCCTTACGAGACATTCCGTAAAATTCTATAGAAAATTCGTGTGTAACAACAGAAATACACATGCATCAAACCGTTTCAGTTCTCAACGGCTGCAAAAGGGGAATTCCAAGATAACCTACTGAAAAGAGGATTTTAGCGCTCAATTTAATCTTCCATCTTTGAATTATTCATAGGAGATTTCCCAGCGTTCGCATTTAAGGGGTGTATCTATGTATCTATGTGCGTCAATCATATATCCGCGCAATTCCCGATTCGGAAAGGATGTCTCTCTTACCCAATTTTCGATTTAAAATCACTTTTAACATAATAAAATTATTATTAGGTAAGTGATGCGGCTGGCAACGAAAATGACGACAATTAAAGGCGGACGAGTCACTGTCTTTAGTCTTGCTCCCGGGAGGTGTCCCTAACGTACATAAGGGGAATTTTACACTTCAAATGGGTGCCTCGAAAAATGCCATCTTGGATCTCTCTCTCCAGGAACAGGATCTCTTTCCTTAGGTTAAAGCCATAATTGGATTAGGGACTCTTTTCTGTTCAATGAACAATTTTAATATTTCCCTCTGTAAGAATAAATCGCAATCTTTTTTCTCCTAGATGGTGTCTTTGTTCCTACGTCACTTTCAATTTATTTACGTCCAAATCTTCACATCTTTCCAGAAAACTTAAATAACAATCGTGTCAGAATAAGAAAATTGTTGCTCAATGGCATTCAGTCAGGACATTTCCCGGAAACAGACCAATTTTTTGCAAGAACTTTCCACTTTTGTCAACAATAGGAAGTCCAAATCTTTAAAAATAAATTCCTTCCTGCGGTGTTCCGTAAGGCAGGATTTAATGTAAAAAGCATTCAGAAAACTTTTTGCATAAATTTCAATTTATTTGCTTTTCGAATACCATGAAAATTAATCGGTGATTTGGAGGCGGACTATTGCCAGGGTGGTCTTGAGTAAAAAGCATCGAGAAGATGACAAAGGTTCTCAATTAAGCTTAATGGACCCACGGGCTAATATTTTAGAAAGTGATAGGCAACCCTTCACGTCATCAACTGAAATGGGTGTTTTTCGAACCTTCCCAGATATTTAATATTTATTGATTAATGACTCGTCTGTGATGGGTTTTGTTTTCAATTTAGTTTTTCTTTTAACAAAAAAGGATACACTTTGGTATAGTGCGGACACAATAGACTTTCTGCTCTCTAGAAAAGCATGTTTTCTTTGGTGCTTTGAAAATGTTTAATTAAATTGTTCCGCTTACGCTATGTAAATTCCATGAGAACATTTTACAATTGTTTTATTAAATTTTCTAAATACTTTTCTCAAACGTGTAATTACATCGGCATATGAATTTGTGAATCGCTCTCCTTTGCGCTTTCCATTTAATTGCTTGCCATATCCACGCCGTCGGTCTTGGGAATTATTTATCCTCAGGACAGGATTGGTACACGTAGAATATATGAAAAATCAACAGAAGTAACACATTTAGTAGAATATCATACGAGTACACTTTCTACTTTCGCTCTGGTTGTAACATTTCAATGTTAAGTCTTTTGGACTAGCAAAGTTCTGAACTTAATTATCGTTTAATTTGAGGAATATATCAACTTTGTCCTATTCATTGCACAGTAAAATAGAGGGATCCTTAGAGCACTTGTTCCCGTTTTGCTCATCCCTATTTGCAAAAGGGCAGAAACTATTTCTGTAGTCCAATATATTCGCTTTGGTAATCGATGAACAAAAATTTCATTTTATCCAAACTTCTTCGCCGGCAAAAGAGCAGCTGAAATGCATTAAATCAGACATAATCCAAGCAGAAGTGTATGTGCGGATAAGTTGCACGTATAAAGGAGCACTAAATCTACAATAGCTAAACGATCCAGCAATAAACAAAAGGAAATCCAGGAATATATGATCGGAATATTCTCTGAATTCAAAACATTCCGAAGAGGTTGATAGTCTTCTGTAAATTGGATACAAAAGCAAAGTTACTGCCTACTTTCTTCGAACGAGCGGAAGTTAAGTGTATCAGAAGAATCGAGATATGAAAAATAGAACTTCGCCAGATGCTTTACTGCCTAAGTGTATTAACGTAAGGACCATAAATTTTGCGAAAAGTTTTATCCTAGTATCTGCGGTAGCAGGTGATTCTATGTTTTCGATGGAATTCCTGTTCATGCTAGGGTAAGTTTATGGATTAATCCCTTTGGTTTCACTTTACGTAGAGCTCGTATTCTGTTCCTAAAAGTATAATTTGGATAAAAGCATTTTATGGATGACAATATCTTAAATAATTCACTTTATCTGTTTATTTATGCGTGAAAACACAAATATTGCACGGAATTTCCAAGAATAAGTATGATTATTATAATTAATATTATTTTCTCAGACACTCAGAATTTTTGGTGTATATCTTGCCAATGAATCTTAAATTTACTTAGAAGCGATGTACTCAGTGGAAAACTTTAATATTAAAGAGAATACTTTTCACTTTTACTACTTTTTTGTTTGTTTTTTTTGTGTTTTTCCTTGTTCTAGATGATGAATAGATGTTTTTTTCTATTTAATTGTTTTCTGAGTAATAATTTTATTTAATGTTTCTCTATATGTGCTCTAATCCAGCATAGGTAGAAGGAATTATCAATTAAACTAGCAAATAAAATAGCGACGAGCGATGTAAGTGATGTATAGATTTGTCTTAATATTTAAATGCCTACCTCAAACGGTTATACAATGTTTTTAGCATATAAAGACGTTACATTGTTGGGGTTCTGGAATCTACAACTTCAAGATTACTAACCAGCAGTATCCAAACTTCGATTCACAATTAAAATTATTTATTTTATTAAAATTAATTTAATGTAAACGTGTGAAAGTTGGATTTTAATAGTGTGGCAAATCGATTTGGAAAATGGGGCAATTTCTTAATAGCACTATTTTTATGAGAATGCACAATATTTTTATTATATTTTCTAAAAATTATATTTTACTAACTAGTTCAGAGGTAGCATGACCTGTGCGACAGTCCATGTGTTGTAACTCCGATTCTTATGTGCTCCTGTGCTATTAAACCTATGCAATGATACCTAATTTTATTACATTGATTTATTAACAATTAAGAAACAATTACGGCCTTAATTGATTTGAAAGTTCTTTAGTTTGTATTTTCATTATTTAATAGAAGCGCCTATATTTTTATCTCAGTATATACTTCCCATGGAACCATAAACATGTCATTCTATCGATATCCATTACATATTCCAACAATATCAAGTTTTTGTGGATACAAAGTTGGAATTGAATTTGCTGTATCGAGCAGTTTCCTTCAGGTCTAAATTACATGATAAGAAACCATAAACTGCTTGCTTTACAAGATACCTTTGAAGATCCTTTACAAGATTAGGTCTCTTTAAAATTTTGGATCAAATATCCGTAAACTGAACGCTTTATGCTCTGCCATTTTTAAGCACCTTCACAATCAATTGTCTTATCTCTGAAATTTGAAATCGAATTTTGTTTTGAAAAAACCAATTCTACAAATTTCTCTAATAAGTATTTTCTACGAATTCACGTATTGCACACGATTCAGAATTTCCAAGTATAAAAGACATTTGAGTCCTTAAATTCTACGAAACATCTTCAGTCGTCCTTTGTAAACGAATTCACTGTGGAAACCTGGGGAACTCAAGGACAAAGATTTCAAGAAGCAATTTCGCTTTCGACTACAAAAGGAGCGCCTAGTCATTCCCTCCCTATGCAAATTAACTTGATTCACCCTTCTTTAGAAAGGATCACAATTAATTTGCGGATTCGCTAAGCAGATGCCCAAAATCACGATGATACTCAAAATGGATAATGTGGGTGCACGCTGCGGTCGACGAACACTGGGCGCGGGAACAAAGGACGCTATAACTTTGATTGCTTCTTACATGGAATGACCGTGCTCGCCACCAGCTCAGCCCGTCTCATAAATTTCGCTCAATCAAATCGCACCCTTGCGGTTAGCTCGGAGCATCTCCTAATTCTCTATCTGTCGGATTGTGGCTGTTTTATTTTCAGGACTTTTCAGAAGTTGAAATCGTCTCATTTATTTCTTCTTAAATTGGACAGATTTATTCTCAAGGAGCGGTGCTGTTTCTGCTTAAGACGAATGTCAAGGCTGTTCTTTTCGTTACTAGCACCAAAGAGTTACGTAAGAAGGTCCCCCTGTGTGTCTTCTTTACCAATCAATATATGAGATATATTATTTACATGACGAGTGTCTCTGCTTTTGTCAGAAAAAGTTTTATCTGAAATTGACATATTGTCTGCTTGGTGTAACCAGATTAAAGGATAAGAGACTACTAGATAATTTTTTTTGACTCGTTCTTGAAGAAAAGAGCGGTGTTGATGGATTTATTCGGGACTTCAAGAATAGCGTTAAGACGCTAAAGCACCACTCTAGAGAATTTTCTGTGAAAGACTGACAATCCAACTCGAAACCGCTGAAAAAAATGAAGACGGCTGCTTATAATTAAGCGAATCACATATTTATATATTGTATTTTATTAACTTTATCTGGTTGAAAGTTCTTTAAAATATCCCTGACGAAGATCCGAAAGTGCAGTCGTTTAATTTAATCTTTGTCTAAAGATTGAAATTTGTCTCTAGAAAGCGACTATACTTTCAAATATCGACAAACTTAAGTAGCATTTTTAAAAAACCTTTCTCTACTACTTAAAAAGAGTTTTATTTTATTTTTTTTTTTTTTTTATAACTTTGCATTATTATTATTTTAATAGGAGATATTTTCCGAGCTTTAAATCTATGATATGAAAAGCCAAATTATTTTATCAGATTCCAATTAAACTGAACCCGAATTACGTAATAATGAATTAAACCACATTTAAAACCAGTTTAATAATTTAATAATATGTCGCGAGTCCCACAAATAATATAGCAATAACCAAGTTTAATAATCCAAGGAAATATAATATAATAAATTTCATAAATAGATTTTCATAAGGTTTTCAAGACCAAAATTCTGAGCAAAAATAGGCTAAAGTCCGCGTATAAGGTTCAAGCTCAGCTGAGATTTTCTTCAACAATAAGCGCATAACTTCGAAAGTAAACGGCAATAGTGATAAAATTCTATTTCTATATTCTTTAAGCTTACTCGCACGAAACACGTGCTTGGCTTGAGACCTCATGTATAAAAGAAGCGATATTTTTTAGCAGGAGTGTAATATGCAAAGTAAATTACGACAAAGCACCAAGGTTTCAAAACTTTTATTTGCCGGGCGTTACGCAATATTCCGATATACTTCTTTCAGTTCGTACATCACAACTCCACCAGCGCTGAAATCATAAAGATCGCCTATTCCCCTGTCTCTTTGTTTGTTGCACTGGAATTGCAGTAAATTTTTTCGGGAATGGTCCACCAACATTACGCACAAACATTTGCTTCCTGGATAGGCTAATTAATTTCCTCCCAAATGGAATAAAACGTTTTATTGATACAATTAAAATGATTATATCAAGCATGCATTTCCCATGGAGCCGGATGCAAAATTTGAATAAGGCTCCGAATGCCGGCAGTATCCCTACCCATTCGAATAATTGTCTCCAATAGTCCCGTGGACTATTTGTAAGGAATCCGGGGACACTGGGCGATTTGCATTTTTATTTTAATGTCAATTTGTTTAACGAACGCTAAAATTAATTGTATTTTTTATGAACGTTGGAAAAAAATATAAAACAAAAAAGGCAGTAAAATGGCTTTAAAAAAATACAGTGGGGAGGGATAAAAGGGTGAACTGTTCGAAAGACATGGACATACCTGTCTATAGAAATTGCCATCAGGGTGAACACAGAGGCGCATATACTTAGGATTGCCACGAACTGCGAAATTTTACAATATAGCGTCCCAAACAGCCAGTGTGAATTCAGCATGTAGATATAGTTGAAGGTGACATTCAGTGTTGAAACCATTGCGTCAGCAATTGATAAATTAACTGTAAATAAAAACTCGATATTATCAATCATATTTTATCTAAAAGTAAGTACAGCATAGATAAAAAGAGGTAAATAACGGGTTTTCATTGTTATATCACAACTTGTTATTCTGCTGTCATCCGTGATAGGTGCGCCTTTAGGTTCATCATTAAAATAATTATCTGCGAACACAAATCTTCGGTCCTTTTAATTTTTTTTATTAATCAAAAATGTTTATTTTTTAATTTCTAACGTTCGTTCTTTGATTTTCAGTGCAATGATTTTAAAAAATATTATACCGAACTAAAATATGATATCATCTTTTTCGTACTGTTAGTTACATTTCAGGTGAATTTGTACTTCATTCATTGAGAAGTAATCGATTTACTAGCAAAACGACTAACCGCCTGCCTGACCTCTTGGCCCATTGACCGGCTGGCCGGGGAGCCGACTGACAACCTGGCCATGACTAGCTGACTATAAAGCACTTAAGAGTTAGTAAAGTGTCCCGTCGGAAGACTTGATCTTTTGATTAATTCACTAGATGACTGCTTGACTGACCCACTGACCTCCAGTTCATTATATTTTGATATTGAAATAGGTAAACATTTGCCAAATTTATAGAGTAAAGTGCTTGTAATTAGCACCTATAACTTTTTATTATCCTACCCTTTAATTTGTCCAACATATGCAGTTAAATGTTTTAGAAAGAAGGAGGTTTTTTAAATTATAAGAAATAATGATGATTTATTGTTTATGACATTATAAAGAAAGTACAAGCTTTCGAATTTAGTTTTAGCTTTAGTTTAAATTCAGTCTGATACTTTGTGAGATTAGCCCAAACTACCCCACATACTTGTTTTCTTACTTTACAATATTAATTTAGATTAGCTCTACTATAAAATGAAGACGTAATCTGTGTTTGTTTTGTGTTTACGCAAATAACAATTCTCTAGTTTTTCTACAGACACACTCATTCTAGCATGTCCTACTCCGGTACACGTGCTATATATTGATCTTATTAGTAATTTATTGTAATCCCTGTAAATACTTTCTTAAAAACAAATCATACCTAAGCGAAAAATAAACAATAAGGCGCCGTCAGATCCAGATGATGAAACGATGCAGAAAATATTCTCCTTGAAAGTTTGTCTAGAAAATGATACCCTAGTGCGGTGCTGCTGAGTTTGATCCTAATATTTTTAGAATAATCAGGGACGTTAAGTCAACTCCGGTTGGTTGCAATTTTCATTTGGAATAATTATCATCTTTATGAATTCAGATAAAAGTGATCCCCAGGAAACTGGGATGATAATCACATCTATAACGATGCAATTCTCCAGATAATGCCTCCATAGTAATTGCTGAGACGCATTCCAGCAGCAGAAGGAGGAAGGACTTTGGAAACACGATATAGTCTAGGGTCGGGAGGCTAAGAAGTTTGGAGCGTCTTCGTTTTATTATTAAAACAGACAAGCCAAGAAAATAAGGGGTACTTGGTGAAAAAAGAAACCAGAAGTTAGGTGGGAAGTTAACTACGGCTACGGGGCCTTTTAGAAGTTGTACGAGCAGTAGAGGTCCCATTTGCGACAACTTTGCCAATCTCATCACGTAATAAAAGGTTACTCTTATCCTGGAAGAAACGCGGCCAGACGGAGGAAGATTGCGTCAAATATGTGTTTACTTCGCCTTATAGGATGTGTCTAAATTGGTTGTACTGTGCAGTTACGGCGTCACACCCCCGCCCCAAAACAATGTCTTCCCATACAATTTCCTGTTAACCACAAAATGAGCAATTTATGTTGGGTAAATAATGTAAAACTTTTCGTCTGGGTGTGAAGATATAGCATTACCATATACTCAGACCATCCGTTGAAAGATTCCCGGCAAATTTGAGGACGTCTTGGAGAAAGCAAACTCCTAGAAATTTGCATTAAGGCGGTGGGCGCTAAGTTTAACTGATTAAAATTGCGCAACCCTGACTCGATAATCACGTTTGGGTTTATTCGGGTGAACCACGTGCGTAGGAGATATGTGACGACAGGTGAGCAGAGAAAGAATAGTTGAGAAATAATTTCTCAAGTGAAATTGAAATTTCAATTTTAGTCTACATATACAATTTATTTTCATTATCACTACATGGACTGCAATTTGTTAAGATATTAAATAAATTCGAGAAGAATTAATGATAAAGAAAAATTTCAGTGTTAGCAATGAAAAATTTGTTGCATATAACGAAATTTTTTTTTAATATTGGGGAAGTGATAAAAATTGTGAAGAATGATTCAATTCGTTCGTAAACATTTTAAATTATTTACATGAAAATTACAAAATTTCTGGAACTAGGAGTGCAAACAACGGATAGAAAGGAGAGGACAGTGAAAATCAATTTTCTTAAAATTAATTCAGAAATGATAACAATCAACTCAAAGTTAGTTCTGAGGTAGCCACCAAAAAAACAGAAAAAATTATGTTTCTTTCCAGGATGAAAACGAGACATGCTGAAAGAAGTTTTTAAAGATTTTTCAAAGTTGTTCATATTTCAAATTCATTTAATTAAACACCCTATAAATCCCCGCATTCTTTTTTAAACACGTCTAGGTTGAATTATTGTTCGTACCGGAGCAATAAAAAGTTTACTCATTTAATCGTAGCTTTGCGGCGATTAGGCACACTTTAGAAAAAAAAAAAACAACAGTAAATCAAATAAAATAGGATGCATCCTCAAACTGTGAACAAGCGCACGTTATACGTACCTATAAAATAATTTGTAACAGTCCTCATCCTCTTGTGCGCTAGAACGATCCAGATCACGATGAGGTTACCACCAGTAGCCACAATAACCATTCCAGCAAATAGGATGCTCCAGAGCACCTGTCGCCACCATGGCAAAATGAACATATTTGTCTGCTCGCTGCTGGAAGTAAATTAAAAAATCGACGTTTAGTATAATCCCTCCGATTTGTTTCACTTATAAACGAGACCCGTCCATATTGCGGATATCGACCATGTGGACTTACGTGGAATTTGTAAAGTTGTACCACGCGTACAGGGTGCCATTATAACCAGTTGTGGTGGATACATCGTAATAGTAGAAAATCTCGTCCGCGATGGGAGCCACCGTATTATTCATGGTATGTTCTTCGCTAACTGGGATTTCCACGAATTTAGTTGATGCGATAGTTTTTCCTCGAGGTGCCCCTCATTTCGAGCACCCGGTTATGTGCCAGAGAACAGTAAGAGGAACCTTTAAAAAAATATATTTTATTAGTTTGAGAGCATTTCTTGCATTAAAATATAATAAACAAATAGCTTCGCTACCTATTGCGATAGTATAGACCTTACTAGAAACATTATGCTCTTTAGATGAGATTTTCGTACTTCTCTGCAGAAAAAAATGAAATAAAAATTTTATCCAGTAGCGGAAGTAGTAGTTTCAGTATTTCGATAATTGTAACTAGTGAAATTATGTATTTATTCTATTTGTCATTACAATACGCTATTTTTAGATTTCACGATTAATCTAAGGTTGAATTAGAAATTTAATTCAAGGGATAAAGAAAGTACTCTTTTGCTTTATTCATCTTTGAAAAAAAGCAACTGAAGTTCCTTTAGTTATATGCTGGAAAAAGGATTTAGGTTCCTAATTAAAATGAAGCTACGGGTAATTAAATACTAATGATTCAAAGGGTTTTATTTTAATATAAAGAAAAAGCCCAAGAAAAAAACGTTTTTTGATATTTTTCAAATTAGATGACGCGACAACTCAAGGAGGTTTCGTAAATATTGATACAATTTGAACAATTTAAAATAAATTAAATTTAATAACATAATTATTTATACTACATTTTAATCATTTAATCACTTTGAAACTATTTCTGAACACTAATATTAAATTTTGATTTTTAAACTTCCAAGCCTTTAATTACTTTTAATGTGCATTGAAATTTCCTTTAAATTATGAACATCCACAATGAGGTCAAAAAACCATTTTTGCTATAGTCCGCATATTTTTTTATTTGCAAGAATTAAACTGACTAAAAAATTGCAAGGATCGTGCGTTTGTGAAGGAG
The DNA here is from genome assembly GCA_001932985.1 of Proctacanthus coquilletti. Lineage (NCBI taxonomy): Eukaryota > Metazoa > Arthropoda > Insecta > Diptera > Asilidae > Proctacanthus > Proctacanthus coquilletti. The sequence continues at coordinate 49,249 of MNCL01000098.1, read as the reverse complement.
TTTAGTCACATGTAAATTAAAGTTCCTTAAAGAAATCAAATTTATTCAAGATACTACAACATTTTTAATCATGCAATTTTTATATAAACAAAAGCCAATGTAAATTTACTAAATAAAACTAAAAATGTGTAGCCATAAAGTGAACTTCATGTAACTTGAAGGACTAGTTGAGGAATCGGATGTAACAAAATCAGATCAATCCCAATTGTAAATATTTTCCATAGACCTGCAAAAGCACAGAGTTGTAATAAGGTAAATAACTTCTGGGTACACAGGCCGATGATATTGATGATAGTTCTCCAAATATTGAATTTTCATTTAGCCCACAGCATAAAAGCGAGCATATCAGCAGAGCGTGACATACTTAATTTCAATTTTTAGGTCATAAAATGTTCTCCATATTTTGCCTCTTGGAAATGTCCTGGATCGATTTTTGTATGGATGGTTATATTTATCATTCAATTTGCCGCAATCTAGTCCAATTACTAAAGACTAATTCTAGTGTGGACAATCATAACATCGTAGTGATTTCTAATTTCTACTTGAGCAGCTATTAATTTTCCATTTTTTTCTCTAGCAGGGAAATTAACTGGAAGCGATATAATTTCATTAATTTATATTCTGCGACAATTCTGTCAACAAAGTGCAGGCGGAACACTATTTCCCGAAGGAATCCAGACCAAGGCGAGGCACTTCTTTGCCTTGGAAACGTCTTGTGCTAGCTTCATTAAGAACACTATGGAAGACAGTTCCTATACGGGATGGTATGCTATACACTTATAATTGGATCAGTGCCAACATAGGGTTACAAACAGAGCCGTCAAGTATGCCGCTAGCAAAAAGAACGGACGAACTTTCACAAGGTACAAATTGGTTTTGTGCGCCCCGGACTCTGGAGAAAGAAGAAATGTGTACGAGCGACGTCCCTCCTTTTCTCATCTAGGAACCGGGAACCAGGAGACAGACTGAAGTAAAGCACGGCAAAAGGCATATCGCAAGGTTCTACTCTTAGGACAGCGACAAAATTAAGCAAAGCCACAGCACTGGGGCCGGACCCGTGTTTACCTAACAAATTCAATCAGAAAATGAATTTAGCGGAACACCAGAGGATTGCCTCCGCCATTGTTCTGGCTTGAGGGGGTCCTCATACGGAGCCCTACCCCTTTTGGAATGCTTTAGTTAAACAAAAACCTCAGAGAAGTTCATCAGATAAATATTTGAACGCCTCTTTGAGCCGCAGACTGACGCCATTAGGCCGGGTGCTTGCCCAGATAAGTAACACGTGCTCTGGGCGACTTTTCTGGTACTTCTTCTTCAGCAGTGCTCCCCTCTAGACGGGACTTGGGCACCGCGTGTTTCTTCACCCACTTTCTAATATTAGTTTAGGTGAGAAAGACAAATTGTTTATAATCTTTGTGCGGAATTACAAGCGATTTCGTTGCGCTCTGACTAACATCAAACAAAATTTTCTCGGACTTTTCCCCTTTTTCTTTAATGCGATCGAAATCTCATGAAAAAATTTCTTTTTTAATTTGATCTTCCGCAATTGTTCCAGATACTCCTCTAAAACCTCACAGGGTTGAGGTAGTTTTATTTAAATATACTCATTAATTAATTGATAACGTAAACATCCCGTTTTTCTTTGCAGACAAAAAAAAAAGAGAAAATAAATTCATAAAAAAGTAAACATGCTGTCCGTAGTATTTATTTAGAATATTTTTGTATTTCCTTGGAAAATTCCCACCACAGTTGCACACTTTTCCCAGCAGGAAAGAAATTAGGCAGCATTTCTTTTCAAAAAAAATACCAATTCATCCCATTATCAGTTGTAAAACCAATACGACGTATTTGATTTTTCTTAGAGAAATGTTTAGTTTAGAGTAGAATTGCTGGCATAATTCAAAATAAAATAGTGCTAGTATTTTTTTCTATTAGTGAAAGTAAAGCCATTTGCACGATTTGCTTAAAATAAGACAGACAATGATCAGTAAAGCGCTGATCAATGAAAATATTTTAGTGATTAAATTAAAAGGTGTATATTAAATATCATTAGATGAATTTAGCAATTGGTTAGACTGGTTGGATCAGCTAAAAGGACTGCATCTAAGCAAAAAGCTTATTTAATTTACCTCATTAAGATGCTCAAGCAATGCACAAAACATGTTAATGGATTTCTCTCAGGATTAGATTTAAACGATATGTTCTTAGGTTCTAGTGTTGAATTAAAATTCATCTATTCATGTTAAGAATCCTTTCGTTCAGTTAAAGTAACAATTGTAAAATTTTAATATTAATAAAAGCCAATTAGGCACCCTGAGAAGAAAATTATTGAACGCAATCAACGTCATTTTTAATCACAGAATAAAAAGTTGATTTTCAAAAAATTGCTTTTAATAACTTTGTCCAAACAAATTAAATAAAGGAGTTCCTAAGTAAGTAAAGCACTAAGTAAGAGACGAAAATGTAAGTTTCAGAAACTCCAGAAAAGTTTAATATTTTATCTTCGGCTTCATAGTTCTATGGAATTGAAAATGCATCTTAATTAAAAATTGTGCAAGATTACCTGCAAGGTTTAAAATGAATACAACAAAAAATATGAGTCTATATTATTTTAGACTTTTAAAAGATTAATTAAAAGTACAATATTTTTATCATATATTGATTTATGATATGTCGTCGAAATGTCCTCTAGCAAATTTAATTTATTAGACCAGAAAGAAAAAGTGTATCATAATATTGCCGACACGGGATTCCCTGGGGCTACAATAATGATAAATTTCGTCTTGTGGAAGGTTTTCTGCTCCGGAAGGAGAAATATAAATTTGCTTTTTTTTTTGTATCTTCAAGTGGTATGAGGTAAATTGCTTCCCTGAACCTTCGTATAATTTCAGGCCATTTGGTCTTTAATGGAACAATTACTCTTTCAAGTGAACCTTTATGTTTCTTTCAATCTTACGGCAAAACCATAGCAGTTCCAAAGCTAAACCTCGAGTGACTTTAATTCATATTCCGTACCTTCGACACGAATTTAATATTCATTGGCGTATTATCCTTAGGCTTAAATTTGAAACAAAGGACCATTATAAAACTGTCGCTTACACTTGCATGAATTTTTTATTCGTAATGGAATTTTAAACATCTGAGAAAAGACTCTTTAGTGAATGCTCTTAGAATCAGCATTTTCTTTGATTGCCGCGTCTCATCTTTCCCATCAACGAAATATAGACGATAAAATCGGCCAATTTCAGCTATTTCCAATTCCTTTGGTCTCAAGACATTCACCGCTGGACCCTACATTTATATTCAACTGATAAGGAGGAGGCGCATTTAGAGCTCGGAGAATTGCCTCTCGAACCGAAACAAATATTTTCCACTTCTTAGTTCGTTAAGACTTCTAGCGAGATTCTAGCAACTCCGCTCCACTTTGAGTTTACGCAATAAATTAGAAGTCAGCACAGATGCTATCGAGCTCAGTTCTCTGGTAAAGTGAAAATAATGACCGTATTGGCTCTCACTCCTTTATTGCAGGAGTCCTACCTAGTCTCTAAGATCCAGCTTCCTCCATGACCCGGGGTTGGAACTTCTTTGTAGAAATGTTTTATGTAAAATGAATGTTTGGGAATGTTTGTAAATGTTTTGGGAAACAGAATAAGAAATTCTTAAAGGCAACGAATTACATCCCATAAACGTGATAGAGTCCCGAATTTGCCAAAATGACACCTGATAGCTTCTTGACTAGTCGTCCGAATACGCCCGTCCCAGTCGTGGGTCGTCTTGTGAATTATGCGGACATGGAGTAGGGCAAACTACGACGAGCCATAGTTTCTGTGGGTAAAAACGACTCTTGAAAAGCTCAAAACCTACAAACCTCTGAACAACAAGGGAGGGCGGACTCTGATTTTGGGTTGATTTTATCATCTGGGCGATATTGCCCAAAGGGGAACCTGTCTCGGGAGAATATCGTAAAAAAATTCGAATTAATTTTATGACGACGTAGATTAAGTGCTAAGCGAAGCAAATGGTGCTCAGGTCAGGACCCAACAGCTGGAGAAAACTTCTCCACTGCGGCGAACTTCAAAGTTTTGATGACATTACCGGTATATCAATCAACAGGCAGAGTGATGGGGAAGCTCATAAAATCGTAATCAGTTTCGAAACACTCTGGCCATCTCACGCAATTCCCGAAAAACCATCAAAGATTCTATGACGGATCTTGGAAAATATACCAAGCAATAATTCATCAATTTGTCTGCCAAAGTTTTGCAACATAAGCCATAGAAGTTATCGAAATGATGGCCACTGAGGGCTAGAAGGCTCAAAATAATTACCAGCTAATTACAAAAGTAATCAGAACTCAGACCTTGTTTGCTTAATCTCAAGAAATAGAAGCGCCAAGAATTTTTCAATAAATAAAAACCCTTAAAGTTGGAGCATTATTTTACTATACGAGCTCGTTATAGGCGGATTTGTGAAGCAAATCAGTGGGCCTTGAAGGCATCTGAACCCTTTCGGGGACACCATCCATGAACTCTGAGATTTGATTTTATTGCGCTCCATGGAGTCTTTTTACGACTTACCGAATCCAATCCAAGTAATTCCAAATGGGATCATCCTATGGGAAACGGCGCTGATAGGCACCAATCATCGTAAAATGAAACGGCCTTTTATACAGCGAAGCACAATGGCGGAAAAATGTTCGAAGTACTTGTTTTCGGATCTTCTATCTTTCACAGAATATTGGCTTTACCTTTTTTATGTAATTAATAAAATTTATCTAATTTTTTATTTAACAAAGAAAGTTCTTGTAAAAGTACTTGCAAGTATATAGATTTTATATTTAAGTCGTTATCTGATGCTAAATTAAGGTACATTACTTTGAACACAATTTTATTATCATATTTCATTTGAAAATATTTAAGATTACGTTTTAGAAATCAAATCGCAAGTAAGGGAAAAATTTTCCGATTTATGGAGGTCACAAATGACTAAGAACTCAATTTAACGAGATTACATAAAAACACTTTACGAAAAACACGTTGATTTTGCAATCACGCTTATTGATCTGTTACAGGCAGATTTATCGAGGAACATTTTATTAAGATGGGATATACGAAAATTCGATTTATAAAGATACAAATTGCAAATATGCAACTTTTGGATGGTCCATTCCGTTTGATGGCGATTTATAGAGGTTTCGTTTACCAGAATTTGATATAAAATTTATATCGCTTCGAATTGCTGAGATATTTTATCGGTAACAGAAGGAAACAAACAAACACTTCTTATTACAGAGACTTCCAATGTATGCTAAAATTTCATTTTGTAAAAAGTGAAATCTCTTGTTTCAGTAACCAAAATTATGAATGCATAAAATAAATGTAAATGTATTCATTTTATTAGAAATTCATTAAGTTTAAATAAGAATATTATTGACTTTCGCGTCCATTGTTTATGTAAAAAGAGCTCGTAAATTTTGTTTTATAAAATAAAACCTAAATTTAAAGAACTCTTGCAAAAGTTTTGTGGATTTAGTTTGTAAAACTATTTTTTCATACGCGTTATTTTTTTATAGTCGAGTGTGCGAGGGAGGAATGTTTAACATATGAAATTAGATAATTATCATATTAATCTTTTCAGTAAGATATTTTTCCTTTCACAAAGAATAATTTGGAAAAGAAAAGTTGGAAAGTTGGAGTTAGTTCTTCTAATCTCATATATTCAAAGTAATCGCGAAAGCTGTTCAAGCAAAGAACCTTGAATTTTTCGAAGAGATCTTATCGAAAAATTTTAATTCTGCCGAAATTGAGTTTAGGTTACTAATCTCTTTAATTGGGTTGTTTTTTTCCAAAACATTGGCAGCCCAAGTTCGCTGATAGCACTCGAGTATGAGACACGATTCATTTAGAGCAGCACGAAGTGTTGTCGGTTTTATTGTAAGATGCTTAACACTTTTCGATTTTAACGATAAAAGAGACATCTTATATCACTTCAATAACATAAACCAAATAAAATACTCTTCAATGGAACTAGAACGGAAATTTCAACCATGTTGTGTCGTTTTCGAAATCCTCGAGATTATTTTCAAGTTGCTAGTGCTAATGGTGGCGCTAATTACTCCCATTTGCTTTATTGGAAGGTTACACAGTGTACAATGAAGCACTCGGCACAACATAAATATTGAAAATTAGAAAAATAAGTATGCAAATTTTGGAAAAAAGTGTAAAATCTTCAATTAGAATAGAGTAATAAAGGTACTATTCGATATTTTCGTCCGTTCAAACTATGAAATATTTTAACACATTTCTTAAATTGAATTTTATACTTTTCATAATTAAAAAAGGTATAGCAAGCTAGAGATTTAAAATTATGCTTTATTAAATTGTAACTTGTTTCATTCTACATATTAATCATATGTTTCTAATGCCATAGACTAGAAAAGCATCTATTAAATATTTTGTGGTAAACTTTTGAATTGTAGATGTTTATTGGAACCCACATTTTAATAAATTTTAAATTAATTTAATTCGAATACTTTTCCAGTAATCTGATTTACTTTTATTTGGAAAACTTTATGTTATGATTTATATTTGCAATAATATTGAAAAATAATAATAACTTGAATTTATTTATCAAAAATATGGTGCTAAAAGAGGAAGGTTTTTATGATAAATAATAATAAGGAATGATAAGAATATTTTATTTATTTTTTTATAAATATTAGAGCAGCGATCGAACATTTTTACAAGAGTTCAAATGACTGAAAACAAAAGCACAAGCCAAAAAATCCAGTGTATATTTCCGTCCAAGACCAAGTGTGTTGCTAAGTGTTAGAAATGTATGAAACATGTGGCAGAGAGACATTAAGGAACTTTATTACTCGCCGATAAAGAAAGTGACTGAAAGTTTAGTATCTATTTCCGCTTTTCACGCTATTGAAAATTTCGTTGTCACATTATTGAACAGTTCATTAAATCAAAAGTTATTTTTTCGAATGTGCTAAATTTAGAGCGGATAAGCGAATTTCATTAGACGATCGCAGGCGGATATGAATAAATTTTATCTACAGATAATTAATTTCAAATTCCCGGAATTTAATTCTTTGAACGTTTTGAGGAATTATTTATAAAAAGAGGATGGATTTTTACACATATTTTTAATAAGTTTGAAAACAATAAAATGAGATAAGATAAAAAATGATATGGCTGTTAAGTTATAGTGAAATATTTATTATCAGTCAGCAAATTACAATGTAGAAATTGAAATATAATTTTTTGCAATACGTACAATAATATGATAAATAATAATCGATAAATAAAGAATTTTATAATTTTGGCTTCACTATCATTATTTTAATTTATAATAAAATCTAAAGAACTCACTTTCTGGGAGATCACAATTAATTCCATGGAGTGTTTACTCTACACGAATTTTCAATAATTTTGTTTTTGCAGCACAATTATTGGAATTTTTCTTGTTTTTATTTGTTGAAAACATCAAGCAACAGAGACAGAAGCAGAAAACAATTAACGACTATTAAATTCATCAATAGGGTGCTGTTGCAATCAGCAGTTTAGCAGCACGACAATTATACTAAACACTTTGGCGATATTTTGTAGATGGAGAGAATTTGCAGATAACACCAAAGTAGCACGCAACCACCGCACTTCCACTTCGATCAACACCCAAGCAACACAACCAGACAAGCAGGCAACCAGACACCAGACAGACCACCAAAGTATCACAGCTCGAAGAATTAATAGTTAATCCCGGCCCGCAGACGAATTATTATCTAGCCGCAAATTGCGGTGTCCGTTGGGGCGTACTATCTAGCGTTTATTGCTAGCCAGCTTGGTTAACTCCCACAGGAACCGCGTGATTTGATCTGTGCTGACCATTCCGCTGCCTTGAGAAAAGATCTTCATTTCACACCTCGACTTCTTGGGCAAGCAACACCTCCTTGGGCCAATGAACAGATGGAACTAGAGCTCCTCGGTCTCGATCTGATCCGGATGCCGACTAGTCGCGTAAAAGGAAAGCGAAGCACTAAAGTGAAGGTCGCCGGCGTCAAAACAAATTGCGGCGGTTGAATGTTTTCACCGAGAAATTCCGTGTGGAACGTGTTCTGTAGAACGTGTCCGGCTTCGGGGTGCCGACTCCTAGTGCGCATATTCCCACGTGGGAAATTCTTTTTCCTCGCGATTTATTTTTATTCTTTTCTGGTTGTAAACAAATGCGAAGAAGATACGGGTTCTAACACCTACGAATCCATTTGAAGAATTTCATCTCTGAAAAATTCAAATTCTAAAGGTCACATTCGGGTGCTATTTGCTTCCGGCGAGGGTTTCTGGCCTCTTAAGAAGAAAAGAAATGTCCCGTCCCATTTCCTACGCCTTTCACCGGAAGGAAACCAGGTCAGTTTATTGGGCGAAAGTTCTTCGTTTTCCTTTTTAAAGCACTTTTATACATTACGATGAAGGTTCTTGCTTTATTCCATTAAATTGAGCCCCCAGGAAAGCTAGGATGCTGCAGTGGCAGGTCTTTTGTGAATTCTTAATTTCCAGTGTAGGTGTTTCATTTTTTGTATACAGTCATAGAGAGTCTCTGAGTTGAAGGTACTTCAAAAGCCTTTAACGTTGGCAGTATGTGCACATCTCAAAAGGTTAACAAAAAGGGTAATGACTTGTTGCGATTCCTAATTTTATACTGCACCATTTTTCCTGGATTTCATTAAAAGGTTATTCGAGTTTTAGAATTTTCTTACCAATAACGTTCAGATTAAGTGTGTTTCGTCTTATATTAAGAATTTCTTAGTTTTCGTTGGAAACCAGTTGAGATATTGAAAATAGTAAAAGAATCCGTTTTTTTTTTATAATAAGACAAAGTGAAGAAAAAATTTTAAATCTAAAAGAACAATGGCCGTACAGAATATCATCTTAAAATATGACAAACTTAAAAAGTGTTACAAAAAACATATTTACGTGATTGGTGCAGTAACCTTGAAGGTGAAGCTTCATAGATTATAATTCTCACATTTCATAAATAATAGTGCATAGAGAAAAATAATTTCAGTAAATTATCTTACTTAACTCTTAAATATGCAAAACTCCTTCCTAATCTCCTATTTGTGCTTTATTTATATTCACTTTCAATGTTTATAGCTTGGTTTTAGATTTAGTAGAATTTAGATCTATTAAAACATCTAAAAACGGAATAATTTGTCTATATTTTTTTTTATAAAGTATGAATTTAATAATCAGTAATCCGAAAAAGGGCAAAATTCAAGAATGTTAAGTATAGTTCACGTTTCAAGTTAATTTTCATAACTTATACTGCCTTATTAATAATCAATAGAGGTGTTTTATTCCTGACTTTATACTTCGTATTTAAATACTAAAATTAAAATTAATATTTCATACCACTTTTTGTAGTTTTTTTTTAGTAAAATGCCACAATATGTTTTTGAAAATATCTCTACTAATCAAGCGACCACATTATTCGCACGCAAAGGCAATAAAGAGAGATTAACATTTTAAATTTCCTTAATTAATGTGACACCCACTCGTCATGACTATCTCAAATTGATGTAATCATATTAAAGCAATTCAATGATTACTTACGAACATTATTCCAATTTTTCAAATTCCTGCAATTAGTGCCAATATTTCAATGTAGTCACTTCCAAACAATCGCGTAGTCGCTGAACGCATCATTAAGACGTAAAGTGTTAAAGAGGCAATCGTTAGCAATTAAATTATAAAGTTTTTTAAATAATATTGAAAAGTGATAATAAAATTTATAAAAGATTACAGTCTATATCCTCCAAGAACACACTTTGGGATATATAGTGCATCTAGATCTACGCAGGTATTTCTTTTGAAAAATTAAAAAATGCCAAACAAATTTTCTTTTTTTTAATAATTATAAAACGAAGTTGTTCAAAGAGATCTTTGATACAAAAGGAGAGATATTTTTAACATTATTTTTTAAGAAACACGACCTTGGTAACATTCAAAGAAAAATTAAAACAAGTCCTGACCAAGTAAAGACATTAAAATCGAGATTAGCCTCTTAATATCATAAAGAAAGTTTGGGTTTCACGTGTTGTGGTAAATCAACAAGAACTTTGACCAATTAACCATAAAAATTCGTATAATTTCAAATAGCGGGCCACTTAACGACTTTCTCCTTTGAAGAGGCTCAAAAAACAGCAACCGTAAGGCAGAATAAAATGGTTTAGAGGCTTAGACGGCTAATTACCCATGATTTGGTGGCAATGTCATTAATAATTTAGTTTAGCAATTCAAAAGTGGATCAGATTAGCCTAAAGTGTTTCTCAGCCAACAAAATGGACTAGCTAGTCTTTGGGCGGTTTCAAATTAATCACCTAATAGAAGAATCTTAACCTCTTGGCGTTCTCGCGAAAATTACCATAACAAAAAGCCCCAAATTGTCGCTGTAATTTAATTAATTCGGCCGTCGTAAACTTAAAAGAGCACCATCCCAGACAATTTGAATGAACTTGAAGAGTGTTTCAATCTTGAGAAAATCTTAAAGCGCCTTAAGCATTTTATTCCAGTTCTCCTTCGGAAAATCCCAAACCATCGGTGGATGTTCCCCTTTTGTGAATCAACAAGTGGATCGGGGAAATTGTGTAGGAGTTATGACGAAGGCGGAGTCCACAGTATCTGGTGAATGAAAAGCTCGCGTTTGGGACCCAGAACGGTCGACAACAGCATCCCATCTCGAAGATGGATCTGGGATGCCAAAGACCAGCCGAATACGAGAAGTGATACCGCGTAAAAATAGGTGCCATCAATTAATTGACCGTAAATTAGTAGCAACAGATAGTGACGAATTCTTTATGTTGCCATTACCAGGCCGGAAACAATCAGGCAAATTAGTTTCTCGGGTGCTGCTCCAATTAATTACAACCTGTGATAGCTTCCTCGACCCGGCCCTTGCCCTTTCAAGGGAGCTCCTAGACAGCCGATTAATTTACGTTCCTGCCGCATAGTTTCTTTATGGTGTGTTCAGGACGAACATTCTGACTTTATTGTTTCACTGACACCATCAAGGCAGGATATGGAGCATGTGCTGTTACTAAGCCATTCACATCCGTGCCATACGTCGACTAACGAATGAGTGTTTTATGCGATTCTTTATCAGTTTTATGGCTGCATTCGTACTCAATACAAAAATTGAAAACTTTGAGAAAAGTCCTCATTAATTAGCGCTCTTGCCACCTTTCACCTTCTTACTCACTTTCACACTGATTGCATAAGACCTTGGATAGCTGAGAACCTGAAGCCTGAAGGAACAAGACAGTTTTAATTAGCTCTGAGCCCAAGAGGAATTCGTCGTCGTTCCAACGTTTTTATAATTATCTCGCGAATTTATTAAAGGAGCACGTCTCATTGAATTATTGCAAAATTTGAAAATTCTTAAGGTTTTTCTGGATTTACAACGATTCGCGTCATTTAAGGAATTTTGTTGTGTAGATAAATTTTACGTTTGGTGCTTAGATTAACTGCCAGAAAAATTACGATATGACCTCCTAATGTTCGCGACACCTTCTTGAGACCAGAGAACTTTTGACCTGTCTTCAACGAAGTGGTAAAAACTCGAAACACTATCAACACGATCATATGCCATGGTGTCGAGGGTAACATAAAATTGCAATTTGCAAAAGCACTTTTCAGGCAATAAACTTTCTGTGGAAAGTCCATAAGTCCCACCAGCGAACGTCTCCAGCGACAATTCTTGCAAAACTTTGCTATCTCCATGAATCTTTTACTCCAATGATTATGTTCAGCATGATGTGATACCATTATGACCTTCTTCCCTCTTCGAAAAAAAGATGGGAACGTATAAAACAAGAAATAAAATAGCTAAAAAGAGGCAAAAGTTCACATTCCTCCTTGTCCTGGACCTCTGTGGGCTATTATTGCCTGGGATATTTGACCAATGGTCTTCAGGTGAAGTTGAATTATTTATAAGGGCAAAGTCGGTCTCGAGGATGTATGTGATGTGAGATGATTTCTTTTACATCCCCCTGGCCTGTCCCATTGGTCTGAGTGGTTTGTGACTTTGGGGACTTCTCTGATTTCCAAAAGTACTCCAATCTGACGAAGTAATATGCCCGACAATTCGATTTCATAGTGCAGTATAACGACCCATCAAGGAATTACTTTGGTGTTAGCAATAATCAAATTACTTGTACGTCACGAGGTGGCCAACGTCTCAACCATGGAAAATCTGAAATATTTTGGGAATAAATCGAGAAAAATGAAGGACAAAAATAAGGAACGTGGGCCTATGTGTATATCGTGTATTCTCTGAGGGACGAACAATGAAGCATTAAATCCTGTGTAATCAATTTTGTCCTAAATTATGAAACAAAACTTTGCAATCCACCCATCGCACGGCCGACATTTTCGAAATTTTTTAATACTTATTCATGTTGCTTGTGTGTCAAATTAAAAGAGTTCTTAAATATGCGCGATTATGATAAATTATACTAATCTTAAAAAGTTTTGCTATTTACCCATATTATTTCTGAGTGCTTATATGAATTTGTAAAAGTTGGTTTATGTTAAAATAACATTTTTTGATATCAAAAGATATGCGTATGTATGATATGAATTTTAATCATAAGTATAAGTGAAAATTATTATTGGGGGATTCATGGCAACAGGTAATATAAATAAGAAAATGCTATAGTATATTTGTGAACCTGTTGCTCACACATGTTTTCATTGTTAAATTAATTGATATAAAATTTGGCATGGACAGAGTCTGTACCTTGATGTGATACATAGGACAATTTTACTCCAGATCGAAATAAAACGTGACATATTTATACATGTATGACACGTGACTAACATTTTCGTACTTCATACCGTGTAGTAAACTTTTCCAATAAAAGTCCAAAAATATAATTTTGCGTCCATTTACTTAAGAATAAATATTATAATAGATATCTATGACTTTTATGTATGAAAAATTTATTTTAAATTGAATAAACCTCTTCTATTTTTTCATGTCAAGTGTAATATGCCACGCGTAATATAACATATTGGATCATACCGAACTCTTGTGATTTTAAGGTACGTACTGGTAAAATACACATCTAAAACTGTAAATATTTTCGCAAAACCAAATAGCCAAACAATCGGCCAAATAGGCGCAATCCCAAAAAATTGCTTTAATCCAAGAATTTCAAAAACATACCATACTTTATAATACAAATGTAGTACTTTTTAATGTTTGTCTACGAAGAACAATTTTCATTGTTAGTATTTTTGAAGTATTGAATATCAAAAGAACGAAAAAAATTATACGCGTCAAATACAACGAAGCATAAAACCCTATGTAACAAAATTGATATCATTAATTTTCTACCACAAGGCATGGTTCCGACAGCGCATGTAAATAGCAGCTTAATTATGCATTTAAAATAAATCACATTACAAACAATTAACACTAAGTGAATGCAAGTGGAGCAAAAAATTGGATATTATAAGCTTTTGCGGCTACTACGTTTCTGTTTAAAGGAACTTTTCACCGAATTTAATTACATCAAATAGCGATTAAAATTTGCTGAACCCAATAAATAAATTAATTTCAGGTAAGTTGTTAATGGTATTAATGGTCATTATGTATTAAATATTAAATTTTTAAAACCATCTCAACACATATTACTGCTGGGCTTTTTAATGAAATTTTAATACTTTTAACAAAAAAAATTTTCAATGAATGAGTAATTCTCGAATTTTATATTAATTTATATTTTCAGTTTAATAAGTCTAATAAATACATTGTAAAATATTAACCGGCTTTTTAGTTGTTATGCCTTTGCAAATATTTCGGTCATTGTTATGAAAGTTTAACAATCAATTTAGTTGTTTGATTTATAAAATTCAAGTAGAAATAGGGAAGATTTGTGACCCGAATCGCGAAGCCAGGCTTACGATGAAAACTAAAATAGCGCGTTACGGGCAAAAACATGATTGGACCTCAAAAATATCAGTTTTTCGTTTTCCCGTGTTTTCTAGAGTTTTACATCAGAATGATGCTTAGAATTAACTTATAATTTTTGTGTATTTTAGCAGGGCATTCAGCAAATTCTGCGAATTGGAACTACCACCCAAATCAATTCGAAACTCAAATATAGCGCTCGTGCATGTCCCATTCAAATTTACGTTTTCATCCCCGAAACTCTGTTAGAATCGTACCATTGATTGTTAGATCGGAAGTGCACTAGTTTTCCTCTATCAAATCCTCTTTTCGATTCATATTGAAGATTAAACTTTTACAAACATTACACGTTTTCCAGGTAACTGCATGGTTTGAATGGCAAGCGGTAAACCCATCTGCATTAAGTTTATTGCCATCCGCATTGCACCTTAATGCTACTATTCATCCGTAAATCGTTTTGCGAACGAAAATTCCCAATGTTTTCATTTAAACAGTGGTGTATGGTACTTCAACTTGGATTTCGGGTGCCACAATAGCATACCTGTTTCATACGCCTGCTTTCATCTTGCTCAATATTGGGAGGGCAAAGTTTACCCTTAGTAAAGGTAGGAAGGGTACAGAAGGCACGTACATGTCTGTACTCTTTCGCGGTTAAGTGGGAACGTTTATTTCTACGTTGGCACAATGCGAACCATTACTCAGTGTAGACAATGGAAATATTTCGGGGATCCCACGGAAATGGTTTTCATAGCACTGGGGTGAAAATCGCTTGTAGCTGATTTATAGTGCGCATCTCCTTCTTTTCGTATAGTGGACTGTCCTCTACATTTGTGAGGGTACCCAAATTTGCATGGAAATTTGAATTGTGGTTTATGAGATACCATAAAAAATTCCAATAAGCAGAGTATTTATTTTGCTCGGAAAAGCTGAGATATTTATGAAATTGCTTTATAAAAATCACGATAGCTTTTTGTTCCCTATAACAACCTAATTTGTTTTAAATATTCTAATGGAACAATAGGCCTCACCCGAGAAGAAGGTAGAAATGTATTTCAATTTGCATATTTCGAAGGTATGTTATCTGCTCAGACACTTTGTAATTTTTGTAGATCATCTGACACTATGGGTATTATTTTCAAATTTATTGATGTCCAGAAGTTTTCGGGTTCGAGACAACTCGAAAATAGCAAGTCAGAGGTCAATATCCACACTGTTGTGATGGAGCATTACTTTAAACATTGTAGTATTTTTATGAGCAGAAGAAAAAATATTTCAAAATTAAACACATTGCTTAAGCAATTAATACTTTCGAAGGAATCAATAATTACCATAAAAAATATATGGAATTTTAATATTATTTTATAGCCAATACAATTTTAAATTTTATTGGTACTGAAAACAAAAGATTATATTACAGAAACGACATCATTTACTGACGTAGTGTTTTTGAATTGATTTTCTAGTAATGATCTTTAATTCGAATTAGTTTTCCGCGTATTCTTAACTAATAAAAGCTTCTACAATTAGTCCACCGTACTGCCTCACAAACAAATGATCTACTTTGAAACATTTGGAAAATTCCAATTAAGGCTATCACCTAACCCATAATTATAATGTGAGATTTTTATTTTTACATTTCTCACTTCATTAGTTCCCTTCTTTGGCCAATTTTCCTTTCTAGATTAGCTTCTTAAAGCAATTACCACAAAATCGCCTACTCAGGACAGTCGGTGAAATTGTGTTACCAAAAATAGATCTGAGATATATCTGCGTTCTCTGCAGCAATTCCCGCAGCATGCAAAGTATCTTAGTCCGGAAAACGACCACTTACCTGAGACCCGTGGAACCCGCTCCAACACGAACACCTCGCAAGTGGAATAATTTATCTCAATTTGCTTCTGGTCTTCCAGAACGCCAGGTAATCTCATTTGCGTTCTAGCAGGAATTGAATGTGAGTTTTCCTACTTTGGGCAACTGTTTGCGTGTGCCATTCTATGAGAAAGGTTTATTAATTTAATTTTGTGTCTTCTAAACTGGTTTTCGAGCCTTTCTACTGTTGCTACCGTCCTGATGGAATCCCTTCTGGGAATACTTCGACAAAGATTTACTTCCATTTAGTTAGGAAGGTCCCTTGAACTTAGAAAATGTTCTGTTCTTTTATTGAGGGGTAAAAATAACAAGTCCGTCGCAATGCTAGAAACTAGAAGAACAGGATGATAAAAATGCAAAGAGGAGATTCTGGTTTAGCTTTAACAGTTTCATTCCCGGTTCAAGGGCTTTGATTAGATTAAGCTACCCGAGTGAATGCGGTAAGGACTGACAATTCAAGGCGTGGGTCGTAATTGATTTTCCATAGAGACCATGACAATTGTAAGGAACGACTGCAAAGGTGGTGAACCACTTTAAATGGATTAGAGAATTCAGTCCTTTGAGAAATGTCGCTAGCAAACTCCCATTAAAACAAATGCCGGAAAAGCTGGAAACTACTTAATGGAAGCTTTGTAATAGTAATAGATTATCCTGAAACTTCTCTAATTACGTCAAAGAGATATTTCTGTTTGTCTGTTAGGTAGCAGGAGTGGATTTTAAATTTTTTCGTTTTTTTATATTTGTTAATGAAAAGAATCTTTAATAGATTGGTCACTCTACTTCAATGAACACGAAGAAATTAAGTAATGTATATAAAAATAATTGTATTCAGCTTATTCGTAGAGTATTTAAAGTAGCCTTCGGGTATGGGAATATCTCTTGAAAGAAGACTACTTTTTTAGGTCAGTCTACCTGTCTCATCTTTATTACCCCAACTCCTTGCTTGTGTAGTCCTCCCATGTCCACAAAGGATTTCCATTTTTAGATACCATCGCAGCTACCCAAGTTGAAACATAAAACAGGTTAAATAGCTCGAAGGGTAATTGACTGCGTCCCAATGGTAATTTTTGGGAATTCTTGAATCTGAAAGCCATGAAAAATTACCGTCCTTCCAATGGGACGGCAAAATAACTTTTTCCAAGATTTTTATGAGATATTTTAGCAGGTTGCCCTTATAATTTGTGCCAAAGTAAATCACCGTATTGCCTTTGCGTAAGACCTGTAGCTCTCTAGGGTTTTATGTCACTGTATCATTGCTATTTCCCCTAAAAAACATGTTCGTTTTTTTTATTGTAAAACACTAAAACAGTGGGGCATTTCAGCTCACGTCCTACGTCCTCTCAGACCAGACCAATTTCATCCTGTTTTGCCGGCGGGGCGTGATGGCCGTTTCCTTTGCTAAATTAGATTAGCCATCCATTAGACGTGTTGACCAATTTGATGAAAAAATACACACCTACCCTATTTGTTTGCTTTCTATTGGGAATTTATTTTTCATTTATCAATAGGTACCTTTAGATTTTCACATTAATCTTACCCAACGAAGGGCGGACGGTAGAGTATTTTATAGAAGCGATCCCTAGCGGCTCTCGAATTTTCATTTGAATACGATGGAAATGGCTCTTGAATTATTTGTGTCGAAATAAACAGAAATGTTTTACTACTGGCATTTGCTTTTCGCCAGTTGTTGCTTTCACGAAATCTGTAATTGACATTGGTGATGAGAGGAATTAAATAAATTTTAAACCTATCGTATTCAATATAATTAAGTAGTAAAGGTCACTGTTGTAAACTATCGAATTTCTAATCTGATATGCCGAGATTGTAGTTTGCAAGCAGACATATACATATTTGGACCCTTTCCATAAAGTAATAATTTTCTATTAGGTCGCGTTTGTGCCACTATTAGAACTCTATGTCCCCGATGGCATATTTGAGTGGTATTTGAAGGTAACTATTGATGTTTTGTTTTTACAACTTAATTATGTGTTTGGGAATATGTAAAATGGTTAATAATCCAAATGAATATGTACTTCCCCTTATGTATGCAAACGGTGGAATTTTTCTCAATCAGGTCTCTATATGCGACTATACTTTTTTTCTGTACGATGATAGTTTGAGTTTGCTAAAAGATTGCAGTAATATGTTACTTGATTCATTAATTAAATTAAATTAAATCCTTAAAATTCTTACTCTTTTGCTGTATGAACACTTTTATTCTTCTAGTAAATACACTTATTTTTCAAAATCATTTTAAAAACCTGGTATTCGAATGAAAACAATTTAAGTATTGAATTTTAATAAATCTTCATTATTCTTGTTCTAAAAAATTTATTGTAAAATTTTCAAATTAAATACCAGCACGTTAGATTTTGTGAAAATTAGAATTCTTTTTCTTTTTAAGAAGATGATTGAAAATGATTCTTTTTATAGAAGTTATTTCTTTCGTCAAATACTACAAATAAAGCGACCAAAAATAGTACAAAAAAATCCCTATTGTTGTCTCTACAAACTTCAAATATAAATCACTTTTCTGTCTTGAGTGCTTTCTGAGAAAAACCAAATAAACACCACCAGTGAAGCATACTATTCAAACTTATAGGAAACTTGTGACGTCTATAGACCATGACCGTAAAATTTGTGGTAAAATGTTGGAGAGGAATTATTAAATGCATGAAGGACAACTTGATGGAAATCGAAGAGCTTTGAAATAAAACAGTATTATTTTCTCTACGTTTTTATTTTTAAAATAATAAAGAAGGACAAGATCGGAAAAGAAGCAAACCTTTGCACCTCTCTAAATAGCGGAAATGTTCCAAATCTAACTTCAGAACAGGGTCGCTGATTAATTACCAGAAGCTGAAAGGGCAACTTACCTTCGCTGGCAGATTTTAAAAACATTTTCAAAGAAATAGCAGTTTTTCTTGTGACGTTATTTCATTCCCTGCCCGTTTTATGTACAAAAAGATATACTTTTGTTTTTAGAAAGACACCTTTTGTAATTCAGTTAGAGCCTAAAGCGCTTACTAAAGAAAAAGCCATTGACGTTCCAGGGCTGCTCGCCTATTTTTTTTTCCTTTTTCCACATGAACGAAGCCCTCAAGAAATTTGGTTTTGTCCAACAGTCTTGGGATGGGCGTTTTACACTTCGCCTACCTTATTCTGTATCACGTAATTTTCACTGAAGTGTTTTGGTTAATTCCCTACTTTATAACACCTCTAAATTGATTACAGCCAATTCGTTATCATAACATTTTTTTCGTTAACTAAATTTACTCAATTGTTCTTAGTAACGAGCTGACGGATGATGAAGAAAATTTATCCATTTGGCTTGAGTGTTTGTTTTTCTCCGAATCATAAATTATACTGAGAGGGAATTAATTTATAAAATCGTATATCTTATGGAATAAAAATGAATAACACCAGTACAAGGAATCGTTGAAAACAAATGATTTTAATTAATTATACACTCTTTTGTTATGGCTTAGGCTTTCAGATTTTTTTATTCTTGCTCTTAGAAGATACCTTTTTCCTCTCTATATATTTAATCTATAATTCATAATCACTTGATAGAGTAGTCATTAAAAGTAATCAACGAAATATTTTAGTACGTGTTTATTCTACAAATAGCATCAAATATCAGATTATATTTAGTTTTAAACCACGAACAAAAACAACATTATATAGTTACTCAAATTCGTTTACACTTGCGTATCTAGAAAAATACTTAAAACAAAAAAAGAAATCGAAATTTTTCAATTGGTCTTTGAAAATAAAATTTTCTGGACACGTTTTCTCAAACAAAACCACTTGGTTAGCTCAGTTCTTGAAGGCATCAGCATATAAAGACGAAGGAATTTCTTTATGTTATTCATCAAATTGTTTCTGTCAAATTGCATTTGATCTGAAACATAAAACCTAAAGAAAAGAATTTAGAAAAGTATGTGGTGGGTACGTTTTTCAATTATTATTTCTTTTATACATTTCTGTGAAGCACAGCTTCCTTTCTTCTACCTTCTAAAAATATATTGGTCTAAAAGCTTATTACTAGTAATGTTTTTGTATTGAACAATTAAAAAACATATTTTTTAAGACTAATCGAAATTGAAAATAAAGATTCGAAAATTTGCAAAAAAACTTATTCGAAAGTTTCGGAAAAAAACTTTAAACTTAAAAAAAATTGGCAAAGTAAAAAGGCTCACCATGAGTTTTAAAACTTTTCTTGACTTATAAAAGCGTAAAAATTATAATAAATATTCAAGGAACAGAATACTGTTGGTGAAATAGTGTAATTCAATAAAAAAGTCTAGATGCTAAGTGAAAAGGAGATGAAATTTGCATCCTAAATAAAGCATATGACTGACATCGAAACTACATGCTTCATTCCCCTGAAACCAGCCCGAAAATCCAAGTGCAAACAAAGATAACTTTTGTAATCCTACAATATCACTTCGTATTTCCTATCAAAAGAAGACATTTGGTCCGAAACAGACGGGACAGCATAGGAAGAGCTCCCAAGGAAGTACCTATCAATAGAGTATTAAATTTCGTTTCATGATGCCAATCGTGATCTGTGCGATACACGAAATGGTACGTGTTACAAGGCAGGAACAAAAGGCGATGGAAAGGGTATAAACGTAAATGCATATTGACTAATTAACCATTGTGTACGGGTTCCCTATATTTTGTAGTTATATAGCAACAAAGGCAAAAAAACACAAAATAGGGAAAAAGGATAGGGAATTTATTACCGCCAAATTGGGGATGGCACGTTCAATTAGCGGAACCTCCAGAGATTAAAAGCATCCAGTAGACAGGTTGGATATGAGCTAATTAACTCTATTGATCACCCCTTGAAAGACCTGATTTGTTCAAATTGCTTTACGTGCTATGTCTTTGCAGGAATTGAAAATGAGGGGAAGAAGGTTCGGTTTTAGTAAAACACGAAAGCTACTACCAGACATAATTACAGAGCATCTCCTTTAATAAATTTCTTGTTCTATCACTCTACATAGTTAAATATACGTATAATTATTTACATAGAAGTCCTCAGGCAAAAATGGCTGCTCAGGCGAAAGACTAGGCTCCCATCAAGGAGGTCTTCTTAATAACCTAAAACC
Organism: Proctacanthus coquilletti; assembly: GCA_001932985.1. Classification (NCBI taxonomy): domain Eukaryota; kingdom Metazoa; phylum Arthropoda; class Insecta; order Diptera; family Asilidae; genus Proctacanthus; species Proctacanthus coquilletti. Next base: position 28,283 of record MNCL01000098.1, on the reverse strand, counting down.
CAAATTAAATCGTTCAACAAGGATGGAACTGAGGGACAGAATTAAAGGATGCCACAGGCACTATGACTAACTACTGCAATTAAAGGAGCCCAAGACCTAAGCAGACATTACAACTTCAATGCTAGAAGAAATAGGAAATAACAATTTGATGCCTCTATAAAGGCGATCTGAACCCCATGCCCCCGAGGTCTGCCGCAATGAGAACTGCCTAATGTCTGTGACGCGAATCGAATTTACTGAAGTCTGATTAACTTCATCATGAATAACACTTTCATTTATTACTATCTAAGAAGATGCCGTCATAAATAACCTAATCCAATTATACGAGAAGGCCTGTGACTATTCCCATGAAGATGAAGATACAGCCACAGAATTACACCTTATAAGAATGTTCACACCCCAAACATTTCGCAAGAGTATATTCCCCATTTGGGAAAAGCTTCCCTCAAATCAACATTTTGTCACCCTGCCCGCACCGTGCTCTGCGGCAGTCTTTCCATCTGCCCTTTCCTTCTGACGGGAAACGTAACATCATCTAGCTCTTTTGTCCTAATTCTTTGTCCAATTATATCACAAAAACGCAATCGGAAGCAGAGCAGCAAAGACACTTTCTCGTCAGAGGGGAGGGATGCTTAGGTACTGTCTTAGATCCTTAGAACGGGTCTTACCCACTTAATTGTCCTCCATTCCGCCGCCTCTGTTCTAATTATCCATCAAGATGAGTGAAAGTCTTTGGGGAGCCTTCAGCAAGTTTTTCTATATGCGAACATTTTTTTCCTTCGCTTCGGGGCCACGACAAGGGAGTATTATTGCAAGATGGAACTCAGTCTCCATTCCTTCGAGGCATAGAAGCTCATTAGTACCTTTTGCAGGTGTTTCATATCGACTCACCCTGTGCAGTAATTAAACACAAAGTCTGAAGAGTTTAAACATCAAGAGGCTTCCTGGTACGGAACTCATTAGTTTTTCATTTCAATTTTGTTTTCTCTTCAGATTATGCAGATTGTTTACCTCGCTTGCCATACTTGCATATTCGTCCAGAACACCACACCTTTAGCCCTTTAATTGAATATGCAAATTGCAAGACGTTAAAGGCCGCTGGATGGTCATCTGGACAAAATTACAGAGTGAAAGCCTTCTGGTATATTTGCAAATTTAGCCGCTTTACTCGACCTTGGTTCGATAGGAACGTATTTCATGGTCCGTTGCTCTTTTACTTTTTTATTGTGGTTAATTAAATTTGGTTGTAGACATTTTGTAGCTCATATTATTTTAATTTTTATACGCCAATGAAATAATCGAAAGATTTCTAGAAAAATGAGATGGAAGTACTTAAGTTACCACATTCATTCAGATAACCTGAATTTTTAAATGTCTTAAGGCTTTGCCTCTATTGCTGGAATTTCACTTAAACAATGGCCTATTATTGCTTAAATTGGTATACACTTTTCGAAAATATTTTTCGGTGTCCTCTGCAAAAATTGAAAATTTAAACACTTAAGGAAACATTTCAGCGTATGCTTGTCTGTTACAGGCATCCTTCTTAAAGACTGTTTGAAATAGAAGGCTAAAGTTTGACTTAGTTCAGACGTAGAGTTCGAAAATTTTAATTTCGATTTTAGGAGGCGGTTTCGGACAAAGCCTTCAAATTCGCCTGTTTTCCTTTACAGTCTTGAAAAATATTGCTCAGAAAAATCAGAGAACAACCAAAAACATTCTAATCTAACGAAAATTTTTAGCGTTTCATTGACTAAAATATTTTTTTAGATACACAAAAAATGAGCTTTTTGGCAAACTTTGTCACAGACCGCAAATGTGTCTATTTGCGTGAAACTGATGAAGATTATCGCAAATAGTTAATACCTCTAATAGCCAAGTGTGATGCATTTCCAGGGCATTTTGTCGAATGTAGGCGTGGTCAGAATCGATTTAACACTATTCATTTACTTATATGCAATGTTATAGTAATGTATATCAAAAATTTAGTTAGGCATTAGACGGGCACAATTAATTTGCAAAAAGTTTGGGAAATCAAAGGCAAAAGAAAGTGTTTTGAAAACCTTTCTTAGAAAATTACCTTGCTTGGGTTTCTTTGATTTGATTTTCTGTTTTGGTTTGGAAACAAACAACTTCAAAAATAGTATAAATTTAAAAATAATAGTATGATTCAACACCTAAACAATAGTCGGTAACTCACACTGATTTGTATTTGACAAATAAGGTGTTCTTTCAAACGAGGGAATTGCTTGGAATTTGTACATTAAATAAAAAATTGAACTAGACAATTCTATAAAATACATACGTAAGTTATTTCGAAGGGAAAATTTTTCTATATTATAGAAACCAGAAAAAGCACATATGGAGTATTCTTATAGGGGAGCAATCATTTTTTACTTGTAGAAATAGATTTTATGACTTCTCTTCAACTATGAGTTCGAAAATAGACTGTATTTTCTCATTTTTGTTTTAAACAGAAATATCGCGATTTTAGTAGATTTCAAAAAGCGGGATATCGCGAGATATAATACAAATCAACCATAAATTTTCAAAAACTGATATTCTTTTCTTTTTGTCTTTTAAAAAATACAACTAAAAATCTGTTGGGTGGCTTTTGTATTTGCAAATTCTTAAAGCATAATTGCCATTATAAGTTACTAGTTTTACAAATGAAATTGTTTCGGCCGTGATTTATGAATTCTTAAAACAAGATAGGAAAATTTCCTCCAGCCAGAAACAAAAAGATTGGATATCTATCCTTTTTCAGTGATTTATAATTGCCAGAGAAACAGTCTACTTTACATAAGTTATTCAGGCACAATATTTTCCTGTGAACAATGGTAAAAATGTAAGAATTGTGAAAGAATTCCCATTTTTTAAAGGACATTAAGTCTTAACCCTCCGCAGGGATGAATTTCAGAACTCGGGTGAAATCCGGCGAACCCTTGGCGAAAAAACTGCCTTATTAAAACATATTTCAAGAAAATAGCTAACCTTAATATATCATTGGGCCATTTTCTTGAATCTAGCAGGGAAAAACAACTTGCCAAATGGCCAACCCAAGTTTTGACCTTTTCGACGTGAACATTAGCCTACTTTGCATGCGTAAATCTACGCGCACGTAACTGAGAGAATAAGTACTAAAAGCAAATTATGCTAGAGCTCTTAGCGCCAACTGCGTGGGAATGTGCACAATGACGTATTTCATTAATTCTTTGATGGGAAGACTTCTGTCGACGGGTGCAGGGAAAAATAGGAGCATTGTCGGAGTTCCGCCAACCCTTCTCGACGGCCTATTCCCCAGGCAGCTTCTCTGCAAGGACAACTTTTTTCGTTCTAATTTAAATAAGAGGGTTCCTAGAAGATGTCTGCAAGCTCATTAAGGACGCTGCTATCTGGAAGAACGGCAAAGTGTATATCATCATTTTCCCAAGACAGGGGGTGGGGTGGAGGGGTTATATGTGGGAATCAGCTCTTCGACAGCTCAAAATCGAGTGGGTGACACTTTTTATTTTTATTTTTGCAAGTAATGGCACGACTTCGTTGGTTTGGTTCAAAGGTTATTTTCTTGAAATTATGCTGACAAAGTATAGATGGAATTTAATGAGTTCCATGATAGGCAATTTGAAGCAAATTGAATGAAATAACATTTACGGATTTTGTTTTTTATGCTACATTTAATCGATGTTATCAATTTTAAGTATGCATGTGTAAATCCCGATTTGTTTATACTAAAAAAATAATAGCTATAACCGTTTCTATATAAGTATAGTATATTTTTTATTGGTGAGACTAATTACGAAATTCGCCATTTTTCACCTGCTTTATATAAAATCTTTTAGAGACCGTGGACAAAAATTTATTAAATATTGCTCATTGATTTTTGCTTCAAAAAAATTAAATTTTTAATTTTAGATTTTATATAATTATAGTAAACTTAGAGATAAATAAAAGTAAAACTTTTTAAATGTGGCATGGAAGTCCAAGCCACAAAAACGTTAAATTCCACCACGTAAAATATGAAATCAAAGATTATGAAAAAATGGAATCATGCATTTTTCATACAAGAAATTCCAGAAAAGCTTAAAATATTCCCTTCCCATTTCTCGTAAAATTTGCAAATAGCACGAAAATCATTTAAGTCCTATTTATCATTGTCATTGCTACTATATCACTCAAACTCGCGCGCCAACTTGACTTACCTCCTTTAAATATTTGGGAACAGATGAAACGTATACATATCGAGAATTTTAAGTTGATTTTGTGCTTTAAGGGCCTCTATTTTGAAGCAGGCTTTATACATCATTAAGTGTCCATTACTTTCATTTTATTTCCATCAGTCGAGATCGACAAATATTTTTGAAATAAAAAAGCGAAATCATTCTCTTTTTCAATACTATTTTATCTCCACACGTTGTGGAAACCCTCAGAACGGTTCATATCTTTTATTTATTTTCTCTTTGAATTAAGTGAAGCACCTTCTACATCACCACATCATACCGCTGTATTTCATTCGATTTTTAATTTTGCCCATCTTCAATTTCAGTAATTGACACTGAACTCAAAAAATCCTTATCACTCTCTTCATCCAAGAGAAGAGTACTTCAAAAGAACATTTTTTCCATTTTACATTTAATAAATTAGCAAACGTACACTAGGAAGGATTTAATCGAACTTTTTCATCTCATCAGTAATCCAATCAATAAAATGAGAAACTCTTGTAAATGCCGGCGGTGTGTTCGGGGTACCACAAGGTGTAAAGGCCCAAGAAATAACTCCAATGACAGTCAACTTTCCATCAGCTTGCTGAACAAGTGGACCGCCCGAATCTCCACTGCAATGGCCAACTCCGCCCGTCAAAGGTCCACTGCACAAATTGGTCTTGTCGAAAGTGGTGCCCTTCAGAGCCCTAGCACACGTTTCGTAGTCCAGAATCGTCACCACCGCAGTCTGGGTAAATTATCAAGCCTTAGTTTGACAAACACGATTTCATGCAACCACATACCCTCAAACGGTCTGTAAACACTGGATCTAGGTCTAGGGAGGTTGAGCCCCATCCACTAACAACCCCAAGCCCTTTTGGGATAGAATCCCTTTCGGGAAGGGCCACTGGCTGCACAGTATCACTGAACTCCAGGGGTTCGCTCAGGTATATCAGACCGATATCGTTTGGACCAACTATGTCGGGGTTAAAGTCGGGGTGGGCTATAAATTTCCGTCCAGATCTTGTTTGTTCTGCGGGTGGGTGTAATTGTAATTTTTGTGCTATGTTTTCGTCCCAAACACCTAATAATTTAATTTTTGCTTACGTCCGGGCTCTTTGATGGAAAGGTCATGCTTCCCCGCAATAATGTAGTATGCCACTTCATCGTACTGGTAGATACAATGGGCCGCCGTAAGAATCCACCTCTCCGTCAGGATGGCTCCACCACAGTTATGCTGTTCTGTACCAACGAGTGTTAGAGACACCTAGGGAGGAAAAAATGGTTTAGATTATCTCTTTTTTGTGAACAAAATAATCTACTGTACTTACCAAAAATGGGAATTCATGAGGTTTCGCTTCGGTCCCTCCGACTATCCTGGACTGCGGTGCTAGAAGCGGAAATTAAATTTAATCGTTATCCACATTTGGATTAATCGAAAAAATCAAATATTTTGGCATAAAAGCAGTGAATTATGGTTTGACTCAATTCATACCTGCAGAAGTTAGGCTAACGCCAAGTGTAACAAGCAAGGCGACTGAGAGAGGAGACTTCATTTTAACCATGACGAACTAAAATAGACTACTAATCGAATTGCAACATTTTAATTGATTTTATAGTGGCACATTTCAGTTTTCAAGTGTCACGTCTCTGATTGAAAGATAAGCGAATACCTTTTAGAGATAACTTTTTGTCTCATGGCGATATCTCAGAAAATTTATTCACCTTTTGATAGAATAGTGTAACATAGCTTTCATAATTTCATAATTAGATTATGTGGGAAAAGAAAAGTTCGTTGCAAATTCCGTAGTACGTCAGACAATCCGACTCAGCGTATAGCATTAAGCTTTTAGTTTATGAAAATGACTAAAATTTTGGAAAAATTACTACTTACTTCTAATGACTTATTAATTATTTTTTGTATCTAAAAACATTGAAAAGCCTTTCATAGAAACAAAGCAGAACGTAAGTAAAACTAACTCTACAAACAAGGCTTTATTTATTTAAACAAAATTTTTTACGGTTTAGAATCGCTGTTGTGTTTTGCTCTATTAAATTAATAAAGTAACGAACATGAATGCTATTTTGCAAATTAGTTTATTTGAAAAAAAAAATATTCAAGCCTACATCAGAAAAGTGGTTCAAATAGAAATCTCATGTATTCCCTATAATTTTTTACAAAAGTGTTTAAATTTAAACAAGATTGAGTTTAGTAATTTCATGTAAAATTATTCTTTAAAATGTTTTTCATAAGGAAAAAATTCTATATATGCATTTACAGTTTTACTTTAATTATTTCATTTCTAATTACCTGTAACATTTCTAAAAACCGAAATCTTAGATAAAGTGTATTACTTCATTAACAAAGCTACATTAACATTAACACTAATTGTTATCTTTCGAGTGGTCAGAGAACATGTTCTTTATCTGCTAAGAGTAAAAGTGAGATACTCTAAATTAGATAGAAGCGCTGAGAATGGTTGTCCCTATTCAAAAGTAAGATACCGCCTATTTTAAACCTCACGAAACTTTTAGTTTTCTATCATGACAACTTCAGCTGGTATTTGTAACAAATAAATTTTTCCTCGTTTCGTATGTCTTACGCCTGACGGTAGGAGTTATTTTAAAGACATCGTTTCCCTCCCTAGATTCATATTTCTGTACTTAACGATGTTAAACAATCGTTAAGATTAGCCTTTTCAAATAACGTAATCAAAATTATCGCATGAATAAATAAATCCCACGGTTCTGCTTATTTCCTTTTACTTTTAATGTTTCTAGATTTGCCTAGTTCTCGTTTACTCGACGACTGCTAATTTTAATTAAAGTTGATTATTAAAGCGTAAGCGATTCATCAAAACGAAGAGCTACGCGTATCGAATTCAATGTTCTAGGTACATGCCCGTTTTCAGTTTAAACTTCCTCGTAATATTTTCCGATATTAAATATTCTGAATGGCACAGTGAGATTCTGATTCCGGTTACTAACCCAGAAGAAATAATTTTACAAGTTTCTAAAGTTCCCAGAAGTCGGAGGGAGCGAAAGAAAATTGATGAAATTATTTCGCAACAAAATTAAATTTAATGCAAAAAGGGAAATATTAATTTTATAAAAATGTAAACAGCGAAAATTGTTGTTTTAGTCATTTAGTGGGCAAGCAAGGCAAGGTAAAGATTTCCCCCGTAATCGCCCGAGCAGAAAGAGCAACAGAAACTTATTTTACGATGGAGTTTCGTAAATCAAGTTCTTCAACGGTTCCGTGCATTCAGACGTCCTTGTTCAGGTGAAGGAAAGAGTCCCTCCGAGGGAAATTTAAGCTTTTCCGTTAATTCAATTTTCTCCGGTCGTTGAGAATTTATCTAGACGGAAAATGCCGGTTGCAACTAGTTCAACAATATCGAAGATGGTCCAGATCGCAGTTCCGGAGGCCTTCCTTACGTCCGTCCGTGTTGCATGCGAAGGAGTCCTGATGTAATTGCAAAGCGATTCCCAACGAATAAACCCCGAGTGATTTCTCCACGACTCAGGCATGGATTAAGGAATCTAATAGAATCTAGGGATTTTGTCTGTTTTGGAAAAAGTATCATGAACGATTTCTAAGGGAACTGTAATTGGAGTAAGCACCGGAAATCAGAGGGAAGTGGGGGATTATCCGATTATTTCTGCAATTTCGCTTTTAATTAACCTTATCCATTGAAGCGGAGAAAAGGTGGAATTGTGGTAATGTGCTTCGCTTTTCGAAAAGCCTGGTGTTTACTTATTTTATTTTTGTTAAGCTTGTTTATTAAAGCGTGACTCAGGCGGGGCAGGAGGAACAGGTGTATCCGTTCAATTCCCTAAATACAACCTTTTTCGACTTTAAAGGCTTTGGGATTATATTTAATGAAACGTGCATTTTAAAGAACATGTGAAAATATATATGCCTATAATTGAAGATTTCTTCTTTACACTTGATTTGTTAGCACCTATAAACTGTCAAGCGTATAGTGTTTCGTTAGCATTGTAAGAATTGAATTGAATTTTTCTGCATAAATTCTGGAGTATTTGTACAATTAAGATGTATAAATCCTATAAAATTAAATTGGCATAATATACCCAACCTTATTATTAAAAACCTACACTAAAACTGGAAAAAATAAAAAAATTCTGGAATCGATTAAATATACTTATCCTTAAAATAATATTATTTAATAATAAATCTTTAGAATCAATAAAAATTCGTACCTTCCGTTCTCAGTATATTCTCTTCGATAAAGGTAGACAATTTTGCTTTTTTTTTAGATTTTAAAGGTCTAAATTAAAATTTAGCGATAAAGTAGTCTATAAAACTTTTCTATGCTTTGTCTTAACACCGAATACTCTGCGAGGTGGTGAGGAGCATCTTATGACTTGTCGGGAGTTAATCACGTAAAGTCTGCTGGCAGACGTGGTTCATAAGTAGTCCGAGCGGCTTTCGCACTAAGCCGAATTGTTATATAAAATCCACGTTAATCTTGTTCTTGTTTTATATCAAGTCATATTAAGTAAGAGTTTGGAGGTCTAATGGTCGCTGACTCGCAGAATCCTTGTGCACTTTTATGTATTTCTTACGACTTAATACATACATTACGTAGTTTTACACATGGCTACACGCATTTTATTTTTAAAAAGTGAGAAAATGCTATGACGTTTTTAGTGCTTTGTCCTAATTTAAACAAAAAGTGAATTGTAATGTTTTCTTTTTATTATTACATTTTGAACTGGAGAATGTTTGCTGGGTAAATTGTTTGTTATTACTTTTCCTACTGCTTTAATAATTTTGACTATAAATTTTAGTGTTTAATTATTTTGATAATACTTTCCCCAACTTGGAAAATCAATTTTTTTTAAACAAAAGGAAACGTATTTTTCAGATCTATTCTATTAAATAATTTGGAACTTGTATTTATTTTCCCTTTTATTTAAATTTCAAGGAATTTTTATAAAATATTACTGTAAATTATCTTCGCTATTTTAAATGTATTATAGGAAACAAATGCTACAATTTTTCAATTAGTTTTTTATTATACGTTAAAATTAGGATTTTTATTATTTTATCTTAAGGTACTACATTAAAAATTTAAAAAATACTTTTCACTCGCTTTAATAAATTTAGTGTACATATTTTACGATATAAGTTGAGGTTGAATAAAGACTAAACAATTTCGAAATTTTAACTTGCGTAGTATTAATATGCCAAAAATTAATTTTATTTATTATTTCAGAAAATTAAAACTTAATAATTATGGAGAAAGGCACTTTTAATGCATTAATAATAAGCTAAACAAATAATATACAATCAATACCATAAAGTAACAATATAATAATACAATGAAAAAAGATCTAAACAATTTTGTAAATGCACTTTCATGAAAACTTGTTTAATTTAAACAAGAAAGGATTAATAAGCAAATTGTTTTAAAATGAAGCAAACCAATTCTCGTGTTTTTTACCCAACCCTGTGCTGTGTTTTCTACATGCTTTCGCGCATTACACAATCTCAACACATGCGAGAATTACCCGCTGTCCGCTGTTTCTCTCGTGTACGTGGAAGGCATGCCCGAACCCATTCGCGCGATTCGCCGCGTTTTGCGCTCTTCGTTGCAAACACTTTACGAGAAAAAATTGCGGATTCCTCCGCACCGGCATTGAGCTGACCTTTAATTGAATGCTAATTGTTACTTTGTGCGATATGAAAAATCTAAAGCGGGTAAAGAACTCAAATTCTTGAGTTCTCGTTCTAACTGTAAATTGTTCCGCAGTTCTGAAATACATTAATCAGCTGATCGGATCAGCTGGTCGTGACGTTTCGACTTACACTGAAGGTACTCTATTTACTTTTCTTCGCACGAATATTTTTCCTGATTCCTGACATGTTAAAGTCAATTTTACTAGTGAAATCAGTGAACGACAACCTTCAGAAGCATTTCATCCACACAACAAGGGAAAACCTCGCGTCTTTTGCAAAATGGTACAGAAGCCTCTGGACGCCGCAAGTTACGGAGCCTCCGTACTCGCACGTTACGCAAATTGGCGACCCGGTGCTGCGACAAAGAGCCCAGGAAGTCCCTGAGGAGTACTTAAAGAGCAAAGAAGTTAATTTTATTATTGACGGGATGATCAAAGTGCTTCGCAAGTATGACTGCGTGGGATTGGCCGCCCCACAAATCGGAGTCTCACTCCGCATTATCGTCATGGAATTCCCCGAACGGCTGAAGGAGGAATTCCCAAAATTTAAATATGAAGCACAGCAGATGGAAACGCTGCCACTGACGGTAAGATTGCTATAAAAACCTTTTTTCGAATAGCTTTTAGTATTTTACTGTTCCTTTTCAAAGGTTCTCGTGAATCCAACCCTAAAGACCATCAGCTACAATAAGAAAGCTTTCGTGGAATCCTGTGCAAGTGTAAAAGGATACTCCGGCGTTGTCGAAAGGTTCGAAGAGGTTTTGTTGAAAGGATGCTCGCGAGATGGAGAGGAAACATCTTTGAATTTAAAAGGATGGAATGCTAGAATTGCTCAGCATGAAATGGACCATTTGGATGGGAAGCTGTACACGGATTTAATGGATAGGTCAACGTTTACTTGCACCTGCTGGCAAGTAGTTAACACTAAAGCAGGTCGAGTAGAAATTCCTTTTCACAAGTAGTAAAGCTAAATGCCTACTTTGGGTAAATTGTAAAAAATACTTTGTCCAAGTATAAAAGTTTATTTAAAAAAATAAATTAATGTTTGTTACAAAATAAAGCTGAATTTTATAAAATGAATTTTTTTCAAAGCTCTGTGGTTTCTAATTTTTTGGCTAATATTTGAGCATTGTTTGTCAATTTGTCGATTTGGTGGTAAACGTTAAAGTGGCGGTTTAAATCGTTCGGCTGATCAAACAGCTTATTCTGCTTAAATGTTATATCGGTCTCCATTACGTTGTCGTCTATAGAATCAGGACCATTTTGGCTGAAATTAGGAAATCGTGATTATGAAAATTCTTAATCAGGATATACGCAAAATGGTTACCTAGTCTCATCATCATTTTTAAACCATTCATTTTCGTATCCTTTCAACCAAATCGGATTAGATCCTTCCACACTGTGCTTGTTAGTGTTTGGGACTCTAGTAATAGGATCTCTATTGATAGCGTCGGCTGGTGGATTAGCTGAATAATTAGGAATGTTTAATGTATCTATTAGCTTTAACATTTTTTCAAGACGTCTTACTGTAAATATTCACTTTCGCAGCTCTCAACTGTCTCCTATAGCTTGCCCTTTGTGATGCACATAGTGCTAACGTTACAACAAGCAAAGTGGCTATGAAAATATTAGAAAATACCAGCCAAACAAAAGCAGGTCCTTTTCCCATGCTTCCAACTAACAGCTGTGCCTCAGCGGGCTGAGTGTCCAAAACATTAAACTCCTTAAATAGTTCGTCCAGCATTTCAATGTGTTCGTCAATCAACTTCAAAACTTCGGACACCTCGTAAATAGAATTGTCCTTCTTATCCACTAAATGTAGATAGAGATCTGTTTTCGTTTTATCAACTGACCCGTCTTTATTTTCGTGTACCTTGCATTCATCTATATTTACTATGGCACCTGTGACATTGCTAAGGGCGCTAGAGATTCAACAAGAAATAATATTCTTTTATTTCTATCAATTTTACTGGCATACTTACTCTCGAAATACAGGAATTTTCTCCCGTAGTATAGGAGGCTGTTGCCTAAAAACGAATCTGACTTTTTGATCTTCCCTTAGCAAGTAAATAAAAACGTGAGCAGAATCGGATAGTCCATCAGTGTCATTAGCGAGCACCTAAATACAGCACAAAAATCTTAACAACCGTCCATGACAAATTGCTATAATCAGGAAAAAAAACTCACAACGAAATCGAAATATCCCTTCATACCCTTTAGAGGGTCGAAGTTGAGCTGGATATCTCCAGTCTCCGGGTCAACCAGAAACGGCTCCTTTTTCACATTCTCCAAACCTTCCGAAAGTGTCTGCTTAATCTCCCCAACTTGATAGTATCGTATCTCAGCGTTGGGTCCGTCATCAGGATCGATAGCCTGATTCCAGAATAAAACGAAAAAAAGTAAAAGAATAAGTAGAACGGATTTCCGTTTTTACGAGCAATCTTCCCACCTACCTCAACTTTCATAAACCTCAGTCCGAAATCGGCGTTAGTTGTAAGGCCACCGGTAAATATGTCGGATTGAAATCTCGGAGGGTTATCATTTATATCCAACACACGTACGTGAACTCTGACAATGGTGCTATCCGACATAAGAAGCTCCTCTTCGTGCTGAGACAAGGAGGTGGAGTAGGGGACAACATTCCTTATGCTCCGCAGGTTCCTTGAGTGCTTATAGCGATTAAAAAGATCCTCATACCTGCTCGAGCTCATCCGCCTGTGACCACTTGTTGAGGTCATCTTCATCGGGTAGATGTCAACCAACTCATGGGACATCTGCTGCTGGGTGTTTGGCGATTTAAAGAAATCGACCGAATTTTTTGGTCCTTCTGAACAATTTTCCGTGGCACGCACGTAAAGAGTGTGATTTGATTTCGTTTCACGGTCTAATTCGTGCTGTGTCGTCAAGATATGTGTTTCAGCATCCAAATTAAAAATTCCATCCTCGTTGCCGTGAATAATAAAATAGCATACTGTGCTCGGAGGATCATCTAACTCGTCCACCTCATCTCTGTCTATTGTGTCCGGAAGTTTAACTTTTTCACTTCCTGGTTCATTGTGCTCTTAAAAAAATTTTCGATATATTCTTAATTACGTTGCAAGAGGGAAACTTACCGGTAAAGTTGACCGATATTTCTTCAACCAAAAACTGGGGTTCGTAGGCGTTAACATTCCGTACATAAATTGTGAGATCTAAATCTGAACTTAGAGAGGTGGGTATTCCTTGGTCATACGCTTCAACACGAATCTGGAGGAATAATTAAAATTACGACTTTTCCAACATTCCATTTCAAAAAGCAAAATTTTACCTCATATATCTTTTGCCGTTCTCTATCAAGACTTTCTTTTAAAAATATTTTTCCACTCTCTTCGTCAATTTCAAATGTTTTATAATTTCCTAGGGGATCTGGTTTTAATCTGTACCTTACAACTGCGTTCATACCAACGTCCTCATCGGTGGCATAGACTTGAATTATCATCGTACCAATGGTAGCGTTCTACTCAAGTAAAATATAAAAATTGCGAAAAAAACCAATAAAAGTATTTTGGATATTTGTACCTCTGGAACTCGAACTGTAATGTTGTGTGAAGGTGAAGCGAAAATTGGAGGATGATCATTGAAATCTGCGATACACACACCTAAAGTTTTTTGAACAACATTTGATGGTGTTCCCAAATCACGGGCAGTTATATATAACGAAAAATTGCCATATTTGTTTTTAAGACTGCCTTTTGCAAAAATCTGGGCATTCCATGGGTCAGTTTGTATCAAGTGAAAAAGACCTGGAAGTTAAAAACAGTTGTCAAAATATCTAATAGTGCTCCCATAATTCAACAACTTACCTTCTTCATTCCCCTTACTTATAGAAAACTCAAGCCTTCCATTTGGCAACGATGGGTCATCACCGTCTTTACCTCTAATGTTTAAAATCACATCCTTAGGATCATGGTATTCAGTTATTTGAACGCACCCAGAGTTAGATGTAACAATTTCTGGGATACAGTCATTCTCATCCAGGACGTTTACACTATAAAATAAAAATTACTGTCTTATTTAATTCTAATCTTAGTCAAGGATATTACAAAATCTGTTTAAAAGCGTTTCTACTTTCTCCAGCGAGATATCCGAATTGATAGTTATCCCACGCTTCAATCACAAGCATGTATAGATCTTTAGTTTCTCGATCGAGTTTATCAGAAACACTCAATACGCCTGTATCAGCGTCTATTGAGAATTTCCCCTATAATCAAAAGCATTTAATAATATAAAGAAAGGCAATACTATAAATTCTTACTTGGGAACTTATTCTATCCATCAGAAAAGTAATTTTTCCAAAATCCCCAGAATCCGCATCGGCTGCTTGAATAATTCCAACTCTACTTCCGATGGGAGAATTTTCGCTTATAGTAAAATTTTTTGTACTTGTTAAAAAATATGGATTGTTGTCGTTCTCATCCAAAACTGATATAAATACATCAACCAGCGATGATCGTGGTGGAGAACCAGAATCAGTAGCTCTCACCGTAAAATTCAACCATTGGTAGGTTTCATGATCGATTTTATTTGCTACAACGATCTCACCAGTTTCAGAATCTAGATGAACTAAATCTGTTATAGATGGATTTCCTAAAAAAATTATTTTTTTTAAAATATAAAATAAACGATAGAATATTTCAAAAATTTCAATTTTATTTTGTATGTATACTATGTCTACATTGTTACACTAATCTAAAAAGTAACATCAAAATTTCATGAAATATATTTTTCTCTCGTTTACCTTCTAAGGAATATGAAATTGTTTTGTTCTTATCAATATCAAAAGCTACAACGTTGACAATTGTCACTCCATTCATGCTATTTTCTGTAATTGACTTTTTATAAAAGGGCTTTTTAAATTTAGGATTATTGTCATTCTCATCTTCAATTATGACATTCAAAGACGCTGAAATTATACGATTTTAAAAAATTAATATTATTTATAACGCTGATAAAATAATAACAATCTACCTTGTGCACTTTGTGGACCATTTGCGGCTGCCAAGTCTTCAACAACAACCCAAAGCCTAATGTACTCAACCCTTTCTCTGTCCAATAATTTTGCTATCTGAAGAAGTTTAAAAGATCAATTAAAATTTTAATTAATGAAATACAAAAGAATTGCGAACCTTGAGAACGCCATTAATTGAATTAAGATCGAAAGCGCTAATATAGTCATATTCAGTAGGCTTAACGAAAGTTCCTTCTTCAGTTCTAGCTTCTGAAGCCTTTTTGTTTAAATAATAGCGAAGAATCGGAGACTCGTCCAAATCAGTTGCCATAAATCTATAGACATTTGTACCAACTGGTGTATTTTCTAAAATTTTTAACGCATTAACGTCATTTAGTGTTGGTGGCTTGTTGTTCACGTCCTTAATCGTAATGTTCACAATCGTGGTCGATACCAATTGGGTTGTACCCAAACCACCATCCAAGGCCATCTGAAAATAATTTCACACATGATATATCCATCATATCGTCATAATCTCTAAGAGTACACGTAAAATATATCAGTTATCAAATAGACAAATAAAAAATTGTAGTTTTCTACACTAGTAAATAAGTAAATCAAAATAAATACAACTTACAACAGTCATCGAATAATGAAGTTTTTTCGGACTATTCAAATCAGGATCTAATGATGCTCCTTGTGCAACGTAAATTATTCCACTATCAGCACTGATAACAAATTTATCACTAGCTCCTGCTTGAATTCTGTACACAATATAATTATTTGGAGATGATCCATCTTTATCAGTTGCTCTAACCTTTGAGTGTAGACATTTCCAAACATAAGTAATAAAATAAAATTAAAAACCACAATTTACCTGCACAACAGTACTACCACCTGGAACATCTTCAGGAATCGTCTTAGAATAAAATAGCCTTTCAAAAATCGGTGCGTTATCATTAACATCCTGGACATAAATAACCACAGACACTTTCGACGACAAACTGGGAATTCCACCATCCCTAGCTCTTACAACCAAGTGGATTGGTCTGATATTTGAAGTACCCCCGGGCAATTCTTCAAAATCAATATAAGAGTCTGGTGTCAAGACACCAGTTTTGGCATCTATTGTAAAATTGTCCTTTAATGTGCCCTCAACAATATCATAGTATATATCACTATTTGCTGTTCCATTCAGGTCATTGTCTCTAGCCTCCAAAATCAGTGGCGTTTCAAAACTAATTTTGTTCTCTAGTAGTTTTGCCTCATATTTACTCTGGAAAAATATCGGAGGATTGTCATTCACGTCCTCTATATCAATTATAAGTTGAACTGTATTTCGATTCCCAACTCCAACATTATCACGGGCTTCTATCGTTAGATATTGCCGAGATATCACCTCACGATCGAAAACTGGACTCTTTGAAGCCTTAACAGTGATTACTCCAGTAATTTGGTCCAAGTGAAGTCTTTCAATTAAATTTGTTTAATATTTATTTTAATAAAAATTTCTGTATAAAATTACTAACAAATGAGCAACACTTCCGCGAATATTGGTATATCGTATACCAACTGTTCCAAAATCTCCAGAATCTTTATCGTAGGCCTGTATTCGGGCAATTGTCGTTCCAGGCTCACAGTTTTCAGGTACAGATACTTCATACACGGGCATTGTGAATTCAGGATAATTATCATTCTGGTCACGGATTAGTATATTCACAAAAGCTTGACTATAAAAAATTCCATGGATTTAAATATTTAGAAATAAATTATTTTTTAAATGAGAAAAAAAGGACATTAACGTATATTGTATTAAAATTTGAAAACTTAAGTCTATATAATTAATAAATTCGAAAATAAAAGAATTCTTACCTCCATCTTCCGGGGTATTCAATTTCCTTGGCAATTATTGTAAAATTCATTTCAGTTATAGCCTCATAATCTAACATCTTTGGATTTTTCACACGTATTACAAAGTTGGCTTCATTAACTGCTGACGAAGGGGTAATTTCAAAAATACTATTTGATGGTTCTAAGTACAAACGAAAGGTCCCATTATTCCCAAGATCGTGATCGTAGACCTCATTTCTAACATCATTTAGAAAAGTGAGTGGTGTATTTATTTGAGCATTTTCATTGATTACACAACGATAAACCTTCTCTCGAAATGTAGGAGTCTCATCATTTACGTCTGTTACTATTATCGTCACTTCTGTTTTTACATATGGAGCGGGCTAGAAATTTAATAAAGTTAATTTCAGGAAAAAGTTTAAAACAAAAGCAACAGGTTTAGTACAATAAGAAATGTGAAATTATCCAGTCACACTGGCTGTTCGACTATTTCATGATTTAAACAGTAAGGGAATTTAAACTGGAAAGTAAAGTGAGATGAAGTTCTTGGGCTTAAAAACTGACGAAGGCCATTATATTAAAGAAGAATTTTACAATGGCAAGCCATAAAAAAATATTCAAATTAAGTTTTAATCAAAATATATTTGCCAATGAAGAGGAAATAGAGAAATTAAAATGGCCTTTGAAAAAAAATATATATTTCAATTTAATTCTAATTTTAATACCACCTCATTTTTATAGGAATTCTAAAAATAGTCAAATTCATATTTTTTTACGTAATTTTTCTCGAGTAAGAAATTGTCTTCTGCTTTTGCTTTTTAGAAAATACTTTTACAAATGTTAGTAGACTTTGGTTTCATATTCTGATTCCTGCTAGACTTACTTTTAGTTTAGAAACTTCAATGGCAAGTAATTTTAAAATATATGCCCCGTTGACTTTGTTGCTCATATCCTCTCTATCCAGAGGTTTCGTTGTATAGACTATCCCCGTATCAGCTTCAATTGAAAATGCGTCGTTCTGGCTCCTTTCAATGGAGTACTTAATTTTGTTGTTGATCCCCCTATCACCGTCAATGGCCTTCACCTGCAACACCTGCGTTCCAGGCTTTGCATCCTCGGAAATACGCGTGACTGGCTGTACTTGCACAAATTCAGGCGGCTGATCTTCAACATCTTTCACTTTGACTAGCAAGGCCGCCGTGCCTGTGTTAATTGGATCCTATGAATTCATTTTTTATTAAATGTTCAGGCTTTTCTGTTATCTCAAATAACCTGGTTGGCCCGATCAATAGCCAGAACACGAAGCTGATATAAACTCTTCCGCTCATAGTCCAATTTTCCGGTTAGTCTCAGAATACCTTTCCCCTGCTGCGTGGATATTGAGAAAACGTCATTGTCTCCGTCAAGTTCTTGCAGGTAGTAAACCACCTGACCGTAGGCCCCCTCATCACGGTCAGTAGCTTCTAAGGTCATAACGATCCCTGGACTACTGTCCTCTGGCACTTCCACAGCTGACTGGTATGACTTGAAGACAGGCTCATTGTCGTTGATGTCTTCCACCAGCAGTAGAAAACTTTGGGTAACGTAATTGCTCTCCCCGAAATGATTGTCGGTTAGTGTTAGTATGATGGAGTATTCGTCTTTGGTCTGCAAATTATGATTTATTTGTCGTTAATTAGTTACTTCCTTAACGGTACATGAACACGGTCACCTCACGGTCAAGTTCTTTTGCAAGGTAAATATTAGCTTCATTTTTTCCAAAATTTTCAATCTTTATTACGTCACTATCTTGTGAAGTTCGGACCCCAAATGTGAGAGAATCATCGTCTGGATCATATCCTTGAAGATGGTGGATTAAGGTACCTAAATATTATAATATTTTAAATTTTTCAATTAAATTTTAATGTTTTAATAAGTTTCGTAAATTTGTTTCTTCTCTAAGGCAATTTTTTTTTATTAGATTTCATATTAAACACAATTAAACGAACTATAAAAGCTTTAAATATTGATATAACGATATATTTAAAAGGTTGAATTAATGCATATTAACAGCTATCAAAATAAACAATTTGAAAAACAAATTTCTAATCTCTTTTTAATAACAGTCAGGTTCTCTATTCTACATATATTCGAGTCCAAAATTAGTCACAGCAGGTACGGTAATCGCATTCAACAGGTAAAACAATGCAATACTTGTTAATTTTACGCTTTGAAAGCTTCTCGAAATCACAACTTCCAGTGCCGTTTAGAGCAAATAACTACAAAACCATATCAAATTGAACTCTTGTGACTAATCAATTGCTACGCTTTGGTTTGCTCATTTCAATTAGCGATTGTCAATGTTCAATTGATTTTCAATTAATGAAAATATTTCTCAATACTGAAAACAATAGAATAAAAAGGTCTTGTTATTTTTGTGTCTGGTTTTATTTGTTTTTATGTTTTGATCTCTCACTGCATGGGAGAGCCCATATGACGTCATATTCTTTCGAACTAGATAATTAATTTAGTTTTTCAAGAACACTAAATTCTTTTCAGTCGCGATAAAAAAAAAACATAAAGGAAACTGATGTAAAAAATATCTAAACAACATTATTTATGAAAGAGAATGCTACATTCTCTCAAATAAAAGAAAAAATAATAATCCGAAAAAAATATTGTAATCGTATTCCATACCCAAAAACTAAATAAAGGTTTTCCTATCTGACGCCTTCTAATTCTCTTATAGAAAACTTGAAGAGTTTAAAATGCAGCCAGAAATTTCATTCAATCGTTTGTTTAAAAAAATGTGAGGGATGTATTTAATCGTTTATTTATTTAGAGTAAGTGATAACATCCTTATGAAATCTTCTTTTTGAAGTAAAGTATAAAATAAATAAAATATAAAATATATTGCAAAAGTATGAATTACGTTAAGTATAATTTTTTAATTCTTTAGTAATACATAAATTCGACCTCTGTTTGAATTTAAATGATATTTAAATTATTTATTTATCAGCAATATTTTTCCATTATAGTATAAGCAATTTCTAAAATACAAGTTGCAATTAAAAAGAATATGAAGAAATATGAAATTGCCCGAAAAGTTATTCATTATAATATTTATTTGTTTTAAATAGACCATTAAATAGGCTACCTTTTTTTCATTGTATACACCTAAAGTAGACCATTGAAACAAAAATATTATTAACTTCTCATCAAAGTTGTCTTAATTAATTTGCCATAATCAAGATTTATTGGACAGTTGAGAATCACAATGGATTTATTTTTATTTTTTTTTTGTTTATCTATATTTTAATTTATTTTATAATAATATAAGACTACATACCAACAATAGTTTCTGGAAATTCCTTAAGCCTTAAAACAATTTCAGATTGACCATCCGTAATAAATCGTGGAGGTCTATTGCACAACACACATCTTATAAAAACACTTAAGAAAACTGTGTACACAAAAACATATTCAAGAAATCTACCTTTTAATCGAACTTTTTTATATTTTTTCACTTTTATGATTCCCACTTCATTTTTATTCATTTTAACTGCTTACTACCATTAAATTGTTTCGCCTAGGTGTATTACATTTACACTCATCCTCCTGATGTCTTTTAATAAAATCCGTTGGCAGATTTAGAAATTCTCACGCGACATTTTCTGTAATGAAATATGCTTAATTAATGATAAATTTGAAATATTTATATAAATATTTTCTTCAATTGATTGAATGTATAGTGTTTTTAAAAGTTTAATTCGTAGTGCGTAAAAGATACAGCAAACTCATCCAAAATTATATATTTAAGAATTTTTACGTTTATAGAAAAATCTGATTGCACAATTATATTTTATGAACAATTTTGAAGCGTTAGTCAAATAATCAAATTTTATGTGTGTTCTTTGTGAAATAGAGTTGTAAATTTACCATCTTAGGGAGGAATATACTATCACTTTTAACAAGAAAAACCTCAGTGCTTTTGGGTCAAAGTATCAAAGCCTTCCTCAGATATTTTCGAATTTAGTCCTACTTTTTACTTTTTAATTATTTTTAAAAAATATTATGGTTGTAGTTAATTCGAGAATATCAAAGTACCAGCTAAAAAACTTGCCCTATATATGGACCTCAGTATCATAATTAGAAACACGAATCCGTAAAAATTTTCAAATTGAAACTTGTATGGTCTCAAAAACCACAGGTTATCTTCCTCAAAAGATCAAAGAATCACACGATTCCCATCAACCCAAATCATCTAAAAGGGCTAAGTCATTCATTCATTACTTACTACACCGCAAGACTGGAAATGAGCACGTCAAATTTCGCAATTACCTTGCTTTCCATTCAGGAATATTTGTAGCAATTGCAGAACAGCACAAAATATTCTTTGCGGCTCTATCTGGTTACACCTGATAAAAGAAGCGCAAAGAAACTAGTTGGTGGTCAACGAAAATCACGAAATGTATTTTGTAAGAATATTCTCTTTTATTTTTTTTTGTTAACTTGAAGCCTATCCAGACCGTGTGTAGTGTCACATTTCAGTGACTGTAGACCACATTAAATTTGTAACGGCCGGCAAGTTTTATACCTTTCGCGGACCTTTTCAGTACTTCTCGAGTCTTACCATAGTCGGTCGGCGTCTTCAACAAATGATACCGTTCTCGGGGATACGTAGAAAATTTACGACGTTTCACTTGGCTCGTTCCTTAGCACAGTTTATACATATAAATTATTTTTGTCTTATTTTTATAGGGTGCTATTTCGAGCCAAGTGACCGGGAACAACAATGGTACAAGAATACTTTTTACAAATCAAAATAAACGTGTGTAACGAGTCAGCAATAATGTTGAGGTCAGGTGGCCAAAAATGTAGCAACTCTTTCGGCAATTTTAGGTCAGTTCGCAATTTGATTATTGCGGTTTCTTAAAATCATATGGGATTGACCATAAAATACCTAAGGAATTTTACACCTGTACCGAAATCAGGTAATGAGACTAATTGTAAATAACGGGTCGAGAATAATGTAAATTCGTCCATTCTCAGTTTAGTTACATTACAACTTGCAGGAGATGTTTTTAATATTGTGTAATTGCACCTACTTTTCATAATAATACTTAAAACATATAATATTATTAATTTCTTCCTGTATATCTTCAATCGCCTTACGGTCCCATAAGTGTCATATCATAACGTGACTGATTTAATTAAAGGTTTAAAATTAAAAGTTTCACGCTTCTCTTTGAGGCATAGTATTCCGTTTCACTAAACGCACCATGGAGGTTTTCTCGCGCTTTAATTATCCACGCAAACGTCTACTCAAGATGTACTACTGCTCTTAATGTTAAATGAAGCAGGTGCTTATAATTTTCATGCCATTTACGCTAGTTATGTAACTTCACTTTACAACATATGCATGAATGGAAAAGAAAGGAGTATTATAAAAGATGCCAACAACAATAATTCAAACATTGCAAACGAAAACATTTTAACAAACAAAACGCAAAGCTAATTAAGCTCTTGTTAAGATCATTTAGTAATGACTTCCGTCAACGGTAAGTACTCTACTTTAGCTCCATTTAAAACAGGTGCAAGTACAAGGGAAATAAAGTAAAGTAGAAAATAAACTACAAAAGCAATAAAAAACAAACTTGAAATTGAAAGTTGTAAGAAATATATGAAAAATACATGGCTTCGCGGTGTGCACCCACAATGCTCGCATTTTTTGCTAATAATATCGCTAATTTCAGTAAACTTCACGCATGTGAAGAAGCTCGTGAGATTTCCCGCAATGTTTTCTTTTTTCGTCGTCGTCGTTGTTGATCGGCCGATGAAGGCACAGATTTAACACGTGAGTTCAATGTATCAGTGCTTTAAAAACATATCTAACTTGGAGTACACTGGCCCCAAGATCACCTGGCAGGTAGATATGTAGGTGATCGTGTATGCGGTGCGGGTGGCACTATTGCCCAAAAACGAGCACTCGCCGAATGCGTCATCAAAAAATTCAACTGAGCAACTTCACGGTCTGTGACGGAATGCCCATGCCACCGTGACGATGGTACGACGTTGATCATGCGGCTGTGACGATCTTGTCGCTTCCTTTAATTGCTTTCAGTTTTTTTACTTTTCTTCTATACCTTTTTAAAACATGCATATGCGAGGGCCGCGTCGGGAGGGAAGTGATCCAAATGGAATATTACAATTCACCTTGAATTTTCTTCTTTTCCTTTCCTTAGCTCCCAAGGCCTGTTCTGTTGAATTGTTATCGACAAAGTCCAGTGGTTCACCAGGTGCCATACCTTTATTCTATTTTGGGGCCATTTTGTGTTAAGTGTATCGAATTGCAGAAATAAATTAAAATTCTAGAGCTTATTCTTCCATACATAGTTTTGCCTTTTTAAGGGGAGCACAATGAACTTTTAATAAATCAAATAAATCATAAATAACCGGTAGTAAATAATAAAGTGCTCTATTTCTTTTTAAAAATAGAATATTAGTTTAGACAGGTTATTTGGAAATCAATTATATGTCACTATTGTCTGAACCTAAAACGCTATTTAATTATTACAGAATTTTTGTGATATTTAAAAGTTACCCGCCCTTTATATTAAAATGTCTTATTAACCTCAGATATGTACAACTTCAATTTTTTAAACTGAAATACAAGTTATAAATTTATTTGTATAAAACAATTTATCAACTAGCCTTTTTAATATTTTTTTCTTAAAGATAATCTTGTAAATATTCGAAACAATAGGAATTTTGAACCGCAAATATCTACCAAATTGCAATAAATGTAATTTAAAAAAATATTAATTAGGCATGCTTGTAAGTAATTTATAAATTAATTGATTTTATTTTAAATGAGCTTTAGTCACTAAATCAAGACTACATTGTTTCTATATTTTTTAGGTCGAACATAAAGTCTAATTTTTTCTTTTTTTACATTGAAGAAGTAGTTAAATAGGATGTTTGCTCTTTTCACTTAAAACTGAAGGTCGCATTTGAGTTTTATATTTTACAGCCACGTTTTTTTTCTATTTAAAAAATAAAAATATGCATTTACATCTTATAGAAATCGAAATATAATATTTAAAATTAATTTTTGCAATTCTAATTGTAATAATTAAAATCCCCTAAAAATCCAATCAACGACAATAAAAGGCCAAACTACGCGTGTGTTTCTATCCATTGTAGAAAATAACATTTACCTGGCATAAACTAAAATTTAGCAGGTAAAGGGCAAAGTTTCTCCCTATGTTTAATTAGCTGGTTCGATTAGCGGTTTACACGAACCCTTTTGCCCTCGAGCAACCTGGGATTTTAGTACGCCCGGAAAAACGAATTATTAGCAGTGAAGATTTGAAATGCTTAAGTACCCTTTTAAGAGAAATCATTAGTTATTAATTTTGACTACGCCAGGGAGATGAATGTGCAGATTTAAGCCTTAACAATTTAGATTAATAAATTTCCCAAATATGCTTGAAATATTTTTTTAATGATGGAACCATGCGTTACCAAGGGTGAAAATAATCATCCTCAGGGGAAAGTTGTATATGTCATATTCAAGAATTTAAAAGCATATTGTCTTAAAAAACACAAGGCGATAAATGCAGAAAAGGATAAACACAAATGTTTCTCCAAAAACCAAAATACATGCCAACAAAATCTATGATATGGGATTAAAAGGTAAAAGAGTTAAGTCACCGGTTCAATTAAATTAAAACGAAATGCAGTTTTGTATCAGCAATATTCATAATAAAAGTTGTAGAAAACTGCGAAGTTATACTTCAATAATAATGCGAAACTTTCTAACAGTAACTCGTAAAAATTTTTATTGAACCATAAACTTCGTTTTTTTTCTGAAACGAATTTTCACTGAACTTTCTTGAGAGTTGTTTTGAACGTTTTGTCATTCTCAACCACAATAAAAACATTTTCCCAATTTTTTGTCTATTGCTTACCTCAAAACAGAAGCGAGAAAAACAAAATTATCCGCAAAAAGTTATAATCGCAACCCAGAAAAATATCACCAAAAATTTCACTTGGCCCCAGAATTATTTGAACTTTCCTTTAAGACGTGTCCAAAACTTCTTCGATACACCAAAGAAAAATCCACTGAAGCGTAAAGCCTTACTGAGGGCAGGCACCGAGTGCATCCCCTCGTTATTTTTTCAAAATCATTAAATCCACTCACGTGTCCCAAGTTCAACAAGGCATTTGCATGAGCACACGTCAGCGTTGATACCCCTTTATGAAT
Organism: Proctacanthus coquilletti; assembly: GCA_001932985.1. Classification (NCBI taxonomy): domain Eukaryota; kingdom Metazoa; phylum Arthropoda; class Insecta; order Diptera; family Asilidae; genus Proctacanthus; species Proctacanthus coquilletti. The sequence goes on along the minus strand of MNCL01000098.1, from coordinate 3,292 downwards.
TTCGGTTGACAAAAGACACACAGCGGCAACAACCCCAAGAACAGGAGATAGTCAAAAGAAGTATTCCAAAGATAAATTTTTTAAAGACGCGCGCGCCGTCAACGAAAGACCGCCACAGACTGACTCAAGTCGTAATTGAAGACTTCTTCAAAAAATAATTTTTTTATAAAGCACTCTCCAGGAAGAGGTGTGCAGTGACGAGTGCAAGGTATGAATACCGGGGAGTACTGGGTTACTACTGATTGCACAGGTAAACAGCGCACGGGTAAGGTACACGTAACTTACTCAAGCGTTACTGGGTTCGACGCGGTGGTAGCAACAAAACAGAAGTGGCCAGAGGTGGTATGGTTTTCACGATATTCGGGAAAGAAATGTAGCAAGAGTGGAGGATGGTAACCGGGACAGCGACAGAGCGACGTGATAGTTTCTTGGTGTTCATGAAATTTCAAATTTTTCGGGCTAATTAAAGTTTTACTGGTTGAGTTGGCAAAAAATTATATAGACCTCTATGATGCCCTAGATGCTCTATGCCCTATGATGCTCGATATCAATAACATTCTCTAAAGCGAGTGAGAACTTACAAGGATTCACGAGAATTCCAGGCTCGAGTTTTATGTGAAGATAGTATGCTAGCATGCTTTTGTAATCTTCTTATATATGGTTCGATATATCCCGCACTCATGTTATATACATGTAAAAACAATTTTTGGGTCCCATTTACAATTTGAAATCAAAGAACATTCATGGCAAAATTCAAATGGAACATCTTTTATTTAGACTTGTTACATCCAATCGCACAGTAAAGTTTTTAAGTGGAATTAAACCAAAAATTACTTATAGAATCGTAAACTAATATCGACGTATGGTGTTCTAATTTATTTATTTTTAAACTATTTATGTACAATAACCAGGATTTTTTCTTGCGCTGTTTAAAGCTTATTTAGACCTTTCGTCCTAGGTTTAAGAAGTCTTCCTGTTGTTAAACAAAAACAAATATTATATGAGATAGATATAATTTTATAAAGTAATATTTTACTGTCTTTTAAAAATGAAATATTAGATTTATCGATCAGTTAACAAACAAAAACCAACTTCACCTTTTTAAATATATTTTTTTCGAAATTTTTCCTTCGTACCAGATACCAGACTTATTAAGATTGATTGATTGATTGAAATTATGATACAGTAATTAATTGATAATGCTATAAATTACAAATTTCTTAGCTGCACGATTTTATTCTCACTTTATACTTATGATAAATTGCAGTACATCACTTTATCACTTCCTTTTAAGAAGAAGAAACCAGAAAATCAGTATACAATTGTTTAATCACAAAAACTTTAATATTTCAACGTATGAGAACACTGCATGAATGCACTCCAATTAAATATGAAGCAATATATTTAATATTATTATGTTTTTTTTCTCTATATTTGAGTACTTAACTCTTTATTTGGCAGAGAAATCTTCAGTTAAAGGAAAGTTACGATTAAATAAAAACATATCGATGTGAATTAAAACTGAAGCGCAAAATAGTTCATAGGTAAAACAAAATGCGATATCACACAATTTCTTTTTCGCAGATTTTATAGCATTGTTGAGTCAATAAAGCTTTTTAAAGTATTTTTTCTATTTTAGTTCTATCTAAACCAGCAGAGTAGGGTTTTCCAAGTAGCAGCTTTGTAAATAAACCAAATAAAAAGTATTTAACCTTTACAAGGCTAGAGATTACATTGTTTTGTTTTTAAAACTGAGCTACTTGTTCGGTTTTATGCTTATATAAAAACCGTATAGATTTATTAAGATAATAAAGAGTTTTCCAAGAAAATTTGTCCATAAACAATTTTCAAATTACAACAAAACTATGTTCGATTTTGTCGTCAATAAATAGTCTTTATATTTCTTGGGTAACTGTTAATCGACCACAACTAAAGATATTTTAAAGAGAAATAAGATTTTGTTTTGATGGCTTGGAATTTGGGCATGAAAAAGGTGAACTATGCGGACAATTAAAACATGCAACGTTCTAAAATACCCCAAAAATCCCCACACGTGTTAACGAACTCCTTATTTAAGCATACCTGCATAATCATCAACTTTGTAAGTACTCACGACCGCAGCGAATACCTACCTGTAGTCCCTTACACCGCTGTTAAATTTTCTAGACAATAAGACTACTGTCTACTTTGATTGAAACAAAAAAAAAAAAAGAAACGTCGACCACCCTTCATCTAACATTTTGGTGTTTTGGTCAATGCCTATGTGCTACGTTTACCGTGACGTGACGATTGAGATCGTGATAAATACGCTGTTGCATACGTAAGAAGGTAACGACTTATTTGGACATACTCATCAAAGAGGCACTTCGTCTTCTGGTGCTCCAGCGAGATTTACGGATATCGTTCTTACAGTTCCGCAGGCTTTGCGCAGACACCTAGATTAGCAAAGCTTGAGAGATTTCTTTAAGTGAGCAGTATGGATTACTTGTTTCCCGGAATTAACCGAGCTTGGTGTGATTGCAGTGGATTTAATGAGATGTCTTAAGGTAATTTCTCTTATAATAGTACCTGCTGCCTAAGGGTTCGTGCAGTGGAAGTAGCGTGACCTTTTTATATTTTTGATCCAAAAGTGCAGCATTTCTAAGAAAAAATCGAATTTAACTAAAACCAAGTGTTCATTGCCTTTTTCCTTTCATTAGACCTTGAAATATCTCCCCCAAAATGATTTTCATTTGAATGCATTCACCGGAAATGAGGGGAGTGACTGGTGACTGGGTGTTACTGGACAGACAAGAAGTCCAACTGACCCCTAGTCGATAAGAACGCAGTACCAGGTAAAGGAGCGTCCATTGCACCGAATCATTTTTACATTTGCAATATAATTAATAGCCTTTTTCACCTGTATTTTGGCAAAATCTCCCCCAAGGTGAGGTGAGCACACTGCCGTCTAATAAACTGGTTTCGCTCGTAATTTTTCGAAACACTCAAGTAATTGCTCTGAGAATTCATTGAGACAACAGAAGAGGCGAAAAAAAGCGAGTTAAGTGCACTAAGAAAAGCAAAAATCGAAAGTGTCTCGGAGCAGCTCAACAATTTGCGTATTCATTAGCATTGCTCCAGTTGAGCTAATTAGGGGGATCCAATTACGAGAAAAGCAGCGCGCCTTCCCGGGATGACCTTCCCAGACGATGATTTATCTGCAAAGCGTGCAGAAAATGTCGTCGCCACCGCTTTCTGGCCGCACTCAGTACAGACATTGTCGATTTAAATAATGCCCGCCGTGATTAGGGAG